>OZ024743.1:356313501-356408501 GCA_964016885.1 Eledone cirrhosa | reverse complement strand
CACATGCATACACATACATACCTATATATATATATATATATATATATATACAGACACACACACCCACACACATATATATATATGTGTGTGTGTATAGGTATGTATGTATGTGTATGCGTGTGTGCGTGTGTGTGTGTCACTGCTCGCCTTCTATCTCGATTTCTCTGTCTCATACACATATACATACATATCATTATAAGGTTCTAGATACCCATGCACTCATATTCACCTGTATACGTTAACCATGCACTCATATTCACCTGTATACGTTAACCATGCACTCATATTCACCTGTATACGTTAATTATGCAAAATGTATTCCCATATATACTTACAAGCACACTCACATATGATTATCCATCCCGCCATTCATACATGCCTACGTACATTCATACATGCATACATGTATACATACACACATGCATTCATACATACATGCATACAAACTTGCATGCATACATGCATACGCACACACACACACACATTCACACACACACACACATATATATATATATATATATACATATATATATACATATACATATATATATATATATATACATATATATATACATACATATATATATATATATATATATACATATATATATACATATACATATATATATATATATATATACATATATATATATATATATATATATATATATATATATATATATATATATATATATATATATATATATATATATATATATATATATCTTTAGAAGAATTTTCAGGTTATTTCAAAGGTCCTCCATTAAGCAGATTAATAGATCATCGCCTATATATGTTAACTGATAGCCACGTTGATTATTTTGGTTAAATAAGTTGTGAACATTAATGATATATTCCTCTACTACACCTATATACCTATATTCTCGAATAAATATCTTTGTAGTCATAGATAGAGGAGTGTTTGAATTAATTCCCAGTATGAATGTGACATTCTTTGATACTTTTCATGCTATGTATGGTTATGACATCACACAAGATGTCAACGTTTGTTGTCTTCATTAGTGTTTTTCATATAGTCTCTGGATTCTTCTCATCAAATAATTTGTGATATTTATTTTCGTATCTTTGCTTTCTCATTTTCATATCTCGATCCAATGAAATGAAATACAGGTGAATTACATGTGTCGAATAAAATGTGTAGCTGGTGCTATGTGGACTGGAAATATAATGTGCTGATTAGAGTAGATTAAAATAAGAAGGTCAAAAGAAACCAATAACTTTTAACATATTTCATAATATTTCGAGCTCCGAACATCTTTATCAAATGAACAAAAATCGAAGAGTCCTGTTCTTAAGCTATCCAAAATGGGACAGTTTGTAAGATCTGGATTTCCGATTTTCTTCTCCCGGATTTCCCCAAACATTCTAAATTACTGATGTCAATTTATTCAGCTTTTTTTATTCCCTTTAATTTTTCCTAAATTGCTGGGGTTGTACACCCTCAATACACACACAATTGTAACTACAACAACGCTACCACTACCCAGGCAGACAACACAGCCACCATCAGCTCTACCCCAATCACAAATAATCATGACTATAGAAAACATACAGGCACACAACAGTAAACAGCACACTTCGTGTTATTGAAGAAGGCAGGCCAAGAACTAATGTCCCTCAAAATACGAAATGAATATATAGAGTGTAATCTTTGAAACCAGCATTTTTAAAGAGCCAGAAACATTAATAATGGTCTGCATGTCCCTAGAATAATTGTTTCTACTTTTGGCACAATGCCAGCAATTATCCCAGTGCATTACTGTTACTTTATTTTATTGACCCCGACATTTAAATCAAGATTTGCGAATCACAAATGCTCTTTTTCGAATCCTAATAGGAAATCTTCAACTTCTTTATCACAACTTATATGGTCATTAAAAGACAAAAACTTAAAATACTCGATTTCTTGGGCGAAGTTATGTAATAGTCGAATTTATTTGAATTCCTCAATATCACCTAACTGCAACCTCTGTACCATGGAGACCCTTTCAATAATTACTGATTGTGAAAATTTAATTAACAACAAGAGTGAATTATTCTCAAACTGCCTTCATAAAGCTTTGTCTACATTCCAAGCCTCGCAAAAAGTCAGGAAAAACCACTAAATAAACAGGTTCTAATTTTTGACGTCTCTTATCAACTGTGTACCTAAAACGTTATAACAGATTATAAAACTTTAATAATTTTTATTTTTTAATTCTTTTATGATATAATTAATTGTTTCTACTTTAGGCACAAGGCCAGCAAATTACCCAGTACATTACTGGTACTTTATTTTATCGACCCCGTAAGGATGAAAGGCAAAGTTAACCTCGGCGGGATTTGAACTCAGACTGTAAAGGGACGTAACTATGCTAGAAAGCATGGCGTCCAACCCTCTACCGATACTGCCAATTCACCGCCCGTTTTATGATATAATTAATGTTAGATTAAAAGGTCCTGTTTAGGTATATACACATATTATTTGTTAACATGATCTCTTGAGGAATGTGCATATCATTTGATTGTTAAGATATATTTAATTTTTGACTGGGATTCTTGTATTTTTTAAAATATATGGCTTATATGCTTAACATTTATAATGTACCGTAAATCATTCATGCATTTATGTTTTTGTATATTTATTCATTTGGAATATGTTTTACGATTCAGGAAGTTTGATTTATATATTTTTATTTATATATATTTACGGTATATGCGTCACACACCATACTAGTCGACAAACTTTTTTCCACTTAACTTGAGGTAAAACTTCAATTATAACATTACTAACAATGATTGTACTAATTATTTATTATATTTGTTATATGTATATCGATCACTATTATCTGGAATACTCTATTTATATTTGAACAAATCTGTATATCTAGTATAATAACATGCTTCTAGTTACATTTATACGTACTTTAAATATTTTAATGACTTTCCAGTGTTATAATCGTTAAATATTTTCTAAATTTTTTCTAAATTTTCTAAGTTATATAACGATTATTATTGATAAGTACTTTAGATACTTTAATGATTTTCTACTGTTATAATCGTTAAATATGTTCTAAATATTTTCTAAATTATATAACGATTACTATTTAATTTAATTTAATTAAATTTGGGTTACCTTCGGGCCAATAAAATTGTTTAGGCTTTCTCTTTCTCATGTTTGCAGACACATTATACTACTATATAAATTTATTAAAAAAATATATATCGCAGATAATTCACTTTTTTACTTTGAATCTGATTCTTATCCTTATGATTCAAGAAGTTTGACTTGTATATTTATAGTATATATGTGTTACATGATCTTATTATAATAATTGATCTAAAACCTTAATTTTTAACAATATTATCAGTAACTTATTTATTGTATTATATTATGTTATATATAACTGATAGGTATCATCTTAATCTTTAGACAATATAATCTTTGTTTATATTTAGACAAATGCATATATCTAATTTAATAATTAACTTTTTAAGTTTAATTATAAGGCCTTTTGAGGCTTTAAGGCATTCTAATTGTTAATCTGAATATTTAAAATTATAACTGCAATTATTTTATAAATTATATAATGCGAATTATTTTCAATATAACATAAATAATTAAATATATTATAATAAAATTAATAAGAATTACCTTCGAGAGGATGAAAAATAGCATGTCTTCTCTCTCATGTTTGCAAACAGTTTAAATATGAATTCATAAAATATGATTTTATAAATTAAATATGATAGTATACTTTAATATTAATACAGATATTTATAAACTTTCATAGCCTGAAATATTATACACTTTAATTAATTCATTACTCTGAACTAACTTAAATGATTTGAAAGTTAACGGTCAGCCGGATATGTTTGGATAGTAAATATAACTAAGGAAATTAACCTTTATTGATTACATCCAGTTATATTTAGGATTTAGATTGATGAATATTTCTAGATAATTCAATAATTCAATGATTCGAGTTTACTCTAACGCATGGCTATACCCAAATGTATAGTTATGTATAGATATATATATAATTCATCCCTCCCTATAATTATAATTATTCCTCTTTGTCTCCCTTTCCTTGATCAATTCTCTTTTGCTCTCTATACCTCTACTAGCTATATTTTCCCCTCATCTGTTTTCTCTCTGTCTTTTTTTCTTTCCTCTTTCTTCAATAATTATTTGAATCTCTAACAGTTATATAAATTACTGTTAAGTATTTTTAAGCTTTCTTACACGCACCCTCTGTATTATATGTATTATATGTAAGTTTTTTCATGTATCAATCTTAAGGTATATAAATATTGAGTTTTGTCATATCTTACTCACTACCATGACTGGATCTTAACAATCTACTATGTCAGGGTATGTCATGCATCATCTTATTTTATCTGATGAGGACGTACTGTTGAAGTTAGCTCAGTACCTCTGAAATATGTATAATAAAATATACTTGATCACACGAAGTCCTATTTTTGTTAATATGTTGAATTAATATTAATAACTCCGGAAAACCATATCTGATGAGTGCTTCCAATCTATTGTAAAACTAATTCTTTGATTTATTCATTGAACCTTGTTTAACCTTTAAATATATATATATATATATATAAAACTGAGATGTGTGTGTGTATGTCCGTACCCACAGAACTCTACAGTTTGCAACCGATTTTCTTCGAATTTAGTACAAACATGCGTTATGTTCCCAGGAGTGTTTTGTACTCATAAAAGTTTCAAGTTTTCGTTAATGCGGCCCCTAGATAAATATTCGTTGGCTGGTTGGCAGAAAACTACACACACACACACACACACACACACACACACACACACACACACACACACACACACACACACACATACACACACACATATACATATACATCTAAAGAGAGAAAGGGAGATGTAGTGAGAGAGGATGAGATAGGTCGTTATACAGAGAGAGGTACAAGATATTCAGATAGCGAGAGAGAGAGAGAATGGCGACGAACGCTGGTTCCCACACATACGCACGCACAAACAAACACACACACACACACACACACACACACACACATATATATATATATATATATATATATATATATATATATATATATATATATATATATATATATATGTATATATATATATATAGAGAGAGAGAGATATCTGCGTGTTCTTTATTGTTCTCCATTCTGTAGAGGAAGAGAGAGAGAGGGGGTATGAGTGAGAGAGAGAGAGAGCGAGAGAAAGAGAGAGTGGGTATGAGAAAAAAGGGAGAGAGGAGTTGAGAAAGAAAGAAAGAGAGTGAGGAACTTTAACTTTTAGTTATTTATCTATTCTTTACACACTGTTCAACTCTCCCCATTTCCTCAACCTTACGTCTCTTTCTCTGTTTCACACAAGACGTACTGAGACTGTATGTGTTGTATATATTTATGTCCGCACACACACACACACACACACAAAAGACTCATCTCTCTCTCTCTATATATATATATATATACATATATATATATATATATATATATATATAAATATATATATATATATATATATATATATATATATATATATATATATATATATATATATATATATATATATATATATATATATTAAAATAACAGATTAAAGTTTAAGTAAAGAATCGCTGCTTTCACCCTTAACGGGATCTTCTGAAACTAAAAAAATCAATCTGTGAACGTAGAAGTAAATATTTCGAAAAAGATTGCAACCGAAGGGAGGGATGAAGGTGGGTTTGTGTATAGGTGTAGGTGAGGTGTACGTGTGTGTGTGTATGTGAATGTGAGAGTTGGGGGAAGAACGAGGTTCCATGTTCAGGTAAAAGGGAAACCGGTGTGTACGTGGGGTGGGGTGTAAGTCGGTTTGTGCGTGCTTCTAGATGGAGAGGGGTGGGGGAGGGGTGTCTGTGGAGTCCGGAGGCTGAGTGTGTGTACGTGGGGATACGCACGTGTGTGTTTGTGTTTATATGTGGTGTGGATGTAGGTGGCGTGGTTCGAAAATAATGTAAGTGTTTGTTCGTGTATATGTTCCTAAGATATTTCCATGGAGTGTGAGACAAGATATTGGAGATTTCGAGTGTCGTGGGATGGATAGCTGGAACGATGAGCGGTGGTTTGAAATCATGGTGTGGTTGTGCGGAAGTGGAGAGATGTGGGGTCCGCGCGCAACAGGAAGTGGTCAGAGGGTAAAGGCAGGGTGAAGACATAGCAGTAGAGGAGGATGACAGGTAAAGAAAGGGTCTGTACTGGTCATCGTTCCAGCTATCCATTCTACAACACGTGAAATCTCCAACATCTTGTCTCACACTTATATATATATATATATATATATATATATATATAATACCTGTCGATGACGTGAATCCCCTGTTCGATCATAGAATACCATAAGCTTACATATTACGTAAGTTGGATTGATGATTTCGAATTCATAGAAACATATCGGACGTATTGCAGAATATCGTTCGATTTCTCCAGGTCTGTTGTCTAACCTGATTAGTTTTTTCGTTGTTTTGGTATTGTATGGCTGGGTTTGCCTGCCGCAATTTTCATTTTGTCAAGCTGTATAAACGTATGTTATTACTCTAAGGCCCTACCTTATTGAGTGCTTTGCTACTCATTCCTAATTGTAGGTCGCTTCGCTTGGCCACAGCCAAAGCTTCGATTTTACTAAGCTTCCACTTGTATATATATATATATATATATATATATATATATATATATATATATATATATATATAGTAAAAGAGTCAGGACCCCGACGGCTGAGCTCCGGCAGTTTCGGCAGCTAGATCCAAACTAAGCCACCATATATATATATATATATATAGAGAGAGAGAGGGGGGCGGGGAGATGAATAGATAGATAGATATGCTGATGTTTTAACAACAATTTATATTGTATCTTTTATTCACTGAAGATTCAGATACTTTCTACAAACGTTTCACCACCGCAAATTACCCATGATCCTTCATCAAAAGCACAGCCTTTCGTGTCGGGTTATAAGAAATTAATGTCACACACCCCTCCCCCAGCCCCACCGATTAAAGTACAACGGTATATATTAGGATTGAAATATATTACTGTTATCTTGTTGGTAAGTGTAAAATATTTATTGTGTTTATTGTTTGATCACAGAAGCAAGTATATCATGTAACCTATTTCTAATGTTACTTTAATGTCACAACATCATGCTGCTGACGATTAAATTTACCAGTTGATATTACTGGTAGTTATTTAAGCCAACAATGTAATCATTACGCAATATAACGACTTCGACTAATGGGCAGTCAAATAGCTATTAAATGACATTTTATACCTTAAGAAAGAAAATACGCTTTCAGTGATTTCAATAAAGTAGACCTAGATAGAGTATGCCCGAAGAAACTGGGATATTATTGCAGAAATATATTTATCATATGTCTACTTGAGAAAAGTTGACTTATATTAAAGTACAGCAACACCTGAGATTAGGGTTAAGGTGTGTGAAGGAAACTGTCACATGCATTGTAATATGTATATTTGGATTTGTTATAAACTTCTATATCAGAGGTTATAACAAGTTGTTCACTGATGTACACCAGGAAGACTATAGGAAGCATAACCAACCTCCTTCTGTCTACTATAACAAGTAGAATAGTTTTAAGTATCAACAACAACCTAGAATTGATAAATGTGTCCCCGCCATCGCCTCAATCTCTTTCGCCGTTCTCTGTATTATGAGCAAATAGGGTCCCACGTGCTGGCAGCCCCACGGCTCCGGTGGACAGAATGGAGAAGGCGTTTCCCCGGAGGATGGTAAGGCAGATGCACTGGAAGAGCCATTCCATCTTCGCGAGGCTCACACCTGCGGCTAGCCAGCTCAGCGCCTAGGGTGGTAAGTAGGGAGTAGATCTAATGGACTATCGTTTGTTTCACCCATGAGCATTCACATATTTGATTAGCTGAAGGTCCTACTCGTTAAATAAACCCGTGCGTATTCAGATATTCCATAGTCACTTGTACTCTTAATATTGAATGTGGTAAGGCTGGATCTCTGGAATAGATATGCAATCTATTCAGCAGACATCCACAGAAATTCCATCAACTCGATTTAATTCACAGGCTTCGTATTTGGTTTATAGTTTTATAGGCATTGCAGGAATTTCCTTAATTCCTGACCGATGAGAATGTTACGTGTGACTTAGATTCTGCAGCTCGAAATGTTGGGAAAGAGCAGCTGGCATCAAAATCATCCCTTTTCGCGGTGGTAAACCCATCATATGGAACGCGATATGCAGTGACACTTTCTACCTGAGCAAGGTTTCGTAACCAGAGATGCCAGAGGTCACAAGCTGTTGAAGTAACGAACCATTTCTCGCAGAATTATCATTGGACCTTTAGTGCTAGAAGCGTCTGCCTTCTGGGACCCCCAAACCTCTTCCCTACTTACTACTATCGGAACGGGGTTGGTCTACAGCTGGAATAAGTGCCATAATTTGGAATAACTCTCTCAGAGCATCTTCCGTGCTAGGCTCCGGCGTAATACATTTTCAAAACTGCCTGCTATAAGGCCACAACCACCTGGTTGTTACTGTTGGACGCTCCACACACACATGCACATAGTCGTAGATACACACATACACATATACACATGAACGTACATGTACACATATATCTAAATTTATACATAAATACAAAAAAGCAAATAAACGGAACACAAACAGAAAAGATTGCAAACAGATCATTTGTAGCATATCGTCTGACCACAGAGAAACCTTTATGCTCAAACCCCAATTATGTATATCGTCTGACCACAGAGAAACCTTTATGCTCTAACCCCAATTATGTCTATCGTCTGACCACAGAGAAACCTTTATGCTCTAACCCCAATTGTGTCTATCGTCTGACCACAGAGAAACATTTATGCTCTAACCCCAATTATGTCTATTGTCTGACCACAGAGAAACCTTTATGCTCTAACCCCAATTATGTCTATCGTCTGACCACAGAGAAACCTTTATGCTCTAACCCCAATTATGTCTATCGTCTGACCACAGATAAACCTTTATGCTCTAACCCCAATTATGTCTATCGTCTGACCACAGAGAAACCTTTATGCTCTAACCCCAATTATGTCTATTGTCTGACCACAGAGAAACCTTTATGCTCTAACCCCAATTATGTCTATCGTCTGACCACAGAGAAACCTTTATGCTCTAACCCAAATTATGTATATCGTCTGACCACAGAGAAACCTTTATGCTCTAACCCCAATTATGTCTATCGTCTGACCACAGAGAAACATTTATACTCTAACCCCAATTATGTCTATCGTCTGGCCACAGAGAAACCTTTATGCTCTAACCCCAATTAGGTCTATTGTCTGGCCACAGAGAAACCTTTATGCTCTAACCCCAATTATGTCTATTGTCTGACCACAGAGAAACCTTTATGCTCTAACCCCAATTATGTCTATTGTCTGACCACAGAAAAACCTTTATGCTCTAACCCCAATTATGTCTATCGTCTGACCACAGAGAAACCTTTATGCTCTAACCCCAATTATGTCTATTGTCTGACCACAGAGAAACCTTTATGGTCTAACCCCAATTATGTCTATTGTCTGACCACAGAGAAACCTTTATGCTTTAACCCTAATTATGTCTATCGTCTGACCACAGAGAAACCTTTACGCTCTAACCCCAATTATGTCTATTGTCTGACCACCGAGAAACCTTTATGCTCTAACCCCAATTATGTCTATTGTCTGACCACAGAGAAACCTTTATGCTCTAACCCCAATTATGTCTATCGTCTGACCACAGAGAAACCTTTATGCTCTAACCCCAATTATGTCTATTGTCTGACCACAGAGAAACCTTTATGCTCTAACCCCAATTATGTCTATCGTCTGACCACAGAGAAACCATTATGCTCTAACCCCAATTATGTCTATCGTCTGACCACAGATAAACCTTTATCCTCTAACCCCAATTATGTCTATCGTCTGACCACAGAGAAACCTTTATGCTCTAACCCCAATTATGTCTATTGTCTGACCACAGAGAAACCTTTATGCTCTAACCCCAATTATGTCTATCGTCTGACCACAGAGAAACCTTTATGCTCTAACCCAAATTATGTATATCGTCTGACCACAGAGAAACCTTTATGCTCTAACCCCAATTATGTCTATCGTCTGACCACAGAGAAACATTTATACTCTAACCCCAATTATGTCTATCGTTTGGCCACAGAGAAACCTTTATGCTCTAACCCCAATTAGGTCTATTGTCTGGCCACAGAGAAACCTTTATGCTCTAACCCCAATTATGTCTATTGTCTGACCACAGAGAAACCTTTATGCTCTAACCCCAATTATGTCTATTGTCTGACCACAGAGAAACCTTTATGCTCTAACTCCAATTATGTCTATTGTCTGACCACAGAGAAACCTTTATGCTCTAACCCCAATTACGTCTATTGTCTGGCCACAGAGAAACCTTTATGCTCTAACCCCAATTATGTCTATTGTCTGACCACAGAGAAACCTTTATGCTCTAACCCCAATTATGTCTATTGTCTGACCACAGAGAAACCTTTATGCTCTAACACCAATTATGTCTATTGTCTGACCACAGAAAAACCTTTATGCTCTAACCCCAATTATGTCTATCGTCTGACCACAGAGAAACCTTTATGCTC
Source organism: Eledone cirrhosa (assembly GCA_964016885.1). Taxonomy (NCBI): domain Eukaryota; kingdom Metazoa; phylum Mollusca; class Cephalopoda; order Octopoda; family Eledonidae; genus Eledone; species Eledone cirrhosa. The sequence goes on along the minus strand of OZ024743.1, from coordinate 356,397,800 downwards.
TAACCCCAATTATGTCTATCGTCTGACCACAGAGAAACCTTTATGCTCTAACCCCAATTATGTCTATTGTCTGACCACAGAGAAACATTTATGCTCTAACCCCAATTATGTCTATCGTCTGACCACAGAGAAACCTTTATGCTCTAACCCCAATTATGTCTATCGTCTGACCACAGAGAAACCTTTATGCTCTAACCCCAATTATGTCTATTGTCTGACGACAGAGAAACCTTTATGCTCGAACCCCGATTATGTCTATCGTCTGACCACAGAGAAACCTTTATGCTCTAACCCCAATTATGTCTATCGTCTGACCACAGAGAAACCTTTATGCTCTAACCCCAATTATGTCTATTGTCTGACCACAGAAAAACCTTTATGCTCTAACCCCAATTATGTCTATTGTCTGACCACAGAGAAACCTTTATGCTCTAACCCCAATTATGTCTATCGTCTGACCACAGAGAAACCTTTATGCTCTAACCCCAATTATGTCTATTGTCTGACCACAGAGAAACCTTTATGGTCTAACCCCAATTATGTCTATTGTCTGACCACAGAGAAACCTTTATGCTTTAACCCTAATAATGTCTATCGTCTGACCACAGAGAAAACTTTATGCTCTAACCCCAATTATGTCTATTGTCTGACCACCGAGAAACCTTTATGCTCTAACCCCAATTATGTCTATTGTCTGACCACAGAGAAACTTTTATGCTCTAACCCCAATTATGTCTATTGTCTGACCACAGAGAAACCTTTATGCTCTAACCCCAATTATGTCTATTGTCTGGCCACAGAGAAACCTTTATGCTCTAACACCAATTATGTCTATTGTCTGACCACAGAAAAACCTTTATGCTCTAACCCCAATTATGTCTATTGTCTGACCACAGAGAAACCTTTATGCTCTAACCCCAATTATGTCTATTGTCTGACCACAGAGAAACCTTTATGCTCTAACCTCAATTATGTCTATCGTCTGACCACAGGGAAACCTTTATGCTCTAACCCCAATTATGTCTATTGTCTTGCCGCAGAGAAACCTTTATGCTCTAACCCCAATTATGTCTATTGTCTGACCACAGAAAAACCTTTATGCTCTAACCCCAATTATGTCTATTGTCTGACCACAGAGAAACCTTTATGCTCTAACCCCAATTATGTCTATTGTCTGACCACAGAGAAACGTTTATGCTCTAACCTCAATTATGTCTATCGTCTGACCACAGGGAAACCTTTATGCTCTAACCCCAATTATGTCTATTGTCTTGCCGCAGAGAAACCTTTATGCTCTAACCCCAATTATGTCTATTGTCTGACCACAGAAAAACATTTATGCTCTAACCCCAATTATGTCTATTGTCTGACCACAGAGAAACCTTTATGCTCTAACCCCAATTATGTCTATCGTCTGACCACAGAGAAACCTTTATGCTCTAACCCCAATTATGTCTATCGTCTGACCAGAGAGAAACCTTTATGCTCTAACCCCAATTATGTCTATCGTCTGACCACAGAGAAACCTTTATGCTCTAACCCCAATTATGTCTATCGTCTGACCACAGAGAAACCTTTATGCTCTAAACCCAATTATGTCTATCGTCTGATCACAGAGAAACCTTTATGCTCTAACCCCAATTATGTCTATTGTCTGACCACAGAGAAACCTTTATGCTCTAACCCCAATTATGTCTATCGTCTGGCCACAGAGAAACCTTTATGCTCTAACCCCAATTATGTCTATCGTCTGACCACAGAGAAACCTTTATGCTCTAACCCCAATTATGTCTATTGTCTGACCACAGAGAAACCTTTATGCTCTAACGCCAATTATGTCTATTGTCTGACCACAGAGAAACCTTTATGCTCTAAACCCAATTATGTCTATTGTCTGGCCACAGAGAAACCTTTATGCTCTAACCCCAATTATGTCTATTGTCTGACCACAGAGAAACCTTTACGCTCTAACCCCAATTATGTCTATCGTCTGACCACAGAGAAACCTTTATGCTCTAAGCCCAATTATGTCTATCGTCTGACCACAGAGAAACCTTTATGCTCTAAACCCAATTATGTCTATCGTCTGACCACAGAGAAACCTTTATGCTCTAACCCCAATTATGTCTATTGTCTGACCACAGAGAAACCTTTATGCTCTAACCCCAATTATGTCTATCGTCTGGCCACAGAGAAACCTTTATGCTCTAACCCCAATTATGTCTATCGTCTGACCACAGAGAAACCTTTATGCTCTAACCCCAATTATGTCTATTGTCTGACCACAGAGAAACCTTTATGCTCTAACCCCAATTATGTCTATTGTCTGACCACAGAGAAACCTTTATGCTCTAACCCCAATTATGTCTATTGTCTGGCCACAGAGAAACCTTTATGCTCTAACCCCAATTATGTCTATTGTCTGACCACAGAGAAACCTTTATGCTCTAACCCCAATTATGTCTATTGTCTGACCACAGAGAAGCCTTTATGCTCTAACCCCAATTATGTCTATCGTCTGACCACAGAGAAACCTTTATGCTCTAACCCCAATTATGTCTATTGTCTGGCCACAGAGAAACCTTTATGCTCTAACCCCAATTATGTCTATCGTCTGACCACAGAGAAACCTTTATGCTCTAACCCCAATTATGTCTATTGTCTGACAACAGAGAAACCTTTATGCTCTAACCCCAATTATGTCTATTGTCTGACCACAGAGAAACCTTTATGCTCTAACCCCAATTATGTCTATCGTCTGACCACAGAGAAACCTTTATGCTCTAACCCCAAATATGTCTATCGTCTGACCAGAGAGAAACATTTATGCTCTAACCCCATTTATGTCTATCGTCTGACCACAGAGAAACCTTTATGCTCTAACCCCAATTATGTCTATCGTCTGACCACAGAAAACCTTTATGCTCTAAACCCAATTATGTCTATTGTCTGACCACAGAGAAACCTTTATACTCTAACCCCAATTATGTCTATTGTCTGGCCACAGAGAAACCTTTATGCTCTAACCCCAATTATGCCTATTGTCTGACCACAGAGAAACCTTTATGCTCTAACCCCAATTATGTCTATCGTCTGACCACAGAGAAACCTTTATGCTCTAACCCCAATTATGACTATTGTCTGGCCACAGAGAAACCTTTATGCTCTAACCCCAATTATGTCTATCGTCTGACCACAGAGAAACCTTTATGCTCTAACCCCAATTATGTCTATTGTCTGACCACAGAGAAACCTTTATGCTCTAACCCCAATTATGTCTATTGTATGACCACAGAGAAGCCTTTATGCTCTAACCCCAATTATGTCTATCGTCTGACCACAGAGAAACCTTTATGCTCTAACCCCAATTATGTCTATTGTCTGACCACAGAGAAACCTTTATGCTCTAACCCCAATTATGTCTATCGTCTGACCACAGAGAAACCTTTATGCTCTAACCCCAATTATGTCTATCGTCTGACCACAGAGAAACCTTTATGCTCTAACCCCAATTATGTCTATTGTCTGACCACAGAGAAACCTTTATGCTCTAACCCCAATTATGTCTATTGTCTGACCAAAGAGAAACCTTTATGCTATAACCCCAATTATGTCTATCGTCTGACCACAGAGAAACCTTTATGCTCTAACCCCAATTATGTCTATTGTCTGACCACAGAGAAACCTTTATGCTCTAACCCCAATTGTGTCTATTGTCTGGCCACAGAGAAACCTTTATGCTCTAACCCCAATTATGTCTATTGTCTGACCACAGAAAAACCTTTATGCTCTAACCCCAATTATGTCTATTGTCTGACCACAGAGAAACCTTTATGCTCTAACCTCAATTATGTCTATTGTCTGACCACAGGGAAACCTTTATGCTCTAACCCCAATTATGTCTATCGTCTGGCTACAGAGAAACCTTTATGCTCTAACACCAATTATGTCTATTATCTGACCACAGAAAAACATTTATGCTCTAACCCCAATTATGTCTATTGTCTGACCAAAGAGAAACCTTTATGCTCTAACCCCAATTATGTCTATCGTCTGACCACAGAGAAACCTTTATGCTCTAACCCCAATTATGACTATTGTCTGACCACAGAGAAACCTTTATGCTCTAACCTCAATTATGTCTATCGTCTGACCACAGAGAAACCTTTATGCTCTAACCCCAATTATGTCTATCGTCTGACCACAGAGAAACCTTTATGCTCTAACCCCAATTATGTCTATCGTCTGACCACAGAGAAACTTTATGCTCTAACCCCAATTATGTCTATTGTCTGACCACAGAGAAAACCTTTATGCTCTAACCCCAATTATGTCTATCGTCTGACCAGAGAGAAACCTTAATGCTCTAACCCCAATTATGTCTATCGTCTGACCACAGAGAAACCTTTATGCTCTAACCCCAATTATGTCTATTGTCTGACCACAGAGAAACCTTTATGCTCTAACCCCAATTATGTCTATCGTCTGACCAGAGAGAAATCTTTATGCTCGAACCCCAATTATGTCTATTGTCTGACCACAGAGAAACCTTTATGCTCTAACCCCAATTATGTCTATCGTCTGACCACAGAGAAACCTTTATGCTCTAACCCCAATTATGTCTATCGTCTGACCAGAGAGAAACCTTTATGCTCTAACCCCAATTATGTCTATCGTCTGACCACAGAGAAACCTTTATGCTCTAACTCCAATTATGTCTATCGTCTGACCACAGAGAAAGCTGTATGCTCTAAACCCAATTATGTCTATCGTCTGACCACAGAGAAACCTTTATGCTCTAACCCCAATTATGTCTATAGTCTGACCACAGAGAAACCTTTATGCTCTAACCCCAATTATGTCTATTGTCTGACCAAAGAGAAACCTTTATGCTCTAACCCCAATTATGTCTATCGTCTGACCACAGAGGAACCTTTATGCTCTAACCCCAATTATGTCTATCGTCTGACCACAGAGAAACCTTTATGCTCTAACCCCAATTATGTCTATCGTCTGACCACAGAGAAACCTTTATGCTCTAAACCCAATTATGTCTATCGTCTGACCACAGAGAAACCTTTATGCTCTAACCGCAATTATGTCTATTGTCTGGCCACAGAGAAACCTTTATGCTCTAACCCCAATTATGTTTATCGTCTGACCACAGAGAAACCTTTATGCTCTAACCCCAATTATGTCTATTGTCTGACCACAGAGAAACCTTTATGCTCTAACCCCAATTATGTCTATTGTCTGACCACAGAGAAACCTTTATGCTCTAACCCCAATTATGTCTATCGTCTGACCACAGAGAAACCTTTATGCTCTAACCCCAATTATGTCTATCGTCTGACCAGAGAGAAACATGTATGCTCTAACCCCAATTATGTCTATCGTCTGACCACAGAGAAACCTTTATGCTCTAACCCCAATTATGTCTATCGTCTGACCACAGAGAAACCTTTATGCTCTAAACCCAATTATGTCTATCGTCTGACCACAGAGAAACCTTTATGCTCTAACCCCAATTATGTCTATTGTCTGGCCACAGAGAAACCTTTATGCTCTAACCCCAATTATGTCTATCGTCTGACCACAGAGAAACCTTTATGCTCTAACCCCAATTATGTTTATTGTCTGACCACAGAGAAACCTTTATGCTCTAACCCCAATTATGTCTATCGTCTGACCAGAGAGAAATCTTTATGCTCGAACCCCAATTATGTCTATTGTCTGACCACAGAGAAACCTTTATGCTCTAACCCCAATTATGTCTATCGTCTGACCAGAGAGAAACCTTTATGCTCTAACCCCAATTATGTCTATCGTCTGACCACAGAGAAACCTTTATGCTCTAACCCCAATTATGTCTATCGTCTGACCACAGAGAAAGCTGTATGCTCTAAACCCAATTATGTCTATCGTCTGACCACAGAGAAACCTTTATGCTCTAACCCCAATTATGTCTATCGTCTGACCACAGAGAAACCTTTATGCTCTAACCCCAATTATGTCTATCGTCTGGCCACAGAGAAACCTTTATGTTCTAACCCCAATTATGTCTATCGTCTGACCACAGAGAAACCTTTATGCTCTAACCCCAATTATGTCTATTGTCTGACCACAGAGAAACCTTTATGCTCTAACCCCAATTATGTCTATTGTCTGACCAAAGAGAAACCTTTATGCTCTAACCCCAATTATGTCTATCGTCTGACCACAGAGAAACCTTTATGCTCTAACCCCAATTATGTCTATTGTCTGACCACAGAGAAACCTTTATGCTCTAACCCCAATTATGTCTATCGTCTGACCAGAGAGAAATCTTTATGCTCGAACCCCAATTATGTCTATTGTCTGACCACAGAGAAACCTTTATGCTCTAACCCCAATTATGTCTATCGTCTGACCACAGAGAAACCTTTATGCTCTAACCCCAATTATGTCTATCGTCTGACCAGAGAGAAACCTTTATGCTCTAACCCCAATTATGTCTATCGTCTGACCACAGAGAAACCTTTATGCTCTAACCCCAATTATGTCTATCGTCTGACCACAGAGAAAGCTGTATGCTCTAAACCCAATTATGTCTATCGTCTGACCACAGAGAAACCTTTATGCTCTAACCCCAATTATGTCTATTGTCTGACCACAGAGAAACCTTTATGCTCTAACCCCAATTATGTCTATCGTCTGGCCACAGAGAAACCTTTATGTTCTAACCCCAATTATGTCTATCGTCTGACCACAGAGAAACCTTTATGCTCTAACCCCAATTATGTCTATTGTCTGACCACAGAGAAACCTTTATGCTCTAACCCCAATTATGTCTATTGTCTGACCAAAGAGAAACCTTTATGCTCTAACCCCAATTATGTCTATCGTCTGACCACAGAGAAACCTTTATGCTCTAACCCCAATTATGTCTATCGTCTGACCACAGAGAAACCTTTATGCTCTAACCCCAATTATGTCTATCGTCTGACCACAGAGAAACCTTTATGCTCTAAACCCAATTATGTCTATCGTCTGACCACAGAGAAACCTTTATGCTCTAACCCCAATTATGTCTATTGTCTGGCCACAGAGAAACCTTTATGCTCTAACCCCAATTATGTCTATCGTCTGACCACAGAGAAACCTTTATGCTCTAACCCCAATTATGTCTATCGTCTGACCAGAGAGAAACCTTTATGCTCTAACCCCAATTATGTCTATCGTCTGACCACAGAGAAACCTTTATGCTCTAAACCCAATTATGTCTATCGTCTGACCACAGAGAAACCTTTATGCTCTAACCCCAATTATGTCTATTGTCTGGCCACAGAGAAACCTTTATGCTCTAACCCCAATTATGTCTATCGTCTGACCACAGAGAAACCTTTATGCTCTAACCCCAATTATGTCTATCGTCTGACCAGAGAGAAACCTTTATGCTCTAACCCCAATTATGTCTATCGTCTGACCACAGAGAAACCTTTATGCTCTAACCCCAATTATGTCTATCGTCTGACCACAGAGAAAGCTGTATGCTCTAAACCCAATTATGTCTATCGTCTGACCACAGAGAAACCTTTATGCTCTAACCCCAATTATGTCTATCATCTGACCACAGAGAAACCTTTATGCTCTAACCCCAATTATGTCTATCGTCTGGCCACAGAGAAACCTTTATGTTCTAACCCCAATTATGTCTATCGTCTGACCACAGAGAAACCTTTATGCTCTAACCCAATTATGTCTATTGTCTGACCACAGAGAAACCTTTATGCTCTAACCCCAATTATGTCTATTGTCTGACCAAAGAGAAACCTTTATGCTCTAACCCCAATTATGTCTATCGTCTGACCACAGAGAAACCTTTATGCTCTAACCCCAATTATGTCTATTGTCTGACCACAGAGAAACCTTTATGCTCTAACCCCAATTATGTCTATCGTCTGACCAGAGAGAAATCTTTATGCTCGAACCCCAATTATGTCTATTGTCTGACCACAGAGAAACCTTTATGCTCTAACCCCAATTATGTCTATCGTCTGACCACAGAGAAACCTTTATGCTCTAACCCCAATTATGTCTATCGTCTGACCAGAGAGAAACCTTTATGCTCTAACCCCAATTATGTCTATCGTCTGACCACAGAGAAACCTTTATGCTCTAACCCCAATTATGTCTATCGTCTGACCACAGAGAAAGCTGTATGCTCTAAACCCAATTATGTCTATCGTCTGACCACAGAGAAACCTTTATGCTCTAACCCCAATTATGTCTATTGTCTGACCACAGAGAAACCTTTATGCTCTAACCCCAATTATGTCTATCGTCTGGCCACAGAGAAACCTTTATGTTCTAACCCCAATTATGTCTATCGTCTGACCACAGAGAAACCTTTATGCTCTAACCCCAATTATGTCTATTGTCTGACCACAGAGAAACCTTTATGCTCTAACCCCAATTATGTCTATTGTCTGACCAAAGAGAAACCTTTATGCTCTAACCCCAATTATGTCTATCGTCTGACCACAGAGAAACCTTTATGCTCTAACCCCAATTATGTCTATCGTCTGACCACAGAGAAACCTTTATGCTCTAACCCCAATTATGTCTATCGTCTGACCACAGAGAAACCTTTATGCTCTAAACCCAATTATGTCTATCGTCTGACCACAGAGAAACCTTTATGCTCTAACCCCAATTATGTCTATTGTCTGGCCACAGAGAAACCTTTATGCTCTAACCCCAATTATGTCTATCGTCTGACCACAGAGAAACCTTTATGCTCTAACCCCAATTATGTCTATTGTCTGACCACAGAGAAACCTTTATGCTCTAACCCCAATTATGTCTATTGTCTGACCACAGAGAAACCTTTATGCTCTAACCCCAATTATGTCTATCGTCTGACCACAGAGAAACCTTTATGCTCTAACCCCAATTATGTCTATTGTCTGACCACAGAGAAACCTTTATGCTCTAACCCCAATTATGTCTATCGTCTGGCCACAGAGAAACCTTTATGTTCTAACCCCAATTATGTCTATCGTCTGACCACAGAGAAACCTTTATGCTCTAACCCCAATTATGTCTATTGTCTGACCACAGAGAAACCTTTATGCTCTAACCCCAATTATGTCTATTGTCTGACCAAAGAGAAACCTTTATGCTCTAACCCCAATTATGTCTATCGTCTGACCACAGAGAAACCTTTATGCTCTAACCCCAATTATGTCTATCGTCTGACCACAGAGAAACCTTTATGCTCTAACCCCAATTATGTCTATCGTCTGACCACAGAGAAACCTTTATGCTCTAAACCCAATTATGTCTATCGTCTGACCACAGAGAAACCTTTATGCTCTAACCCCAATTATGTCTATTGTCTGGCCACAGAGAAACCTTTATGCTCTAACCCCAATTATGTCTATCGTCTGACCACAGAGAAACCTTTATGCTCTAACCCCAATTATGTCTATCGTCTGACCAGAGAGAAACCTTTATGCTCTAACCCCAATTATGTCTATCGTCTGACCACAGAGAAACCTTTATGCTCTAAACCCAATTATGTCTATCGTCTGACCACAGAGAAACCTTTATGCTCTAACCCCAATTATGTCTATTGTCTGGCCACAGAGAAACCTTTATGCTCTAACCCCAATTATGTCTATCGTCTGACCACAGAGAAACCTTTATGCTCTAACCCCAATTATGTCTATCGTCTGACCAGAGAGAAACCTTTATGCTCTAACCCCAATTATGTCTATCGTCTGACCACAGAGAAACCTTTATGCTCTAACCCCAATTATGTCTATCGTCTGACCACAGAGAAAGCTGTATGCTCTAAACCCAATTATGTCTATCGTCTGACCACAGAGAAAGCTTTATGCTCTAACCCCAATTATGTCTATCATCTGACCACAGAGAAACCTTTATGCTCTAACCCCAATTATGTCTATCGTCTGGCCACAGAGAAACCTTTATGTTCTAACCCCAATTATGTCTATCGTCTGACCACAGAGAAACCTTTATGCTCTAACCCAATTATGTCTATTGTCTGACCACAGAGAAACCTTTATGCTCTAACCCCAATTATGTCTATTGTCTGACCAAAGAGAAACCTTTATGCTCTAACCCCAATTATGTCTATCGTCTGACCACAGAGAAACCTTTATGCTCTAACCCCAATTATGTCTATTGTCTGACCACAGAGAAACCTTTATGCTCTAACCCCAATTATGTCTATCGTCTGACCAGAGAGAAATCTTTATGCTCGAACCCCAATTATGTCTATTGTCTGACCACAGAGAAACCTTTATGCTCTAACCCCAATTATGTCTATCGTCTGACCACAGAGAAACCTTTATGCTCTAACCCCAATTATGTCTATCGTCTGACCAGAGAGAAACCTTTATGCTCTAACCCCAATTATGTCTATCGTCTGACCACAGAGAAACCTTTATGCTCTAACCCCAATTATGTCTATCGTCTGACCACAGAGAAAGCTGTATGCTCTAAACCCAATTATGTCTATCGTCTGACCACAGAGAAACCTTTATGCTCTAACCCCAATTATGTCTATTGTCTGACCACAGAGAAACCTTTATGCTCTAACCCCAATTATGTCTATCGTCTGGCCACAGAGAAACCTTTATGTTCTAACCCCAATTATGTCTATCGTCTGACCACAGAGAAACCTTTATGCTCTAACCCCAATTATGTCTATTGTCTGACCACAGAGAAACCTTTATGCTCTAACCCCAATTATGTCTATTGTCTGACCAAAGAGAAACCTTTATGCTCTAACCCCAATTATGTCTATCGTCTGACCACAGAGAAACCTTTATGCTCTAACCCCAATTATGTCTATCGTCTGACCACAGAGAAACCTTTATGCTCTAACCCCAATTATGTCTATCGTCTGACCACAGAGAAACCTTTATGCTCTAAACCCAATTATGTCTATCGTCTGACCACAGAGAAACCTTTATGCTCTAACCCCAATTATGTCTATTGTCTGGCCACAGAGAAACCTTTATGCTCTAACCCCAATTATGTCTATCGTCTGACCACAGAGAAACCTTTATGCTCTAACCCCAATTATGTCTATTGTCTGACCACAGAGAAACCTTTATGCTCTAACCCCAATTATGTCTATTGTCTGACCACAGAGAAACCTTTATGCTCTAACCCCAATTATGTCTATCGTCTGACCACAGAGAAACCTTTATGCTCTAACCCCAATTATGTCTATCGTCTGACCAGAGAGAAACCTTTATGCTCTAACCCCAATTATGTCTATCGTCTGACCACAGAGAAACCTTTATGCTCTAACCCCAATTATGTCTATCGTCTGACCACAGAGAAACCTTTATGCTCTAAACCCAATTATGTCTATCGTCTGACCACAGAGAAACCTTTATGCTCTAACCCCAATTATGTCTATTGTCTGGCCACAGAGAAACCTTTATGCTCTAACCCCAATTATGTCTATCGTCTGACCACAGAGAAACCTTTATGCTCTAACCCCAATTATGTCTATTGTCTGACCACAGAGAAACCTTTATGCTCTAACCCCAATTATGTCTATCGTCTGACCAGAGAGAAATCTTTATGCTCGAACCCCAATTATGTCTATTGTCTGACCACAGAGAAACCTTTATGCTCTAACCCCAATTATGTCTATCGTCTGACCACAGAGAAACCTTTATGCTCTAACCCCAATTATGTCTATCGTCTGACCAGAGAGAAACCTTTATGCTCTAACCCCAATTATGTCTATCGTCTGACCACAGAGAAACCTTTATGCTCTAACCCCAATTATGTCTATCGTCTGACCACAGAGAAAGCTGTATGCTCTAAACCCAATTATGTCTATCGTCTGACCACAGAGAAACCTTTATGCTCTAACCCCAATTATGTCTATCGTCTGACCACAGAGAAACCTTTATGCTCTAACCCCAATTATGTCTATCGTCTGGCCACAGAGAAACCTTTATGTTCTAACCCCAATTATGTCTATCGTCTGACCACAGAGAAACCTTTATGCTCTAACCCCAATTATGTCTATTGTCTGACCACAGAGAAACCTTTATGCTCTAACCCCAATTATGTCTATTGTCTGACCAAAGAGAAACCTTTATGCTCTAACCCCAATTATGTCTATCGTCTGACCACAGAGAAACCTTTATGCTCTAACCCCAATTATGTCTATTGTCTGACCACAGAGAAACCTTTATGCTCTAACCCCAATTATGTCTATCGTCTGACCACAGAGAAACCTTTATGCTCTAAACCCAATTATGTCTATCGTCTGACCACAGAGAAACCTTTATGCTCTAACCCCAATTATGTCTATTGTCTGACCACAGAGAAACCTTTATGCTCTAACCCCAATTATGTCTATCGTCTGGCCACAGAGAAACCTTTATGCTCTAACCCCAATTATGTCTATCGTCTGACCACAGAGAAACCTTTATGCTCTAACCCCAATTATGTCTATTGTCTGACCACAGAGAAACCTTTATGCTCTAACCCCAATTATGTCTATTGTCTGACCACAGAGAAACATTTATGCTCTAACCCCAATTATGTCTATTGTCTGGCCACAGAGAAACCTTTATGCTCTAACCCCAATTATGTCTATTGTCTGACCACAGAGAAACCTTTACGCTCTAACCCCAATTATGTCTATCGTCTGACCACAGAGAAACCTTTATGCTCTAACCCCAATTATGTCTATTGTCTGACCACAGAGAAACCTTTATGCTCTAACCCCAATTATGTCTATTGTCTGACCAAAGAGAAACCTTTATGCTCTAACCCCAATTATGTCTATCGTCTGACCACAGAGAAACCTTTATGCTCTAACCCCAATTATGTCTATCGTCTGACCACAGAGAAACCTTTATGCTCTAACCCCAATTATGTCTATCGTCTGACCAGAGAGAAACCTTTATGCTCTAACCCCAATCATGTCTATCGTCTGACCACAGAGAAACCTTTATGCTCTAACCCCAATTATGTCTATCGTCTGACCACAGAGAAACCTTTATGCTCTAAACCCAATTATGTCTATCGTCTGACCACAGAGAAACCTTTATGCTCTAACCCCAATTATGTCTATTGTCTGGCCACAGAGAAACCTTTATGCTCTAACCCCAATTATGTCTATCGTCTGACCACAGAGAAACCTTTATGCTCTAACCCCAATTATGTCTATTGTCTGACCACAGAGAAACCTTTATGCTCTAACCCCAATTATGTCTATCGTCTGACCAGAGAGAAATCTTTATGCTCGAACCCCAATTATGTCTATCGTCTGACCACAGAGAAACCTTTATGCTCTAGCCCCAATTATGTCTATCGTCTGACCAGAGAGAAACCTTTATGCTCTAACCCCAATTATGTCTATCGTCTGACCACAGAGAAACCTTTATGCTCTAACCCCAATTATGTCTATCGTCTGACCACAGAGAAAGCTGTATGCTCTAAACCCAATTATGTCTATCGTCTGACCACAGAGAAACCTTTATGCTCTAACCCCAATTATGTCTATCGTCTGACCACAGAGAAACCTTTATGCTCTAACCCCAATTATGTCTATCGTCTGGCCACAGAGAAACCTTTATGTTCTAACCCCAATTATGTCTATCGTCTGACCACAGAGAAACCTTTATGCTCTAACCCCAATTATGTCTATTGTCTGACCACAGAGAAACCTTTATGCTCTAACCCCAATTATGTCTATTGTCTGACCAAAGAGAAACCTTTATGCTCTAACCCCAATTATGTCTATCGTCTGACCACAGAGAAACCTTTATGCTCTAACCCCAATTATGTCTATTGTCTGACCACAGAGAAACCTTTATGCTCTAACCCCAATTATGTCTATCGTCTGACCACAGAGAAACCTTTATGCTCTAAACCCAATTATGTCTATCGTCTGACCACAGAGAAACCTTTATGCTCTAACCCCAATTATGTCTATTGTCTGACCACAGAGAAACCTTTATGCTCTAACCCCAATTATGTCTATCGTCTGGCCACAGAGAAACCTTTATGCTCTAACCCCAATTATGTCTATCGTCTGACCACAGAGAAACCTTTATGCTCTAACCCCAATTATGTCTATTGTCTGACCACAGAGAAACCTTTATGCTCTAACCCCAATTATGTCTATTGTCTGACCACAGAGAAACCTTTATGCTCTAACCCCAATTATGTCTATTGTCTGGCCACAGAGAAACCTTTATGCTCTAACCCCAATTATGTCTATTGTCTGACCACAGAGAAACCTTTACGCTCTAACCCCAATTATGTCTATCGTCTGACCACAGAGAAACCTTTATGCTCTAACCCCAATTATGTCTATTGTCTGACCACAGAGAAACCTTTATGCTCTAACCCCAATTATGTCTATTGTCTGACCAAAGAGAAACCTTTATGCTCTAACCCCAATTATGTCTATCGTCTGACCACAGAGAAACCTTTATGCTCTAACCCCAATTATGTCTATCGTCTGACCACAGAGAAACCTTTATGCTCTAACCCCAATTATGTCTATCGTCTGACCACAGAGAAACCTTTATGCTCTAACCCCAATTATGTCTATTGTCTGACCAAAGAGAAACCTTTATGCTCTAACCCCAATTATGTCTATCGTCTGACCACAAAGAAACCTTTATGCTCTAACCCCAATTATGTCTATTGTCTGACCACAGAGAAACCTTTATGCTCTAACCCCAATTATGTCTATTGTCTGACCACAGAGAAACCTTTATGCTCTAACCCCAATTATGTCTATCGTCTGACCAGAGAGAAACCTTTATGCTCTAACCCCAATTATGTCTATCGTCTGACCAGAGAGAAACCTTTATGCTCTAACCCCAATCATGTCTATCGTCTGACCACAGAGAAACCTTTATGCTCTAACCCCAATTATGTCTATCGTCTGACCACAGAGAAACCTTTATGCTCTAAACCCAATTATGTCTATCGTCTGACCACAGAGAAACCTTTATGCTCTAACCCCAATTATGTCTATTGTCTGGCCACAGAGAAACCTTTATGCTCTAACCCCAATTATGTCTATCGTCTGACCACAGAGAAAGCTGTATGCTCTAAACCCAATTATGTCTATCGTCTGACCACAGAGAAACCTTTATGCTCTAACCCCAATTATGTCTATCGTCTGACCACAGAGAAACCTTTATGCTCTAACCCCAATTATGTCTATCGTCTGGCCACAGAGAAACCTTTATGTTCTAACCCCAATTATGTCTATCGTCTGACCACAGAGAAACCTTTATGCTCTAACCCCAATTATGTCTATTGTCTGACCACAGAGAAACCTTTATGCTCTAACCCCAATTATGTCTATTGTCTGACCAAAGAGAAACCTTTATGCTCTAACCCCAATTATGTCTATCGTCTGACCACAGAGAAACCTTTATGCTCTAACCCCAATTATGTCTATTGTCTGACCACAGAGAAACCTTTATGCTCTAATCCCAATTATGTCTATCGTCTGACCACAGAGAAACCTTTATGCTCTAAACCCAATTATGTCTATCGTCTGACCACAGAGAAACCTTTATGCTCTAACCCCAATTATGTCTATTGTCTGACCACAGAGAAACATTTATGCTCTAACCCCAATTATGTCTATTGTCTGACCACAGAGAATCCTTTATGCTCTAACCCCAATTATGTCTATTGTCTGGCCACAGAGAAACCTTTATGCTCTAACCCCAATTATGTCTATTGTCTGACCACAGAGAAACCTTTACGCTCTAACCCCAATTATGTCTATCGTCTGACCACAGAGAAACCTTTATGCTCTAACCCCAATTATGTCTATTGTCTGGCCACAGAGAAACCTTTATGCTCTAACCCCAATTATGTCTATCGTCTGACCACAGAGAAACCTTTATGCTCTAACCCCAATTATGTCTATTGTCTGACCACAGAGAAACCTTTATGCTCTAACCCCAATTATGTCTATTGTCTGACCACAGAGAAACCTTTATGCTCTAACCCCAATTATGTCTATCGTCTGACCACAGAGAAACCTTTATGCTCTAACCCCAATTATGTCTATCGTCTGACCAGAGAGAAACCTTTATGCTCTAACCCCAATTATGTCTATCGTCTGACCACAGAGAAACCTTTATGCTCTAACCCCAATTATGTCTATCGTCTGACCACAGAGAAACCTTTATGCTCTAAACCCAATTATGTCTATCGTCTGACCACAGAGAAACCTTTATGCTCTAACCCCATTTATGTCTATCGTCTGACCACAGAGAAACCTTTATGCTCTAACCCCAATTATGTCTATTGTCTGACAACAGAGAAACCTTTATGCTCTAACCCCAATTATGTCTATTGTCTGACCACAGAGAAACCTTTATGCTCTAACCCCAATTATGTCTATCGTCTGACCACAGAGAAACCTTTATGCTCTAAACCCAATTATGTCTATCGTCTGACCACAGAGAAACCTTTATGCTCTAACCCCAATTATGTCTATTGTCTGACCACAGAGAAACCTTTATGCTCTAACCCCAATTATGTCTATCGTCTGGCCACAGAGAAACCTTTATGCTCTAACCCCAATTATGTCTATCGTCTGACCACAGAGAAACCTTTATGCTCTAACCCCAATTATGTCTATTGTCTGACCACAGAGAAACCTTTATGCTCTAACCCCAATTATGTCTATTGTCTGACCACAGAGAAACATTTATGCTCTAACCCCAATTATGTCTATTGTCTGGCCACAGAGAAACCTTTATGCTCTAACCCCAATTATGTCTATTGTCTGACCACAGAGAAACCTTTACGCTCTAACCCCAATTATGTCTATCGTCTGACCACAGAGAAACCTTTATGCTCTAACCCCAATTATGTCTATTGTCTGACCACAGAGAAACCTTTATGCTCTAACCCCAATTATGTCTATTGTCTGACCAAAGAGAAACCTTTATGCTCTAACCCCAATTATGTCTATCGTCTGACCACAGAGAAACCTTTATGCTCTAACCCCAATTATGTCTATCGTCTGACCACAGAGAAACCTTTATGCTCTAACCCCAATTATGTCTATCGTCTGACCAGAGAGAAACCTTTATGCTCTAACCCCAATCATGTCTATCGTCTGACCACAGAGAAACCTTTATGCTCTAACCCCAATTATGTCTATCGTCTGACCACAGAGAAACCTTTATGCTCTAAACCCAATTATGTCTATCGTCTGACCACAGAGAAACCTTTATGCTCTAACCCCAATTATGTCTATTGTCTGGCCACAGAGAAACCTTTATGCTCTAACCCCAATTATGTCTATCGTCTGACCACAGAGAAACCTTTATGCTCTAACCCCAATTATGTCTATTGTCTGACCACAGAGAAACCTTTATGCTCTAACCCCAATTATGTCTATCGTCTGACCAGAGAGAAATCTTTATGCTCGAACCCCAATTATGTCTATCGTCTGACCACAGAGAAACCTTTATGCTCTAGCCCCAATTATGTCTATCGTCTGACCAGAGAGAAACCTTTATGCTCTAACCCCAATTATGTCTATCGTCTGACCACAGAGAAACCTTTATGCTCTAACCCCAATTATGTCTATCGTCTGACCACAGAGAAAGCTGTATGCTCTAAACCCAATTATGTCTATCGTCTGACCACAGAGAAACCTTTATGCTCTAACCCCAATTATGTCTATCGTCTGACCACAGAGAAACCTTTATGCTCTAACCCCAATTATGTCTATCGTCTGGCCACAGAGAAACCTTTATGTTCTAACCCCAATTATGTCTATCGTCTGACCACAGAGAAACCTTTATGCTCTAACCCCAATTATGTCTATTGTCTGACCACAGAGAAACCTTTATGCTCTAACCCCAATTATGTCTATTGTCTGACCAAAGAGAAACCTTTATGCTCTAACCCCAATTATGTCTATCGTCTGACCACAGAGAAACCTTTATGCTCTAACCCCAATTATGTCTATTGTCTGACCACAGAGAAACCTTTATGCTCTAACCCCAATTATGTCTATCGTCTGACCACAGAGAAACCTTTATGCTCTAAACCCAATTATGTCTATCGTCTGACCACAGAGAAACCTTTATGCTCTAACCCCAATTATGTCTATTGTCTGACCACAGAGAAACCTTTATGCTCTAACCCCAATTATGTCTATCGTCTGGCCACAGAGAAACCTTTATGCTCTAACCCCAATTATGTCTATCGTCTGACCACAGAGAAACCTTTATGCTCTAACCCCAATTATGTCTATTGTCTGACCACAGAGAAACCTTTATGCTCTAACCCCAATTATGTCTATTGTCTGACCACAGAGAAACCTTTATGCTCTAACCCCAATTATGTCTATTGTCTGGCCACAGAGAAACCTTTATGCTCTAACCCCAATTATGTCTATTGTCTGACCACAGAGAAACCTTTACGCTCTAACCCCAATTATGTCTATCGTCTGACCACAGAGAAACCTTTATGCTCTAACCCCAATTATGTCTATTGTCTGACCACAGAGAAACCTTTATGCTCTAACCCCAATTATGTCTATTGTCTGACCAAAGAGAAACCTTTATGCTCTAACCCCAATTATGTCTATCGTCTGACCACAGAGAAACCTTTATGCTCTAACCCCAATTATGTCTATCGTCTGACCACAGAGAAACCTTTATGCTCTAACCCCAATTATGTCTATCGTCTGACCACAGAGAAACCTTTATGCTCTAAACCCAATTATGTCTATCGTCTGACCACAGAGAAACCTTTATGCTCTAACCCCAATTATGTCTATTGTCTGGCCACAGAGAAACCTTTATGCTCTAACCCCAATTATGTCTATCGTCTGACCACAGAGAAACCTTTATGCTCTAACCCCAATTATGTCTATTGTCTGACCACAGAGAAACCTTTATGCTCTAACCCCAATTATGTCTATTGTCTGACCACAGAGAAACCTTTATGCTCTAACCCCAATTATGTCTATCGTCTGACCACAGAGAAACCTTTATGCTCTAACCCCAATTATGTCTATCGTCTGACCAGAGAGAAACCTTTATGCTCTAACCCCAATCATGTCTATCGTCTGACCACAGAGAAACCTTTATGCTCTAACCCCAATTATGTCTATCGTCTGACCACAGAGAAACCTTTATGCTCTAAACCCAATTATGTCTATCGTCTGACCACAGAGAAACCTTTATGCTCTAACCCCAATTATGTCTATTGTCTGGCCACAGAGAAACCTTTATGCTCTAACCCCAATTATGTCTATCGTCTGACCACAGAGAAAGCTGTATGCTCTAAACCCAATTATGTCTATCGTCTGACCACAGAGAAACCTTTATGCTCTAACCCCAATTATGTCTATCGTCTGACCACAGAGAAACCTTTATGCTCTAACCCCAATTATGTCTATCGTCTGGCCACAGAGAAACCTTTATGTTCTAACCCCAATTATGTCTATCGTCTGACCACAGAGAAACCTTTATGCTCTAACCCCAATTATGTCTATTGTCTGACCACAGAGAAACCTTTATGCTCTAACCCCAATTATGTCTATTGTCTGACCAAAGAGAAACCTTTATGCTCTAACCCCAATTATGTCTATCGTCTGACCACAGAGAAACCTTTATGCTCTAACCCCAATTATGTCTATTGTCTGACCACAGAGAAACCTTTATGCTCTAATCCCAATTATGTCTATCGTCTGACCACAGAGAAACCTTTATGCTCTAAACCCAATTATGTCTATCGTCTGACCACAGAGAAACCTTTATGCTCTAACCCCAATTATGTCTATTGTCTGACCACAGAGAAACCTTTATGCTCTAACCCCAATTATGTCTATCGTCTGGCCACAGAGAAACCTTTATGCTCTAACCCCAATTATGTCTATGGTCTGACCACAGAGAAACCTTTATGCTCTAACCCCAATTATGTCTATTGTCTGACCACAGAGAAACATTTATGCTCTAACCCCAATTATGTCTATTGTCTGACCACAGAGAATCCTTTATGCTCTAACCCCAATTATGTCTATTGTCTGGCCACAGAGAAACCTTTATGCTCTAACCCCAATTATGTCTATTGTCTGACCACAGAGAAACCTTTACGCTCTAACCCCAATTATGTCTATCGTCTGACCACAGAGAAACCTTTATGCTCTAACCCCAATTATGTCTATTGTCTGGCCACAGAGAAACCTTTATGCTCTAACCCCAATTATGTCTATCGTCTGACCACAGAGAAACCTTTATGCTCTAACCCCAATTATGTCTATTGTCTGACCACAGAGAAACCTTTATGCTCTAACCCCAATTATGTCTATTGTCTGACCACAGAGAAACCTTTATGCTCTAACCCCAATTATGTCTATCGTCTGACCACAGAGAAACCTTTATGCTCTAACCCCAATTATGTCTATCGTCTGACCAGAGAGAAACCTTTATGCTCTAACCCCAATTATGTCTATCGTCTGACCACAGAGAAACCTTTATGCTCTAACCCCAATTATGTCTATCGTCTGACCACAGAGAAACCTTTATGCTCTAAACCCAATTATGTCTATCGTCTGACCACAGAGAAACCTTTATGCTCTAACCCCATTTATGTCTATCGTCTGACCACAGAGAAACCTTTATGCTCTAACCCCAATTATGTCTATTGTCTGACAACAGAGAAACCTTTATGCTCTAACCCCAATTATGTCTATTGTCTGACCACAGAGAAACCTTTATGCTCTAACCCCAATTATGTCTATCGTCTGACCACAGAGAAACCTTTATGCTCTAACCCCAATTATGTCTATCGTCTGACCAGAGAGAAACCTTTATGCTCTAACCCCAATTATGTCTATCGTCTGACCACAGAGAAACCTTTATGCTCTAACCCCAATTATGTCTATCGTCTGACCACAGAGAAACCTTTATGCTCTAAACCCAATTATGTCTATCGTCTGACCACAGAGAAACCTTTATGCTCTAACCCCAATTATGTCTATTGTCTGACCACAGAGAAACCTTTATGCTCTAACCCCAATTATGTCTATCGTCTGGCCACAGAGAAACCTTTATGCTCTAACCCCAATTATGTCTATCGTCTGACCACAGAGAAACCTTTATGCTCTAACCCCAATTATGTCTATTGTCTGACCACAGAGAAACCTTTATGCTCTAACCCCAATTATGTCTATCGTCTGACCACAGAGAAACCTTTATGCTCTAACCCCAATTATGTCTACTGTCTGGCCACAGAGAAATCTTTATGCTCTAACCCCAATTATGTCTATTGTCTGACCACAGAGAAACCTTTATGCTCTAACCCCAATTATGTCTATTGTCTGACCACAGAGAAACCTTTATGCTCTAACCCCAATTATGTCTATCGTCTGACCACAGAGAAACCTTTATGCTCTAACCCCAATTATGTCTATTGTCTGGCCACAGAGAAACCTTTATGCTCTAACTCCAATTATGTCTATCGTCTGACCACAGAGAAACCTTTATGCTCTAACCCCAATTCTGTCTATTGTCTGACCACAGAGAAACCTTTATGCTCTAACCCCAATTATGTCTATTGTCTGACCACAGAGAAACCTTTATGCTCTGACCCCAATTATTTCTATCGTCTGACCACAGAGAAACCTTTATGCTCTAACCCCAATTATGTCTATTGTCTGACCACAGAGAAACCTTTATGCTCTAAACCCAATTATGTCTATTGTCTGACCACAGAGAAACCTTAATGCTCTAATCCCAATTATGTCTATCGTCTGACCACAGAGAAACCTTTATGCTCTAACCCCAATTATGTCTATTGTCTGACCACAGAGAAACCTTTATGCTCTAACCCCAATTATGTCTATCGTCTGACCAGAGAGAAATCTTTATGCTCGAACCCCAATTATGTCTATTGTCTGACCAGGGAGAAAACTTTATGCTCTAACCCCAATTATGTCTATCGTCTGACCACAGAGAAACCTTTATGCTCTAACCCCAATTATGTCTATCGTCTGACCAGAGAGAAACCTTTATGCTCTAACCCCAATTATGTCTATCGTCTGACCACAGAGAAACCTTTATGCTCTAACCCCAATTATGTCTATCGTCTGACCACAGAGAAAGCTGTATGCTCTAAACCCAATTATGTCTATCGTCTGACCACAGAGAAACCTTTATCCTCTAACCCCAATTATGTCTATAGTCTGACCACAGAGAAACCTTTATGCTCTAACCCCAATTATGTCTATTGTCTGACCAAAGAGAAACCTTTATGCTCTAACCCCAATTATGTCTATCGTCTGACCACAGAGAAACCTTTATGCTCTAACCCCAATTATGTCTATCGTCTGACCACAGAGAAACCTTTATGCTCTAACCCCAATTATGTCTATCGTCTGACCACAGAGAAACCTTTATGCTCTAAACCCAATTATGTCTATCGTCTGACCACAGAGAAACCTTTATGCTCTAACCGCAATTATGTCTATTGTCTGGCCACAGAGAAATCTTTATGCTCTAACCCCAATTATGTTTATCGTCTGACCACAGAGAAACCTTTATGCTCTAACCCCAATTATGTTTATTGTCTGACCACAGAGAAACCTTTATGCTCTAACCCCAATTATGTCTATCGTCTGACCAGAGAGAAATCTTTATGCTCGAACCCCAATTATGTCTATTGTCTGACCACAGAGAAACCTTTATGCTCTAACCCCAATTATGTCTATCGTCTGACCAGAGAGAAACCTTTATGCTCTAACCCCAATTATGTCTATCGTCTGACCACAGAGAAACCTTTATGCTCTAACCCCAATTATGTCTATCGTCTGACCACAGAGAAAGCTGTATGCTCTAAACCCAATTATGTCTATTGTCTGACCACAGAGAAACCTTAATGCTCTAACCCCAATTATGTCTATCGTCTGACCACAGAGAAACCTTTATGCTCTAACCCCAATTATGTCTATTGTCTGACCACAGAGAAACCTTTATGCTCTAACCCCAATTATGTCTATCGTCTGACCAGAGAGAAATCTTTATGCTCGAACCCCAATTATGTCTATTGTCTGACCAGGGAGAAAACTTTATGCTCTAACCCCAATTATGTCTATCGTCTGACCACAGAGAAACCTTTATGCTCTAACCCCAATTATGTCTATCGTCTGACCAGAGAGAAACCTTTATGCTCTAACCCCAATTATGTCTATCGTCTGACCACAGAGAAACCTTTATGCTCTAACCCCAATTATGTCTATCGTCTGACCACAGAGAAAGCTGTATGCTCTAAACCCAATTATGTCTATCGTCTGACCACAGAGAAACCTTTATGCTCTAACCCCAATTATGTCTATAGTCTGACCACAGAGAAACCTTTATGCTCTAACCCCAATTATGTCTATTGTCTGACCAAAGAGAAACCTTTATGCTCTAACCCCAATTATGTCTATCGTCTGACCACAGAGAAACCTTTATGCTCTAACCCCAATTATGTCTATCGTCTGACCACAGAGAAACCTTTATGCTCTAACCCCAATTATGTCTATCGTCTGACCACAGAGAAACCTTTATGCTCTAAACCCAATTATGTCTATCGTCTGACCACAGAGAAACCTTTATGCTCTAACCGCAATTATGTCTATTGTCTGGCCACAGAGAAACCTTTATGCTCTAACCCCAATTATGTTTATCGTCTGACCACAGAGAAACCTTTATGCTCTAACCCCAATTATGTCTATTGTCTGACCACAGAGAAACCTTTATGCTCTAACCCCAATTATGTCTATTGTCTGACCACAGAGAAACCTTTATGCTCTAACCCCAATTATGTCTATCGTCTGACCACAGAGAAACCTTTATGCTCTAACCCCAATTATGTCTATCGTCTGACCAGAGAGAAACCTTTATGCTCTAACCCCAATTATGTCTATCGTCTGACCACAGAGAAACCTTTATGCTCTAACCCCAATTATGTCTATCGTCTGACCACAGAGAAAGCTGTATGCTCTAAACCCAATTATGTCTATCGTCTGACCACAGAGAAACCTTTATGCTCTAACCACAATTATGTCTATCGTCTGACCACAGAGAAACCTTTATGCTCTAACCCCAATTATGTCTATCGTCTGGCCACAGAGAAACCTTTATGTTCTAACCCCAATTATGTCTATCGTCTGACCACAGAGAAACCTTTATGCTCTAACCCCAATTATGTCTATTGTCTGACCACAGAGAAACCTTTATGCTCTAACCCCAATTATGTCTATTGTCTGACCAAAGAGAAACCTTTATGCTCTAACCCCAATTATGTCTATCGTCTGACCACAGAGAAACCTTTATGCTCTAACCCCAATTATGTCTATTGTCTGACCACAGAGAAACCTTTATGCTCTAACCCCAATTATGTGTATCGTCTGACCAGAGAGAAATCTTTATGCTCGAACCCCAATTATGTCTATTGTCTGACCACAGAGAAACCTTTATGCTCTAACCCCAATTATGTCTATCGTCTGACCACAGAGAAACCTTTATGCTCTAACCCCAATTATGTCTATCGTCTGACCAGAGAGAAACCTTTATGCTCTAACCCCAATTATGTCTATCGTCTGACCACAGAGAAACCTTTATGCTCTAACCCCAATTATGTCTATCGTCTGACCACAGAGAAAGCTGTATGCTCTAAACCCAATTATGTCTATCGTCTGACCACAGAGAAACCTTTATGCTCTAACCCCAATTATGTCTATTGTCTGACCACAGAGAAATCTTTATGCTCTAACCCCAATTATGTCTATTGTCTGACCAAAGAGAAACCTTTATGCTCTAACCCCAATTATGTCTATCGTCTGACCACAGAGAAACCTTTATGCTCTAACCCCAATTATGTCTATTGTCTGACCACAGAGAAACCTTTATGCTCTAACCCCAATTATGTCTATTGTCTGACCACAGAGAAACCTTTATGCTCTAACCCCAATTATGTCTATCGTCTGACCACAGAGAAACCTTTATGCTCTAACCCCAATTATGTCTATCGTCTGACCACAGAGAAACCTTTATGCTCTAACCCCAATTATGTCTATCGTCTGACCACAGAGAAACCTTTATGCTCTAACCCCAATTATGTCTATCGTCTGACCAGAGAGAAACCTT
Organism: Eledone cirrhosa; assembly: GCA_964016885.1. NCBI lineage: Eukaryota > Metazoa > Mollusca > Cephalopoda > Octopoda > Eledonidae > Eledone > Eledone cirrhosa. The sequence continues at coordinate 356,372,610 of OZ024743.1, read as the reverse complement.
TATGCTCTAACCCCAATCATGTCTATCGTCTGACCACAGAGAAACCTTTATGCTCTAACCCCAATTATGTCTATCGTCTGACCACAGAGAAACCTTTATGCTCTAAACCCAATTATGTCTATCGTCTGACCACAGAGAAACCTTTATGCTCTAACCCCAATTATGTCTATTGTCTGGCCACAGAGAAACCTTTATGCTCTAACCCCAATTATGTCTATCGTCTGACCACAGAGAAACCTTTATGCTCTAACCCCAATTATGTCTATTGTCTGACCACAGAGAAACCTTTATGCTCTAACCCCAATTATGTCTATCGTCTGACCAGAGAGAAATCTTTATGCTCGAACCCCAATTATGTCTATCGTCTGACCACAGAGAAACCTTTATGCTCTAACCCCAATTATGTCTATCGTCTGACCAGAGAGAAACCTTTATGCTCTAACCCCAATTATGTCTATCGTCTGACCACAGAGAAACCTTTATGCTCTAACCCCAATTATGTCTATCGTCTGACCACAGAGAAAGCTGTATGCTCTAAACCCAATTATGTCTATCGTCTGACCACAGAGAAACCTTTATGCTCTAACCCCAATTATGTCTATCGTCTGACCACAGAGAAACCTTTATGCTCTAACCCCAATTATGTCTATCGTCTGGCCACAGAGAAACCTTTATGTTCTAACCCCAATTATGTCTATCGTCTGACCACAGAGAAACCTTTATGCTCTAACCCCAATTATGTCTATTGTCTGACCACAGAGAAACCTTTATGCTCTAACCCCAATTATGTCTATTGTCTGACCAAAGAGAAACCTTTATGCTCTAACCCCAATTATGTCTATCGTCTGGCCACAGAGAAACCTTTATGTTCTAACCCCAATTATGTCTATCGTCTGACCACAGAGAAACCTTTATGCTCTAACCCCAATTATGTGTATCGTCTGACCAGAGAGAAATCTTTATGCTCGAACCCCAATTATGTCTATTGTCTGACCACAGAGAAACCTTTATGCTCTAACCCCAATTATGTCTATCGTCTGACCACAGAGAAACCTTTATGCTCTAACCCCAATTATGTCTATCGTCTGACCAGAGAGAAACCTTTATGCTCTAACCCCAATTATGTCTATCGTCTGACCACAGAGAAACCTTTATGCTCTAACCCCAATTATGTCTATCGTCTGACCACAGAGAAAGCTGTATGCTCTAAACCCAATTATGTCTATCGTCTGACCACAGAGAAACCTTTATGCTCTAACCCCAATTATGTCTATTGTCTGACCACAGAGAAATCTTTATGCTCTAACCCCAATTATGTCTATTGTCTGACCAAAGAGAAACCTTTATGCTCTAACCCCAATTATGTCTATCGTCTGACCACAGAGAAACCTTTATGCTCTAACCCCAATTATGTCTATTGTCTGACCACAGAGAAACCTTTATGCTCTAACCCCAATTATGTCTATTGTCTGACCACAGAGAAACCTTTATGCTCTAACCCCAATTATGTCTATCGTCTGACCACAGAGAAACCTTTATGCTCTAACCCCAATTATGTCTATCGTCTGACCACAGAGAAACCTTTATGCTCTAACCCCAATTATGTCTATCGTCTGACCACAGAGAAACCTTTATGCTCTAACCCCAATTATGTCTATCGTCTGACCAGAGAGAAACCTTTATGCTCTAACCCCAATCATGTCTATCGTCTGACCACAGAGAAACCTTTATGCTCTAACCCCAATTATGTCTATCGTCTGACCACAGAGAAACCTTTATGCTCTAAACCCAATTATGTCTATCGTCTGACCACAGAGAAACCTTTATGCTCTAACCCCAATTATGTCTATTGTCTGGCCACAGAGAAACCTTTATGCTCTAACCCCAATTATGTCTATCGTCTGACCACAGAGAAACCTTTATGCTCTAACCCCAATTATGTCTATTGTCTGACCACAGAGAAACCTTTATGCTCTAACCCCAATTATGTCTATCGTCTGACCAGAGAGAAATCTTTATGCTCGAACCCCAATTATGTCTATCGTCTGACCACAGAGAAACCTTTATGCTCTAACCCCAATTATGTCTATCGTCTGACCAGAGAGAAACCTTTATGCTCTAACCCCAATTATGTCTATCGTCTGACCACAGAGAAACCTTTATGCTCTAACCCCAATTATGTCTATCGTCTGACCACAGAGAAAGCTGTATGCTCTAAACCCAATTATGTCTATCGTCTGACCACAGAGAAACCTTTATGCTCTAACCCCAATTATGTCTATCGTCTGACCACAGAGAAACCTTTATGCTCTAACCCCAATTATGTCTATCGTCTGGCCACAGAGAAACCTTTATGTTCTAACCCCAATTATGTCTATCGTCTGACCACAGAGAAACCTTTATGCTCTAACCCCAATTATGTCTATTGTCTGACCACAGAGAAACCTTTATGCTCTAACCCCAATTATGTCTATTGTCTGACCAAAGAGAAACCTTTATGCTCTAACCCCAATTATGTCTATCGTCTGACCACAGAGAAACCTTTATGCTCTAACCCCAATTATGTCTATTGTCTGACCACAGAGAAACCTTTATGCTCTAACCCCAATTATGTCTATCGTCTGACCACAGAGAAACCTTTATGCTCTAAACCCAATTATGTCTATCGTCTGACCACAGAGAAACCTTTATGCTCTAACCCCAATTATGTCTATTGTCTGACCACAGAGAAACCTTTATGCTCTAACCCCAATTATGTCTATCGTCTGGCCACAGAGAAACCTTTATGCTCTAACCCCAATTATGTCTATCGTCTGACCACAGAGAAACCTTTATGCTCTAACCCCAATTATGTCTATTGTCTGACCACAGAGAAACCTTTATGCTCTAACCCCAATTATGTCTATTGTCTGACCACAGAGAAACCTTTATGCTCTAACCCCAATTATGTCTATTGTCTGGCCACAGAGAAACCTTTATGCTCTAACCCCAATTATGTCTATTGTCTGACCACAGAGAAACCTTTACGCTCTAACCCCAATTATGTCTATCGTCTGACCACAGAGAAACCTTTATGCTCTAACCCCAATTATGTCTATTGTCTGACCACAGAGAAACCTTTATGCTCTAACCCCAATTATGCCTATTGTCTGACCAAAGAGAAACCTTTATGCTCTAACCCCAATTATGTCTATCGTCTGACCACAGAGAAACCTTTATGCTCTAACCCCAATTATGTCTATCGTCTGACCAGAGAGAAACCTTTATGCTCTAACCCCAATTATGTCTATCGTCTGACCACAGAGAAACCTTTATGCTCTAAACCCAATTATGTCTATCGTCTGACCACAGAGAAACCTTTATGCTCTAACCCCAATTATGTCTATTGTCTGGCCACAGAGAAACCTTTATGCTCTAACCCCAATTATGTCTATCGTCTGACCACAGAGAAACCTTTATGCTCTAACCCCAATTATGTCTATTGTCTGACCACAGAGAAACCTTTATGCTCTAACCCCAATTATGTCTATTGTCTGACCACAGAGAAACCTTTATGCTCTAACCCCAATTATGTCTATCGTCTGACCACAGAGAAACCTTTATGCTCTAACCCCAATTATGTCTATCGTCTGACCAGAGAGAAACCTTTATGCTCTAACCCCAATCATGTCTATCGTCTGACCACAGAGAAACCTTTATGCTCTAACCCCAATTATGTCTATCGTCTGACCACAGAGAAACCTTTATGCTCTAAACCCAATTATGTCTATCGTCTGACCACAGAGAAACCTTTATGCTCTAACCCCAATTATGTCTATTGTCTGGCCACAGAGAAACCTTTATGCTCTAACCCCAATTATGTCTATCGTCTGACCACAGAGAAAGCTGTATGTTCTAAACCCAATTATGTCTATCGTCTGACCACAGAGAAACCTTTATGCTCTAACCCCAATTATGTCTATCGTCTGACCACAGAGAAACCTTTATGCTCTAACCCCAATTATGTCTATCGTCTGGCCACAGAGAAACCTTTATGTTCTAACCCCAATTATGTCTATCGTCTGACCACAGAGAAACCTTTATGCTCTAACCCCAATTATGTCTATTGTCTGACCACAGAGAAACCTTTATGCTCTAACCCCAATTATGTCTATTGTCTGACCAAAGAGAAACCTTTATGCTCTAACCCCAATTATGTCTATCGTCTGACCACAAAGAAACCTTTATGCTCTAACCCCAATTATGTCTATTGTCTGACCACAGAGAAACCTTTATGCTCTAATCCCAATTATGTCTATCGTCTGACCACAGAGAAACCTTTATGCTCTAAACCCAATTATGTCTATCGTCTGACCACAGAGAAACCTTTATGCTCTAACCCCAATTATGTCTATTGTCTGACCACAGAGAAACCTTTATGCTCTAACCCCAATTATGTCTATCGTCTGGCCACAGAGAAACCTTTATGCTCTAACCCCAATTATGTCTATCGTCTGACCACAGAGAAACCTTTATGCTCTAACCCCAATTATGTCTATTGTCTGACCACAGAGAAACCTTTATGCTCTAACCCCAATTATGTCTATTGTCTGACCACAGAGAATCCTTTATGCTCTAACCCCAATTATGTCTATTGTCTGGCCACAGAGAAACCTTTATGCTCTAACCCCAATTATGTCTATTGTCTGACCACAGAGAAACCTTTACGCTCTAACCCCAATTATGTCTATCGTCTGACCACAGAGAAACCTTTATGCTCTAACCCCAATTATGTCTATTGTCTGGCCACAGAGAAACCTTTATGCTCTAACCCCAATTATGTCTATCGTCTGACCACAGAGAAACCTTTATGCTCTAACCCCAATTATGTCTATTGTCTGACCACAGAGAAACCTTTATGCTCTAACCCCAATTATGTCTATTGTCTGACCACAGAGAAACCTTTATGCTCTAACCCCAATTATGTCTATCGTCTGACCACAGAGAAACCTTTATGCTCTAACCCCAATTATGTCTATCGTCTGACCAGAGAGAAACCTTTATGCTCTAACCCCAATTATGTCTATCGTCTGACCACAGAGAAACCTTTATGCTCTAACCCCAATTATGTCTATCGTCTGACCACAGAGAAACCTTTATGCTCTAAACCCAATTATGTCTATCGTCTGACCACAGAGAAACCTTTATGCTCTAACCCCATTTATGTCTATCGTCTGACCACAGAGAAACCTTTATGCTCTAACCCCAATTATGTCTATTGTCTGACAACAGAGAAACCTTTATGCTCTAACCCCAATTATGTCTATTGTCTGACCACAGAGAAACCTTTATGCTCTAACCCCAATTATGTCTATCGTCTGACCACAGAGAAACCTTTATACTCTAACCCCAATTATGTCTATCGTCTGACCAGAGAGAAACCTTTATGCTCTAAACCCAATTATGTCTATCGTCTGACCACAGAGAAACCTTTATGCTCTAACCCCAATTATGTCTATCGTCTGACCACAGAGAAACCTTTATGCTCTAAACCCAATTATGTCTATCGTCTGACCACAGAGAAACCTTTATGCTCTAACCCCAATTATGTCTATTGTCTGACCACAGAGAAACCTTTATGCTCTAACCCCAATTATGTCTATCGTCTGGCCACAGAGAAACCTTTATGCTCTAACCCCAATTATGTCTATCGTCTTACCACAGAGAAACCTTTATGCTCTAACCCCAATTATGTCTATTGTCTGACCACAGAGAAACCTTTATGCTCTAACCCCAATTATGTCTATTGTCTGACCACAGAGAAACCTTTATGCTCTAACCCCAATTATGTCTACTGTCTGGCCACAAAGAAATCTTTATGCTCTAACCCCAATTATGTCTATTGTCTGACCACAGAGAAACCTTTATGCTCTAACCCCAATTATGTCTATTGTCTGACCACAGAGAAACCTTTATGCTCTAACCCCAATTATGTCTATCGTCTGACCACAGAGAAACCTTTATGCTCTAACCCCAATTATGTCTATTGTCTGGCCACAGAGAAACCTTTATGCTCTAACTCCAATTATGTCTATCGTCTGACCACAGAGAAACCTTTATGCTCTAACCCCAATTCTGTCTATTGTCTGACCACAGAGAAACCTTTATGCTCTAACCCCAATTATGTCTATTGTCTGACCACAGAGAAACCTTTATGCTCTGACCCCAATTATTTCTATCGTCTGACCACAGAGAAACCTTTATGCTCTAACCCCAATTATGTCTATCGTCTGACCAGAGAGAAACCTTTATGCTCTAACCCCAATTATGTCTATCGTCTGACCACAGAGAAACCTTTATGCTCTAACCCCAATTATGTCTATCGTCTGACCACAGAGAAACCTTTATGCTCTAAACCCAATTATGTCTATTGTCTGACCACAGAGAAACCTTTATGCTCTAACCCCAATTATGTCTATTGTCTGACCACAGAGAATCCTTTATGCTCTAACCCCAATTATGTCTATTGTCTGGCCACAGAGAAACCTTTATGCTCTAACCCCAATTATGTCTATTGTCTGACCACAGAGAAACCTTTACGCTCTAACCCCAATTATGTCTATCGTCTGACCACAGAGAAACCTTTATGCTCTAACCCCAATTATGTCTATTGTCTGGCCACAGAGAAACCTTTATGCTCTAACCCCAATTATGTCTATCGTCTGACCACAGAGAAACCTTTATGCTCTAACCCCAATTATGTCTATTGTCTGACCACAGAGAAACCTTTATGCTCTAACCCCAATTATGTCTATTGTCTGACCACAGAGAAACCTTTATGCTCTAACCCCAATTATGTCTATCGTCTGACCACAGAGAAACCTTTATGCTCTAACCCCAATTATGTCTATCGTCTGACCAGAGAGAAACCTTTATGCTCTAACCCCAATTATGTCTATCGTCTGACCACAGAGAAACCTTTATGCTCTAACCCCAATTATGTCTATCGTCTGACCACAGAGAAACCTTTATGCTCTAAACCCAATTATGTCTATCGTCTGACCACAGAGAAACCTTTATGCTCTAACCCCATTTATGTCTATCGTCTGACCACAGAGAAACCTTTATGCTCTAACCCCAATTATGTCTATTGTCTGACAACAGAGAAACCTTTATGCTCTAACCCCAATTATGTCTATTGTCTGACCACAGAGAAACCTTTATGCTCTAACCCCAATTATGTCTATCGTCTGACCACAGAGAAACCTTTATGCTCTAACCCCAATTATGTCTATCGTCTGACCAGAGAGAAACCTTTATGCTCTAAACCCAATTATGTCTATCGTCTGACCACAGAGAAACCTTTATGCTCTAACCCCAATTATGTCTATCGTCTGACCACAGAGAAACCTTTATGCTCTAAACCCAATTATGTCTATCGTCTGACCACAGAGAAACCTTTATGCTCTAACCCCAATTATGTCTATTGTCTGACCACAGAGAAACCTTTATGCTCTAACCCCAATTATGTCTATCGTCTGGCCACAGAGAAACCTTTATGCTCTAACCCCAATTATGTCTATCGTCTGACCACAGAGAAACCTTTATGCTCTAACCCCAATTATGTCTATTGTCTGACCACAGAGAAACCTTTATGCTCTAACCCCAATTATGTCTATTGTCTGACCACAGAGAAACCTTTATGCTCTAACCCCAATTATGTCTACTGTCTGGCCACAGAGAAATCTTTATGCTCTAACCCCAATTATGTCTATTGTCTGACCACAGAGAAACCTTTATGCTCTAACCCCAATTATGTCTATTGTCTGACCACAGAGAAACCTTTATGCTCTAACCCCAATTATGTCTATCGTCTGACCACAGAGAAACCTTTATGCTCTAACCCCAATTATGTCTATTGTCTGGCCACAGAGAAACCTTTATGCTCTAACTCCAATTATGTCTATCGTCTGACCACAGAGAAACCTTTATGCTCTAACCCCAATTCTGTCTATTGTCTGACCACAGAGAAACCTTTATGCTCTAACCCCAATTATGTCTATTGTCTGACCACAGAGAAACCTTTATGCTCTGACCCCAATTATTTCTATCGTCTGACCACAGAGAAACCTTTATGCTCTAACCCCAATTATGTCTATCGTCTGACCAGAGAGAAACCTTTATGCTCTAACCCCAATTATGTCTATCGTCTGACCACAGAGAAACCTTTATGCTCTAACCCCAATTATGTCTATCGTCTGACCACAGAGAAACCTTTATGATCTAAACCCAATTATGTCTATCGTCTGACCACAGAGAAACCTTTATGCTCTAACCCCATTTATGTCTATCGTCTGACCACAGAGAAACCTTTATGCTCTAACCCCAATTATGTCTATCGTCTGGCCACAGAGAAACCTTTATGCTCTAACCCCAATTATGTCTATCGTCTGACCACAGAGAAACCTTTATGCTCTAACCCCAATTATGTCTATTGTCTGACCACAGAGAAACCTTTATGCTCTAACCCCAATTATGTCTATTGTCTGACCACAGAGAATCCTTTATGCTCTAACCCCAATTATGTCTATTGTCTGGCCACAGAGAAACCTTTATGCTCTAACCCCAATTATGTCTATTGTCTGACCACAGAGAAACCTTTACGCTCTAACCCCAATTATGTCTATCGTCTGACCACAGAGAAACCTTTATGCTCTAACCCCAATTATGTCTATTGTCTGGCCACAGAGAAACCTTTATGCTCTAACCCCAATTATGTCTATCGTCTGACCACAGAGAAACCTTTATGCTCTAACCCCAATTATGTCTATTGTCTGACCACAGAGAAACCTTTATGCTCTAACCCCAATTATGTCTATTGTCTGACCACAGAGAAACCTTTATGCTCTAACCCCAATTATGTCTATCGTCTGACCACAGAGAAACCTTTATGCTCTAACCCCAATTATGTCTATCGTCTGACCAGAGAGAAACCTTTATGCTCTAACCCCAATTATGTCTATCGTCTGACCACAGAGAAACCTTTATGCTCTAACCCCAATTATGTCTATCGTCTGACCACAGAGAAACCTTTATGCTCTAAACCCAATTATGTCTATCGTCTGACCACAGAGAAACCTTTATGCTCTAACCCCATTTATGTCTATCGTCTGACCACAGAGAAACCGTTATGCTCTAACCCCAATTATGTCTATTGTCTGACAACAGAGAAACCTTTATGCTCTAACCCCAATTATGTCTATTGTCTGACCACAGAGAAACCTTTATGCTCTAACCCCAATTATGTCTATCGTCTGACCACAGAGAAACCTTTATGCTCTAACCCCAATTATGTCTATCGTCTGACCAGAGAGAAACCTTTATGCTCTAAACCCAATTATGTCTATCGTCTGACCACAGAGAAACCTTTATGCTCTAACCCCAATTATGTCTATCGTCTGACCACAGAGAAACCTTTATGCTCTAAACCCAATTATGTCTATCGTCTGACCACAGAGAAACCTTTATGCTCTAACCCCAATTATGTCTATTGTCTGACCACAGAGAAACCTTTATGCTCTAACCCCAATTATGTCTATCGTCTGGCCACAGAGAAACCTTTATGCTCTAACCCCAATTATGTCTATCGTCTGACCACAGAGAAACCTTTATGCTCTAACCCCAATTATGTCTATTGTCTGACCACAGAGAAACCTTTATGCTCTAACCCCAATTATGTCTATTGTCTGACCACAGAGAAACCTTTATGCTCTAACCCCAATTATGTCTACTGTCTGGCCACAAAGAAATCTTTATGCTCTAACCCCAATTATGTCTATTGTCTGACCACAGAGAAACCTTTATGCTCTAACCCCAATTATGTCTATTGTCTGACCACAGAGAAACCTTTATGCTCTAACCCCAATTATGTCTATCGTCTGACCACAGAGAAACCTTTATGCTCTAACCCCAATTATGTCTATTGTCTGGCCACAGAGAAACCTTTATGCTCTAACTCCAATTATGTCTATCGTCTGACCACAGAGAAACCTTTATGCTCTAACCCCAATTCTGTCTATTGTCTGACCACAGAGAAACCTTTATGCTCTAACCCCAATTATGTCTATTGTCTGACCACAGAGAAACCTTTATGCTCTGACCCCAATTATTTCTATCGTCTGACCACAGAGAAACCTTTATGCTCTAACCCCAATTATGTCTATCGTCTGACCAGAGAGAAACCTTTATGCTCTAACCCCAATTATGTCTATCGTCTGACCACAGAGAAACCTTTATGCTCTAACCCCAATTATGTCTATCGTCTGACCACAGAGAAACCTTTATGCTCTAAACCCAATTATGTCTATTGTCTGACCACAGAGAAACCTTTATGCTCTAACCCCAATTATGTCTATTGTCTGACCACAGAGAATCCTTTATGCTCTAACCCCAATTATGTCTATTGTCTGGCCACAGAGAAACCTTTATGCTCTAACCCCAATTATGTCTATTGTCTGACCACAGAGAAACCTTTACGCTCTAACCCCAATTATGTCTATCGTCTGACCACAGAGAAACCTTTATGCTCTAACCCCAATTATGTCTATTGTCTGGCCACAGAGAAACCTTTATGCTCTAACCCCAATTATGTCTATCGTCTGACCACAGAGAAACCTTTATGCTCTAACCCCAATTATGTCTATTGTCTGACCACAGAGAAACCTTTATGCTCTAACCCCAATTATGTCTATTGTCTGACCACAGAGAAACCTTTATGCTCTAACCCCAATTATGTCTATCGTCTGACCACAGAGAAACCTTTATGCTCTAACCCCAATTATGTCTATCGTCTGACCAGAGAGAAACCTTTATGCTCTAACCCCAATTATGTCTATCGTCTGACCACAGAGAAACCTTTATGCTCTAACCCCAATTATGTCTATCGTCTGACCAGAGAGAAACCTTTATGCTCTAAACCCAATTATGTCTATCGTCTGACCACAGAGAAACCTTTATGCTCTAACCCCAATTATGTCTATCGTCTGACCACAGAGAAACCTTTATGCTCTAAACCCAATTATGTCTATCGTCTGACCACAGAGAAACCTTTATGCTCTAACCCCAATTATGTCTATTGTCTGACCACAGAGAAACCTTTATGCTCTAACCCCAATTATGTCTATCGTCTGGCCACAGAGAAACCTTTATGCTCTAACCCCAATTATGTCTATCGTCTGACCACAGAGAAACCTTTATGCTCTAACCCCAATTATGTCTATTGTCTGACCACAGAGAAACCTTTATGCTCTAACCCCAATTATGTCTATTGTCTGACCACAGAGAAACCTTTATGCTCTAACCCCAATTATGTCTACTGTCTGGCCACAAAGAAATCTTTATGCTCTAACCCCAATTATGTCTATTGTCTGACCACAGAGAAACCTTTATGCTCTAACCCCAATTATGTCTATTGTCTGACCACAGAGAAACCTTTATGCTCTAACCCCAATTATGTCTATCGTCTGACCACAGAGAAACCTTTATGCTCTAACCCCAATTATGTCTATTGTCTGGCCACAGAGAAACCTTTATGCTCTAACTCCAATTATGTCTATCGTCTGACCACAGAGAAACCTTTATGCTCTAACCCCAATTCTGTCTATTGTCTGACCACAGAGAAACCTTTATGCTCTAACCCCAATTATGTCTATTGTCTGACCACAGAGAAACCTTTATGCTCTGACCCCAATTATTTCTATCGTCTGACCACAGAGAAACCTTTATGCTCTAACCCCAATTATGTCTATCGTCTGACCAGAGAGAAACCTTTATGCTCTAACCCCAATTATGTCTATCGTCTGACCACAGAGAAACCTTTATGCTCTAACCCCAATTATGTCTATCGTCTGACCACAGAGAAACCTTTATGCTCTAAACCCAATTATGTCTATTGTCTGACCACAGAGAAACCTTTATGCTCTAACCCCAATTATGTCTATTGTCTGACCACAGAGAATCCTTTATGCTCTAACCCCAATTATGTCTATTGTCTGGCCACAGAGAAACCTTTATGCTCTAACCCCAATTATGTCTATTGTCTGACCACAGAGAAACCTTTACGCTCTAACCCCAATTATGTCTATCGTCTGACCACAGAGAAACCTTTATGCTCTAACCCCAATTATGTCTATTGTCTGGCCACAGAGAAACCTTTATGCTCTAACCCCAATTATGTCTATCGTCTGACCACAGAGAAACCTTTATGCTCTAACCCCAATTATGTCTATTGTCTGACCACAGAGAAACCTTTATGCTCTAACCCCAATTATGTCTATTGTCTGACCACAGAGAAACCTTTATGCTCTAACCCCAATTATGTCTATCGTCTGACCACAGAGAAACCTTTATGCTCTAACCCCAATTATGTCTATCGTCTGACCAGAGAGAAACCTTTATGCTCTAACCCCAATTATGTCTATCGTCTGACCACAGAGAAACCTTTATGCTCTAACCCCAATTATGTCTATCGTCTGACCACAGAGAAACCTTTATGCTCTAAACCCAATTATGTCTATCGTCTGACCACAGAGAAACCTTTATGCTCTAACCCCATTTATGTCTATCGTCTGACCACAGAGAAACCTTTATGCTCTAACCCCAATTATGTCTATTGTCTGACAACAGAGAAACCTTTATGCTCTAACCCCAATTATGTCTATTGTCTGACCACAGAGAAACCTTTATGCTCTAACCCCAATTATGTCTATCGTCTGACCACAGAGAAACCTTTATGCTCTAACCCCAATTATGTCTATCGTCTGACCAGAGAGAAACCTTTATGCTCTAAACCCAATTATGTCTATCGTCTGACCACAGAGAAACCTTTATGCTCTAACCCCAATTATGTCTATCGTCTGACCACAGAGAAACCTTTATGCTCTAAACCCAATTATGTCTATCGTCTGACCACAGAGAAACCTTTATGCTCTAACCCCAATTATGTCTATTGTCTGACCACAGAGAAACCTTTATGCTCTAACCCCAATTATGTCTATCGTCTGGCCACAGAGAAACCTTTATGCTCTAACCCCAATTATGTCTATCGTCTGACCACAGAGAAACCTTTATGCTCTAACCCCAATTATGTCTATTGTCTGACCACAGAGAAACCTTTATGCTCTAACCCCAATTATGTCTATTGTCTGACCACAGAGAAACCTTTATGCTCTAACCCCAATTATGTCTACTGTCTGGCCACAGAGAAATCTTTATGCTCTAACCCCAATTATGTCTATTGTCTGACCACAGAGAAACCTTTATGCTCTAACCCCAATTATGTCTATTGTCTGACCACAGAGAAACCTTTATGCTCTAACCCCAATTATGTCTATCGTCTGACCACAGAGAAACCTTTATGCTCTAACCCCAATTATGTCTATTGTCTGGCCACAGAGAAACCTTTATGCTCTAACTCCAATTATGTCTATCGTCTGACCACAGAGAAACCTTTATGCTCTAACCCCAATTCTGTCTATTGTCTGACCACAGAGAAACCTTTATGCTCTAACCCCAATTATGTCTATTGTCTGACCACAGAGAAACCTTTATGCTCTGACCCCAATTATTTCTATCGTCTGACCACAGAGAAACCTTTATGCTCTAACCCCAATTATGTCTATCGTCTGACCAGAGAGAAACCTTTATGCTCTAACCCCAATTATGTCTATCGTCTGACCACAGAGAAACCTTTATGCTCTAACCCCAATTATGTCTATCGTCTGACCACAGAGAAACCTTTATGCTCTAAACCCAATTATGTCTATCGTCTGACCACAGAGAAACCTTTATGCTCTAACCCCATTTATGTCTATCGTCTGACCACAGAGAAACCTTTATGCTCTAACCCCAATTATGTCTATTGTCTGACTACAGAGAAACCTTTATGCTCTAACCCCAATTATGTCTATTGTCTGACCACAGAGAAACCTTTATGCTCTAACCCCAATTATGTCTATCGTCTGACCACAGAGAAACCTTTATGCTCTAACCCCAATTATGTCTATCGTCTGACCAGAGAGAAACCTTTATGCTCTAAACCCAATTATGTCTATCGTCTGACCACAGAGAAACCTTTATGCTCTAACCCCAATTATGTCTATCGTCTGACCATAGAGAAACCTTTATGCTCTAAACCCAATTATGTCTATTGTCTGACCACAGAGAAACCTTTATGCTCTAACCCCAATTATGTCTATTGTCTGACCACAGAGAAACCTTTATGCTCTAACCCCAATTATGTCTACTGTCTGGCCACAGAGAAATCTTTATGCTCTAACCCCAATTATGTCTATTGTCTGACCACAGAGAAACCTTTATGCTCTAACCCCAATTATGTCTATTGTCTGACCACAGAGAAACCTTTATGCTCTAACCCCAATTATGTCTATCGTCTGACCACAGAGAAACCTTTATGCTCTAACCCCAATTATGTCTATTGTCTGGCCACAGAGAAACCTTTATGCTCTAACTCCAATTATGTCTATCGTCTGACCACAGAGAAACCTTTATGCTCTAACCCCAATTCTGTCTATTGTCTGACCACAGAGAAACCTTTATGCTCTAACCCCAATTATGTCTATTGTCTGACCACAGAGAAACCTTTATGCTCTGACCCCAATTATTTCTATCGTCTGACCACAGAGAAACCTTTATGCTCTAACCCCAATTATGTCTATCGTCTGACCAGAGAGAAACCTTTATGCTCTAACCCCAATTATGTCTATCGTCTGACCACAGAGAAACCTTTATGCTCTAACCCCAATTATGTCTATCGTCTGACCACAGAGAAACCTTTATGCTCTAAACCCAATTATGTCTATTGTCTGACCACAGAGAAACCTTAATGCTCTAACCCCAATTATGTCTATCGTCTGACCACAGAGAAACCTTTATGCTCTAACCCCAATTATGTCTATTGTCTGACCACAGAGAAACCTTTATGCTCTAACCCCAATTATGTCTATCGTCTGACCAGAGAGAAATCTTTATGCTCGAACCCCAATTATGTCTATTGTCTGACCAGAGAGAAAACTTTATGCTCTAACCCCAATTATGTCTATCGTCTGACCACAGAGAAACCTTTATGCTCTAACCCCAATTATGTCTATCGTCTGACCAGAGAGAAACCTTTATGCTCTAACCCCAATTATGTCTATCGTCTGACCACAGAGAAACCTTTATGCTCTAACCCCAATTATGTCTATCGTCTGACCACAGAGAAAGCTGTATGCTCTAAACCCAATTATGTCTATCGTCTGACCACAGAGAAACCTTTATGCTCTAACCCCAATTATGTCTATAGTCTGACCACAGAGAAACCTTTATGCTCTAACCCCAATTATGTCTATTGTCTGACCAAAGAGAAACCTTTATGCTCTAACCCCAATTATGTCTATCGTCTGACCACAGAGAAACCTTTATGCTCTAACCCCAATTATGTCTATCGTCTGACCACAGAGAAACCTTTATGCTCTAACCCCAATTATGTCTATCGTCTGACCACAGAGAAACCTTTATGCTCTAAACCCAATTATGTCTATCGTCTGACCACAGAGAAACCTTTATGCTCTAACCGCAATTATGTCTATTGTCTGGCCACAGAGAAACCTTTATGCTCTGACCCCAATTATGTTTATCGTCTGACCACAGAGAAACCTTTATGCTCTAACCCCAATTATGTCTATTGTCTGACCACAGAGAAACCTTTATGCTCTAACCCCAATTATGTCTATTGTCTGACCACAGAGAAACCTTTATGCTCTAACCCCAATTATGTCTATCGTCTGACCACAGAGAAACCTTTATGCTCTAACCCCAATTATGTCTATCGTCTGACCAGAGAGAAACCTTTATGCTCTAACCCCAATTATATCTATCGTCTGACCACAGAGAAACCTTTATGCTCTAACCCCAATTATGTCTATCGTCTGACCACAGAGAAACCTTTATGCTCTAAACCCAATTATGTCTATCGTCTGACCACAGAGAAACCTTTATGCTCTAACCCCAATTATGTCTATTGTCTGGCCACAGAGAAACCTTTATGCTCTAACCCCAATTATGTCTATCGTCTGACCACAGAGAAACCTTTATGCTCTAACCCCAATTATGTTTATTGTCTGACCACAGAGAAACCTTTATGCTCTAACCCCAATTATGTCTATCGTCTGACCAGAGAGAAATCTTTATGCTCGAACCCCAATTATGTCTATTGTCTGACCACAGAGAAACCTTTATGCTCTAACCCCAATTATGTCTATCGTCTGACCAGAGAGAAACCTTTATGCTCTAACCCCAATTATGTCTATCGTCTGACCACAGAGAAACCTTTATGCTCTAACCCCAATTATGTCTATCGTCTGACCACAGAGAAAGCTGTATGCTCTAAACCCAATTATGTCTATCGTCTGACCACAGAGAAACCTTTATGCTCTAACCCCAATTATGTCTATCGTCTGACCACAGAGAAACCTTTATGCTCTAACCCCAATTATGTCTATCGTCTGGCCACAGAGAAACCTTTATGTTCTAACCCCAATTATGTCTATCGTCTGACCACAGAGAAACCTTTATGCTCTAACCCCAATTATGTCTATTGTCTGACCACAGAGAAACCTTTATGCTCTAACCCCAATTATGTCTATTGTCTGACCAAAGAGAAACCTTTATGCTCTAACCCCAATTATGTCTATCGTCTGACCACAGAGAAACCTTTATGCTCTAACCCCAATTATGTCTATTGTCTGACCACAGAGAAACCTTTATGCTCTAACCCCAATTATGTCTATCGTCTGACCAGAGAGAAATCTTTATGCTCGAACCCACAATTATGTCTATTGTCTGACCACAGAGAAACCTTTATGCTCTAACCCCAATTATGTCTATCGTCTGACCACAGAGAAACCTTTATGCTCTAACCCCAATTATGTCTATCGTCTGACCAGAGAGAAACCTTTATGCTCTAACCCCAATTATGTCTATCGTCTGACCACAGAGAAACCTTTATGCTCTAACCCCAATTATGTCTATCGTCTGACCACAGAGAAAGCTGTATGCTCTAAACCCAATTATGTCTATCGTCTGACCACAGAGAAACCTTTATGCTCTAACCCCAATTATGTCTATTGTCTGACCACAGAGAAACCTTTATGCTCTAACCCCAATTATGTCTATTGTCTGACCAAAGAGAAACCTTTATGCTCTAACCCCAATTATGTCTATCGTCTGACCACAGAGAAACCTTTATGCTCTAACCCCAATTATGTCTATTGTCTGACCACAGAGAAACCTTTATGCTCTAACCCCAATTATGTCTATTGTCTGACCACAGAGAAACCTTTATGCTCTAACCCCAATTATGTCTATCGTCTGACCACAGAGAAACCTTTATGCTCTAACCCCAATTATGTCTATCGTCTGACCAGAGAGAAACCTTTATGCTCTAACCCCAATTATGTCTATCGTCTGACCACAGAGAAACCTTTATGCTCTAACCCCAATTATGTCTATCGTCTGACCACAGAGAAACCTTTATGCTCTAAACCCAATTATGTCTATCGTCTGACCACAGAGAAACCTTTATGCTCTAACCCCAATTATGTCTATTGTCTGACCCCAGAGAAACCTTTATGCTCTAACCCCAATTATGTCTATCGTCTGGCCACAGAGAAACCTTTATGCTCTAACCCCAATTATGTCTATCGTCTGACCACAGAGAAACCTTTATGCTCTAACCCCAATTATGTCTATTGTCTGACCACAGAGAAACCTTTATGCTCTAACCCCAATTATGTCTATTGTCTGACCACAGAGAAACCTTTATGCTCTAACCCCAATTATGTCTACTGTCTGGCCACAGAGAAATCTTTATGCTCTAACCCCAATTATGTCTATTGTCTGACCACAGAGAAACCTTTATGCTCTAACCCCAATTATGTCTATTGTCTGACCACAGAGAAACCTATATGCTCTAACCCCAATTATGTCTATCGTCTGACCACAGAGAAACCTTTATGCTCTAACCCCAATTATGTCTATTGTCTGGCCACAGAGAAACCTTTATGCTCTAACTCCAATTATGTCTATCGTCTGACCACAGAGAAACCTTTATGCTCTAACCCCAATTCTGTCTATTGTCTGACCACAGAGAAACCTTTATGCTCTAACCCCAATTATGTCTATTGTCTGACCACAGAGAAACCTTTATGCTCTGACCCCAATTATTTCTATCGTCTGACCACAGAGAAACCTTTATGCTCTAACCCCAATTATGTCTATCGTCTGACCAGAGAGAAACCTTTATGCTCTAACCCCAATTATGTCTCTCGTCTGACCACAGAGAAACCTTTATGCTCTAACCCCAATTATGTCTATCGTCTGACCACAGAGAAACCTTTATGCTCTAAACCCAATTATGTCTATTGTCTGACCACAGAGAAACCTTAATGCTCTAACCCCAATTATGTCTATCGTCTGACCACAGAGAAACCTTTATGCTCTAACCCCAATTATGTCTATTGTCTGACCACAGAGAAACCTTTATGCTCTAACCCCAATTATGTCTATCGTCTGACCAGAGAGAAATCTTTATGCTCGAACCCCAATTATGTCTATTGTCTGACCAGAGAGAAAACTTTATGCTCTAACCCCAATTATGTCTATCGTCTGACCACAGAGAAACCTTTATGCTCTAACCCCAATTATGTCTATCGTCTGACCAGAGAGAAACCTTTATGCTCTAACCCCAATTATGTCTATCGTCTGACCACAGAGAAACCTTTATGCTCTAACCCCAATTATGTCTATCGTCTGACCACAGAGAAAGCTGTATGCTCTAAACCCAATTATGTCTATCGTCTGACCACAGAGAAACCTTTATGCTCTAACCCCAATTATGTCTATAGTCTGACCACAGAGAAACCTTTATGCTCTAACCCCAATTATGTCTATTGTCTGACCAAAGAGAAACCTTTATGCTCTAACCCCAATTATGTCTATCGTCTGACCACAGAGAAACCTTTATGCTCTAACCCCAATTATGTCTATCGTCTGACCACAGAGAAACCTTTATGCTCTAACCCCAATTATGTCTATCGTCTGACCACAGAGAAACCTTTATGCTCTAAACCCAATTATGTCTATCGTCTGACCACAGAGAAACCTTTATGCTCTAACCGCAATTATGTCTATTGTCTGGCCACAGAGAAACCTTTATGCTCTAACCCCAATTATGTTTATCGTCTGACCACAGAGAAACCTTTATGCTCTAACCCCAATTATGTCTATTGTCTGACCACAGAGAAACCTTTATGCTCTAACCCCAATTATGTCTATTGTCTGACCACAGAGAAACCTTTATGCTCTAACCCCAATTATGTCTATCGTCTGACCACAGAGAAACCTTTATGCTCTAACCCCAATTATGTCTATCGTCTGACCAGAGAGAAACCTTTATGCTCTAACCCCAATTATGTCTATCGTCTGACCACAGAGAAACCTTTATGCTCTAACCCCAATTATGTCTATCGTCTGACCACAGAGAAACCTTTATGCTCTAAACCCAATTATGTCTATCGTCTGACCACAGAGAAACCTTTATGCTCTAACCCCAATTATGTCTATTGTCTGGCCACAGAGAAACCTTTATGCTCTAACCCCAATTATGTCTATCGTCTGACCACAGAGAAACCTTTATGCTCTAACCCCAATTATGTTTATTGTCTGACCACAGAGAAACCTTTATGCTCTAACCCCAATTATGTCTATCGTCTGACCAGAGAGAAATCTTTATGCTCGAACCCCAATTATGTCTATTGTCTGACCACAGAGAAACCTTTATGCTCTAACCCCAATTATGTCTATCGTCTGACCAGAGAGAAACCTTTATGCTCTAACCCCAATTATGTCTATCGTCTGACCACAGAGAAACCTTTATGCTCTAAGCCCAATTATGTCTATCGTCTGACCACAGAGAAACCTTTATGCTCTAACCCCAATTATGTCTATTGTCTGGCCACAGAGAAACCTTTATGCTCTAACCCCAATTATGTCTATCGTCTGACCACAGAGAAACCTTTATGCTCTAACCCCAATTATGTCTATCGTCTGACCAGAGAGAAACCTTTATGCTCTAACCCCAATTATGTCTATCGTCTGACCACAGAGAAACCTTTATGCTCTAAACCCAATTATGTCTATCGTCTGACCACAGAGAAACCTTTATGCTCTAACCCCAATTATGTCTATTGTCTGGCCACAGAGAAACCTTTATGCTCTAACCCCAATTATGTCTATCGTCTGACCACAGAGAAACCTTTATGCTCTAACCCCAATTATGTCTATCGTCTGACCAGAGAGAAACCTTTATGCTCTAACCCCAATTATGTCTATCGTCTGACCACAGAGAAACCTTTATGCTCTAACCCCAATTATGTCTATCGTCTGACCACAGAGAAAGCTGTATGCTCTAAATCCAATTATGTCTATCGTCTGACCACAGAGAAACCTTTATGCTCTAACCCCAATTATGTCTATCATCTGACCACAGAGAAACCTTTATGCTCTAACCCCAATTATGTCTATCGTCTGGCCACAGAGAAACCTTTATGTTCTAACCCCAATTATGTGTATCGTCTGACCACAGAGAAACCTTTATGCTCTAACCCAATTATGTCTATTGTCTGACCACAGAGAAACCTTTATGCTCTAACCCCAATTATGTCTATTGTCTGACCAAAGAGAAACCTTTATACTCTAACCCCAATTATGTCTATCGTCTGACCACAGAGAAACCTTTATGCTCTAACCCCAATTATGTCTATTGTCTGACCACAGAGAAACCTTTATGCTCTAACCCCAATTATGTCTATCGTCTGACCAGAGAGAAATCTTTATGCTCGAACCCCAATTATGTCTATTGTCTGACCACAGAGAAACCTTTATGCTCTAACCCCAATTATGTCTATCGTCTGACCACAGAGAAACCTTTATGCTCTAACCCCAATTATGTCTATCGTCTAACCAGAGAGAAACCTTTATGCTCTAACCCCAATTATGTCTATCGTCTGACCACAGAGAAACCTTTATGCTCTAACCCCAATTATGTCTATCGTCTGACCACAGAGAAAGCTGTATGCTCTAAACCCAATTATGTCTATCGTCTGACCACAGAGAAACCTTTATGCTCTAACCCCAATTATGTCTATTGTCTGACCACAGAGAAACCTTTATGCTCTAACCCCAATTATGTCTATCGTCTGGCCACAGAGAAACCTTTATGTTCTAACCCCAATTATGTCTATCGTCTGACCACAGAGAAACCTTTATGCTCTAACCCCAATTATGTCTATTGTCTGACCACAGAGAAACCTTTATGCTCTAACCCCAATTATGTCTATTGTCTGACCAAAGAGAAACCTTTATGCTCTAACCCCAATTATGTCTATCGTCAGACCACAGAGAAACCTTTATGCTCTAACCCCAATTATGTCTATCGTCTGACCACAGAGAAACCTTTATGCTCTAACCCCAATTATGTCTATCGTCTGACCACAGAGAAACCTTTATGCTCTAAACCCAATTATGTCTATCGTCTGACCACAGAGAAACCTTTATGCTCTAACCCCAATTATGTCTATTGTCTGGCCACAGAGAAACCTTTATGCTCTAACCCCAATTATGTCTATCGTCTGACCACAGAGAAACCTTTATGCTCTAACCCCAATTATGTCTATTGTCTGACCACAGAGAAACCTTTATGCTCTAACCCCAATTATGTCTATTGTCTGACCACAGAGAAACCTTTATGCTCTAACCCCAATTATGTCTATCGTCTGACCACAGAGAAACCTTTATGCTCTAACCCCAATTATGTCTATCGTCTGACCAGAGAGAAACCTTTATGCTCTAACCCCAATTATGTCTATCGTCTGACCACAGAGAAACCTTTATGCTCTAACCCCAATTATGTCTATCGTCTGACCACAGAGAAACCTTTATGCTCTAAACCCAATTATGTCTATCGTCTGACCACAGAGAAACCTTTATGCTCTAACCCCAATTATGTCTATTGTCTGGCCACAGAGAAACCTTTATGCTCTAACCCCAATTATGTCTATCGTCTGACCACAGAGAAACCTTTATGCTCTAACCCCAATTATGTCTATTGTCTGACCACAGAGAAACCTTTATGCTCTAACCCCAATTATGTCTATCGTCTGACCAGAGAAAAATCTTTATGCTCGAACCCCAATTATGTCTATTGTCTGACCACAGAGAAACCTTTATGCTCTAACCCCAATTATGTCTATCGTCTGACCACAGAGAAATCTTTATGCTCTAACCCCAATTATGTCTATCGTCTGACCAGAGAGAAACCTTTATGCTCTAACCCCAATTATGTCTATCGTCTGACCACAGAGAAACCTTTATGCTCTAACCCCAATTATGTCTATCGTCTGACCACAGAGAAAGCTGTATGCTCTAAACCCAATTATGTCTATCGTCTGACCACAGAGAAACCTTTATGCTCTAACCCCAATTATGTCTATCGTCTGACCACAGAGAAACCTTTATGCTCTAACCCCAATTATGTCTATCGTCTGGCCACAGAGAAACCTTTATGTTCTAACCCCAATTATGTCTATCGTCTGACCACAGAGAAACCTTTATGCTCTAACCCCAATTATGTCTATTGTCTGACCACAGAGAAACCTTTATGCTCTAACCCCAATTATGTCTATTGTCTGACCAAAGAGAAACCTTTATGCTCTAACCCCAATTATGTCTATCGTCTGACCACAGAGAAACCTTTATGCTCTAACCCCAATTATGTCTATTGTCTGACCACAGAGAAACCTTTATGCTCTAACCCCAATTATGTCTATCGTCTGACCACAGAGAAACCTTTATGCTCTAAACCCAATTATGTCTATCGTCTGACCACAGAGAAACCTTTATGCTCTAACCCCAATTATGTCTATTGTCTGACCACAGAGAAACCTTTATGCTCTAACCCCAATTATGTCTATCGTCTGGCCACAGAGAAACCTTTATGCTCTAACCCCAATTATGTCTATCGTCTGACCACAGAGAAACCTTTATGCTCTAACCCCAATTATGTCTATTGTCTGACCACAGAGAAACCTTTATGCTCTAACCCCAATTATGTCTATTGTCTGACCACAGAGAAACCTTTATGCTCTAACCCCAATTATGTCTATTGTCTGGCCACAGAGAAACCTTTATGCTCTAACCCCAATTATGTCTATTGTCTGACCACAGAGAAACCTTTACGCTCTAACCCCAATTATGTCTATCGTCTGACCACAGAGAAACCTTTATGCTCTAACCCCAATTATGTCTATTGTCTGACCACAGAGAAACCTTTATGCTCTAACCCCAATTATGTCTATTGTCTGACCAAAGAGAAACCTTTATGCTCTAACCCCAATTATGTCTATCGTCTGACCACAGAGAAACCTTTATGCTCTAACCCCAATTATGTCTATCGTCTGACCACAGAGAAACCTTTATGCTCTAAACCCAATTATGTCTATTGTCTGACCACAGAGAAACCTTAATGCTCTAACCCCAATTATGTCTATCGTCTGACCACAGAGAAACCTTTATGCTCTAACCCCAATTATGTCTATTGTCTGACCACAGAGAAACCTTTATGCTCTAACCCCAATTATGTCTATCGTCTGACCAGAGAGAAATCTTTATGCTCGAACCCCAATTATGTCTATTGTCTGACCACAGAGAAACCTTTATGCTCTAACCCCAATTATGTCTATCGTCTGACCACAGAGAAACCTTTATGCTCTAACCCCAATTATGTCTATCGTCTGACCAGAGAGAAACCTTTATGCTCTAACCCCAATTATGTCTATCGTCTGACCACAGAGAAACCTTTATGCTCTAACCCCAATTATGTCTATCGTCTGACCACAGAGAAAGCTGTATGCTCTAAACCCAATTATGTCTATCGTCTGACCACAGAGAAACCTTTATGCTCTAACCCCAATTATGTCTATAGTCTGACCACAGAGAAACCTTTATGCTCTAACCCCAATTATGTCTATTGTCTGACCAAAGAGAAACCTTTATGCTCTAACCCCAATTATGTCTATCGTCTGACCACAGAGAAACCTTTATGCTCTAACCCCAATTATGTCTATCGTCTGACCACAGAGAAACCTTTATGCTCTAACCCCAATTATGTCTATCGTCTGACCACAGAGAAACCTTTATGCTCTAAACCCAATTATGTCTATCGTCTGACCACAGAGAAACCTTTATGCTCTAACCGCAATTATGTCTATTGTCTGGCCACAGAGAAACCTTTATGCTCTAACCCCAATTATGTTTATCGTCTGACCACAGAGAAAACTTTATGCTCTAACCCCAATTATGTCTATTGTCTGACCACAGAGAAACCTTTATGCTCTAACCCCAATTATGTCTATTGTCTGACCACAGAGAAACCTTTATGCTCTAACCCCAATTATGTCTATCGTCTGACCACAGAGAAACCTTTATGCTCTAACCCCAATTATGTCTATCGTCTGACCAGAGAGAAACCTTTATGCTCTAACCCCAATTATGTCTATCGTCTGACCACAGAGAAACCTTTATGCTCTAACCCCAATTATGTCTATCGTCTGACCACAGAGAAACCTTTATGCTCTAACCCCAATTATGTTTATTGTCTGACCACAGAGAAACCTTTATGCTCTAACCCCAATTATGTCTATCGTCTGACCAGAGAGAAATCTTTATGCTCGAACCCCAATTATGTCTATTGTCTGACCACAGAGAAACCTTTATGCTCTAACCCCAATTATGTCTATCGTCTGACCACAGAGAAACCTTTATGCTCTAACCCCAATTATGTCTATCGTCTGACCACAGAGAAAGCTGTATGCTCTAAACCCAATTATGTCTATCGTCTGACCACAGAGAAACCTTTATGCTCTAACCCCAATTATGTCTATCGTCTGACCACAGAGAAACCTTTATGCTCTAACCCCAATTATGTCTATCGTCTGGCCACAGAGAAACCTTTATGTTCTAACCCCAATTATGTCTATCGTCTGACCACAGAGAAACCTTTATGCTCTAACCCCAATTATGTCTATTGTCTGACCACAGAGAAACCTTTATGCTCTAACCCCAATTATGTCTATTGTCTGACCAAAGAGAAACCTTTATGCTCTAACCCCAATTATGTCTATCGTCTGACCACAGAGAAACCTTTATGCTCTAACCCCAATTATGTCTATTGTCTGACCACAGAGAAACCTTTATGCTCTAACCCCAATTATGTCTATCGTCTGACCAGAGAGAAATCTTTATGCTCGAACCCCAATTATGTCTATTGTCTGACCACAGAGAAACCTTTATGCTCCTACCCCAATTATGTCTATCGTCTGACCACAGAGAAACCTTTATGCTCTAACCCCAATTATGTCTATCGTCTGACCAGAGAGAAACCTTTATGCTCTAACCCCAATTATGTCTATCGTCTGACCACAGAGAAACCTTTATGCTCTAACCCCAATTATGTCTATCGTCTGACCACAGAGAAAGCTGTATGCTCTAAACCCAATTATGTCTATCGTCTGACCACAGAGAAACCTTTATGCTCTAACCCCAATTATGTCTATTGTCTGACCACAGAGAAACCTTTATGCTCTAACCCCAATTATGTCTATCGTCTGGCCACAGAGAAACCTTTATGTTCTAACCCCAATTATGTCTATCGTCTGACCACAGAGAAACCTTTATGCTCTAACCCCAATTATGTCTATTGTCTGACCACAGAGAAACCTTTATGCTCTAACCCCAATTATGTCTATTGTCTGACCAAAGAGAAACCTTTATGCTCTAACCCCAATTATGTCTATCGTCTGACCACAGAGAAACCTTTATGCTCTAACCCCAATTATGTCTATCGTCTGACCACAGAGAAACCTTTATGCTCTAACCCCAATTATGTCTATCGTCTGACCAGAGAGAAACCTTTATGCTCTAAACCCAATTATGTCTATCGTCTGACCACAGAGAAACCTTTATGCTCTAACCCCAATTATGTCTATTGTCTGGCCACAGAGAAACCTTTATGCTCTAACCCCAATTATGTCTATCGTCTGACCACAGAGAAACCTTTATGCTCTAACCCCAATTATGTCTATCGTCTGACCAGAGAGAAACCTTTATGCTCTAACCCCAATTATGTCTATCGTCTGACCACAGAGAAACCTTTATGCTCTAAACCCAATTATGTCTATCGTCTGACCACAGAGAAACCTTTATGCTCTAACCCCAATTATGTCTATTGTCTGGCCACAGAGAAACCTTTATGCTCTAACCCCAATTATGTCTATCGTCTGACCACAGAGAAACCTTTATGCTCTAACCCCAATTATGTCTATCGTCTGACCAGAGAGAAACCTTTATGCTCTAACCCCAATTATGTCTATCGTCTGACCACAGAGAAACCTTTATGCTCTAACCCCAATTATGTCTATCGTCTGACCACAGAGAAAGCTGTATGCTCTAAACCCAATTATGTCTATCGTCTGACCACAGAGAAACCTTTATGCTCTAACCCCAATTATGTCTATCATCTGACCACAGAGAAACCTTTATGCTCTAACCCCAATTATGTCTATCGTCTGGCCACAGAGAAACCTTTATGTTCTAACCCCAATTATGTCTATCGTCTGACCACAGAGAAACCTTTATGCTCTAACCCAATTATGTCTATTGTCTGACCACAGAGAAACCTTTATGCTCTAACCCCAATTATGTCTATTGTCTGACCAAAGAGAAACCTTTATGCTCTAACCCCAATTATGTCTATCGTCTGACCACAGAGAAACCTTTATGCTCTAACCCCAATTATGTCTATTGTCTGACCACAGAGAAACCTTTATGCTCTAACCCCAATTATGTCTATCGTCTGACCAGAGAGAAATCTTTATGCTCGAACCCCAATTATGTCTATTGTCTGACCACAGAGAAACCTTTATGCTCTAACCCCAATTATGTCTATCGTCTGACCACAGAGAAACCTTTATGCTCTAACCCCAATTATGTCTATCGTCTGACCAGAGAGAAACCTTTATGCTCTAACCCCAATTATGTCTATCGTCTGACCACAGAGAAACCTTTATGCTCTAACCCCAATTATGTCTATCGTCTGACCACAGAGAAAGCTGTATGCTCTAAACCCAATTATGTCTATCGTCTGACCACAGAGAAACCTTTATGCTCTAACCCCAATTATGTCTATTGTCTGACCACAGAGAAACCTTTATGCTCTAACCCCAATTATGTCCATCGTCTGGCCACAGAGAAACCTTTATGTTCTAACCCCAATTATGTCTATCGTCTGACCACAGAGAAACCTTTATGCTCTAACCCCAATTATGTCTATTGTCTGACCACAGAGAAACCTTTATGCTCTAACCCCAATTATGTCTATTGTCTGACCAAAGAGAAACATTTATGCTCTAACCCCAATTATGTCTATCGTCTGACCACAGAGAAACCTTTATGCTCTAACCCCAATTATGTCTATCGTCTGACCACAGAGAAACCTTTATGCTCTAACCCCAATTATGTCTATCGTCTGACCACAGAGAAACCTTTATGCTCTAAACCCAATTATGTCTATCGTCTGACCACAGAGAAACCTTTATGCTCTAACCCCAATTATGTCTATTGTCTGGCCACAGAGAAACCTTTATGCTCTAACCCCAATTATGTCTATCGTCTGACCACAGAGAAACCTTTATGCTCTAACCCCAATTATGTCTATTGTCTGACCACAGAGAAACCTTTATGCTCTAACCCCAATTATGTCTATTGTCTGACCACAGAGAAACCTTTATGCTCTAACCCCAATTATGTCTATCGTCTGACCACAGAGAAACCTTTATGCTCTAACCCCAATTATGTCTATCGTCTGACCAGAGAGAAACCTTTATGCTCTAACCCCAATTATGTCTATCGTCTGACCACAGAGAAACCTTTATGCTCTAACCCCAATTATGTCTATTGTCTGACCACAGAGAAACCTTTATGCTCTAACCCCAATTATGTCTATCGTCTGACCACAGAGAAACCTTTATGCTCTAACCCCAATTATGTCTATCGTCTGACCAGAGAGAAACCTTTATGCTCTAACCCCAATTATGTCTATCGTCTGACCACAGAGAAACCTTTATGCTCTAACCCCAATTATGTCTATCGTCTGACCACAGAGAAAGCTGTATGCTCTAAACCCAATTATGTCTATCGTCTGACCACAGAGAAACCTTTATGCTCTAACCCCAATTATGTCTATAGTCTGACCACAGAGAAACCTTTATGCTCTAACCCCAATTATGTCTATTGTCTGACCAAAGAGAAACCTTTATGCTCTAACCCCAATTATGTCTATCGTCTGACCACAGAGAAACCTTTATGCTCTAACCCCAATTATGTCTATCGTCTGACCACAGAGAAACCTTTATGCTCTAACCCCAATTATGTCTATCGTCTGACCACAGAGAAACCTTTATGCTCTAAACCCAATTATGTCTATCGTCTGACCACAGAGAAACCTTTATGCTCTAACCGCAATTATGTCTATTGTCTGGCCACAGAGAAACCTTTATGCTCTAACCCCAATTATGTTTATCGTCTGACCACAGAGAAAACTTTATGCTCTAACCCCAATTATGTCTATTGTCTGACCACAGAGAAACCTTTATGCTCTAACCCCAATTATGTCTATTGTCTGACCACAGAGAAACCTTTATGCTCTAACCCCAATTATGTCTATCGTCTGACCACAGAGAAACCTTTATGCTCTAACCCCAATTATGTCTATCGTCTGACCAGAGAGAAACCTTTATGCTCTAACCCCAATTATGTCTATCGTCTGACCACAGAGAAACCTTTATGCTCTAACCCCAATTATGTCTATCGTCTGACCACTGAGAAACCTTTATGCTCTAACCCCAATTATGTTTATTGTCTGACCACAGAGAAACCTTTATGCTCTAACCCCAATTATGTCTATCGTCTGACCAGAGAGAAATCTTTATGCTCGAACCCCAATTATGTCTATTGTCTGACCACAGAGAAAACTTTATGCTCTAACCCCAATTATGTCTATCGTCTGACCACAGAGAAACCTTTATGCTCTAACCCCAATTATGTCTATCGTCTGACCACAGAGAAACCTTTATGCTCTAACCCCAATTATGTCTATCGTCTGACCACAGAGAAAGCTGTATGCTCTAAACCCAATTATGTCTATCGTCTGACCACAGAGAAACCTTTATGCTCTAACCCCAATTATGTCTATCGTCTGACCACAGAGAAACCTTTATGCTCTAACCCCAATTATGTCTATCGTCTGGCCACAGAGAAACCTTTATGTTCTAACCCCAATTATGTCTATCGTCTGACCACAGAGAAACCTTTATGCTCTAACCCCAATTATGTCTATTGTCTGACCACAGAGAAACCTTTATGCTCTAACCCCAATTATGTCTATTGTCTGACCAAAGAGAAACCTTTATGCTCTAACCCCAATTATGTCTATCGTCTGACCACAGAGAAACCTTTATGCTCTAACCCCAATTATGTCTATTGTCTGACCACAGAGAAACCTTTATGCTCTAACCCCAATTATGTCTATCGTCTGACCAGAGAGAAATCTTTATGCTCGAACCCCAATTATGTCTATTGTCTGACCACAGAGAAACCTTTATGCTCCTACCCCAATTATGTCTATCGTCTGACCACAGAGAAACCTTTATGCTCTAACCCCAATTATGTCTATCGTCTGACCAGAGAGAAACCTTTATGCTCTAACCCCAATTATGTCTATCGTCTGACCACAGAGAAACCTTTATGCTCTAACCCCAATTATGTCTATCGTCTGACCACAGAGAAAGCTGTATGCTCTAAACCCAATTATGTCTATCGTCTGACCACAGAGAAACCTTTATGCTCTAACCCCAATTATGTCTATTGTCTGACCACAGAGAAACCTTTATGCTCTAACCCCAATTATGTCTATCGTCTGGCCACAGAGAAACCTTTATGTTCTAACCCCAATTATGTCTATCGTCTGACCACAGAGAAACCTTTATGCTCTAACCCCAATTATGTCTATTGTCTGACCACAGAGAAACCTTTATGCTCTAACCCCAATTATGTCTATTGTCTGACCAAAGAGAAACCTTTATGCTCTAACCCCAATTATGTCTATCGTCTGACCACAGAGAAACCTTTATGCTCTAACCCCAATTATGTCTATCGTCTGACCACAGAGAAACCTTTATGCTCTAACCCCAATTATGTCTATCGTCTGACCAGAGAGAAACCTTTATGCTCTAAACCCAATTATGTCTATCGTCTGACCACAGAGAAACCTTTATGCTCTAACCCCAATTATGTCTATTGTCTGGCCACAGAGAAACCTTTATGCTCTAACCCCAATTATGTCTATCGTCTGACCACAGAGAAACCTTTATGCTCTAACCCCAATTATGTCTATCGTCTGACCAGAGAGAAACCTTTATGCTCTAACCCCAATTATGTCTATCGTCTGACCACAGAGAAACCTTTATGCTCTAAACCCAATTATGTCTATCGTCTGACCACAGAGAAACCTTTATGCTCTAACCCCAATTATGTCTATTGTCTGGCCACAGAGAAACCTTTATGCTCTAACCCCAATTATGTCTATCGTCTGACCACAGAGAAACCTTTATGCTCTAACCCCAATTATGTCTATCGTCTGACCAGAGAGAAACCTTTATGCTCTAACCCCAATTATGTCTATCGTCTGACCACAGAGAAACCTTTATGCTCTAACCCCAATTATGTCTATCGTCTGACCACAGAGAAAGCTGTATGCTCTAAACCCAATTATGTCTATCGTCTGACCACAGAGAAACCTTTATGCTCTAACCCCAATTATGTCTATCATCTGACCACAGAGAAACCTTTATGCTCTAACCCCAATTATGTCTATCGTCTGGCCACAGAGAAACCTTTATGTTCTAACCCCAATTATGTCTATCGTCTGACCACAGAGAAACCTTTATGCTCTAACCCAATTATGTCTATTGTCTGACCACAGAGAAACCTTTATGCTCTAACCCCAATTATGTCTATTGTCTGACCAAAGAGAAACCTTTATGCTCTAACCCCAATTATGTCTATCGTCTGACCACAGAGAAACCTTTATGCTCTAACCCCAATTATGTCTATTGTCTGACCACAGAGAAACCTTTATGCTCTAACCCCAATTATGTCTATCGTCTGACCAGAGAGAAATCTTTATGCTCGAACCCCAATTATGTCTATTGTCTGACCACAGAGAAACCTTTATGCTCTAACCCCAATTATGTCTATCGTCTGACCACAGAGAAACCTTTATGCTCTAACCCCAATTATGTCTATCGTCTGACCAGAGAGAAACCTTTATGCTCTAACCCCAATTATGTCTATCGTCTGACCACAGAGAAAGCTGTATGCTCTAAACCCAATTATGTCTATCGTCTGACCACAGAGAAACCTTTATGCTCTAACCCCAATTATGTCTATTGTCTGACCACAGAGAAACCTTTATGCTCTAACCCCAATTATGTCCATCGTCTGGCCACAGAGAAACCTTTATGTTCTAACCCCAATTATGTCTATCGTCTGACCACAGAGAAACCTTTATGCTCTAACCCCAATTATGTCTATTGTCTGACCACAGAGAAACCTTTATGCTCTAACCCCAATTATGTCCATCGTCTGGCCACAGAGAAACCTTTATGTTCTAACCCCAATTATGTCTATCGTCTGACCACAGAGAAACCTTTATGCTCTAACCCCAATTATGTCTATTGTCTGACCACAGAGAAACCTTTATGCTCTAACCCCAATTATGTCTATTGTCTGACCAAAGAGAAACATTTATGCTCTAACCCCAATTATGTCTATCGTCTGACCACAGAGAAACCTTTATGCTCTAACCCCAATTATGTCTATCGTCTGACCACAGAGAAACCTTTATGCTCTAACCCCAATTATGTCTATCGTCTGACCACAGAGAAACCTTTATGCTCTAAACCCAATTATGTCTATCGTCTGACCACAGAGTAACCTTTATGCTCTAACCCCAATTATGTCTATTGTCTGGCCACAGAGAAACCTTTATGCTCTAACCCCAATTATGTCTATCGTCTGACCACAGAGAAACCTTTATGCTCTAACCCCAATTATGTCTATTGTCTGACCACAGAGAAACCTTTATGCTCTAACCCCAATTATGTCTATTGTCTGACCACAGAGAAACCTTTATGCTCTAACCCCAATTATGTCTATCGTCTGACCACAGAGAAACCTTTATGCTCTAACCCCAATTATGTCTATCGTCTGACCAGAGAGAAACCTTTATGCTCTAACCCCAATTATGTCTATCGTCTGACCACAGAGAAACCTTTATGCTCTAACCCCAATTATGTCTATCGTCTGACCACAGAGAAACCTTTATGCTCTAAACCCAATTATGTCTATCGTCTGACCACAGAGAAACCTTTATGCTCTAACCCCAATTATGTCTATTGTCTGGCCACAGAGAAACCTTTATGCTCTAACCCCAATTATGTCTATCGTCTGACCACAGAGAAACCTTTATGCTCTAACCCCAATTATGTCTATTGTCTGACCACAGAGAAACCTTTATGCTCTAACCCCAATTATGTCTATCGTCTGACCAGAGAGAAATCTTTATGCTCGAACCCCAATTATGTCTATTGTCTGACCACAGAGAAACCTTTATGCTCTAACCCCAATTATGTCTATCGTCTGACCACAGAGAAACCTTTATGCTCTAACCCCAATTATGTCTATCGTCTGACCAGAGAGAAACCTTTATGCTCTAACCCCAATTATGTCTATCGTCTGACCACAGAGAAACCTTTATGCTCTAACCCCAATTATGTCTATCGTCTGACCACAGAGAAAGCTGTATGCTCTAAACCCAATTATGTCTATCGTCTGACCACAGAGAAACCTTTATGCTCTAACCCCAATTATGTCTATTGTCTGACCACAGAGAAACCTTTATGCTCTAACCCCAATTATGTCCATCGTCTGGCCACAGAGAAACCTTTATGTTCTAACCCCAATTATGTCTATCGTCTGACCACAGAGAAACCTTTATGCTCTAACCCCAATTATGTCTATTGTCTGACCACAGAGAAACCTTTATGCTCTAACCCCAATTATGTCTATTGTCTGACCAAAGAGAAACATTTATGCTCTAACCCCAATTATGTCTATCGTCTGACCACAGAGAAACCTTTATGCTCTAACCCCAATTATGTCTATCGTCTGACCACAGAGAAACCTTTATGCTCTAACCCCAATTATGTCTATCGTCTGACCACAGAGAAACCTTTATGCTCTAAACCCAATTATGTCTATCGTCTGACCACAGAGAAACCTTTATGCTCTAACCCCAATTATGTCTATTGTCTGGCCACAGAGAAACCTTTATGCTCTAACCCCAATTATGTCTATCGTCTGACCACAGAGAAACCTTTATGCTCTAACCCCAATTATGTCTATTGTCTGACCACAGAGAAACCTTTATGCTCTAACCCCAATTATGTCTATTGTCTGACCACAGAGAAACCTTTATGCTCTAACCCCAATTATGTCTATCGTCTGACCACAGAGAAACCTTTATGCTCTAACCCCAATTATGTCTATCGTCTGACCAGAGAGAAACCTTTATGCTCTAACCCCAATTATGTCTATCGTCTGACCACAGAGAAACCTTTATGCTCTAACCCCAATTATGTCTATCGTCTGACCACAGAGAAACCTTTATGCTCTAAACCCAATTATGTCTATCGTCTGACCACAGAGAAACCTTTATGCTCTAACCCCAATTATGTCTATTGTCTGGCCACAGAGAAACCTTTATGCTCTAACCCCAATTATGTTTATCGTCTGACCACAGAGAAACCTTTATGCTCTAACCCCAATTATGTCTATTGTCTGACCACAGAGAAACCTTTATGCTCTAACCCCAATTATGTCTATCGTCTGACCAGAGAGAAATCTTTATGCTCGAACCCCAATTATGTCTATTGTCTGACCACAGAGAAACCTTTATGCTCTAACCCCAATTATGTCTATCGTCTGACCACAGAGAAACCTTTATGCTCTAACCCCAATTATGTCTATCGTCTGACCAGAGAGAAACCTTTATGCTCTAACCCCAATTATGTCTATCGTCTGACCACAGAGAAACCTTTATGCTCTAACCCCAATTATGTCTATCGTCTGACCACAGAGAAAGCTGTATGCTCTAAACCCAATTCTATCTATCGTCTGATTACAGAGAAACCTTTATGCTCTAACCCCAATTATGTCTATCGTCTGACCACAGAGAAACCTTTATGCTCTAACCCCAATTATGTCTATCGTCTGGCCACAGAGAAACCTTTATGTTCTAACCCCAATTATGTCTATCGTCTGACCACAGAGAAACCTTTATGCTCTAACCCCAATTATGTCTATTGTCTGACCACAGAGAAACCTTTATGCTCTAACCCCAATTATGTCTATTGTCTGACCAAAGAGAAACCTTTATGCTCTAACCCCAATTATGTCTATCGTCTGACCACAGAGAAACCTTTATGCTCTAACCCCAATTATGTCTATCGTCTGACCACAGAGAAACCTTTATGCTCTAACCCCAATTATGTCTATCGTCTGACCAGAGAGAAACCTTTATGCTCTAAACCCAATTATGTCTATCGTCTGACCACAGAGAAACCTTTATGCTCTAACCCCAATTATGTCTATTGTCTGGCCACAGAGAAACCTTTATGCTCTAACCCCAATTATGTCTATCGTCTGACCACAGAGAAACCTTTATGCTCTAACCCCAATTATGTCTATCGTCTGACCAGAGAGAAACCTTTATGCTCTAACCCCAATTATGTCTATCGTCTGACCACAGAGAAACCTTTATGCTCTAAACCCAATTATGTCTATCGTCTGACCACAGAGAAACCTTTATGCTCTAACCCCAATTATGTCTATTGTCTGGCCACAGAGAAACCTTTATGCTCTAACCCCAATTATGTCTATCGTCTGACCACAGAGAAACCTTTATGCTCTAACCCCAATTATGTCTATCGTCTGACCAGAGAGAAACCTTTATGCTCTAACCCCAATTATGTCTATCGTCTGACCACAGAGAAACCTTTATGCTCTAACCCCAATTATGTCTATCGTCTGACCACAGAGAAAGCTGTATGCTCTAAACCCAATTATGTCTATCGTCTGACCACAGAGAAACCTTTATGCTCTAACCCCAATTATGTCTATCATCTGACCACAGAGAAACATTTATGCTCTAACCCCAATTATGTCTATCGTCTGGCCACAGAGAAACCTTTATGTTCTAACCCCAATTATGTCTATCGTCTGACCACAGAGAAACCTTTATGCTCTAACCCAATTATGTCTATTGTCTGACCACAGAGAAACCTTTATGCTCTAACCCCAATTATGTCTATTGTCTGACCAAAGAGAAACCTTTATGCTCTAACCCCAATTATGTCTATCGTCTGACCACAGAGAAACCTTTATGCTCTAACCCCAATTATGTCTATTGTCTGACCACAGAGAAACCTTTATGCTCTAACCCCAATTATGTCTATCGTCTGACCAGAGAGAAATCTTTATGCTCGAACCCCAATTATGTCTATTGTCTGACCACAGAGAAACCTTTATGCTCTAACCCCAATTATGTCTATCGTCTGACCACAGAGAAACCTTTATGCTCTAACCCCAATTATGTCTATCGTCTGACCAGAGAGAAACCTTTATGCTCTAACCCCAATTATGTCTATCGTCTGACCACAGAGAAACCTTTATGCTCTAACCCCAATTATGTCTATCGTCTGACCACAGAGAAAGCTGTATGCTCTAAACCCAATTATGTCTATCGTCTGACCACAGAGAAACCTTTATGCTCTAACCCCAATTATGTCTATTGTCTGACCACAGAGAAACCTTTATGCTCTAACCCCAATTATGTCTATCGTCTGGCCACAGAGAAACCTTTATGTTCTAACCCCAATTATGTCTATCGTCTGACCACAGAGAAACCTTTATGCTCTAACCCCAATTATGTCTATTGTCTGACCACAGAGAAACCTTTATGCTCTAACCCCAATTATGTCTATTGTCTGACCAAAGAGAAACCTTTATGCTCTAACCCCAATTATGTCTATCGTCTGACCACAGAGAAACCTTTATGCTCTAACCCCAATTATGTCTATCGTCTGACCACAGAGAAACCTTTATGCTCTAACCCCAATTATGTCTATCGTCTGACCACAGAGAAACCTTTATGCTCTAAACCCAATTATGTCTATCGTCTGACCACAGAGAAACCTTTATGCTCTAACCCCAATTATGTCTATTGTCTGGCCACAGAGAAACCTTTATGCTCTAACCCCAATTATGTCTATCGTCTGACCACAGAGAAACCTTTATGCTCTAACCCCAATTATGTCTATTGTCTGACCACAGAGAAACCTTTATGCTCTAACCCCAATTATGTCTATTGTCTGACCACAGAGAAACCTTTATGCTCTAACCCCAATTATGTCTATCGTCTGACCACAGAGAAACCTTTATGCTCTAACCCCAATTATGTCTATCGTCTGACCAGAGAGAAACCTTTATGCTCTAACCCCAATTATGTCTATCGTCTGACCACAGAGAAACCTTTATGCTCTAACCCCAATTATGTCTATCGTCTGACCACAGAGAAACCTTTATGCTCTAAACCCAATTATGTCTATCGTCTGACCACAGAGAAACCTTTATGCTCTAACCCCAATTATGTCTATTGTCTGGCCACAGAGAAACCTTTATGCTCTAACCCCAATTATGTCTATCGTCTGACCACAGAGAAACCTTTATGCTCTAACCCCAATTATGTCTATTGTCTGACCACAGAGAAACCTTTATGCTCTAACCCCAATTATGTCTATCGTCTGACCAGAGAGAAATCTTTATGCTCGAACCCCAATTATGTCTATTGTCTGACCACAGAGAAACCTTTATGCTCTAACCCCAATTATGTCTATCGTCTGACCACAGAGAAACCTTTATGCTCTAACCCCAATTATGTCTATCGTCTGACCAGAGAGAAACCTTTATGCTCTAACCCCAATTATGTCTATCGTCTGACCACAGAGAAACCTTTATGCTCTAACCCCAATTATGTCTATCGTCTGACCACAGAGAAAGCTGTATGCTCTAAACCCAATTATGTCTATCGTCTGACCACAGAGAAACCTTTATGCTCTAACCCCAATTATGTCTATCGTCTGACCACAGAGAAACCTTTATGCTCTAACCCCAATTATGTCTATCGTCTGGCCACAGAGAAACCTTTATGTTCTAACCCCAATTATGTCTATCGTCTGACCACAGAGAAACCTTTAAGCTCTAACCCCAATTATGTCTATTGTCTGACCACAGAGAAACCTTTATGCTCTAACCCCAATTATGTCTATTGTCTGACCAAAGAGAAATCTTTATGCTCTAACCCCAATTATGTCTATCGTCTGACCACAGAGAAACCTTTATGCTCTAACCCCAATTATGTCTATTGTCTGACCACAGAGAAACCTTTATGCTCTAACCCCAATTATGTCTATCGTCTGACCACAGAGAAACCTTTATGCTCTAAACCCAATTATGTCTATCGTCTGACCACAGAGAAACCTTTATGCTCTAACCCCAATTATGTCTATTGTCTGGCCACAGAGAAACCTTTATGCTCTAACC
Source organism: Eledone cirrhosa (assembly GCA_964016885.1). NCBI lineage: Eukaryota > Metazoa > Mollusca > Cephalopoda > Octopoda > Eledonidae > Eledone > Eledone cirrhosa. The sequence continues at coordinate 356,334,681 of OZ024743.1, read as the reverse complement.
CCAATTATGTCTATCGTCTGACCACAGAGAAACCTTTATGCTCTAACACCAATTATGTCTATTGTCTGACCACAGAGAAACCTTTATGCTCTAACCCCAATTATGTCTATTGTCTGACCACAGAGAAACCTTTATGCTCTAACCCCAATTATGTCTATTGTCTGACCACAGAGAAACCTTTACGCTCTAACCCCAATTATGTCTATCGTCTGACCACAGAGAAACCTTTATGCTCTAACCCCAATTATGTCTATTGTCTGACCACAGAGAAACCTTTATGCTCTAACCCCAATTATGTCTATTGTCTGACCAAAGAGAAACCTTTATGCTCTAACCCCAATTATGTCTATCGTCTGACCACAGAGAAACCTTTATGCTCTAACCCCAATTATGTCTATCGTCTGACCACAGAGAAACCTTTATGCTCTAACCCCAATTATGTCTATCGTCTGACCAGAGAGAAACCTTTATGCTCTAACCCCAATCATGTCTATCGTCTGACCACAGAGAAACCTTTATGCTCTAACCCCAATTATGTCTATCGTCTGACCACAGAGAAACCTTTATGCTCTAAACCCAATTATGTCTATCGTCTGACCACAGAGAAACCTTTATGCTCTAACCCCAATTATGTCTATTGTCTGGCCACAGAGAAACCTTTATGCTCTAACCCCAATTATGTCTATCGTCTGACCACAGAGAAACCTTTATGCTCTAACCCCAATTATGTCTATTGTCTGACCACAGAGAAACCTTTATGCTCTAACCCCAATTATGTCTATCGTCTGACCAGAGAGAAATCTTTATGCTCGAACCCCAATTATGTCTATCGTCTGACCACAGAGAAACCTTTATGCTCTAACCCCAATTATGTCTATCGTCTGACCAGAGAGAAACCTTTATGCTCTAACCCCAATTATGTCTATCGTCTGACCACAGAGAAACCTTTATGCTCTAACCCCAATTAAGTCTATCGTCTGACCACAGAGAAAGCTGTATGCTCTAAACCCAATTATGTCTATCGTCTGACCACAGAGAAACCTTTATGCTCTAACCCCAATTATGTCTATCGTCTGACCACAGAGAAACCTTTATGCTCTAACCCCAATTATGTCTATCGTCTGGCCACAGAGAAACCTTTATGTTCTAACCCCAATTATGTCTATCGTCTGACCACAGAGAAACCTTTATGCTCTAACCCCAATTATGTCTATTGTCTGACCACAGAGAAACCTTTATGCTCTAACCCCAATTATGTCTATTGTCTGACCAAAGAGAAACCTTTATGCTCTAACCCCAATTATGTCTATCGTCTGACCACAGAGAAACCTTTATGCTCTAACCCCAATTATGTCTATTGTCTGACCACAGAGAAACCTTTATGCTCTAACCCCAATTATGTCTATCGTCTGACCACAGAGAAACCTTTATGCTCTAAACCCAATTATGTCTATCGTCTGACCACAGAGAAACCTTTATGCTCTAACCCCAATTATGTCTATTGTCTGACCACAGAGAAACCTTTATGCTCTAACCCCAATTATGTCTATCGTCTGGCCACAGAGAAACCTTTATGCTCTAACCCCAATTATGTCTATCGTCTGACCACAGAGAAACCTTTATGCTCTAACCCCAATTATGTCTATTGTCTGACCACAGAGAAACCTTTATGCTCTAACCCCAATTATGTCTATTGTCTGACCACAGAGAAACCTTTATGCTCTAACCCCAATTATGTCTATTGTCTGGCCACAGAGAAACCTTTATGCTCTAACCCCAATTATGTCTATTGTCTGACCACAGAGAAACCTTTACGCTCTAACCCCAATTATGTCTATCGTCTGACCACAGAGAAACCTTTATGCTCTAACCCCAATTATGTCTATTGTCTGACCACAGAGAAACCTTTATGCTCTAACCCCAATTATGTCTATTGTCTGACCAAAGAGAAACCTTTATGCTCTAACCCCAATTATGTCTATCGTCTGACCACAGAGAAACCTTTATGCTCTAACCCCAATTATGTCTATCGTCTGACCACAGAGAAACCTTTATGCTCTAACCCCAATTATGTCTATCGTCTGACCACAGAGAAACCTTTATGCTCTAAACCCAATTATGTCTATCGTCTGACCACAGAGAAACCTTTATGCTCTAACCCCAATTATGTCTATTGTCTGGCCACAGAGAAACCTTTATGCTCTAACCCCAATTATGTCTATCGTCTGACCACAGAGAAACCTTTATGCTCTAACCCCAATTATGTCTATTGTCTGACCACAGAGAAACCTTTATGCTCTAACCCCAATTATGTCTATTGTCTGACCACAGAGAAACCTTTATGCTCTAACCCCAATTATGTCTATCGTCTGACCACAGAGAAACCTTTATGCTCTAACCCCAATTATGTCTATCGTCTGACCAGAGAGAAACCTTTATGCAATAACCCCAATCATGTCTATCGTCTGACCACAGAGAAACCTTTATGCTCTAACCCCAATTATGTCTATCGTCTGACCACAGAGAAACCTTTATGCTCTAAACCCAATTATGTCTATCGTCTGACCACAGAGAAACCTTTATGCTCTAACCCCAATTATGTCTATTGTCTGGCCACAGAGAAACCTTTATGCTCTAACCCCAATTATGTCTATCGTCTGACCACAGAGAAAGCTGTATGCTCTAAACCCAATTATGTCTATCGTCTGACCACAGAGAAACCTTTATGCTCTAACCCCAATTATGTCTATCGTCTGACCACAGAGAAACCTTTATGCTCTAACCCCAATTATGTCTATCGTCTGGCCACAGAGAAACCTTTATGTTCTAACCCCAATTATGTCTATCGTCTGACCACAGAGAAACCTTTATGCTCTAACCCCAATTATGTCTATTGTCTGACCACAGAGAAACCTTTATGCTCTAACCCCAATTATGTCTATCGTCTGACCAGAGAGAAACCTTTATGCTCTAACCCCAATCATGTCTATCGTCTGACCACAGAGAAACCTTTATGCTCTAACCCCAATTATGTCTATCGTCTGACCACAGAGAAACCTTTATGCTCTAACCCCAATTATGTCTATCGTCTGACCAGAGAGAAACCTTTATGCTCTAACCCCAATTATGTCTATCGTCTGACCACAGAGAAACCTTTATGCTCTAACCCCAATTATGTCTATCGTCTGACCACAGAGAAACCTTTATGCTCTAAACCCAATTATGTCTATCGTCTGACCACAGAGAAACCTTTATGCTCTAACCCCAATTATGTCTATTGTCTGGCCACAGAGAAACCTTTATGCTCTAACCCCAATTATGTCTATCGTCTGACCACAGAGAAACCTTTATGCTCTAACCCCAATTATGTCTATTGTCTGACCACAGAGAAACCTTTATGCTCTAACCCCAATTATGTCTATCGTCTGACCAGAGAGAAATCTTTATGCTCGAACCCCAATTATGTCTATTGTCTGACCACAGAGAAACCTTTATGCTCTAACCCCAATTATGTCTATCGTCTGACCACAGAGAAACCTTTATGCTCTAACCCCAATTATGTCTATCGTCTGACCAGAGAGAAACCTTTATGCTCTAACTCCAATTATGTCTATCGTCTGACCACAGAGAAACCTTTATGCTCTAACCCCAATTATGTCTATCGTCTGACCACAGAGAAAGCTGTATGCTCTAAACCCAATTATGTCTATCGTCTGACCACAGAGAAACCTTTATGCTCTAACCCCAATTATGTCTATCGTCTGACCACAGAGAAACCTTTATGCTCTAACCCCAATTATGTCTATCGTCTGGCCACAGAGAAACCTTTATGTTCTAACCCCAATTATGTCTATCGTCTGACCACAGAGAAACCTTTATGCTCTAACCCCAATTATGTCTATTGTCTGACCACAGAGAAACCTTTATGCTCTAACCCCAATTATGTCTATTGTCTGACCAAAGAGAAACCTTTATGCTCTAACCCCAATTATGTCTATCGTCTGACCACAGAGAAACCTTTATGCTCTAACCCCAATTATGTCTATTGTCTGACCACAGAGAAACCTTTATGCTCTAACCCCAATTATGTCTATCGTCTGACCACAGAGAAACCTTTATGCTCTAAACCCAATTATGTCTATCGTCTGACCACAGAGAAACCTTTATGCTCTAACCCCAATTATGTCTATTGTCTGACCACAGAGAAACCTTTATGCTCTAACCCCAATTATGTCTATCGTCTGGCCACAGAGAAACCTTTATGCTCTAACCCCAATTATGTCTATCGTCTGACCACAGAGAAACCTTTATGCTCTAACCCCAATTATGTCTATTGTCTGACCACAGAGAAACCTTTATGCTCTAACCCCAATTATGTCTATTGTCTGACCACAGAGAAACCTTTATGCTCTAACCCCAATTATGTCTATTGTCTGGCCACAGAGAAACCTTTATGCTCTAACCCCAATTATGTCTATTGTCTGACCACAGAGAAACCTTTACGCTCTAACCCCAATTATGTCTATCGTCTGACCACAGAGAAACCTTTATGCTCTAACCCCAATTATGTCTATTGTCTGACCACAGAGAAACCTTTATGCTCTAACCCCAATTATGTCTATTGTCTGACCAAAGAGAAACCTTTATGCTCTAACCCCAATTATGTCTATCGTCTGACCACAGAGAAACCTTTATGCTCTAACCCCAATTATGTCTATCGTCTGACCACAGAGAAATCTTTATGCTCTAACCCCAATTATGTCTATCGTCTGACCAGAGAGAAACCTTTATGCTCTAACCCCAATCATGTCTATCGTCTGACCACAGAGAAACCTTTATGCTCTAACCCCAATTATGTCTATCGTCTGACCACAGAGAAACCTTTATGCTCTAAACCCAATTATGTCTATCGTCTGACCACAGAGAAACCTTTATGCTCTAACCCCAATTATGTCTATTGTCTGGCCACAGAGAAACCTTTATGCTCTAACCCCAATTATGTCTATCGTCTGACCTCAGAGAAACCTTTATGCTCTAACCCCAATTATGTCTATTGTCTGACCACAGAGAAACCTTTATGCTCTAACCCCAATTATGTCTATCGTCTGACCACAGAGAAACCTTTATGCTCTAACCCCAATTATGTCTATTGTCTGACCACAGAGAAACCTTTATGCTCTAACCCCAATTATGTCTATTGTCTGACCAAAGAGAAACCTTTATGCTCTAACCCCAATTATGTCTATCGTCTGACCACAGAGAAACCTTTATGCTCTAACCCCAATTATGTCTATTGTCTGACCACAGAGAAACCTTTATGCTCTAACCCCAATTATGTCTATTGTCTGACCACAGAGAAACCTTTACGCTCTAACCCCAATTATGTCTATCGTCTGACCACAGAGAAACCTTTATGCTCTAACCCCAATTATGTCTATTGTCTGACCACAGAGAAACCTTTATGCTCTAACCCCAATTATGTCTATTGTCTGACCAAAGAGAAACCTTTATGCTCTAACCCCAATTATGTCTATCGTCTGACCACAGAGAAACCTTTATGCTCTAACCCCAATTATGTCTATCGTCTGACCACAGAGAAACCTTTATGCTCTAACCCCAATTATGTCTATCGTCTGACCACAGAGAAACCTTTATGCTCTAAACCCAATTATGTCTATCGTCTGACCACAGAGAAACCTTTATGCTCTAACCCCAATTATGTCTATTGTCTGGCCACAGAGAAACCTTTATGCTCTAACCCCAATTATGTCTATCGTCTGACCACAGAGAAACCTTTATGCTCTAACCCCAATTATGTCTATTGTCTGACCACAGAGAAACCTTTATGCTCTAACCCCAATTATGTCTATTGTCTGACCACAGAGAAACCTTTATGCTCTAACCCCAATTATGTCTATCGTCTGACCACAGAGAAACCTTTATGCTCTAACCCCAATTATGTCTATCGTCTGACCAGAGAGAAACCTTTATGCAATAACCCCAATCATGTCTATCGTCTGACCACAGAGAAACCTTTATGCTCTAACCCCAATTATGTCTATCGTCTGACCACAGAGAAACCTTTATGCTCTAAACCCAATTATGTCTATCGTCTGACCACAGAGAAACCTTTATGCTCTAACCCCAATTATGTCTATTGTCTGGCCACAGAGAAACCTTTATGCTCTAACCCCAATTATGTCTATCGTCTGACCACAGAGAAAGCTGTATGCTCTAAACCCAATTATGTCTATCGTCTGACCACAGAGAAACCTTTATGCTCTAACCCCAATTATGTCTATCGTCTGACCACAGAGAAACCTTTATGCTCTAACCCCAATTATGTCTATCGTCTGGCCACAGAGAAACCTTTATGTTCTAACCCCAATTATGTCTATCGTCTGACCACAGAGAAACCTTTATGCTCTAACCCCAATTATGTCTATTGTCTGACCACAGAGAAACCTTTATGCTCTAACCCCAATTATGTCTATCGTCTGACCAGAGAGAAACCTTTATGCTCTAACCCCAATCATGTCTATCGTCTGACCACAGAGAAACCTTTATGCTCTAACCCCAATTATGTCTATCGTCTGACCACAGAGAAACCTTTATGCTCTAACCCCAATTATGTCTATCGTCTGACCAGAGAGAAACCTTTATGCTCTAACCCCAATTATGTCTATCGTCTGACCACAGAGAAACCTTTATGCTCTAACCCCAATTATGTCTATCGTCTGACCACAGAGAAACCTTTATGCTCTAAACCCAATTATGTCTATCGTCTGACCACAGAGAAACCTTTATGCTCTAACCCCAATTATGTCTATTGTCTGGCCACAGAGAAACCTTTATGCTCTAACCCCAATTATGTCTATCGTCTGACCACAGAGAAACCTTTATGCTCTAACCCCAATTATGTCTATTGTCTGACCACAGAGAAACCTTTATGCTCTAACCCCAATTATGTCTATCGTCTGACCAGAGAGAAATCTTTATGCTCGAACCCCAATTATGTCTATTGTCTGACCACAGAGAAACCTTTATGCTCTAACCCCAATTATGTCTATCGTCTGACCACAGAGAAACCTTTATGCTCTAACCCCAATTATGTCTATCGTCTGACCAGAGAGAAACCTTTATGCTCTAACTCCAATTATGTCTATCGTCTGACCACAGAGAAACCTTTATGCTCTAACCCCAATTATGTCTATCGTCTGACCACAGAGAAAGCTGTATGCTCTAAACCCAATTATGTCTATCGTCTGACCACAGAGAAACCTTTATGCTCTAACCCCAATTATGTCTATCGTCTGACCACAGAGAAACCTTTATGCTCTAACCCCAATTATGTCTATCGTCTGGCCACAGAGAAACCTTTATGTTCTAACCCCAATTATGTCTATCGTCTGACCACAGAGAAACCTTTATGCTCTAACCCCAATTATGTCTATTGTCTGACCACAGAGAAACCTTTATGCTCTAACCCCAATTATGTCTATTGTCTGACCAAAGAGAAACCTTTATGCTCTAACCCCAATTATGTCTATCGTCTGACCACAGAGAAACCTTTATGCTCTAACCCCAATTATGTCTATTGTCTGACCACAGAGAAACCTTTATGCTCTAACCCCAATTATGTCTATCGTCTGACCACAGAGAAACCTTTATGCTCTAAACCCAATTATGTCTATCGTCTGACCACAGAGAAACCTTTATGCTCTAACCCCAATTATGTCTATTGTCTGACCACAGAGAAACCTTTATGCTCTAACCCCAATTATGTCTATCGTCTGGCCACAGAGAAACCTTTATGCTCTAACCCCAATTATGTCTATCGTCTGACCACAGAGAAACCTTTATGCTCTAACCCCAATTATGTCTATTGTCTGACCACAGAGAAACCTTTATGCTCTAACCCCAATTATGTCTATTGTCTGACCACAGAGAAACCTTTATGCTCTAACCCCAATTATGTCTATTGTCTGGCCACAGAGAAACCTTTATGCTCTAACCCCAATTATGTCTATTGTCTGACCACAGAGAAACCTTTACGCTCTAACCCCAATTATGTCTATCGTCTGACCACAGAGAAACCTTTATGCTCTAACCCCAATTATGTCTATTGTCTGACCACAGAGAAACCTTTATGCTCTAACCCCAATTATGTCTATTGTCTGACCAAAGAGAAACCTTTATGCTCTAACCCCAATTATGTCTATCGTCTGACCACAGAGAAACCTTTATGCTCTAACCCCAATTATGTCTATCGTCTGACCACAGAGAAATCTTTATGCTCTAACCCCAATTATGTCTATCGTCTGACCAGAGAGAAACCTTTATGCTCTAACCCCAATCATGTCTATCGTCTGACCACAGAGAAACCTTTATGCTCTAACCCCAATTATGTCTATCGTCTGACCACAGAGAAACCTTTATGCTCTAAACCCAATTATGTCTATCGTCTGACCACAGAGAAACCTTTATGCTCTAACCCCAATTATGTCTATTGTCTGGCCACAGAGAAACCTTTATGCTCTAACCCCAATTATGTCTATCGTCTGACCTCAGAGAAACCTTTATGCTCTAACCCCAATTATGTCTATTGTCTGACCACAGAGAAACCTTTATGCTCTAACCCCAATTATGTCTATCGTCTGACCACAGAGAAACCTTTATGCTCTAACCCCAATTATGTCTATTGTCTGACCACAGAGAAACCTTTATGCTCTAACCCCAATTATGTCTATTGTCTGACCAAAGAGAAACCTTTATGCTCTAACCCCAATTATGTCTATCGTCTGACCACAGAGAAACCTTTATGCTCTAACCCCAATTATGTCTATTGTCTGACCACAGAGAAACCTTTATGCTCTAACCCCAATTATGTCTATCGTCTGACCACAGAGAAACCTTTATGCTCTAAACCCAATTATGTCTATCGTCTGACCACAGAGAAACCTTTATGCTCTAACCCCAATTATGTCTATTGTCTGACCACAGAGAAACCTTTATGCTCTAACCCCAATTATGTCTATCGTCTGGCCACAGAGAAACCTTTATGCTCTAACCCCAATTATGTCTATCGTCTGACCACAGAGAAACCTTTATGCTCTAACCCCAATTATGTCTATTGTCTGACCACAGAGAAACCTTTATGCTCTAACCCCAAATATGTCTATTGTCTGACCACAGAGAAACCTTTATGCTCTAACCCCAATTATGTCTATTGTCTGGCCACAGAGAAACCTTTATGCTCTAACCCCAATTATGTCTATTGTCTGACCACAGAGAAACCTTTACGCTCTAACCCCAATTATGTCTATCGTCTGACCACAGAGAAACCTTTATGCTCTAACCCCAATTATGTCTATTGTCTGACCACAGAGAAACCGTTATGCTCTAACCCCAATTATGTCTATTGTCTGACCAAAGAGAAACCTTTATGCTCTAACCCCAATTATGTCTATCGTCTGACCACAGAGAAACCTTTATGCTCTAACCCCAATTATGTCTATCGTCTGACCACAGAGAAACCTTTATGCTCTAACCCCAATTATGTCTATCGTCTGACCACAGAGAAACCTTTATGCTCTAAACCCAATTATGTCTATCGTCTGACCACAGAGAAACCTTTATGCTCTAACCCCAATTATGTCTATTGTCTGGCCACAGAGAAACCTTTATGCTCTAACCCCAATTATGTCTATCGTCTGACCACAGAGAAACCTTTATGCTCTAACCCCAATTATGTCTATTGTCTGACCACAGAGAAACCTTTATGCTCTAACCCCAATTATGTCTATTGTCTGACCACAGAGAAACCTTTATGCTCTAACCCCAATTATGTCTATCGTCTGACCACAGAGAAACCTTTATGCTCTAACCCCAATTATGTCTATCGTCTGACCAGAGAGAAACCTTTATGCAATAACCCCAATCATGTCTATCGTCTGACCACAGAGAAGCCTTTATGCTCTAACCCCAATTATGTCTATCGTCTGACCACAGAGAAACCTTTATGCTCTAAACCCAATTATGTCTATCGTCTGACCACAGAGAAACCTTTATGCTCTAACCCCAATTATGTCTATTGTCTGGCCACAGAGAAACCTTTATGCTCTAACCCCAATTATGTCTATCGTCTGACCACAGAGAAAGCTGTATGCTCTAAACCCAATTATGTCTATCGTCTGACCACAGAGAAACCTTTATGCTCTAACCCCAATTATGTCTATCGTCTGACCACAGAGAAACCTTTATGCTCTAACCCCAATTATGTCTATCGTCTGGCCACAGAGAAACCTTTATGTTCTAACCCCAATTATGTCTATCGTCTGACCACAGAGAAACCTTTATGCTCTAACCCCAATTATGTCTATTGTCTGACCACAGAGAAACCTTTATGCTCTAACCCCAATTATGTCTATCGTCTGACCAGAGAGAAACCTTTATGCTCTAACCCCAATCATGTCTATCGTCTGACCACAGAGAAACCTTTATGCTCTAACCCCAATTATGTCTATCGTCTGACCACAGAGAAACCTTTATGCTCTAAACCCAATTATGTCTATCGTCTGACCACAGAGAAACCTTTATGCTCTAACCCCAATTATGTCTATTGTCTGACCAAAGAGAAACCTTTATGCTCTAACCCCAATTATGTCTATCGTCTGACCACAGAGAAACCTTTATGCTCTAACCCCAATTATGTCTATTGTCTGACCACAGAGAAACCTTTATGCTCTAACCCCAATCATGTCTATCGTCTGACCACAGAGAAACCTTTATGCTCTAACCCCAATTATGTCTATCGTCTGACCACAGAGAAACCTTTATGCTCTAAACCCAATTATGTCTATCGTCTGACCACAGAGAAACCTTTATGCTCTAACCCCAATTATGTCTATTGTCTGACCAGAGAGAAACCTTTATGCTCTAACCCCAATCATGTCTATCGTCTGACCACAGAGAAACCTTTATGCTCTAACCCCAATTATGTCTATCGTCTGACCACAGAGAAACCTTTATGCTCTAAACCCAATTATGTCTATCGTCTGACCACAGAGAAACCTTTATGCTCTAACCCCAATTATGTCTATTGTCTGGCCACAGAGAAACCTTTATGCTCTAACCCCAATTATGTCTATCGTCTGACCACAGAGAAAGCTGTATGCTCTAAACCCAATTATGTCTATCGTCTGACCACAGAGAAACCTTTATGCTCTAACCCCAATTATGTCTATCGTCTGACCACAGAGAAACCTTTATGCTCTAACCCCAATTATGTCTATCGTCTGGCCACAGAGAAACCTTTATGTTCTAACCCCAATTATGTCTATCGTCTGACCACAGAGAAACCTTTATGCTCTAACCCCAATTATGTCTATTGTCTGACCACAGAGAAACCTTTATGCTCTAACCCCAATTATGTCTATTGTCTGACCAAAGAGAAACCTTTATGCTCTAACCCCAATTATGTCTATCGTCTGACCACAGAGAAACCTTTATGCTCTAACCCCAATTATGTCTATTGTCTGACCACAGAGAAACCTTTATGCTCTAAACCCAATTATGTCTATCGTCTGACCACAGAGAAACCTTTATGCTCTAACCCCAATTATGTCTATTGTCTGACCACAGAGAAACCTTTATGCTCTAACCCCAATTATGTCTATCGTCTGGCCACAGAGAAACCTTTATGCTCTAACCCCAATTATGTCTATCGTCTGACCACAGAGAAACCTTTATGCTCTAACCCCAATTATGTCTATTGTCTGACCACAGAGAAACCTTTATGCTCTAACCCCAATTATGTCTATTGTCTGACCACAGAGAATCCTTTATGCTCTAACCCCAATTATGTCTATTGTCTGGCCACAGAGAAACCTTTATGCTCTAACCCCAATTATGTCTATTGTCTGACCACAGAGAAACCTTTACGCTCTAACCCCAATTATGTCTATCGTCTGACCACAGAGAAACCTTTATGCTCTAACCCCAATTATGTCTATTGTCTGGCCACAGAGAAACCTTTATGCTCTAACCCCAATTATGTCTATCGTCTGACCACAGAGAAACCTTTATGCTCTAACCCCAATTATGTCTATTGTCTGACCACAGAGAAACCTTTATGCTCTAACCCCAATTATGTCTATTGTCTGACCACAGAGAAACCTTTATGCTCTAACCCCAATTATGTCTATCGTCTGACCACAGAGAAACCTTTATGCTCTAACCCCAATTATGTCTATCGTCTGACCAGAGAGAAACCTTTATGCTCTAACCCCAATTATGTCTATCGTCTGACCACAGAGAAACCTTTATGCTCTAACCCCAATTATGTCTATCGTCTGACCACAGAGAATCCTTTATGCTCTAAACCCAATTATGTCTATCGTCTGACCACAGAGAAACCTTTATGCTCTAACCCCATTTATGTCTATCGTCTGACCACAGAGAAACCTTTATGCTCTAACCCCAATTATGTCTATTGTCTGACAACAGAGAAACCTTTATGCTCTAACCCCAATTATGTCTATTGTCTGACCACAGAGAAACCTTTATGCTCTAACCCCAATTATGTCTATCGTCTGACCACAGAGAAACCTTTATGCTCTAACCCCAATTATGTCTATCGTCTGACCAGAGAGAAACCTTTATGCTCTAACCCCAATTATGTCTATCGTCTGACCACAGAGAAACCTTTATGCTCTAACCCCAATTATGTCTATCGTCTGACCACAGAGAAACCTTTATGCTCTAAACCCAATTATGTCTATCGTCTGACCACAGAGAAACCTTTATGCTCTAACCCCAATTATGTCTACTGTCTGGCCACAGAGAAATCTTTATGCTCTAACCCCAATTATGTCTATTGTCTGACCACAGAGAAACCTTTATGCTCTAACCCCAATTATGTCTATTGTCTGACCACAGAGAAACCTTTATGCTCTAACCCCAATTATGTCTATCGTCTGACCACAGAGAAACCTTTATGCTCTAACCCCAATTATGTCTATTGTCTGGCCACAGAGAAACCTTTATGCTCTAACCCCAATTATGTCTATCGTCTGACCACAGAGAAACCTTTATGCTCTAACCCCAATTCTGTCTATTGTCTGACCACAGAGAAACCTTTATGCTCTAACCCCAATTATGTCTATTGTCTGACCACAGAGAAACCTTTATGCTCTAACCCCAATTATTACTATCGTCTGACCACAGAGAAACCTTTATGCTCTAACCACATTTATGTCTATCGTCTGACCAGAGAGAAACCTTTATGCTCTAACCCCAATTATGTCTATCGTCTGACCACAGAGAAACCTTTATGCTCTAACCCCAATTATGTCTATCGTCTGACCACAGAGAAACCTTTATGCTCTAAACCCAATTATCTCTATTGTCTGACCACAGAGAAACCTTTATGCTCTAACCCCAATTATGTCTATTGTCTGACCACAGAGAAACCTTTATGCTCTAACCCCAATTATGTCTATTGTCTGGCCACAGAGAAACCTTTATGCTCTAACCCCAATTATGTCTATTGTCTGACCACAGAGAAACCTTTATGCTCTAACCCCAAATATGTCTATTGTCTGACCACAGAGAAACCTTTATGCTCTAACCCCAATTATGTCTATCGTCTGACCACAGAGAAACCTTTATGCTCTAACCCCAATTATGTCTATTGTCTGACCACAGAGAAACCTTTATGCTCTAACCCCAATTATGTCTATCGTCTGACCACAGAGAAACCTTTATGATCTAACCACAATTATGTCTATCGTCTGACCACAGAGAAACCTTTATGCTCTAACCCCAATTATGTCTATTGTCTGACCAAAGGAAACCTTTATGCTCTAACCCCAATTATGTCTATCGTCTGACCACAGAGAAACCTTTATGCTCTAACCCCAATTATGTCTATTGTCTGGCCACAGAGAAACCTTTATGCTCTAACCCCAATTATGTCTATTGTCTGACCACAGAGAAACCTTTATGCTCTAACCCCAATTATGTCTATCGTCTGACCACAGAGAAACCTTTATGCTCTAACCCCAATTATGACTATTGTCTGGCCACAGAGAAACCTTTATGCTCAAACCCCAATTATGTCTATTGTCTGACCACAGAGAAACCTTTATGCTCTAACCCCAATTATGTCTATTGTCTGACCAAAGAGAAACCTTTATGCTCTAACCCCAATTATGTCTATCGTCTGACCACAGAGAAACCTTTATGCTCTAACCCCAATTATGTCTATTGTCTGACCACAGAGAAACCTTTATGCTCTAACCCCAATTATGTCTATCGTCTGACCACAGAGAAACCTTTATGCTCTAAACCCAATTATGTCTATCGTCTGACCACAGAGAAACCTTTATGCTCTAACCCCAATTATGTCTATTGTCTGTCCACAGAGAAACCTTTATGCTCTAACCCCAATTATGTCTATCGTCTGGCCACAGAGAAACCTTTATGCTCTAACCCCAATTATGTCTATCGTCTGACCACAGAGAAACCTTTATGCTCTAACCCCAATTATGTCTATTGTCTGACCACAGAGAAACCTTTATGCTCTAACCCCAATTATGTCTATTGTCTGACCACAGAGAATCCTTTATGCTCTAACCCCAATTATGTCTCTTGTCTGGCCCCAGAGAAACCTTTATGCTCTAACCCCAATTATGTCTATTGTCTGACCACAGAGAAACCTTTACGCTCTAACCCCAATTATGTCTATCGTCTGACCACAGAGAAACCTTTATGCTCTAACCCCAATTATGTCTATTGTCTGGCCACAGAGAAACCTTTATGCTCTAACCCCAATTATGTCTATTGTCTGACCACAGAGAAACCTTTATGCTCTAACCCCAATTATGTCTATTGTCTGACCACAGAGAAACCTTTATGCTCTAACCCCAATTATGTCTATCGTCTGACCAGAGAGAAACCTTTATGCTCTAACCCCAATTATGTCTATCGTCTGACCACAGAGAAACCTTTATGCTCTAACCCCAATTATGTCTATCGTCTGACCACAGAGAAACCTTTATGCTCTAAACCCAATTATGTCTATCGTCTGACCACAGAGAAACCTTTATGCTCTAACCCCATTTATGTCTATCGTCTGACCACAGAGAAACCTTTATGCTCTAACCCCAATTATGTCTATTGTCTGACAACAGAGAAACCTTTATGCTCTAACCCCAATTATGTCTATTGTCTGACCACAGAGAAACCTTTATGCTCTAACCCCAATTATGTCTATCGTCTGACCACAGAGAAACCTTTATGCTCTAACCCCAATTATGTCTATCGTCTGACCAGAGAGAAACCTTTATGCTCTAACCCCAATTATGTCTATCGTCTGACCACAGAGAAACCTTTATGCTCTAACCCCAATTATGTCTATCGTCTGACCACAGAGAAACCTTTATGCTCTAAACCCAATTATGTCTATCGTCTGACCACAGAGAAACCTTTATGCTCTAACCCCAATTATGTCTATTGTCTGACCACAGAGAAACCTTTATGCTCTAACCCCAATTATGTCTATCGTCTGGCCACAGAGAAACCTTTATGCTCTAACCCCAATTATGTCTATTGTCTGACCACAGAGAAACCTTTATGCTCTAACCCCAATTATGTCTATCGTCTGACCACAGAGAAACCTTTATGCTCTAACCCCAATTATGTCTATTGTCTGGCCACAGAGAAACCTTTATGCTCTAACCCCAATTATGTCTATCGTCTTACCACAGAGAAACCTTTAGGCTCTAACCTCAATTCTGTCTATTGTCTGACCACAGAGAAACCTTTATGCTCTAACCCCAATTATGTCTATTGTCTGACCACAGAGAAACCTTTATGCTCTAACCCCAATTATGTCTATTGTCTGACCACAGAGAAACCTTTATGCTCTAACCCCAATTATGTCTATCGTCTGACCACAGAGAAACCTTTATGCTCTAACCCCAATTATGTCTATTGTCTGGCCACAGAGAAACCTTTATGCTCTAACCCCAATTATGTCTATCGTCAGACCACAGAGAAACCTTTATGCTCTAACCCCAATTCTGTCTATTGTCTGACCACAGAGAAACCTTTATACTCTAACCCCAATTATGTCTATTGTCTGACCACAGAGAAACCTTTATGCTCTAACCCCAATTATGTCTATCGTCTGACCACAGAGAAACCTTTATGCTCTAACCCCAATTATGTCTATCGTCTGACCACAGAGAAACCTTTATGCTCTAAACCCAATTATGTCTATTGTCTGACCACAGAGAAACCTTTATGCTCTAACCCCAATTATGTCTATTGTCTGACCACAGAGAAACCTTTATGCTCTAACCCCAATTATGTCTATTGTCTGGCCACAGAGAAACCTTTATGCTCTAACCCCAATTATGTCTATTGTCTGACCACAGAGAAACCTTTATGCTCTAACCCCAATTATGTCTATTGTCTGACCACAGAGAAACCTTTATGCTCTAACCCCAATTATGTCTATCGTCTGACCACAGAGAAACCTTTATGCTCTAACCCCAATTATGTCTATTGTCTGACCACAGAGAAACCTTTATGCTCTAACCCCAATTATGTCTATCGTCTGACCACAGAGAAACCTTTATGATCTAACCACAATTATGTCTATCGTCTGACCACAGAGAAACCTTTATGCTCTAACCCCAATTATGTCTATTGTCTGACCACAGGAAACCTTTATGCTCTAACCCCAATTATGTCTATCGTCTGACCACAGAGAAACCTTTATGCTCTAACCCCAATTATGTCTATCGTCTGACCACAGAGAAACCTTTATGCTCTAAACCCAATTATGTCTATCGTCTGACCACAGAGAAACCTTTATGCTCTAACCCCAATTATGTCTATTGTCTGACCACAGAGAAACCTTTATGCTCTAACCCCAATTATGTCTATCGTCTGGCCACAGAGAAACCTTTATGCTCTAACCCCAATTATGTCTATTGTCTGACCACAGAGAAACCTTTATGCTCTAACCCCAATTATGTCTATCGTCTGACCACAGAGAAACCTTTATGCTCTAACCCCAATTATGTCTATTGTCTGGCCACAGAGAAACCTTTATGCTCTAACCCCAATTATGTCTATCGTCTTACCACAGAGAAACCTTTAGGCTCTAACCTCAATTCTGTCTATTGTCTGACCACAGAGAAACCTTTATGCTCTAACCCCAATTATGTCTATTGTCTGACCACAGAGAAACCTTTATGCTCTAACCCCAATTATGTCTATTGTCTGACCACAGAGAAACCTTTATGCTCTAACCCCAATTATGTCTATCGTCTGACCACAGAGAAACCTTTATGCTCTAACCCCAATTATGTCTATTGTCTGGCCACAGAGAAACCTTTATGCTCTAACCCCAATTATGTCTATCGTCAGACCACAGAGAAACCTTTATGCTCTAACCCCAATTCTGTCTATTGTCTGACCACAGAGAAACCTTTATACTCTAACCCCAATTATGTCTATTGTCTGACCACAGAGAAACCTTTATGCTCTAACCCCAATTATGTCTATCGTCTGACCACAGAGAAACCTTTATGCTCTAACCCCAATTATGTCTATCGTCTGACCACAGAGAAACCTTTATGCTCTAAACCCAATTATGTCTATTGTCTGACCACAGAGAAACCTTTATGCTCTAACCCCAATTATGTCTATTGTCTGACCACAGAGAAACCTTTATGCTCTAACCCCAATTATGTCTATTGTCTGGCCACAGAGAAACCTTTATGCTCTAACCCCAATTATGTCTATTGTCTGACCACAGAGAAACCTTTATGCTCTAACCCCAATTATGTCTATTGTCTGACCACAGAGAAACCTTTATGCTCTAACCCCAATTATGTCTATCGTCTGACCACAGAGAAACCTTTATGCTCTAACCCCAATTATGTCTATTGTCTGACCACAGAGAAACCTTTATGCTCTAACCCCAATTATGTCTATCGTCTGACCACAGAGAAACCTTTATGATCTAACCACAATTATGTCTATCGTCTGACCACAGAGAAACCTTTATGCTCTAACCCCAATTATGTCTATTGTCTGACCACAGGAAACCTTTATGCTCTAACCCCAATTATGTCTATCGTCTGACCACAGAGAAACCTTTATGCTCTAACCCCAATTATGTCTATTGTCTGGCCACAGAGAAACCTTTATGCTCTAACCCCAATTATGTCTATTGTCTGACCACAGAGAAACCTTTATGCTCTAACCCCAATTATGTCTATCGTCTGACCACAGAGAAACCTTTATGCTCTAACCCCAATTATGACTATTGTCTGGCCACAGAGAAACCTTTATGCTCAAACCCCAATTATGTCTATCGTCTGACCACAGAGAAACCTTTATGCTCTAACCCCAATTATGTCTATTGTCTGACCACAGAGAAACCTTTATGCTCTAACCCCAATTATGTCTATTGTCTGACCACAGAGAAACCTTTATGCTCTAACCCCAATTATGTCTATCGTCTGACCACAGAGAAACCTTTATGCTCTAACCCCAATTATGTCTATCGTCTGACCACAGAGAAACCTTTATGCTCTAACCCCAATTATGTCTATTGTCTGACCACAGAGAAACCTTTATGCTCTAACCCCAATTATGTCTATTGTCTGACCAAAGAGAAACCTTTATGCTCTAACCCCAATTATGTCTATCGTCTGACCACAGAGAAACCTTTATGCTCTAACCCCAATTATGTCTATTGTCTGACCACAGAAAAACCTTTATGCTCTAACCCCAATTATGTCTATTGTCTGACCACAAAGAAACCTTTATGCTCTAACCCCAATTATGTCTATTGTCTGACCACAGAGAAACCTTTATGCTCTAACCCCAATTATGTCTATCGTCTGACCACAGAGAAACCTTTATGCTCTAACCCCAATTATGTCTATTGTCTGACCACAGAGAAACCTTTATGCTCTAACCCCAATTATGTCTATTGTCTGACCACAGAGAAACCTTTATGCTCTAACCCCAATTATGTCTATCGTCTGACCACAGAGAAACCTTTATGCTCTAACCCCAATTATGTCTATCGTCTGACCACAGAGAAACCTTTATGCTCTAACCCCAATTATGTCTATTGTCTGACCACAGAGAAACCTTTATGCTCTAACCCCAATTATGTCTATTGTCTGACCAAAGAGAAACCTTTATGCTCTAACCCCAATTATGTCTATCGTCTGACCACAGAGAAACCTTTATGCTCTAACCCCAATTATGTCTATTGTCTGACCACAGAGAAACCTTTATGCTCTAACCCCAATTATGTCTATTGTCTGACCACAGAAAAACCTTTATGCTCTAACCCCAATTATGTCTATTGTCTGACCACAGAGAAACCTTTATGCTCTAACCCCAATTATGTCTATCGTCTGACCACAGAGAAACCTTTATGCTCTAACCCCAATTATGTCTATTGTCTGACCACAGAGAAACCTTTATGCTCTAACCCCAATTATGTCTATTGTCTGACCAAAGAGAAACCTTTATGCTCTAACCCCAATTATGTCTATCGTCTGACCACAGAGAAACCTTTATGCTCTAACCCCAATTATGTCTATTGTCTGACCACAGAGAAACCTTTATGCTCTAACCCCAATTATGTCTATTGTCTGACCACAGAAAAACCTTTATGCTCTAACCCCAATTATGTCTATTGTCTGACCACAAAGAAACCTTTATGCTCTAACCCCAATTATGTCTATTGTCTGACCACAGAGAAACCTTTATGCTCTAACCCCAATTATGTCTATCGTCTGACCACAGAGAAACCTTTATGCTCTAACCCCAATTATGTCTATTGTCTGGCCACAGAGAAACCTTTATGCTCTACCACCAATTATGTCTATTGTCTGACCACAGAAAAACATTTATGCTCTAACCCCAATTATGTCTATTGTCTGACCACAAAGAAACCTTTATGCTCTAACCCCAATTATGTCTATTGTCTGACCACAGAGAAACCTTTATGCTCTAACCCCAATTATGTCTATCGTCTGACCACAGAGAAACCTTTATGCTCTAACCCCAATTATGTCTATTGTCTGACCACAGAGAAACCTTTATGCTCTAACCCCAATTATGTCTATCGTCTGACCACAGAGAAACCTTTATGCTCTAACCCCAATTATGACTATTGTCTGACCACAGAGAAACCTTTATGCTCTAACCCCAATTATGTCTATCGTCTGACCACAGAGAAACCTTTATGCTCTAACCCCAATTATGTCTATCGTCTGACCACAGAGAAACCTTTATGCTCTAACCCCAATTATGTCTATTGTCTGACCACAGAGAAACCTTTATGCTCTAACCCCAATTATGTCTATCGTCTGACCAGAGAGAAACCTTAATGCTCTAACCCCAATTATGTCTATCGTCTGACCACAGAGAAACCTTTATGCTCTAACCCCAATTATGTCTATTGTCTGACCACAGAGAAACCTTTATGCTCTAACCCCAATTACGTCTATCGTCTGACCAGAGAGAAACCGTTATGCTCTAACCCCAATTATGTCTATTGTCTGACCACAGAGAAACCTTTATGCTCTAACCCCAATTATGTCTATCGTCTGACCACAGAGAAACCTTTATGCTCTAACCCCAATTATGTCTATCGTCTGACCAGAGAGAAACCGTTATGCTCTAACCCCAATTATGTCTATTGTCTGACCACAGAGAAACCTTTATGCTCTAACCCCAATTATGTCTATCGTCTGACCACAGAGAAACCTTTATGCTCTAACTCCAATTATGTCTATTGTCTGGCCACAGAGAAACCTTTATGCTCTAACCCCAATTATGTCTATCGTCTGACCACAGAGAAACCTTTATGCTCTAACCCCAATTATGTCTATCGTCTGAGCACAGAGAAACCTTTTTGCTCTAACCCCAATTATGTCTATCGTCTGACCACAGAGAAACCTTTATGCTCTAACCCCAATTATGTCTATCGTCTGACCACAGAGAAACCTTTATGCTCTAACCCCAATTATGTCTATCGTCTGGCCACAGAGAAACCTTTATGCTCTAACCCCAATTATGTCTATCGTCTGACCACAGAGAAACCTTTATGCTCTAACCCCAATTATGTCTATT
>OZ024743.1:356306001-356308501 GCA_964016885.1 Eledone cirrhosa | reverse complement strand
TGACTGAAAATGAACCGGAGGGTGAAATGTCAGTAACAAACATACTAAATTTACACTCAAACACACACACATATACTCCCTCACTCTCTTTCTCACCCTCTCCAACTAATCTTCATTTCCTTCGTTCGTTCTCTCATTCTGTTCTTTTTTGTGTTACTTCTATATTTTTCTCCTTCTTTCTCGATCTTTCGCACAAAATAGACATTACATACATGTGTCTCGGTACCTCTCTCTCTCTCTCTCTCTCTCATTTTGACTCCCTCTCTATGTATATGTATGTATGTATATATATATATATGCATATATATAAGTTTATTAAATTCCTTACATCATAGCCATAATGTTTCTGCAAAGCAAGGGGTTTATTCGCTAAGCGTCGTCGTCAGAGAGATAATGAGCTGTTTATTATGATTTTATCTTTTTTCTTCCTTTTTGAGGGGTGGGGGTTGGCTGGGCGTGTGTGTGGGGTGGTATAAGTGAAAGCAAAGGAAAATGATAGTAACTGAAACCAAGATGATGAATGTAAATAATAGAATTGTAGGTTTTTTAATTGCCCTCGTCATTAATGTCTTGTTAATCATTTGATATGAACTGTTGAGTTTTAAGTAACATTCTTGGTAAATTGGCAGAATATATATATATACTGATCAATCTTAATCTTGGCAACTGAGTTTAAATGTTTCACTGAAGCAACCTTAAAGCGCAGATTAGTCCTTGCTCTTACCAGTTAGATTTAAAGATCAGAACCGTTTCTGTCTGCACTGTCTTATATTGTTCATATTATCTCGAATGTTCGGTCAACTGGTCGCATAGTAATTATCCCTCTTGTGTGTTTGTTTATTAACAGCTCCTACAGAGAATGCTTTTCTACTAATCATTTCGATAATCTCAGATTATCGAAGTGTTTCAATTCATTGTACTACTTATATAAGACTTTGTTGTTCTTTATGTTGCTGCGATTACATTAACTCCACCCTTTTGTCATCAGAGCAGCAATGGTGTTTTGTTGTAGTAGCTGTTAAGTCATAATTTGATTATGATTGAACAGATATATCATCAAAGGAAAATTAGCCCTTACTACACCGTCAATGTTTCTAGGTATAATGTAATTGTAGTATTTTAATAACATATATTTCATCTGTTAAAAC
The DNA here is from genome assembly GCA_964016885.1 of Eledone cirrhosa. Classification (NCBI taxonomy): domain Eukaryota; kingdom Metazoa; phylum Mollusca; class Cephalopoda; order Octopoda; family Eledonidae; genus Eledone; species Eledone cirrhosa. The sequence continues at coordinate 356,307,353 of OZ024743.1, read as the reverse complement.
GATAGGAAAATGTGCTTACTATTTCTTGCAGGCCGAGCAACGCCATAGACGTTCCTTTGTACACATAATTTAAAATATTATTGATAGTGATAATCAATAGGCTGTTGGTGTTCATTGGTTCTTGCTGTTCTTATTTATCCTTATGTTTGACTTGATTTTTCAGATTTTAGATCACACACACATCAGCCAAGACGAATCCATGTTTCTTTCAGGAGTAGAGTGCCTAGGACAACATTATTCTATGAGCTCTTGATATTTACTTTTTAAGAGTAGATTGCAATTTAATTAATGACTGGCTGCTATGGCTAATGACTATGTAGAGCAGGCGTGCTACACGTGCGGCCCTTTACAAGCACACCTGCAACGCGAGCATATTTTATCTTCGTAATAAAAAATTTAAAAATTAGTTGTAATGTGCGCAATTAGTTGTCGTGTGTGGACCTCAGACAACACATATGTGACCCACGTGGCCCTCGAGGGACCCTCAGTTTGACATGCTTGGTGTAGGGGCTTTAATTCCAGTTATTGTTATTAGTGTCGTTAATGCTGATGTTACAATTATCCCACAGGTCACTTGTTATCAGAGAAATATTCCAGCCATAACGAACCCAAAGAAATCAATAAATTACAAATGGATAAGTGGTTTTAGAAGTAGAAGAGATGAGGTTGCAGATGATCCCCGCAGTTTCAGGCCATCCACATCAGTCTGTGTGGAAAACATTGATTCTGTTCGTGACCTAATTGAAAAGGATAGGCAAATAACCACTGAACCAGAAGCCGACAAAATCAACATCTCCGTGGGTTCTGTACACGCAATTCTGGTGGAGCGTTTCGGGCGGAGAAATCTTCCTGTTCGATGGGCCCCAAAGATGTTGCACTCAGCAAACAAGAACAGATCATTCGATTGAAATTTTTAACAAGTGGGATGAAGACCCTGAGGCTTTTCTGCAGAGATAAAACGTAAGATGAAACGTGACTCTACCACTACGATCCCGAAAACAAAACTCAATCGAAGCAGTGGCTGCGCAGGGGTGGAGGTGGGCCAGCCAAGGCAACATCGGAGCGTTCAAGAGGGAGAATCATGATCACTGTCTTCTGGGATGCAGAAAGACTTTTGCTGGTTGACCCTCTCGAGAACAAGAGAACAATTACAGCTGCAATTTATGAAGGCGCTTTGAGAAAACTGGTCAGGAAAATGGTCGTAAAATGCCGGAGGAAACTACATGAGCGCGTTCTACTCCATCACGATAAAGTGCCTGCTCAGGGCGCTCAGCAGATACGAACTGTTACCCGAATTTCGATGAGAAATCATCCGACACCCTCTTTACAGTCCCGATTAGCCCCATCCGACT
>OZ024743.1:356271001-356301001 GCA_964016885.1 Eledone cirrhosa | reverse complement strand
TTACAAATTGATCCGGAGAGAATCCACTTGAAAAAAACAAAAAGGATGTAACTTTGGTAGAATATATATCTACTATCTAAAATGATATTAATACATTGAGCTTGAAATTATTATTACTTGGCAGTATAAACTTCCTTAAGATTCACACACTGCACACACACATACACACACACACACACACAAACACACACACACACATCCTTACGGGGTCGATAAAATAAAGTGCCAGTAATGTACTGGGTTATTGCTGGCCTTGTGCCAAAAGTAGAAATAATTATTTCTCTTTCTCCTCCCTCTTTTGCTAATTCGTCTGCTTTCCTTTTTCCTCTAATATCTGTATGGCCCGGTGTCCAAATCACTGTTGTTTATTTATTTTTTTTTTAAATGTTATTTATCTATTCTATTAGCAGAATTTTCTCAATATCTCTAACCTGACCCCTTTTTCTTAACTGAAGCAGTTCTAGCTTCGATACACTATCAGTAAATAGAAAACCATTTTTCCTGGGCAATTCCTTAGCTGAATATATGGACAATGTAATTCCTCACCATTCTGTATCAAATAGAGTGTAAACCCGGTGTAATCTGAAGTTTATATCTCTATAATTATTTCTGAAAGATGAAGTAGCTCCACAACCCACTCCCTTGTCTGAATGTGCCCAGTCTGTGAAGCAGACCCAGCTGTGAAAAGAGATCAACTTTCTGATAGTGTTATGGAGTTCATTTGCTTCCTCTTCCCTATTCGTTGGCTAGAACATATTCGGCCTATGGAGGATCGGAGGTTGGGAAAAGACATCCTGTAAGGACAGTTGACCACCGGCATCAGGCGAGTAGATCACCCATCACTCCGTTTCAGGGATGCATGCAAGAAAGTCATGATAGCCTGCAGCATCCCTTCTTCTAGCTGAGAGAGACAGGCTGGAAACCGTGATGCCTGGCGTCAGACTGTCCGCAAGGACATCGCAGATGCAGTTGCGAAACGAGGTCAATTTGCGGTAGAAACGAGGGTCAGAAAAAATCGCATCGCAGACATACCAACAACCCAGGATTCAACATGTATCTGCACCAAGTACAACAAAGAGCGTGACCCATGCATCGGTCTGCATAGCAACAGCAGACGATGCCAAAGAATAGCCGTAACCCCAGGCGCATTAAACATTGTCTTCCGAGACTGAGTTACCAATGATGATGATGATGATATATATATATATATATATATGTGTGTTTGTGTGTGTGTGTGTTTGTGTGTGTGTGTGTGTGTGTGTGTGTGTGTGTGTGTGTGTGTGTGTGTGTGTGTGTGTGTGCGAAGAGTGTAATAGTTTCATTGTCATTTGGCAAGCCAATGTGTTTTATCTAAGAATGATAACATGTATATAGAATATGTATATCAATTTCAAATGTATCTATAAACCTAACATGTTCTCTTCTGATAAATGCTGTTAGCTGTTTTTACAATAATATATAATACTAAAAAATATGTATATTTCATATCTCTACTAAACCTATTACACAATGATCATATTCTCATTGCATCAACGTAGTATCTATCAATTTCCATAATACGTTCCTCTCTCTCTCTCTCTCTCTCTCTCTCTCTCTCTCTCTCTCTCTCTCTCTCTCTCTCTCTCTCGCTCTCTCTCTCTCTCTGCGTGAGTCTCTGTGTGTGTGATTGTGTGTATATGTGTGAGTGAGTTTGTGTTTTCGTCAGTGTGTACCTGCTCCCGTGCATGTATCTATTATTCAAATATATTTTCAACATCAAGTAATATTATTTTCTCAACAGGGATTACTCCAAAATTTTTCTACAGTTACAATTTAGAATTTCCAATATTCCTGTTCAGAAAGAATGGAAGGGAATTATAATAAAAGTCAGACAACAAATAATTTTGATTTTATAAAATTGGAAACCTACCAAGTATTGAGTTTCATCATCATATTCCCGCAAATAGTGCAGCTAGTCATGTGCAGAAGGGTTTGGTTATTGTGACCAGTCCAGTGTTTCTTGTGGTCAGACCAAGATTTTCTTTGTTTACCTCTTCTTCGCCCTCCCTCGACAGTATCCTGAAGGATGGTTTTGGACAAGGAGTTGTGGCGGGCTATATAACCATAACAGGCAAACTTCCGTCTTTTCACTATTGCAATGATTGGTTCCTGTCCGCCAGCATATTTGTTAACTTACTCTTTGACAAATCTGTTTGTTTTGTACTCCGTGTATTGGTTTGTACTCCGTGTATTGGTTTGTACTCCGTGTATTCCTTCTGAAGCACGTGTGGGAAAATGACTAGATACTTTGTTCCATGTCAACTACGAGAGTCCAACTCATACAAAAGGATCCAACTCACCAACGACTTGTACAGTTTGAGCTTCATTGGAAAACTGATGGAGTTGCTAACTAGTATCTGGTTAACAATAATAATCAGAGCTGATCTCCATTCCATATGATCTTGATTTAATATTTTACTAGCAGAATGGCCAGGCGTTGCTCGGGATTCTAAACATAGATTGGCATGTTTATCCCTCCTTTCTGAAACAGTACAGAGAAATACGGAATACCTCGGCCTCGGGATGGTCTCTACATTTTGTACTTATAAAAAAAATTCGTCGTAGATTACCAGGGTTTTTTTACGTGCGAAATAAATAATTTTCTTTATACTTTTGTAAATACTTTTGTTTATCTAAAACATAGAATGTCTGTCTGTCTGTCTGACTCTCTAAATCTCGAGAACCACCCAAATGATTGTTTTCAAACTTTACACATGTAATACTAATGGTCCTGTGAGTGTTTGGAGCAAAAAATATTTCAAATTGTCAATGCCCAAGGGACCGCATTAGGCGATTTAGTGATCTCTTTCTATAATTCTTAGTCTTTCTTTTTAGATAGATACATATATGTCTGTATGTCTGGCTGTCTGCATTACGACATTATGACGCTATATTTGTGTGTGTGTGTATATATGTATATATAGTATGTATATATAAATATATAGTGTGTAACGTTTTTCGAAATATTTATTTCTGCGTTCACAGATTGATTTTTTTAGTTTCAGAAGATCCCGGTATGGGTGAAAGCAGCAATTCTTTGCTTAAACTTTAATCTGTTATTTTAATATATATATATATATATATATATATAATTATATATTCGTGTACAAATATTTTGGCATACACAATAACAAAATATAAACAAACGTATTTATTTCACGAGGCTCGATAAGGATAAATACATATCAAATATATAAGAATCATAGAGAAAATCCCGAGCAGCGCCGGGCCATTCTGTTAGTATATTAAAATAACAGATTAAAGTTTAAGCAAAGAATCGCTGCTTTCATCCTTAACGGGATCTTCTGAAACTAAAAAAATCAATCAGTGAGCGCAGAAGTAAATATTTCGAAAAACGGTACACACTATATATATATAATTATATATATACACACACCATATATATATATATATACACACACACACACACATATAGCGTCATAATGTCGTAATGCAGACAGCCAGACATACAGACAGATATTGTAAGGGCGCTACGTTATATCTATGTATCTATCTAAAAAGAAAGACTAAGAATTATAGAGAGAGATCGCTAAATTGCGTAATGCGGTCCCTAGGGCATTGAACATTTGGAATTTTGTTTGCTCAAAACACTCACAGGACCATAAGTATTACATATGTAAAGTTTGAAAACAATCGGTTGGGTAGTTCTCGAGTTTTAGGGAGTCAGACAGACAGATATTCCCTGTTTTAGATATATAGATAAATAGATTGGGTCAGGCATTTTCATGAGGATTCAGCTTCTGTTCCACTGAGTGAAATCTTAGTCACGTTTCCTCTGACCAATGGCATGTTAGTGAATTATGTAGAGCGAAACTCTGCAGAAACCCCTCCCGTCTCTCTCTATATATATATAGAGAGAGAAACCGGGGTCTTCTTCGATTTGAAATGACAGACTAGAAAGATAAAGACTTTGAAGACAGTAAGAACACGTCTGCCGAATTATACTTACTGAAACCACCTCAAGAATTCATCTCTCTCTCTCTCTCTCTCTCTATATATATATATATATATATATATATATATATATATATATATATATTTATCCAGGGGGTGTAACTTGGAGTTACAGCAGGTTCACCCGGGAGAGCACTCGATGTATAGGTTCACTTCTGTGATGAGGTGTAGAGCTATACAGAGTGTAATATATTGAAAGGATAACAAGGACGATTGATTACTCCTTCATTGCATTTATTGATATGTGACGCGCGTTTCGCCACTGATCAGCTCAAGGTTCGATCTGTATCGATCCTACCCGACTCAATAATCGGCGGCCCGGCGGACCCTTTAAAATGCTAAGTGGTACAGACAGAATTTCAAGAGTTTGTATATCATGCCGCATACATCACTCCCACCAAAAATCACATCACCATACACCCCTCATCCTTGCAACATTGTGTTCTCTCTGTCCTCTCTGTCAGGTTTTACCTTGCAAACCATAGTAACATCTGATCCTGTAAATACAATGTCGATCATATCACACCATCGCCACCACCACCACATCATATGTCTACCATCCACACCCGCAACCTTATCCCCCCATGTTCCCTCTGTCTACCCTTACCTACAACCCCACGCTAAATTCGACTCTGTAAATGTACTGTCGCACACACCACCACCGCCACCACTATACACATCCACATACTTCAACAATCATTAACATCATTAACATCATCAACACATATCATCCCTCACTCCCAGATCGACTGTGTTATATCCACCCCCTCATCACATCTGCCTTACCCTTAACCCACCGTAACTTCTGATCATGTAATCATTTTGTCGAACGGCACCACCAGCACCATGACCACAACACACACCGCTATACGTCCATAAACTCTTTCCCCCGCGTTCCCTATGTCACCTTTTAACCTGTAACCCAACGTATTATTCGATCCTGTATATTTTTGTCGCTCACAACACCAACACCAACACCACAAGACACAACTCCATACTTCATCAACACCTCCAACACATACCTCCCCTCTCGAACCAACGCAAGTATGTCTGCGTGTAAGTATTTTTTTTATATATACGTGCGTATACATATACGTGCGTGTATGCATATATATATATATATATATATATATATATATATATATATATGTATATGTATATATACATGTATGTGTATGTGTGTGTGTGTGTGTATGTGTATGTGTGTGTATACGTGTGTGTGTGTGTGTGTATGTGTATGTTTATGTATACGTGTGTGCACGTGTATGTGCGCATATCCGTATGTGTGTATGTATGTGTATGTCTATATGTTTAACACCATCTCCATTGGCTCTCACCTTCCCTCCATCTTTGTCCTACGCCACCCCCACCGATACTCTCCCACTCTCCCTATATATATCCACACGCGCGCATGCACATACATGTGTGTATATATGCATATGGATATATATGTGTGTGTGGATATGTGTGGGCGCGGGTGTGTGTGTGTGTATGTAGGTGTGTACGTGTGTATATATATCAGTTTATATGCGCATGTATACATATATGTATATATATACAACGTATTTGTCAGACTAAGAATGTCTAGGTATGTATCTCCCCAAGGACTCCAACACATCCACACACCACCACAAACGCCACTACCATAAACAACAACACGACAACCACACCCCACAACGCGAAACCGTCTACCGACAACCCACTATCCTCATACCACAGCCCATCCCAGTAGGCGACCATCACCACCATCTTATCATCACATCCACCCCCACATACACTACAGGCCAAGGCCAACCCGCCACCATCACACCACAGCCCATCCCAGCCGGCGACCGTCACCAACATCTCATCATCACATCCACCCCAAACACTATAGGCCAAAACCATCCTGCCACCGCCACACCACAGCCCATCACACCAGCGACCGTCACAAACATCTCATCATCACATCCACCCCACATGCACTACAGACCAGTACATCCCTTTGATCCTTCCCATCAATCAAAACAACTCATATTGTCAAACTCTTGAAATTCTGTCTTTACCACATAGCATGTATTTCATTTTCTTATAGCATTTTAAAGGGTCCGTCGAGCCGCCGATTATTGAGTCGGGTAGGATCGATACAGATTGAACTTTGAGCTGATCAGTGGCGAAACGCGCGTCACCTAACAATAAATTCAATGAAAGAGTAATCAATCGTCCTTGTTATTCTTTCAATATATATATATATATATATATATATATATATATATATATATATAAAAATTGAAAAAATGTGAAGAATAACATGGTCAACATTACAAAAAAGGGGAATTTATTTACAGTCTAACAAAAGGGGAATTTATTTACAGTCTAACAATTGTTTCTCTGACTGAGTTGTCTAAAAATTGCTGAACAATTTTAAATACGATACTAGCTCAATCATCGTATTTAAAATTGAGTGGCACTGCTTCTAGTGTTCAGCAATTTTTAGACAACTCAATCAGAGAAACAATTATTAGACTGTAAATAAATTCCCCTTTTTTGTACTGTTGACCATGTTATTCTTCACTTTTTCAATTTTATTCCTCCAACATAAACTTACATAGGAATACCAGTTAAATCATAAACTCGCCATCTACGTAAACCTCTTGTTGAGTCAAACAAAGCCGTACGCTAAAACTATCCATAATAAGAAGTATTCACAACCTCTAAATGGATTACCTATAACGATATTTTGTTATCCCTTGTATATATATATATATATATATATATATATATATATATATATATATATATATATATATATATATACATATATATATATATATATATTCATTTCGTTATGGTTAAATAGTCAGTCTCGTTACTCTGGAATTTCGCCTGCTCCATCATGAAGACCCTGTGAGGAGCAGACGAAATTATGGACTGACTATTTAGACTTAATAAACTCTTTTCTCTCGTCAACTACATACATATATCTATAGCTTATGTGCATGTGCATGCGTGCAAGTGTTGGTATAGGAGTCTAAGTATGTGATTAAGTGTGTGTCATTTGTGTGTATGTGTATGGACATGTGAGTAACAGGTACTCGTGGACTGCTTTATTTCTTCTAGTACATCGTCAGTTCACTCTTCCATGAAAATTACTCGGCTGCCCCCGGACTCATATATACCTGGCTCTTTTGTGCAATAAACCCTTAATAAATCATTGTCAACTGTTTGGAGATGACACTTGTCTATGCAATGGGTTCATGAATGCAATATGTCGCTGACGAATTCTGCATTCATTCGGCAGTCTGACAATAAGCTGGTATAGTCTATTCAAACATGTCAACAGGCACTGCTAGTTAAGGAGGAGATGGAGGGTTGAAACAGGCAACGATATACACTCACAAAAACACCTGCACTTACACACACAACGTGAGAGAGAGAAAGAGAAAGAGCGAGAGCGAGAGAGAGGGAGAGACGGTGAGAGAGAGCAAGAGAGAGGGAGAGATGGTGAGAGAGAGAGAGAGGGAGAGAGAGAGAGAGATAAAGCGAAAGAGAGGGAGATACGGTGAGAGAGAGAGATAAAGTAATGAGTACAAATTGTAGTCTATGAACATATTTATTGATGTCTATTCTATAGTGAACCGAGAATTATTTCTTCTTTTGTTTGTTCGTATCAACATAGAAATCAACTTATTTGACACTCACTCTCTCTCTTCCCCTACACATACACACACACAAACACACACAGTCATAGAAACACACACATACACACACAGAAATATACACACATACACACACATACACGCACAAGCACACACACATACAGACACATACACATATATACACACACACAGTAGTTGTGTGAATATCTAAAAGTGTAAGGAGAACAAAATGCTGAATGAAGAGTTACAAAATTAACTTATAGTACACTAGCAGATTTACCCGGCGTTGCTCGGGGTTTGAAATTATGCTAAGAATATACAGCTAGGAAGTAAAAGAAGAACATTATTTGTCCGGGGGATTGGCAGTATCGGTAGAGGGTCGGACGCCATGCTTTGCAGCATAGGGTTACGGCCTTTTATGATCTGTGTTCAAATTCCGCCGAGGTTAACTTTGCCTTTCATCCTTACGTGATCGATAAAATAAAGTACCAGTCCCGCACTTGAGTCGATTTAATCGACTTTCCCCTCCCCCAAAAAATTGCTGGCCTTGAAATCATTATTTGTCCCCAACCTATCAAAATAAGCAGAAGTCTTCAATAATTAATGCAAACGAATATTTAGTGCAATCTTTGTACACATAAAACTATGCTGATAATGAAGGAAAACACTGAACAGGATGTAGTTATACAAATGATTAAAGACAATACACGTTGCAAATCTATAAAAAAAACAGAGCATCCTTTGCTGTGTATGGTTAAATTTTTAACTTATAATCCAAAATATCCTGCATGACATATTTATTGGTATGTTTTGTAATGAATAAGGTGAAGTCAAGGCAGAGCTGTAATAAGTTTTTATGTTAACACTAAAGCACTTCAGGATAGACGAATCTTTTTCTTCGACCGATAGCCAATATGTGCATACTTTCTTTTACGGGGCATATTTGGTGAAAAGGTTATCTCCCCTTTTTATAGGGATTGTCAATAAAGTTTGTTATCTCCTTTGCATCAATTTTTCTACCGATAATTTTGAAATCAATTTTTTATTGCTCAACGTGGGTCGATTTGAAAAATGTTTGTGATGTGACAATCGTAGCGACCTGTGCAACGTGCACAGAAAATTTGGTCAAATTCAGTTGGTAATTGTGAAAGCCTTATGCATGCAAAGTTGTACACAGACACACACACATCCTCGCTTTTATATATATAATAAAGATAATTGTTTCTACTTTAGGCACAAGGCCAGCAATTACCCAGTGCATTACTGGTACTTTATTTTATCGACCCCGTAAGGATGAAAGGCAAAGTCAACCTCGGCGGGATTTGAACTCAGATCGTAAAGGGACGTAACTATGCTGGAAAGCATATAATAAAGATAATGTTTCCCTACTAGTATTACATACTAGAGTAAATCAGGAACCTTAGAGCAAAAATCTCTCTGTTTACCAGGATATGGGAGAACATACGATAGTAGCGGAGTTATTGTAAAAGAGGTTGCAATTCAATATATTTTTTTAATTGCGTCACATCCCTTCGATAGATTGTGAACGAGTGATCAAAAATATTTGCCGTGTGTGGTGTCTATAAATTCTTATGTTTTTAAGAGAGTGTTCAGGTTTGCTTGAAGCATTGTGGGATAGGAAAAATAGTCAGTTTGGAAGCCTATACAATCCTGATGGGTAAATCTTCTGGCAATGAAATTCAGTGGCAATAGGAGAAGGAAAAGGAAAACAAACGTAAATAAACGTAAATAAAGGTAATTAAACGTAAATAAAGGTAAATAAACGAAAATGAAGGTAAATAAAAGTAAAATGCGTAAGGAGAAAAGAGGAAAAGCTTGTTTTTGTTTTAATCTCCAAAGTTGGTGAAAGGTTTATAAAATGTAACATGTGATTATGTATACGTCCGTGTATTTTATGTAATTAATCATTTGTAGACACCCTTTGTTGTATGCGTAGACTTATGCTGTAGGAATGGATGTAACAATAGATTGTTGTATTGTATTGGTGACTATAGTATTAATGCTTATTTCGTTGTCTATATGGCGACATATGTAAGTATTTTTTATAAGTCTTTGGTATTTTAAAAGGCTATCATCTACTGTGTAATTATTCCATGTAAGTGTATTGTGAATGTCGAGTATACATGAATTTGAGTGTTATTCCTGTATGAATAGGATCTTCTATATGATGGAATCACAAAAAATGCTCTCCATTCTAAGACAGTAAGTGGAAATTTTAAACACGTTTAATATGTGATCCATCCGCTGTGCAACGCCACCATTGTAAATTGAAATATGTTTTGAATCATTCCAAGATTTCCCATTTGATCTCATAAGATGTAATCTGTTTGTTCACGATTTGAAAGATTTGTGTATAATAGTAATGTTTTGCTTGAATTTTCCCTCAATCATACATATATCAATAGTTACTTTGAAATGGTTGATATATTTTGTACACAGTGGATGCCACGTTGCATATCTGGTCTAGGGATTGGGTTTCAGATATTTTGTATGAACAGTTTGGAAAGCTATTTGTAAGTGGCGCACTCATGATATGTGACTTGATACATTTAGCGCCGGAGTAACCAACGTTCACACATCATCTACTAAAAATATTTCTATAGGTATGAATAATGAGGAAGTGATTACCTTCGAGGGTCACAAATCTCTTACCCATATTTGTTGTATGAACCATATTATCCTCCTGAACCTTTTACCGGAGTGTGAAGGCCTCATATTTGAGATGAATGAAATTTCTTTTAAACAATGACCAAGTAACAATAACAATAATAAAATATCATATCTTTAAACATCACTTTCGAAGAAGATACGTTGGAGATTCTCTTGCTTATTTATAATTATTTTTTATTAAATCGTTTGTTCCCTGTGAGCAATACAGATAGCATTATCAATAGAATCAGTTGAGTTTATATCCTCGTGCAACTGTTTCATATTTCACCATTCTGGAGTCAATAAAATAATTATACTGACCACGAAACCTTTTTTTAGATGTTTTGGAAGTTAGACGTATGCGGTGGTATATTTGGAGCGCTTATTCCGTTTCACTACACCACTTCTAGTTTTGGAGATACTATATTCTCTTTTATATGCTAATGTAGGAACAGAAAATAATCCGTATAGCACCTTACATTCATTTGAACCATTGATTCAAAAGTAGCAGAATTTCCTTAACAGCTGTGATTAATTAAGAGTCAGGCATTTACGATGCAAAATAACAACAATATAAATGCTATTATACGATAGGGTGGTGAATTGGCAGTATCTGTAGAGGGCCGGACGCCATGCTTTGCAGCATAGAGTTACGCCTCTTTATGATCTGAGTTCAAATCCCGCCAAGCTTAATTTTGCCTTTCATCCTTACAGGGTCGATAAAATAAAGTACCAGTAATACCCTGGGGTAATTGCTGGCCTTGTGCCAAAAGTAGAAATAAGTATATGATATTAAAACATTCACCTATTATGTTAGCAGAAACCCGAAAGTACACTGTATTAGAATCTATAATAATTATATCACGAAGGTAAACAACCATATAACATTAACGGACATTCAACACCCAAGAAGTTTCATTTATAGGGCTTTGTAGATCATGATGTACCAAAACAAATTTCCTGGATATTCTACCAACAATCTGCCATCATATATATATACTTCACTTTCATTGGTACGGCTCTTTCATTGCTTCAATATATCTCCTCGTTCTTCGTTTAAATCCCCAAACATTCCTGGAAAGCGATTTAAATAACTGTAGTGTTGAAGGACATTGATGCTAATGTTACAACCAGTCTTTTGGAGCATTCCCTCTACTAGTGCAATGTAGTTGTCTGCATTATGGATGCCAAGAAAGATTTTAAAAATTGGAAATGAAGACCATGCACAGGACTCAACGTTATCCATCAACTATATGAACCGTGAATCTTTTATATGGAAACCATAAAAATCACAGTTGCATTAAATCTTCTGAGTTCAATCCGAAGAATTTACTGCTCAAGCAGCCAAAGCAGATACCTTCTTTGATTAATACGATTACTTTTAGTTTTTGTTCTGTGATAAATAGTTTTAGTAATATGCGGTTATTTGAAGAGCATGCGATATAATAATAACTTTAATATTATTATTTTTGTATCAAAGCAAGCAGATCCGTAATTAAATAGTCTTGATGGGGAAAACCTGATGCCACTTTTAGAAACGACAATTAAAATACACCGAAAATATAGGCCTAAATATAAGGTGCTTTTGGGGTCCATAATTTCAATGCATAAGTTAATATATAAGCATATAAAGGAATATGCTGTACCACACAATCTACGGTAGATAAACTAGAGAATTGGTTTCAGCTCCTAGATACAGAATTTTATGTTTCTTAGGTTTAATTAAACGACCTAAATATTTACATCAATTAATAATAATGAAATAAAATGGCGGTATATCGCGAAATAAAAAATTCTAGATTGTGTTGCCATCAAAATATAGTGTTTTCCAAAAATACATGAGACCATTCACTCATGGTGTCTATATAGAGATATTTAAAAGATTGTTGGATTGGTTATGTGTACAATCTTTTCTTACCCCTTCATGAAGTGCAGTGATTCTCAACCAGTGTGCCGTGGCACACAGTTGTGACGCAAGATCTTTCTAAGTGTGCCGCGAAATTTTGAAATTAAGAAAATGCAAAAAACCACGTGATCCCTATTGAGTATTCTGTCAGTGGTGTAACATTTTGCACCACATAGCTTTGTTCATTTAGGGATGAGTGAAATGTTTCCAAATGTCGCAATGCTAGAAATTCTAAATCTTTTATTGTTTCGTTCGTCAATAGTATTGATCATATGAATGGATATTGGTCTAAAGGTGGGCCGGAAGAAAAAAAAATTATTATATCATGCATCTTTTTTTCACTTTTATGGTAGAATCTACCTCTAAAACTGAGACAAATGATATATTTCTTTTTCATCTAGTCCTAATTTGTGCTGAGATATGACCAAAAATGGTTGAAAAATAGCGTAATTTCAGAGTTCTTTTGAGAAAATCCAAATAAGCTATGAAGATGATTTTTACATTTTTAGAATCAGAAAACCAGTCATTGTATGGGAACAGAAGCCTTTTTTTGATATTTTGCAAAAAAAAAAATGATCGTCATTAGAGTGCTGGACAGTAAAAAAACTGAAGAAAAATCACATTTTTGGGGATAAAAGTGACTATAACATTTTTTCAAGACAGAATTTTAAAAAAGGCTCTCCTGTCACAATGAAGCTACTATTATAAGGAAAGTCTCCTCAAAATTTCAAGCAAATCTATCGAGTAGATTTTCTGGAAAGAGCTTTGAAATTTTGAGAAGTTCCCATTTTGAGAAAATTGCCTGTAAAGATTAGAAACACAAATTTCAGCTTCTACCTCTGTTTCGGAACAATCTATGGATGATTCCGATGATTTAGCTCAGAATTCTCTGGTTCATGCTACTTAATGAGTCCATGTTGGCTTCCCTTTACATACATTTTGTCTTGCTTCATTCTATATGGCATAATTTCCTAATTTTCTGGTGGATTATCCCACCGGAAGAGTGAGTTTGGTCGCCATGTTTACATTGTGATGGGGGAAGGCGTGGTCACGTGATGTGCTGGACCAATTAGCGGATGCCATTTGCCGAGTGTAGCCGAAAAGGAGGCTCGATGTGCATTTGCTTGTTCAATATGGGTCGATTTTCTGGCTTTTTACACTGCAGAGTTCCAGTGTTTCATCATCTTATGCTAATGAGGGTATAGTAGAGGTCTGTAGCTGTCTACTGGTGTGTGGAACATAGCAAAACTGGCGGATTTACGATGTTTTGTCAGTGCTCAAACATTGACTATTTGTGTGCGTAATACATCGAAAATTGATGATTTCCAGCTAGAAATGGTCTCATAAAACATCAATTTTAGGTAGGAAGACATATTTTTATTGTTTTGTTGTGTTTGTACACGAAAGAGAAGGTGTTGTGGGACCGAAAGACACTGTCATCTCAATATAGACAATCGCACCCAAAACTGTCATATTGATATTTTATGACCCTACATAATGGATAAATATTTGAAAAGGAAAGATATTAGTGACGAGTCTAAGTCCAGAGGCGAACAACCATCAACCTCTATTGTCAAAAAGAGAAACATTAATCGACAATATTGTGAAAATTATTTGAAATTTGGATTTTATTTGTCTGGTGACATTGACAAACCAAGTCCATCATGCGAAGTGTACGGTGAAACAATGTCAAATGAATCCATGGTACCAAGTAAGTTAGAAATACATTTTAATTCAAAACATTCATCTCTGAAAGATAAAAAGCTCGATTACTTTCAAAGACTGTTAGAACAGAAATCAAAACAGCGAAGTTATTTTGAAAAAATAATGACTGTGTCTGAACGAGCCCAACTAGCGTCAATTCAGGTGGCTGAAATAATAGCATTAAAATCTAAATCCCACACGGTTGCTGAGTCAGTCACCCTCCCAGATTGCAAAAAGATGGTCAAATACATGTCTGGTGAAAATGCTGAGAAGGAATTGCACAATATCCCGCTTTGAAATGATACAATACGTAGAAGAACTCTAGATACATCGAAAAATATTGAAGACAATGTTCAGAAAAAGCTTAAGAATTCTAATCTTGCTTTATCCGTGGATGAATCCACTGACACCAGTAATAAAAGTCAATTGCTTGCATTTGTACGTTTTATTGGCGAGAATGAAATAATCAATCAATTTTTGGGCTGTAAAGAAATGTCCACAACTACATTTTTGATTTGGTAACAGGCTACCCCAAAGAAATAAATTTGTCTTGGAAGTCCTGTGTTGGCATTTGCACCAATGGAGCCCCATGTATGACAGGCTGTATTAAAGGATTTGTATCCTTCGTAGAAAAAGAAAATCCAAATCTCATTCGTACTCATTGCTTTCTTCATAGAGAAGTTCTTGTTTCAAAAATATCGCAGGAAGATTTAAAGGTTGTGTTACATGAAGTTTTTGGAATGGTCAATTATATAAAAGGTAGGCCATTAAAGTCACGATTATTGGAACAACTGTGCAAAGAGATGGACTCTCAGCATGTTAAGTTATTAATACACACTGAGATTCGCTGGCTGTCGAAAGGCAAAGTACTAAATCGTGTTCACGAACTTCACAAGGAATTACTATCATTTTTTTCTCCAGGAAAAGCAGGAGAAATTATGTGAATACCTTGGTTGCGAAGTTTGGATGTCTAAAATGGAATACCTAACAGAAATATTTAGTGAACTAAATAAAACAAACAGTAGTGTGCAAGGTAAAAACGAAAATATTCTCACTTCAACAGACAAGTTAGTTGCCCTAAAAAAAAAAAAATTGTGCTTTGGAAAAAAAGTGCAATCACTGGCAATCTTGATATGTTCCCTTTATTGCATTCTGCCTGCATTAGAGAAATGATCCCTGTTGTGGTTACTCATCTGATAGCCCTGGACGAAAGCATCAACAATTACTTTCCGTCATTAAAGGCAGAAAAGTATGATTGTATTAGAGATCCTTTCATAAATAATTCTTCCAGCATTGAACTACAGGAAGAAGAATAATTGGCAGCCCTTTCTAGTGACCGAGGGTTAAAATTAAAACATACGACTCTACCCATTGATCCATTTTGGATTTCAATTCAAGAGGAGTATCCCATATTATGTAAAAGAGCTTTAGCAATTTTATTACAATTTTCAACTTCTTATATATGTGAATTAGGCTTCTCATCATTAAACAACATCAAGAAGCGTGAGAGATTACGTACAACCGAAGAAGAAAGGAAGGTGTGTCTGTCTCATATTCGACCAAACACTGAGGAAATTATGAATAAAAGCGAGGCACAAATTTCTCACTGAAGAAGCTAGCTATTTGACTGATGAAATTCCAAACCCTGCAATAAAGTAAGTTCATAGCTGTGTTTTTTTCTTTATTTAGTTTGAGTCATTCTATGTGTCTATGACTAGTCTGTATCTACAGTTGTATCCGTCTATGACTTGCCATGTTTTTATTTTGTAAAATTCATATATTATGTATTTAGCCAGGTGTGCCACTATTTTTTCATGTGATCAAGGTGCGCCGTTGGCAAAAATAAGTTGAAAACCATTGGCGTAGTGGGTTCATAGAATGTAAGATAGATAGGTAGATAGATGGTTAGAGAGATAGATAGAGGGATAAAGAGGAGGGAGGACACTGGCTGTAGTAGTAGTAGTAGTAGTAGTAGTAGTAGTAGTAGTAGTAGTAGTAGTAGTAGTGGTAGTAGTAGTAGTAGTAGTAGTAGTAGTAGTAGTAGTAGTAGTAGTAGTAGTAGTAGTAGAGCAGCAGTAGCACTAGTAGTAGTAGTAGCTGTAGTAGCTGTAGTAGTAGTAGTAGTAGTAGTAGTAGTAGTAGTAGTAGTAGTAGTAGTAGTAGTAGTAGTAGTAGTAGTAGAAATAGCAGCAGCAGTAGTATGAAAAATAGTTTTTACTTAAAATATTTGATGATGATGATGATGATAACTATGATGATGATGAAGGGAAAGAGATGAAAATTGCTAGTGATGTTTACCACTAGCAACAATACCACCAACACTATTACTATCACCAAAAGCAACACTAAATCCTAAACTATGATGGCTAGTGTGATGATGATCTTGATTAATATCAGGATCAGGATCGTGATGAACTTGGTAAAGATGATAAGCTTGCGAGTGATGAAAATAATTGGTTCTACTTATGGCACAAGGCTAGCAATTACTGGTACTTTATTTTATAGACCCCGTAAGGATGAAAGGCAAAGTTAACTTTAGCGGGATTTGAACTCAGTCCGTAAAGGGACGTAACTGTGTGCAAAGCATGGCGTCCGACCCTCTACCGATACTGCCAATTAATGATAACGACGTAGATGATGATGAAGCAGATGATGAGAAAAGTTGTTTCAGTAGTTACGGGTACATCTGTAACTAGTGTTGTAGTGGCTGTTGATAAATTTGACAATAATTGTTTCTACTTTTGGCACAAGGCCAGCAATTACCGCAGTGTATTACTGGTACTTTATTTTATCGACCCCGTAAGGATGAAAGGCAAAGTTAACCTTGGCGGGATTTGAACTGAGTCCGTAAAGGGCCGTAACTCTATGCTGCAAAGCATGGCGTCCGACCCTCTACCGATACTGCCAATCAACCGCCCTAACAGTGATGAAAATAATGATAACGACGGAGATGATGATGAAGCAGATAATGAGAAAAGTTGTTTCAGTAGTTACGGTTACATCTGCCACTAGTGTTGTAGTGGCTGCTGAAAAATTTGTCAAGAATGATGATGATGATGATAATAATGTCCATGATGATGATTTAGCTGAAAGTTTTGGCAAGCAGAAAGTTATTTTCTCATCGTTTCCCAGAATGATTTCATCACGGCTAAACCTCATTAATCTACTCTCATCTCGTCATATTTCTATTAACTCATACACATGTGTACACATATACTCACCTAGGCATACATAAAGGCAGGCGCACATACACAACACAGACGTAGCACACATAGATATAATGGTGCATTTTGTTACATTTAATTGCATGCATCAACACTTTGGCTACGTTCAATTATACATTTATTTATAATCTTACACATTCTGCTCACCTTCCCACCTTTCTATCTATCTATCTATCTATCTATCTATCTAGGAAAACGTATGACCCCGACGGCAGAGCTCAAGCCGTTTCGACGGTTATTTCTGGAAACGGCTTGAGCTCTGCCGTCGGGGTCATACTTTTTCCTATTTCCCACTCTACTACCCTAAGTATTGAGTACTCTGGTGCGTTATGGTCCATCTGGTTCCTTACCACAATTCCTTTGTCATCTATCTATCTATCTATCTATCTATCTATCTATCTATCTATCTATCTATCTATCTACCTATCTATCTATCTATCTAACTGTCGGGATGCCGTGGTTGATGATGCGTAGGCACGCATTAAGGCTACGGCACCTACAGGTATTCCTCACTGGTCAACCGGTGTGGGCTCCGTTCGTGAAACGAGCCTTTCCGAAACTCGTCTCGCTCACCGAGCTGCAGTCCTGGGTCAAGCAAAGATCCGGAAAACTGGGAGACTGGCACACTGAGTGTGCCCAGGCGCTCAGGGCTTTCTGGCAAGCGGGCCAGGCCATCGGTGGAGAATCCACCTCATCATTCTATAGAGGGCTGGTGGCTAGCAGGGGCGATGACACCCTTGGAGAGTCGCTGGACATGGAAGAGGACGAACTGGTCAGCCTGTTCGGTAGGACTTTCGGCCCGGGACCAATGGACAACTTCCAGAAGTCACTAGCCTGGAAGTGCTACCGGGGGGCTCTACCCGTTCGAGAGAGGCTCTACAGACACGGGCGCCCGGGCAGGGATTCCTCGAAAAAGATTTGCCCTAGATGCGTGCGTCACGAAGAAACCGTTGCGCACGCATTGGTACAATGTCCGGGCGTGGCTGATCTGTGGGGCTACGCCGAACGACTGCTGTCGCGGGTGGCGCCGATTCGATTGACCGCCGAGTCCGTGATAACAATCAAGCCGCCTCCCCTCTTCACAAAGGAAGCAAAGGCGGTTTTTCTGTGCGTAATAGCCATGTTGAAAGAGGTTGTTTGGTGGACACGATTGAAAGGTTTGAGGTCAGCCAACTTCCGCTCTGGCCATAGTCTGGTCTACTTCTTCCGATATCACTTCGGAAGAAGGATAAGAATGGAGAGAGAGGTGCTTGGCCACAGGCAGTTTTATGAAAGGTGGGTGATAGTGGCGAGAATGGCTCGTGTAAATGGGCCTTCTCTGTATACCATCCTGTAGGTAAAGAAGTAAAGGAGAGGGGAGCACCTTCTCCATGTGCTCCCCGGGCAAAGGATTGCACACTTTTTCGGGGGTGTGTGCAACCCCCATCACGTCTCCTCCCTTTTGAGGTTATTTTCGATTATTTTCATGTTACACCCTTTTTATTCGATTTTATGTAAACTCCCCCTTTGTATTTGTCCCTTCTTGTTATGCCTTTATGGTAAATAAAGAAATATATCTATCTATCTATCTATGTATCTGTCTACGTATCGAGACAAAGAGGTGAGTGTTTTCTTCTCTTCTTTTAAGTTTTCAGAACCAACAGGGCCAATATAAGAGTTGGATGTGTGAATGTACGCGGCCTGGGGATGCCCTGGAAACAGGGCAAACACTTAAACGACCTCAGGTCGCACAGTATGGATGTAGTAGCCATTTACGAATCCAGGATCCACAGCGAGAGACAGCTGGCCCCCATCTTCGTGTTCAGGGGCTGGATTGCTGCAATGCATAACAGCAACATCTGCTCAAGGGTTAAGGTGAACGGCTACCTCTCTGAGCCGTTCCAAATCACGCGATCCATACGACAGGAATGCCTTCTCTCCTCCCTTCTGTACGTGTTCACTCTCGAGCCACTACTGCGGAAGTTGGAGCTATTGCAGGGCATCCCTCTGGAACCGGGACTGCGGAAAGCGGAGTCGGCCTACGCCGACGACGTAACAGTCATGGTGTCGAGCCACTCGCAAATCGAGGAAGTCGGCACTTACTGAAGGAACACGAAAGGTTCACAGGAGCGAAGCTGAACCGGAACGTGGAGAGGCAAACCGGTGCCTTCCGATGGCGTCGTCGGACTCTGGACGGAAGGCCCAGTGAAGCTGCTCGGGGTCTGGTTTGGTCCGGACCTCCAGGTGGAGAAGAACTGGAACAAGGTGTCGGCCAAGGTGTTTGCACTCACCCAGAAGTGGGCCGAGTGCAAACTATCCTTGAAAGGTCGAGCGGAGGGGACGAACACTTTTATAGCGTCCGCCATCTACTACCGCTTGACCGTCGTGCCTTGTCAAGCCAAAACGCTCGCCAAAATGGAGCGCGCGCTCTTCCAATTCCTTTCGAAGAGGCGGGCTCCTTTGGTGAGAAGATCCATCTGCTGCCAACGCCCTTCCAACGGAGGGCTGGGGGTGCCGTGGCTGACGATGCGCAAACGCGCTCAGGCTGCCTGCGGCATCTCTACGTATTCCTCACCGGACAACCGGTGTGGGCCCCGTTCGTGAGGCGAGCCTTCCCACGACTCGTCTCGCTGACCGAGCTGCAGTCCTGGGTCAAGCAAAGACCGAGGAAAATGGGCGACTGGCACATCGAATGTGCTCAGGCGCTCATAGCCCTCTGGCAGGCGGACCCGGCGATCAGTGGAGACTCCACTTCGTCATTCTATAGAGGGTTGATCCGCAGCAAGTGCGACGACGTGCTCGGAGAAACTCTGGGCGTAGAGGAGGACGAACTGGCCAGTCTGTTCGGTAGGACCTTCTGCCCGGCACCGATGGACAACTTCCAAAAGTCCCTGGCCTGGCAGTGCTACCGAGGAGCTCTACAAGTTCGAGACAAGCTCTACAGACATGGGCGACCGGGCAGGGACCCTGCACAAAAGATCTGTCCGAGGTTCGTGCGAGGCGAAGAAACCGTCGCGCACGCATTCATACACTGCCCGGGCGTCACCGACCTGTGGGGCTATGTAGAACGACTATTGTCGCGGGTGGGACCAATCCGGTTGACCACCGAGTCTATTGTCATGATCAAACCGCCACCCTCCTTCAAAAACGAAAGGAGAGGCTGTTTTCCTTTGTGTGATAGCTATGGCGAAAGAGGTTGTATGGTGGACAAGGTTGAAAGAGCTGAGGTCAGACACCTTTCTCTCCGGCCAACAACTGATTCTTTTTATCAAATACCACTTTGGAAGAAGAATCAGGATGGAGAGAGAGGTGCTGTACTCCAGCAAGTTTTATGAAAGGTGGGTAAAAGTGGCGAGAATGGCCCTAGTGAATGGGCCTTCTCTCTATATCAATATCAGCCTGTAGGTTGAGGAAAAAGAGGAGGAGAGGAAGAGAGTACAAACTCTACGTACTCCTGGAGATGAGGTTGCACATTTTTTTCGGGGGTATGTGTTACGCATATGAACTGTCTCCCTCTATTGGGGAAAATCGACTAATTTTTAAATTGCATTTGTGATAATATTTTACACGTTTTTATTGTATGTAAATTTCCCCCTTTGTATTTGTCCCCTTCTTTTGTGCCCCTGTGGCTAATAAAGAAACATATCTGACTATACATATATATACATACATACATTCACACACACACACACACACACACACACACACATATACATATATATATGTATATATATATATATATATATGTGTGTGTGTGTGTGTGTATATGTATATATATATATATATATATGTGTGTGTCTGTATATGCGTATGTACATATGTATATAATATATATGTATTATATGTTATATACAGACAATATTTTATTCATACATATCTATCTCTCAATCCCTCTATGTATCCCGAAAATGGCTGACTGAATACATATGCTTTCTTTCCAGATATTTTTCTCAATATCTGTCTTTCAATTTCACATTTTACTTCTCATTCTATCTTCTGATGAGGGACTACTGATTGAAACATAAATCTCCTTTCCTACTACATCAAGCGTTAAACTTTTTGCATACATACATACAACCACGCACACACACACACACACACACACACACACACACACACACACACACACACACACACACACACACACACATATATATATATTTATCAATCTCTTTACCGTTACTGCTCTCTCAATTTCTCTCACATATTTGTACATGTTTTTAGGTATGTACAGTTTTATAGGAAAAATCTTTATGGTTTGTTAATATTCATGAACATGCTAGTGTATATATATATACATACACATATATATATATATATATATATATATATATATATATATATATATATATATATATATATATATATATATATATACATAGACTGGCGTATCATATGAGGTCTCGGGAGATCAAATGCGGGTATATACACTATTTACGGTGAGTACTTCATGACTTCATATATGCTAAATATACATCAATTCGTTCAGAACATCGATATATATTTAATATGCAACGATTAAACCTAAATGAAGTATATAACTACACTACAATTTTTTTAATTTGAGTTGTCTCAATGTAACCCGTTTTTTTTAAAATCTATTTCTAGCACTTCTTATGACCTGTTCTGTAATCTATTGAAGTGGTCTGACTTATTTATTTTTCAATTCACAGAGTATTTTTGTCGTCAGAGATATTTGTCAGGCTCTTTATGTGTAAGTTACTTAACGTTGTGTGTATATCCCTAGGGAACCATACCTTATCGACCCCTCAGTGATATGTATGAGATATTATATTAATATGTTACCTCTCCGAATACGATATCTTAACCATCTCTTTTTGTTAAGATTTTATGTATATTCGTGACAATTTTTAATTATCTTTAATTAATTATAATGTTCCTAATTATTAGCGGCATTTTAGGCCTGCCCTTTTCACCAGTTATAAAAATATGTAATAGTTTGTTTGGTTGACTCATGTGTGCGTTATCATTATTATTTAATTTGATAGGGCGGTGGATTGGCAGTATCGGTAGAGGGTTGGACGCCATGCTTTGCAGCAAAGAGTTACGGACCTTTATGGTCTGATTTCAAATCCCGCCGAGGTTAACTTTGCATTTCATCCTTACGGTGTCGAAAAATAAAGCAGCAGAGTAATACACTAGGATAATTGCTGGCCTTGTGCCAAAAGTAGAAACAATTATTTAATTTGATCGCATCATGCAGGATGGTTGAGAAAAATTCTCTCTTAACAGGTATCTATTCTTATATTAAACAGAAAACCTCCGATGAAGAATTTGGTGCTGGTAATATTGCCCATATCTATCTATTGATATAGTTTGATATATATCTGCTCAGGCGCTCAGGGTCAAGCAAAGACCGAGGAAAATGGGCGACTGGCACATCGAGTCTGCTCAGGCGCTCACAGCCCTCTGGCAGGCGGACCCGGCGATCAGTGGAGACTCCACTTCGTCATTCTATAGAGGGTTGATCCTCAGCAAGTGCGACGACGTGCTCAGAGAAACTCTAGGCGTAGAGAAAGACAAAATGGCCAGTCTGTTCCGTAGGACCTTCCGCCCGGGACCGATAGACAACTTCCAAAAGTCCCTTGCCTGGCAGTGCTACAGAGGAGCTCTACCAGTTCGAGACAAGCTCTAAAGACATGGGCGCCCGGGCAGGGACTCTTCGAAAAGATCTATCCAAGGTGCGTGCGAGACGAAGAAACCGTCGCGCACGCATTCATACACTGCCCGGGCGTTACCGACCTGTGGGGCTATGTAGAACGACTATTGTCGCGGGTGGGACCAATCCGGTTGACCAACGAGTCCATTGTCATGATCAAACCGCCACCCTCTTTCAAAAACGAAGGAGAGGCGGTTTTCCTTTGTGTGATAGCTATGGCGAAAGAGGTTGTATGGTGGACAAGGTTGAAAGGGCTGAGGTCAGACACCTTTCTCTCCGGCCAACAACTGATTCTTTTTTTGAAATACCACTGAAGAAGAAGAATCAGGATGGAGAGAGAGGTGCTGTACCCCAGCAAGTTTTATGAAAGGTGATGAAAGTGGCGAGAAAGGCTCTAGTGAATGGGCCTTCTCTCTATATCAATATCAGCCTGTCGGTTGAGGAAATAGAGGGGGAGAGGAAAAGAGTACAAACTCTTCGTACTCCTGGAGATGAGGGTTGCATATTTTTTTCGGGGGTATGTGTTACCCATATGAACTGTCTCCCCCTATTGGGGAAAATCGACTAATTTTTAAATTGTATTTGTGATAGTATTTGTGATATATTCTCCAATTCAGAAACTTCAAGGACAGTCGAAACATTTTGATCTTAGAATAATAACCATCTCAATCCTTTGAAGTTGTCTGACTTATTTTTCAATTCAGAGACTGTTTTTGTGGTCAGGGATTTTGGTCAGGCTCCATATGTTTAAGTTGCTTGAGGTTGTGTGTATATCCCTAGGGAACGATATCTTATCGACTCCTCAATGATATGTATAAGATGTTCTCTATATGTATGTTTACTTCTCTGAATAAGATATCTTAACTCTCTCTTTTCATTGAGATGTTATGTATATTCGTGAACAATTCTAATTATGTATAAATATATATATATATAAATATAAACAAACACACACACACACACATCTATATATATATATATGTGTGTGTGTGTGTGTGTGTGTGTGTGTGTGTGTGTGTGTGTGTGTGTGTGTGTGTGTGTGTGTGTGTGTGTGTGTGTGTGTGTGTATATCTTATTTTATAATTTGATATAAATCTCTGACTATCGGTTCGTGGAGACGTTCCCTGGCAAAGAACAGAAAAAACGAAGATAATTTGTCATTATTTGGAGCCGGGAGAACAATTACACGCAAAGACAAAACCACGTTTATGGTATAAATGAAGACGTCGCCTAAAATTCTATTTAGGAAACCGAGTGATTCTCGGCTTCAGAGTTAAAAATTATGTAAATAAATTACAGGGGTTATTGAAATCAACAATAATTAACTATATACATGCACGCATCCATATACGTACATACACATGCATACGCGAAAACATGCGCAATGGGTATGCAAATACGAGCACGTACACAAAAAACGCGCGCACATACAAAAACCCGCGCACATACGAACGTATACACTAGATACACATAAAAATATATATATATATATATATATATATATATATATATATATATATATATATATATATATATATATATATGTGTGTGTGTGTGTGTGTGCGTGTATACATATAATTATATAAACGTAAATATACACATAAATACGTATATTAACCTCCTATTCCACAGAACAATTGTAAAAATACGTAGATGTTAGTGTTGTCATTAACCGTGTCATATTTAAAGAGTGGAGGTGATGTGCTCAGTATCAGTGGATGCGTCAAAGATTATAAAAGAATAATACAACAATTATAGAGGAATTAAAGAAGAAAGTTACGCGCAAAATGAGGACATTAGAGGTACATATGGAAACGTATAGAAAGAGTGCAGAGTTATTAGGCATGTACAGCATAACCAGGTAAGAAACAAGCAATGGTACTAAGCATATATATCACAGTATGGCAAAGGTATCACATAATACGATACAGGTATAAAAGCATATTAAGCAGACAGAGATACGTGAGTATGAAAATCAGTTTCTATGAAGTTTATCGTGGATGCAGTGTGATAATTGTTCGGGTAATGTTCAAATGTGCATGTCTTGTGAGTATTAATATTAAGGTTTTCCTTTCCATTACATTGGTTATATTTTAGTAAATGTTTATTAGTAGCTACAACTATGGATTTTATATTGGCCCTATTACAATCTTATCACGGGTCCGAGTTGTTCTGGAGTGATCTGTCTAAAGGTTTAATTTCAGGAAGTGATTAGAGATCTATACTAAGGGGAGCTAATGTGAAAGAGGAGGTAATTCGCGATTAATTTGTATATAAAAGAAAACTTTATAGTTGTTTACAACTTCAATTAGTCAAATTATATGTGTTAATATACAATATATTATGTTATAAGTGAATCCTTTTATATAATGCTATTTAATTTTAAATTTATATTCTAAATACAATCCTTTTTCCATAAAATACCCTAAAGGTCTCATTTTATCACTACCTACCCATATATTAATTAAATGAATAAAATATTAGTAAGGAAGTTATTGTAGTTATATTAAATGGTGGTAACTTTATGTTTATTCCCAATAGTTATTGTAGAGTATAGGATTTGAGATAAATAGGAGGTAAGTAGAGGAATGAGCTGATCATAGAATGTGATGCTGTTGGGGCAATTATATGCTGATAAAACTTAGAGGCAAAGTGTTAATGGTGGTGAGAAATCCAGATCTGACATTACTATATACTAGAAGCTAGGTTTGAAGTTGTGGAAAGAATGTCGGTGGAAATTTTGGCACATCGAAAAAATTTCTGAATTTCTATTTAAAAGGTTTAGCTTAGAATAGATTATAGTGCAAGTCATTAGAAGACAGAGGTTACATAATTTATTCGGTGGTTTATACGATGCGGCCCTATCTATTACTTCCCATTGAAGTGTATATAGTCTATTCTTAGTTTTCAGAGAGTGTATGTAGTTAGATAAAGAAGTGGAGTTGGCTAGGTTGCGATTTTCGAAAGTGTGGACATGCGAGTTATATCTCATCTTGAAGCTGGTCGAAGTAGAACCGATATATGTTTTTGAAGTGCTATTTGTATTGACTGTGCATGAGTAAATGATGTCTTTGATTAAGCAATTTTTTTACTAAGGGGCAAGTTTTATTTGTTCTACAGTTATAGTTATTTTGGTTGTTTACTTGCTGGTTAATAGGGTGTGTAGATGCATGGTTGTTAGGGATAGCATTAGGGTAATGATGATTATCATTCCCATTGTTATTAATTTCATTAGTGCTATTACTATTATTATTATTGCTACTAGAATTCTCTGGTACTATGTTGCTATGTAAGTTTACCCCCTGTTGTGATTTAATTAGTTGTTAATAATTATTTATCTCCCTTTTATTACTACTAGCTATATGTAACGCGATGTTAGGTGTGGTAGAGTAAGAGATTTTAATGGTATTTTTATTGATAAGATTATGGTATTTGTGGCCTCAGGCAAGTTGGTGGAAACGTTTAGATTGAAAGGGGGATTGAAAAATGTATTCTATTTTTGTTTTTTGTAATGTTATTTGAGGTATTGTTTATATTTCTGTTTATATTATTATTATTGGGCGTTTATTTTGGTGCGAGTTAAGTTTGATATTACCCTTCGTATTAGAGTTAGAGTGGCTAGTACTTTTATTACTTTTATTCATGGCCAATATTGTGAGAAATAATGTTGTAACTAGGTGATTTTATAGGTAACAAGCTAATTTTATTTTTATCGCCTGTTCGAGTGAAGGCCTCATTATAGTATTGGGAATTACTGTTAAATATAGTTTCATTATATGAGAGAGTAGAAACTCTATTTGATATTCCTTTAGTGATTGAGTTTAATATAGATTTAGGGTAGTTAGAGTGGGTATCTACATGAAGTAGTTTTTCGTTTGGTTTATGAAAGGGTGTATATATTTTAGAGTCCAGCCAAAGGGTAGCATCAAGGAAGTTAACGTTTTTAGTGTTTTTATCTAAGGTAATGCTTAAGTTGAAGTTTTTAAATATTTATGCAATTGTTTCCTCGTTCTTTCTATATTAAAATGTTTATAGTCAATAAGTAGTAGTGCATCATCGCGGTATAAACCACCATTGAGGTAGAGCAGATTCTTCTGAATTTCATTTAAGAGGTATAGACCCACCCCAAAATCAGTAACCTGCGTCGAGTCACTATATCCCATAGTTAAGTCAAGGTTGTTAGATGTATCCTTGCGGGTCCATAATTGATCTTCAAATACAATTATGGTTTTACGGGCGGCAGCATCTACGTATCTTTACAATTGTTCTGTGGAATAGGAGGTTAATTATGTCTAAACTTTGCTAGTGCTCCGATGATACCAAACGAAATTTCGTAAGAAACGATTGTCAGCAATATAATGTTTTGAACATAGTTTTGATTATTCTGTAATTTATATTCCGGCTCTGTAAAACATCTGATGTATTTACATTGAGCTATTTTTCTTACTGGTAATAAGGTGGTAATGAATTACTGACCTTTCCTGTTTATAATTATATATAGTGTATATATAAGTATAAATAATATTACTATTATTATATATATATATATATGTGCAATATATATATATATATATATATATATATATATATATATATATATATATATATATATATATATATATATATATATATATATATATATATATATAATGTATACACCATGCTTTGCTGCATAGAGTTACGGTCCTTTTTGCGATCTGAGTTTAAATCCGGCCGAGGTTAACCTTGCCATCTTCATTACAGGGTCGATAAAATAAAGCACCAGTAACTTTCCCTCCCTCCAAATTACTGGCCTTGTGCCTATTCTAGAAATCATTATTATTAGGCACATTCAAGGCGGTGGATTGGCAGTATCGATAGAGCTTCGGATACCCTGCCTCTTGTCATAGAGTTACGGTGCTTTACGTTCTTAGTTCAAATCCTGCCATTGTTAGCTTTATCTTCCATTTTTACGGGGTCTATTAATAAAGCACCAGTAATGCACTTGTTTCGATTTAATCGACTTCCCCCTCCCCTTCAAATTGTGGGTCTTGTGCCTAAAATAGAAACAATTATTACCAGGACATTTCAGATGACAGAAGACAGTGTTGCAGTGACTGCTTCAAATGGAAAAAAAAATGTTTACCATTAACATTAGGGAAAATGTGTCTAAACATACGAAACCTCATGAATTTGAAGCAACAAAATCTGAGAGGAACAATGTTGGTAAGATGGATGATAAATGTTCAAAATGTCGTGTAAATATGTCGTCAACGGAAATGCTTTGAAGAAGTTTATGAATAAATCGAAAGTACATTTTCCCCCTGGCAATTTTGACAGGTGGCATTGCTAGCTGTTACTGGATTAAGCAAATGGTATATGCACCACAACATTATCTGTATTGTATGTTGTTTTGGTTTTATAATTTCACAAATGTTTGCCAATGGAGAGAGAGAGCCAATTTCTAACATAGATACAAGACTCTCTCATTGGAATTTAGACAACATCAACTAGGTAGATATGTATGCATGTCTGCATTGATGTGTGTGTGTGTGTAGGTATGGATGTTATTGTGTGTGAATGTGTATGTTTTGAGTTGTATGTGTGCATGTGCATATGCTTTGTATCTGTACAAGTGTATAGGCAGTTATTAGACGCAGAATCTTTGGAATGCTTTACATATTTTTACTGTTCCAGGTATGTATGTATGTGTGCACATATGTATGCGTGTACGTACGTATGTATATATATATATTTAAAAAGAATATACATATATATATATATATATATATATATATATAACGAAGGAAATGTGGTAAGGAACCAGGTGGACCATAACGCACCAAAGTACTCAATACTTGAGGTAGTAGAGTGGGTAATAGGAACCAGTAAGACCCCGACAGCTGAGCTCAAGCCGTTTCGACGGCTAATTCCAGAATTAGCCGTCGAAACGGCTTGAGCTCAGCTGTCGGGGTCTTACTGGTTCCTATATATATATATATATATATATATATATGTATATATATCAGCTTCTGAATCATGCTCTATGTTACTGCTACTGCTAATTCTACTAACCCTGTCAAGATTGCAATATATACAAATAATCCATTAAGGAATGTGTAATAGGCATTGGCTTTTATACTTTGGTAACAAATGGATTAGCGATGATGGGTTAACGATCTTGAAATACATGTATTTGACTTCTCCAAGTGGTTACTTATATGACCATAATTTAAAATGCACCCCGAGAAACAATACGTAAATATTTCGTGATTGCCCTCCTAATTCTCAATCATTCAATCAAGATGTGTTCGTGATTCTGTTGAATTTATTGATATTTATTGAAATTATGTAAGAAATCATTGTATACATTCATACATACATATAATATATATATATATATATATAAGGAATTAATATCTAGTAACATATATATACATACAGATGCATATCAATGCTAGCAAATATATAGGTTTTGTCTTAGTAACTTTGTGGTTCAATGCATGGGGTTGCAGAACAATAATATGAGAGACGTAAAATAAGAAAATTATAAAATTAACTTACTTACTAAAATATCACTTCCAACTAATTAGTTTCTGAAATGGAATAAATATATTTTCCGAAGAAAACATGGAGAATCATTTCGTCGTCAGGGAAGACTATTCTCATCTAAGTATCCAGGCAAAGCGGGGACTCTGGAAACTTATTCAAAAATAATTCAGTGGATAGAAAATAGCAAAGCATGGACTGAATTCCTAGCCATTGAGAAAATCACTGCCTCTGCGTCGGTGGCAAATTCAAAAAGAATCAATCACGTGACATCGAGGTCAATCAGTGGAAAGTGGTTTGCTAATAAGACAGCGGCCTGCCTGCTACCATAGCAGCAGTCGTGGCCAATATTGCTCGACAAATAATTTGGAGATAATTATAAAGAATTAATATCTAGTAACATATATATACATATAGATGCATATCAATGCTAGCAAATATATAGGTTTTGACTTAGTAACTTTGTGGTTCAATGCATGGGGTTGCAGAACAATAATATGAGAGACGTAAAATAAGAAAATTATAAAATTAACTTACTTACTAAAATATATTTTACGTCTCTCATATTATTGTTCTGCAACCCCATGCATTGAACCACAAAGTTACTAAGACAAAACCTATATATTTGCTAGCATTGATATGCATCTGTATGTATAT
>OZ024743.1:356263501-356266001 GCA_964016885.1 Eledone cirrhosa | reverse complement strand
GCCTCCTTCAATACTTTACGATGCTTCTTTAGCATTTACGTATGTCAGTGTTGGTATCGAAAGTATTGATATGTTTAGACATAAATAATATATATGTGTGCATATATGCACATATCCACACACACAGACACACACACACACACAGACGCCAACACACACACACACACACACACACACACACACACACACACACACACACACACACACATATATATATATATCAGACCCACACCCCGCCGGCCTGAACTCCCCACCCTTATTCCTTTAGCGTTCGACCGCCCCCTCCCCCACTTATCCCCCACTAACACCACTAACACACCCCTCCTTTTCACCGCCCATCCCACACTAACAATACTAACACCCCCACTCCACCCCTCATCTAACCACCCTTCCCCAACTAACATACTAACATCCCTTCCCTCCCCTCTTCTCCTCCTCCCCCCTCCTTATCACACGCACACACTTACACCACCCACCCCACACGCAACTAACATCACTAACACCCTCCAACCCCACGCACACGTACCCACACACCCTCGTACACCACCAACTCTACACACCCTACCCCCACTAACCCCCACTCACACCTGCATTCCACCCCTCCCCACCTCCCGTCTACTAACACCCACTAACACCTCCTCACCAAACTACACACACACCAGTACACCACACTCCCTCCATAAAACCACACACACCCTTCTCTCCCCACTCCACACTCACTCATCCCACTAACACCCCTACTAATACACACACACACACACACACACACACACACACCCTCCTCACTCCAACTCTCACACCTACCCATCCTCGCCTCCCTATCATTCCGCTGACTGCTGCTATGCCCTTCCGACCACTGTCTCAGCACCCACTGACCACAGCACTTCCACTGCTGACCACTTCCTGTTGCGCGCGCACCCCACATCTCTCCTCTTCCGACCACCGCTTCTTGGATTACCCACACGCGTTTTGACTTCCAACCAAAATCTCCATACATCCGTGTAACTTACCACTTTTCAACCATCCTCTAACACCATCACCTATATAACTCACCCACACACACATCCCAAAACAAATTTTTTTATCCACACGCCACCCACACCCACAACACGCTTAAACCACACACACGTGCTTCCCACCACATATTTACACCCTCAGCCCCCTGATTCCTCTCCCCCCACCCCCTATCCACACACGCACAGACCCTCCGACACACAAAAACACCCCCCACACACACCTTCCTGAACATGCAACCCCGTTCTTCCCCCAACCCTCACTTTCACATACACACACACACACACACACGCACACCTAACCACACACACCACCTTCAGCCCTCCCCGCTCGGACACCCCGTCTCCCTCTCCCCACTCCACCCGCCTCCACCTCTACTCACCCCACACCCTTCCACCACCTGTTTACCCCCCTTTTAATTTCAGTTTATTTTGATCATGCCTTTATTTTTAAATGTTCTCATTCCTTGTATTTTGATCATGCTTTATTTTTATTTATTATTTATTATAATTTTGTCTTTATTTGTTAATTTTTCATTCGCACCGTTTCCTTTCGCTATATGTCTCTCCACCACTCCCCTACACACCTTTTGAACTCTTACCCGAAGAAGGGCTTATGCCCGAAACGTCGTCCTCCACCTACCCCCCACTCTCCTGAGCGTGAAGCTAATAAACATTTGTCGTACTGCCTCTCTGTTCTGTCCCTGTTCAATTTTTTATTATATATATATATATATATATATATATATATATAATATATATGCATGTGAGTGTATGCACACATACAAAGACACTCATATACATATATATATATAGGAAAAAGTATGACCCCCGACGGCAGAGCTCAAGCCGTTTCGACGGCTATTTCTGGACTAGCCGTCGAAACGGCTTGAGCTCTGCCGTCGGCGTCATACTTTTTGCTACTTCCCACTCTACTACTCTAAGTATTGAGTACTCTGGTGCGTTATGGTCCATCTAGTTCCTTACCACATTTCCTTTGTTATATATATATATATATATATAAATATAATCAAGGTTTAGCAAATAAGAAAAAGTTTCAAAATAAATTTCAAAAAATTCACTGTACTTACTATGGTTACCTTTACCGAATCGGTTTCGAGTCTCAAAAATAAATGGAAAGTCCTTGCGGGCTTCCATTGAAAAGATAAACTCTCATCAGAAGGTTCTTTTCACTCGGAGAATATATAATTCCCGAGTTCAAATACTCGCGCTATTCAAAATTGTTCCGAGATGAGAATGAATGATGTGGAAGCAATTCTGTCCAGTGCCGTGTGTAAAGATAGAAGCAGAGGCAGGGAGGTCAATCTACTACCACTATAAATAGCAGTAGTCAAAATGACCAGATTTCATCTCGACCAGGGGAGTTTAATAATAATAAATTATATATTCCTACACGCAAAAAACGAATAGGAACACGTGTATTATCCAACCATATGCCAATGTGGTTCAATGGCAGGTTAATAAAT
>OZ024743.1:356188501-356258501 GCA_964016885.1 Eledone cirrhosa | reverse complement strand
AGCAAAAGTATGTTAATAAAAGGGTGCGTGTGTGTATACAACATATATAAATATATATACCTACACTATATTTATATATATTAGAAGAAAAACCACCCTTCGAGTAGTCTTCTGCTAGCATGTGTAGTGTGCATGTTGATATTATGCGCAAATATATATGCATGTAGATATGCTGCGTCAAATAAAATCGTAATTGAGAATATGCACAGAAATTGAAGATTTACTGTAATCAGTAAATTGATACATTTAAAAAAGATGATATTATATATAAAGTGCATTACGGCAAAATTTTATGAAAACGAAAAATGAGAAAATTAGCGACCGAAATATAAACCTTATATAACGATGCAAGTATATGAATGTTTATATAATATGATATAGCGTCCATTATATCATAACGGGAAGTATTGACATTTGAAAATTTTAAAAGAAGTGAATCTTGAAATAAGCAATAAAATTATTTATATTTAATCAAGAGTTACGAAATTTAGTACATTTATGTAATACTCATTCAATATTTATTCAGGACACAATCCCGTACTCCACATTACTCCTCTTTATTATATTATATATACATACATATATGCATACATACATACATACACACACAATATATATATATATATATATATATATATATATATATATATATATATATATAGAGAGAGAGAGAGAAAGAGAGAGAGAGAGATAATAATGGGTGTATTACAAACGGAGAGCCAAAGTTAAAATGTGTGAGGTTTGAGGCTTCATCGTATCTTGACTACGGAGGAATATTCTAAATGACATATTAATATATATTGCTACTCAATGTGATGCGTCCTGTTGACAGATCTAAACCGCTGCCCGCTCTGGAATCGAACTCACGACTTTATGATCATGTGGTATAGGCAAATACAAAGATAGGTGCTCTGTGACGTGATAATAGATTCCTACATTGGTAAAAAAAAAACGCACAATTTCGAAGCAATGGCATCTTCGACGGAAACGACTCTAGTAATGTTTCAAGAAGTCCAGAATTTGATAGACATAGTCTCATCTGCCAAAATTTGAACTGAGAATGTAAGAGAAAGTAACTTTCCATTCGAATGATTCTCTCATCCACATTCACCTCCTTTAGCTCTAACATAATTGTTTCTACTTTTGGCACAAGGCCAGCAATTATCACAGTGTATTATTGGTACTTTATTTTATAGACCCCGTAAAGATGAAAAGCAAACCTAACATTGGCAGGATTTTAACTCAGAACATAAAGGGCCATAACTCTATGCTGCAAAGCATGGTGTCCCATGCTCTACCGAATCTGCCAATCCACCGCCCTCTAGCTCTAACATAATAACAGTATATAAGCTAGAAGCGTGTCACAAATATTGATGCATGTGTATAGTCAATTAAATCAATCCTAGTAGATTACTGGTACTTTATGAATTCTGAACAATTATAAAGCAATGGAAATGAAGGTAAGAAAACATTTCAAAGCACTTCGTCTGTTACTTTGCAGATTCTACCATTTACTATCTACTATCTACACTGACATTTTCGCAAACCACTTATTAAATTCCTTCTGTGCTGTTCTGCACATTGGGCTATTGTGGACGGTTCGAGAGTTTATTGGTGTTTTCACATGAGATTTTGCAAACTAACCACTTGACTCTTCTCCACTTTTGGTCTCCTACACCCCTTCTCATATTACAAAGTAGCCAACTCAGAGAAGAAGAAGAAGAAGAAGAAGAAGAAGAAGAAGAAGAAGAAGAAGAAGAAGAAGAAGAAGAAGAAGAAGAAGAAGAAGAAGAAGAAGAAGAAACGAGTTGGGTGTTGTGGCAGTAACACTGAACGGCACGCCCTCTCCGAATCTAATCTATTCTCTGTTTATGTTCGCCGTTATCTTATAAATGATTACATAGTTCCCTGCAATTTATACAAGACTAGCAGTAAAGCCCTGCGTTGCTCGGGGTCGCTCAGTAGCTGTGTTAAAGTTACAATGTTAAGTTTCTTTTTTGGCTTAAAGTCTGTCTGCACGACTGTCTGTCTGCACGCCTAACGAAATTTACAGATACATATATTTTAAATAAACTTATATAATTTTTGCTTTTTTTTACGAAATATTTGCTTGTTTTACGTAGTCTTTAAATAGACTTGTTTTCAAGTAAAAATATTGTTTTAAAAGGCTTTTAAATGGAAATGAAGCAAAACGGAAGTTTAGTGTTCGAACTGATGAATTTTGCAGGTCAAAATTTTGCTGGCTCGACAACTGTTCGTGTATTGTGTTAATGTCATTTTAAACGCTGAGAAAGCCAGCGTAATTTTTTTAATTTTTGCACGCAGAAAATGTAAACAGAACGTAAGACGCTCAATGTAAACAGAACAAAGGGAAATAACTCGTCACTTACGCTAAAAAATCGATACATTAGATTCGATTTCGTCACATAGGGTGGGTCAATTTGAAATATTTTTTTCCGATGTCTTCGCTAGGGCTCAATGTACAAGTATAGCAATTTCGGTGCAATTCCGTCAGAGATTCTAAGAGGAGATGTGTGCCAAAAATCGATAGACAGACAGACAACCACAGCTTTATATATATAGAACAAAGGGAAATAACTCGTCACTTACGCTAAAAAATCGATACATTAGATTCGATTTCGTCACATAGGGTGGGTCAATTTGAAATATTATTTTTCCGATGTCTTCGCTAGGGCTCAATGTACAAGTATAGCAATTTCGGTGCAATTCCGTCAGAGATTCTAAGAGGAGATGTGTGCCAAAAATCGATAGACAGACAGACAACCACAGCTTTATATATATAGATGACGTCGCCAAAGTCTTACGTAATAATCTGACAATGTAAGCAGGCTATAGAAATACGTACTATGATTTTTGCAATCTAAATAGTGTATTGGAATCCGGCCTTCTATTATATAATGTGTGCGTGTGTGTGTATTATTTACAGCCTTCTATTATCTTTGATATATATATATATGTATATGTGTGTGTGTGTGTGTGTGTTTGTTTGTGTGTATGTATGTGTGTGTGTTTGTGCATGTGTGTGTGTGTGTGTATTATTGAGAGTTGTAAGTTTTATTTTTACTGCTTTATAAGGGATGAAAGGCAATGGTGTGATTTGA
The DNA here is from genome assembly GCA_964016885.1 of Eledone cirrhosa. Classification (NCBI taxonomy): domain Eukaryota; kingdom Metazoa; phylum Mollusca; class Cephalopoda; order Octopoda; family Eledonidae; genus Eledone; species Eledone cirrhosa. The sequence goes on along the minus strand of OZ024743.1, from coordinate 356,255,379 downwards.
ACTCGGAACCAAATATTAAACTAATTGTTGTTGTTTTATAATTCATCTGTATAATATATAATATCCCAACGTCTCTTTGATGATGGTGATGTTTTATAGTGCTGTTCCTAATGAAGATGATTATAATGATGATGATGATGATGAGGAGGAGGAGGAGGAGGAGGAAGAGGGGGGGGGGATAATGATGATGTGGATGATGATGGTAGTAGTTGTCTAAAACCTAACCCCACACCAACTCTCTCTTGCGCAACTTTTGCGACATCGGTTTCTTTTATAGTGCAATTAATCATATATTAAAGGGTGCAAGTTTTTGACAAGAGAGGAGAGGAGATAAAAACTAGAATGTAAACCATGAGGACTTCTTGTTATTGTTGATGATGATATTTTTGATGATATCTGGTGATACTGGTGATGATGATGGTGCCGGTGGTTGTGGTAGTGGTTGTGGTGGTGGAGGTGGTGGTGGTGTCGGCTGCGCTGGTGGTAGTGATGGCGGTGGTGTTGTAGGTGGTGGTGGTGGTGGTGATGATGATGTTGCTGATGCTGGTGATGATGATGATGATGGTGGTGGTGGTGGTGGTGGTGGGATGCTGGTGATGCTGGTGATGATGGTGATGGTGGTGATGGTGGTGGTGGTGGTGATGATGGTGGTGGTGGTGGTGATGATGGTGGTGATGCTGGTGATGATGATGATGGTGGTGATGGTGATGGTGGTGGTGATGGTGGTGGTGGTAGTGGTGGTGGTGGTGGTGGTGGTAAAAAAAAAGAGAAAAATGTGAGTGCGGGCGGAGGAGATTTAAGAGACAGAATTTAGAGGTGGAGTAGAGGGAAAGAGAAAAAAAAAACTACTTGGAAAGACACAGAGAAAAAGACAGAATGGGGAAGATAAAGAGAGAATTAGAGAGTGAGGAATGGGATATCGAAAGATAGGTGAAAGAAAAAGAGAAAATGCAAGAGGATGATAGAGGGAGGGTGAGAAATAAATAAAGAAAGAGAAATGATTTATTAGAGTTAAAGAGATGTGTAGAATAGAAAAGAATGCGGGTGGTGTGGCGAGCAGGATAGTGAAGGAGTGAGAGGCACAATATCAACTACAGTGATTTATAAGACAGGTAAAAGTAAAGAGAATAGAGAGAAGTGAAGAAAGAGAAGGATTGGTGAGAGAATATTTCGAGAGAAAGACAGAGAGAAGGAGAAACAAAGAATGAAAGAACATTGAAAGAAGGTGTAGGATTGAGGGATAATGAAAGTAAGGAAACATAATGTGTAGCAGAGACGAGAGGAAAAACGAGAAAAAGACAGATAAAGAGAGACGAGGAATAATGAGAGAGTTGAAAGAGGATGGGTGGTAAAAAAACGAAATACTGTCAGAAGCGTTGTCGTTAGATAGACCGACAGACAAACAGATAGATAGATAGATAACTTTCTTTAGATAGATAGATAGATAGATAGATAGATAGATAGATAGATTTTTTTATTTACCATAAAGGCATAAAAAGAAGGGACAAATACAAAGGGGGAGTTTACATATAATCGAGTAAAAAGGGTGTAACATGAAAATAATCGAAAATAACCTCAAAAGGGAGGGGACGTGATGGGGGTTGCACACACCCCCGAAAAAGTGTGCAATCCTTTGCCCGGGGAGCACATGGAGAAGGTGCTCCCCTCTCCTTTACTTCTTTACCTACAGGATGGTATACAGAGAAGGCCCATTTACACGAGCCATTCTCGCCACTATCACCCACCTTTCATAAAACTGCCTGTGGCCAAGCACCTCTCTCTCCATTCTTATCCTTCTTCCGAAGTGATATCGGAAGAAGTAGACCAGACTATGGCCAGAGAGGAAGTTGCCTGACCTCAGACCTTTCAATCGTGTCCACCAAACAACCTCTTTCAACATGGCTATTACGCACAGAAAAACCGCCTTTGCTTCCTTTGTGAAGAGGGGAGGCGGTTTGATTGTCATCACGGACTCGGCGGTCAATTTAATCGGCGCCACCCGCGACAGCAGTTGTTCGGCGTAGCCCCACAGATCAGCCACGCCCGGACATTGCACCAATGCGTGCGCTACGGTTTCTTCGTGACGCACGCATCTAGGGCAAATCTTTTTTGAGGGATCCCTGCCCGGGCGCCCGTGTCTGTAGAGCCTCTCTCGAACGGGTAGAGCCCCTCGGTAGCACTGCCAGGCCAGTGACTTCTGGAAGTTGTCCATTGGTCCTGGGCCGAAAGTCCTACCGAACAGGCTGGCCAGTTCGTCTTCTTCCATGTCCAGCGACTCTCCAAGGGTGTCATCGCCCCTGCTAGCCACCAGCCCTCTATAGAATGATGAGGTGGATTCTCCACCGATGGCCTGGCCCGCTTGCCAGAGAGCCCTGAGCGCCTGAGCACACTCAGTGTCCAAGTCTCCCAGTTTTCCGGATCTTTGCTTGACCCAGGACTGTAGCTCGGTGAGTGAGACGAGTCTCGGAAAGGCTCGTTTCACGAACGGAGCCCACACCGGTTGACCAGTGAGGAATACCTGTAGGTGCCGTAGCCTTAATGCGTGCCTACGCATCATCAACCACGGCATCCCCAGCCCTCCTTTCGAAGGTTGTTGGCAGCAGATGGATCTTCTCACCATAGGAGGACGCTTCTTCCAAAGAAATTGGAAGAGCATGCGTTCCATGGTGGTGAGTGTTTCCTTAGGGCAAGGCACGACAGTCAGGCGGTAGTAAGTGACGGACGCTATGTAAATGTTCGCCACCTCCGCCCGGCCTTTTAGGGACAGCTTACACTTGGCCCATTTCTGGGTTAGTGCAAACACCTTGTTCGTAACCTCGTTCCAGTTCTTTTCCACCTGGAGGTCCGGTCCAAACCAGACCCCAAGCAACTTTACCGGGCCCTCCGTCCAGTGTCCGACGACACCGTCAGGAGGCATCGGTTTGCCTCTCCACGTTCCGAGTTGCAGCCCGATGGATTTTTCCCGGTTCAGTTTCGCTCCTGACAACCTTTCGTACTCCTCCAGTAAGGTACCGATCGCCTCGATCTCCGAGTCGGTTGATACCATTACTGTTACGTCATCGGCGTAGGCCGACACCGCTTTGCTCAATCCTGGTTCCAGGGGGATACCCTGCAACAACTCCAACTTCCTCAGTAAAGGCTCGAGAGTCAATACGTACAGAAGGGAGGAGAGAGGGCACCCCTGTCGAATGGATCGTGTGATTTCGAACGGCTTCGAAAGGTAGCCGTTCACCTTGATCCTAGAACAGATGTGGTTGCTATGTAGGGCAGTGATCCAGTCTCTGAAAACAGGACCGAACCCAGCCGCCGCTAGCACCGCATCCAGGTAACCATGGTCGACCCTATCGAAGGCCTTAGACTGATCCAAGTTGATCAGGGCCCCACCGAAGCCGGGTTTGTTGCCAACCCTCTCTATGATGTATCGCATGAGGTGGAGGTTATCGTGAATGGACCTGGATGGGATAGCACATGTCTGCGCATCTCCCACCAGGCCACCCACGACAAGCGCCAACCTCTTTGCTAACACCTTGGCCAAAATCTTTAACTCTGTGTTTAGCAGGGTTATGGGCCGAAAATTATTTATACTATCCCCCTTGTTCTCGTCCTTCCTCACCAGCGTGACTACGCCCTTGGCTACAGAACAAGGAATTCTCCCGTTCTGCTGCCAATTGCAGTAGACCGCTTCGAGGAGTTCGGAGAAGAAGACCGGCATTGCTAAATAAAGTTCGTAAGGTATACCATCGAGACCTGGAGATTTGCGTCTGCTGCATTGGCTCAGCGCATCTCCGATCTCATCAGCCGAGATTGGTCCCTCGCAGGACTCTGCCTCTTTGTTCGAGAGACGCGGCAGGCCGTCGAGGTATGGACCGAAATCCACGCCCCCGCCCGGACCCTCGCCCCCCCCGAACAATCGGGCAAAGTGCTTTTGAAAGGCCTCGCACATCTGCTTAGGCTCCCGGATCACTCGTCCATCTTCGTCTTGCAACGACCGGATGGTGGATCGATTTCCACTCTTAGCTTCTGTCACGCGGGCCCATCCAACGGCTTTGGCCCCCTCATTACCTAGAGCACGTATTTTACTTCGAATGACGCAGCCTTCATGCTTTGCATCGAAAAACTGGTTCAAGGCCGTCCTCGATGCCAGCACTCTGGCCACATCTTCGCTCTTGATTGCCTCTTCTAATTTACCTGTTAATTCTTTCTCGTTTCTATTCCTATCGGCAGCTAACATCTTGCTATAACTTATTGATTCTGTTCTAATCTCTCTTTTGAGAGATGCCCACCATCGGTTGTTGACGATTGCACCCGTCAACCTCTCCTTAACTAATCTGCTAATCCGGTTTCTGTAAGTCTCTTTTGCCGGTAAAGACAAATTAAGTTTCCAGTAACCGGGACCCTGTCTATGTGTTTTCTCGAGATTGACCACGCAGGTCACTAATTTGTGATCCGTGTAGCCAACCGTGCGCATTTCTGGACAGCTTAATATGTCCCTATCCTTACTTCTAACTAAGAATCTATCTAAGTACGATCTAGATTGACCACTGTGGTTTCTCCAAGTCCAGGTAGGCACAGTTGGAAAATCTAGTCGATATCTATCGACCAAGTTAAAACGGTCGAGTAACCCCTTGAGGCTGTTACAACCCCCTCTATTAGGACATGCTCCTGCATAGTCCCAACGTGCATCCAGGATGTCATTCCAATCCCCCGCTAGAAGCAGGGAACGCGACGTTCCCAGAAAAGTCTCCAAACGTTGGAAGAAGTCGGGCCGTTCAGCTCCGAAAGGGGAGTAGACGGCGACCAGTCTCAAGGCCGCACTTTCACTACTGCCAACGTCTAGCACCAACAAACGACCCTCCGGGTCCGAGTGCACAACCTGTACGGCAAGACCCAGGTGTTTTTGCAGCAGTACGACAACCCCACCCCCACCTCCAGGTTGACAGAGAGATGCATGCACCTCAAAGTCATCGAAGGTGGGGGCCAGCTGCCGCATGACGCTGATTCGAGTCTCACAGATAACCATTACATTTATACTACATGACCTGAGGTCATTTAGAAGCTTTGCTTGCTTCCAAGTTGAGCCCAGGCCACGTGCATTCAAACATCCTACTCTTAACACATCCATGTGGGCGGCAGAGCCAAAGGAGAGTGTAGAGACCTACCTTTCCGCTTCCCGGGGTTCGGGTTGCACGACTTCCATGGGGTCGGGGGTGTTGGGTGAAGGGGTGTCTTGTGGTGGTGTGGGGTCGTCAGTGTGTGGTGGGGTTGGGGTGTTTGGAGTTGTGTTGGGGAGGGGAAGGGGAGGGGGAAAGCTTTTTAGTAGGACGCGGTTTATGGGTTTGACAGAGGGTGGTCCTACGTCCTCCTTAAAATCCTTTTTTAGTTTTTGGTAGAGGTTCATTGGGATTTTTATTAGTTTTAAATGTGGGTGGTTTTCTGACGAAACAAAGTTTACACCTTCGGTTTGTACCGAAGGATTATTGTATATGAGTTCATTTAATTTATTATTGTTTCTGTTGATGTAAGTATAGTGTAATGTCTTTTTTTCCGATGGTGTGACTGTTTCGAAGAGGGGAGGGGCAGGTTTGGTTTTGTTTGTTGCTGGAGGGGTGTTTTCTGTTTTGTTGGATTGTGTTGCGATTTGGGTGGGGGTTGTTTGTCCTTGTGTGTTTTGCACATGTTTTCTTTTTTTCCTTTTAATCTGTCTGAAGGACTCCGTTTCTTCCTCCGAATTCGTTGGGTTATCTTCAGTGTTGGAGGGAAGAGGTATGTTTGCTGGTAATGTTTCCGTGTTGGTTTTCTTTGTGGGGGAGATGGATGTCACTATGTTAGACTGTGTTGTGTGTTGTGTCTGCGGTGGTTGTGTTGTTTTATTGAGTGAGAGGTTGGGTGGGCCTGTATTTTGTTTTGGGGTAATGTGTTGTGACTGTTTGTGTTGTGGTGGTGTTGTGGTGTTACTGAGGGACGGGTTGGGTGGGACTGAGTTTTGTTGTTTGTTTATCTGTTGTGGTGGTGGTGGTGGAGCTGGTGTTGGTAGCAGGGTTTTCTTTTTGTTGAGTTGGGGACAAGCGGCCTTCAGGTGCCCTCTGCCTGCACAGATATGGCAGGACGGCCTTCTCCCCTCCACGCTAATGTTTATATACCCGTGGTCCTCTAATAGGATTCTGTCGGGTATTTGGGCGATGCGTTCAGGCTTCATTTGTACTACCAGCTCTATACCTGTTCCACTGAACGCATTGCCTGTGGTTTTCCCAATGGAAATCACGTTGTCATTCACTGGATCGATGAAGCCAGCTATGAGCCAGCAGTAGTCCACATCTGGCATCATTGCATCCAGCCATATGCGTTGAGTTTTTTTCCCCATATAAGATGGATAAAAGGTGAAATTTTTCGAACGAATCGGTGACAAAGCACATTTTTTTGCCGCCGATTCGTTCTTCATGATACTTGCTAGGCTTCCATACAGTCTGTCTTTTCTTATGAAAGTTGTTTCATTCAGTACTTCTGTGAGTACTGTTTTGATATCTGTTTGAGAAGGCTGTTCAGGTTTTTTTGTACTGTTGTTGATGGTCCGAAACTTGACCGTTCGGCTTTCAATGTCTTTCGTGAATTCTTGAGGCATTTTTACCAATAAAATACCATTCTCACCTTCACTTATGTATTGTTTTGCGTCCGTGATCCTTCGTACCACATCTGAAATGTTTTCCGCTATATAAGTCAAAGATTTCTTTGTTTTCTGTGCAAACGAAATCTTGTCGTCTGCTTTGTTTTCTGATATGGTGTTATTTTCAACTGTTATTTTTTTGTTTGTTGTGTATTTGTTTGTGTTATTAGTATTGTCATGCAATTTTTCAAATTTTTTTTTTCGTTGTTGGAATCCAAGTCCAGATTTACGTTTTCGTCATTTAATTTTTTCTCCGCAGATTCGTCCGTTTTTATTTTCATTTTTCCTTCCTTCTCTATGACGTTAGTTGGGAAGGAAGGGAGGACTAAAGCGTGCGAGCTTACAACTCTTACCGCTGTCCCCCCACCACTATTTTCGTTCGCTGCGTTTAACATTTCTGTTAGACGATTGAAATTTTTTACACAAATTTTTTTAAAACAGGTTTTTCACCTCTAGGAGGGGTAAAGATGAGCTGACCCACCGCCTGACAGTTCAGACGGAGGGTCAAGCTACACAATTGTATCAAAATTAAGTTTGAACTCACAAAATTTCCTCAATAGATTTGAACAAAACTTCTGTGCGAAGTGAATGACATCCACACTGTAGAACAGACGACAGCTAGATTATTATTATAGATAGATAGATAGATAGATAGATAGATAGATAGATAGATAGATAGATAGATAGATAGATAGACAGATAGATAGATAGATGTAGATATATAGATATAGATATATAGATATATAGTTAGACATATTGTTTCTCTTTTCTTCCCCGTTGCTTTCCTTCCCTCCTTCCTTCGTTTTCCCAATAACTTATCCAGTTATTGACGCCCTGGGGTGAAGTGGTATCTTATCTTTAAAGCGTAGAAATATCCTAGACCCCCCAGTCGACAACTATGAGGAAAACTCCCCCGCCCTGTTCTTGCTGTCTTCGTATTCCCACTGCATTTTAAATTACCTTAAATAGCAACTACACAGCCATTTCTATTCTCCATATATTTCATTATATATATATATTGTTATACCTGGGGAGGGTCATATCTGTGTAATATTATTGCCAGAATTAATAACAGAACACACTCGCTTCTTTGTCCTTTATATCGGTTAATTTAATTTATTCGGTCCTCAATGTTACCATTGACTGACCAACGGTCAAAAATACAGATACAATATAGACACAAACACATATATATAGTCTAACAAAGTACTTTCGTTGCACATCTACAACATCGTCAGTGGTGCTATTATGTTTACTCCCGTTGTATTGTATGCTTACGCCATCTTTATTTAGTCTGTTTATTTATTTATCTATTTGTTTATTTTGTGTCTTCTCTGCGCATGCGTTTCAGTGTGTGTATAGTGTTTTGTTTGATGTGTGTTCGTGTTTGGGGGACTGTGTATTGGTTAATGTATTCTATCTTAGTTTACTAGTGTATGTTTATATGTGTTTGTTGTTATTGTGCTTGTGTATTTCTTTATTTCTTTATTTATACTTCTCTTAGGTCAGTGTTGTTTGTTTGGGTGTTGTTGTTATTCCATTCATTTTTTCTGTTTAGCCTTGGCCTTCTAAGTTCTATTTCGCTGGCCTCTCTGATTTGTCTATCTGCTGGGTTTCTATGTTTAGATATTATTCTAATTTTTATGTTGTCTATGTTACCGTCGTATTGTTGTCTGGCATGTTCGTATAGTACTGAAGCGTTTTTCCGTCCTTTTAGTTCCCCCCAGTGTTGGTCTATCCTTTCACCTATGCTACGAGCTGTCTCGCCTATGTATGTTGTTGTCATGTTTCTGCAAGTACCCTCTGTACATCTTATGCTATAGACTACGTTTCTAGTTTTACAGTTTATCCGGGGGTTTACTTTACATATGATACATTTCCTATTAGTACAGTGGGTTTTCTTAAAAGAGTAGGTTTTGCTGAACCACCATAAAATCCCTGATCAGCAAAACCTACCCTTTTAAGAAAACCCACTGTACTAATAGGAAATGTATCATATGTAAAGTAAACCCCCGGATAAACTGTAAAACTAGAAACGTAGTCTATAGCATAAGATGTACAGAGAGTACTTGCAGAAACATGACAACAGCATACATAGGCGAGACAGCTCGTAGCATAGATGAAAGATAGACCAACACTGGGGGGGGTCTTTCTCAGGGCCTTTCTACACTGGTTAGCTAATTTCCCTCCAGGGGTAGCGTCCACAAACATGACACTCTGGTATCTCTGGTTGTCGTACCATGAGGTGGCTTTCCCTATCTTATGTCTAGTCCTATCTAAGCTATTCCATGATTTGCTCCTGTATAATGGGCAAATTCCTTTCATGTCCAGTTCTATGAGAGTCTTATACTTCTTCGTGGCTCCTTCGTATACTCTGATTCTGTCTCTTTGGTTGTAGCCAGAGAACTGCATGCGGTTGATGAAGTGTTGGATGTGTCTTTCCATTTCTGTTGGGTCGCACATGCGGGACACGTTCTTCATCACTCGTACCAAGTCTGCGATCAGAATATTAAACTTAGCACTACTGGACATTGCTGAGTTTTTGAGTATCAGGTATTTGGAGGCCATAGTGTGAGTGGAGAATTTGGGCTCTCTCGTCTATAGTGTTAATCTAGAGTCCCGTGTCTAATACAGGTAGTCTATTGTTAGGGTGTTTGGAAGGGTAGTCGATAGTTAAGGTTATACTCTGGTGTATGGAATTAGCTATCTGCTGGATGCTTTCCATTGTGCTACGTTCTAAATCAAACTTGTTAGTGCTCTCTTGTGGGGATGTTCTTATTACTATATTGATGTCGTCTACGTAACGAGAGTACATGATGAGGTCTATGGAGCTCTCATCAAGGAGATATTTGAGTCTCCTTTCCCACCATACCATAAAAAGGTTGGCAACGTCACCAGCTATGCTGACCCCAATGGCTTCTCCCTCATTTTGGGTGTAGATCTTCTCGTTGAATTTGAATATGTGGTCTTTTAGGGTAGTTTTGATACTAGACCCTATTGCATGTGCCACCATTTTTCTTACCTGATCATTGTTTTGGGGCGTCCGTATAGCTTTGGTCCACCAATCCACCTTCCCATGGGAGTCTTTTTTGCCATTGAGGTTATGGTGGGGGTGTCTACCTCTTATGGGTCTACTGGGGCAGAAACGTCTAAGTTCATGGCTGTCTAGGTAGTCAGTGTCGTAGGTAAGTCTAAGTAGGAGGCTTAGTTCTTCTGTGTCGACGTCGCAGAACTCCACCTCACTCTCAATGATCATCTCCACACATTTTTTCACAGCAAAATCAATGTTAATGGATGGGTACAGTGATACCACATCCATACTGCCTATTATGCAGTTGGATAGGTTCCTGTTTTTGTTGCACTCACTGATTCTGCTGAGGAGGTCCTCTGTACTGTCACATACATCTGGGGACATCTTGATTATGGGGCGTATAACCATTGAGATATATAACCATTGAGATATATAACCATATATAACCATTGAGATATATATTTAGATGGATGGATGGATAGATAAATAGTGAGAGAGAGGGAAGGGAGAAAGAGTTAGTGATATTGTGATATTGTGCATATAAAGGAGAATGAGAGAAAAGAGAGATAAAGAGAAAGAATGAGAGAGAGAGAGAGAGAGAGAGAGAGAGAGAGAGAGAGAGAGAGAGAGAAAAAAAGACTTTGTGTGTGTGTGTGAGAGAGAGAGAGGGAGAGAAAGTAAGACTGCTTAAACCAAATATGGCGTCAGTAATTTATTAGCGAGAAAGAGCGGTAGCAGGCATGGCTAAGTAGTTAAAAAGTTCAGTTCGCAATCATCAGATCTCGAGTTCGGTCCTACTCTAAGTGTTGTTTTTTTTTTCTATAACTTGGTCCCACTTGCTGGCCGCCCCACAGCCCCGGCAGACAGAATGGAGAAAGCGTTTCCCCGGAGGATGATAAGGGAGATGCGCTAGAGGAGCCATTCCAGCTCGCGAGGCTCATACCTGTGGCTGGCCAGCTCAGTGCCTATGGTGGTGAGTAGGGAGGTAGCCCTAGAGCCAAGGACATCAGAAGTCTCCACTGCCAAGGGCACGACCGCAAACCTGTTGTCGGAGAGCGGCCGGTACTTGGAGAGTTTGACCTCTTCAGCCCGAAGTGCAGCAGAACCTGGGTTAGTCGCAGACTACACCAGGGATTCAACATGAAAATTATGTTACGGGCACTTGTGCCTGTGGAGCACTCAATCTCTTACACACTGGTTAACAAGTCGAACGCTTAGTTGGCCGAGCAGCGCTGATCATCTTCAAAACCGACCGAGGATCTACCAGGAGAGAGTAAGAATGTGTGTGTGAGCGTAAAAAATTAGTGGGACGTTGATATATTACACAGCAAGAGAGAGAGAGAGAGAGAGAGATGAGTGAGTGTGAATCAAAGAATAGAGAGAGAAACTGAAGACGGAGAAAGAAGGGGGTTACTGAAAGAGTGAGTGAGAAGTAAGTGATAGAGAGAAGTAGTGATAAAAAGAAGCGATGAGAGATGTTGTAAAAAAAGATTGAAGAGATAGAAAATATGAAGAGATTTGTCAGTATTTATGAGAAATAGAAAAGACAGGTGAGAGAGGGTTAATGTCTCAGGGAGAGGGAAATAGACATGCAGGAGCAAGTATGAAAAAAGTGAGAGAGAAAGAAGGAAAATAGACAATAGGAAATGGTTAAAGTGAGTGAGACGCGAAAAACAAAGGGAGAGAACTAGATTTATGAGAGATAAATAAATAAAAATGTTAAAACAAATGGAAAGAGGGGTTGGTAACCATGAAAAGAGAGAGAGGGGGAGCTGAGAGGGAGTTTAAGATTAAATAAAAAAAAAAGAGAGATGTGTGTGGAGAAATAGTAATAGTTATTAGTGACAGGAGGAAAAGGAGACTATTAAACAGAGTGAGATGGGTAATTAAGGAGAGATGGTAGAATGATAGATAGTTAGAGAGAGAGGGTGAAGAGAGTTGGAGAGAGAGAGAGAGAGAGAGAGAGAGAGGATGAAGAGAGTGGGAGAAGGAGTGAGGGAAGGAGGAGGTAGACACAGAAGAGAGAAAGAGAGAATCGAGAGAGATGAGATTACTAGGATCGAAAGCTAGTACCATATAGATTTATGAGACAGTGAAATAGAAAAAAAGAAAGAGAGATAGAGATAGAAACGGTTGAGAGGAAAAGGTGAGGAGAAAGAAAGAAATACAGAGAGAGAAATACAGAGGAGAGAGAGAGAGAGAGAGAGAGAGAGAGAGAGAGAGAGAGAGAGAGATGGAGAAAGATAATGAAAGAGAGGATCTTCAGGAGAGACGCGAAAAGAATAAAACAAAAAAAAAATCGAGAGAAACGATAAAAGAGCGAGTGAAAAGGAAAGAAAGTAAGGAGGGAGGTAGAAAAGTTAGAGAAGTAGAGAAAGAGAAAATCATAAAGAAGTTTGAGACAGGTACTGAGTACTATATAGACGCCATGACAGAGAGAGGGGGAGAAAGGGAGCAAGAGGGAGAGATAGTGAGAGAGAAAGAGGGAGAGATAGTGAGAGAGAGGGAGAGATAGTGAGAGATATAGTGAGAGCGAAAGAGGGAGAGAAAGTGGGAGAGATAGTGAGAGAGACAGTGAGAGAGAAAGAGGGAGAGAAAGAGGGAGAGATAGAGAGATAGATAGTGAGAGAGAAAGAGGGAGAGATAGAGAGAGAGAAAGAGGGAGAGAGAAAAGGAGAGCAGGGAGAAAACGAAGCAGGACTGAAAACTAAAAGAAAGAAAAATCTGAGGTACAAGGAGAGAGGGGGGGGTGAAATAGATGTGTGAGTGGGGAGAGAAAAGGAGAGACGAAGAGAAAGCTGCAGTTAGACGTGTAGCTAGATTTATGATGGAAGAAGAGAAAAAAATGTAGAGAAAACTATAAAAATATAATAAACACACACTTGTACAGAGAAACATAAACCAAAACAAAAGAGAGAGAGAGAGAGAGGAGAGGAAGAGAGAGCGAATAGTAGAGAGACAAAGTGATAGTAAGTGTATGTGAAGACAGAGAGAGAGGGAGGGAAAGAGAGAGCGAGAGAGGGGAAGAGAGAGGAAGAGGGAGAGAGAGGGAGAGGGAAAGAGAGAGTGAGAAGTAGAGAGACAAAGTGAGAGTAAGGGTATGTGGAGAGAGAGAGAGTGTGTGTGTGAGGGAGAGAGGGGGAGAGGGAAAGAGAGAGCGATAAGTAGGGAGACAAAGTGAGAGTAAGTGTATGTGAAGAGAGAGAGAGGGGAAGAGAGAGAGGGAGAGGGAGAGAGCGAGAAGTAGAGAGACAAAGGAAGAGTAAGTGTATATGGAGAGAGAGAGGGAGAGAGAGAGAGAGAGAGAGGCAGAGGGAAAGAGAGAGCGAGGAGTAGAGAGACAAAGTAACACTAAGTGTTTGTGAGGAGAGAGAGAGAGAAGGAAAGAGTGAGAGAGAGAGAGAGAGAAGGAAAGAGAGAGCAAGAAGTAGAAAGACAAAGTGAGACTAAGTGAATGTGAAGAGAGAGAGAGAGAGAGCGAGAGAGGGAGAGGGAGCGAGAGGGAGGGAGAGAGCGAGAGAGAGCGAGCGAGAAAGAGAGAGCGAAAGGGAGAGAGAGGGACGTAGAGAGGGAGAGAGAGGGAGGGAGCGATTAGCGAGAGAGAGAATGTGTGTGTGTGTGTGAAGAGAGAATCAATAGACAACGTGTATTTATCATTAAAGAATAAAAATGATGAAAGTGCAAATATCTTACGAGCCATAGATCGGTCAGTGGAATGTCGTAATTCTGAAGATGTCATCATCTTTATGCCATATTATTAAATTAAAACCAATCCATTATATGGCATCATTACACTTTTGCTCAGTACTCATACAATTTGTGAAATATTGCATTGAGGCAAATGAGACGGCAGTGTTGGAGGTGGCGTCGGCGGCGGTGGAGGTGCTAGTAGTAGTAGTAGTAGTAGTAGTAGTAGTAGCAGTAGCAGCAGCAGTAGTAGTAGTAGTAGTAGTAGTAGTAGTAGTAGCTGTTGTTGTAGTAGTGGTGGTAGTAGTAGTAGTAGTAGTAGTAGCAGCAGTAGTAGGAGTAGTAGTAGTAGTAGTAGCAGCAGCAGCAGCAGCAGCAGTAGTAGTAGTAGTAGTAGTAGTAGTAGTAGTAGTAGTAGTAGTAGTAGTAGTAGTAGTAGCTGTTGTTGTAGTAGTGGTGGTAGTAGTAGTAGTAGTTGTTGTTGTAGTAGTGGTGGTAGTGGTGGAAATGGTAGTAGTAGCAGCAGCAGCAGCAGCAGCAGCAGCAGTAGTAGTAGTAGTAGTAGTAGTAGTAGTAGTAGTGGTGGTGGTGGTGGTGGTGGTGGTAGTGGTGGAAATGGTAATAGCAGCAACTGCAATAGTAAAACAGCAACAGCAGCAGCAGTAGACAATACTGAACGTAGTTCAACTAATGGTTGGTCTGCCCGCAAAATTGGTAACACTGTATCTATATTAGATATAGTAATTATAATTAGATTTAGTAGGAAAAGATGTATAATGAAGAAACGGCTGCTTTTCTTGAGAATTTTCATTTAACGAAGGCTTGCATTATCGGTTGTAATTTTAAATGTCAGCTGAACCAATGTATTGTTACGTAATCGTTTCCACATTTAGATGAAGAAATGTTTTTGTTTGTATGGAGGTTAAGTTTTGCATGTTTATCCTATTCTTTTTACTGGTTACAGGCATTAATCGCGGACCCTAATATTTATTTTTTTCACGTTTGATAGTTTTTATCGACCGCCTTTTGTCGATCGCTTTTTGTCGAAATGCTAGCTTACAAGACATAAATAAACAGTAAACTTACACACATATACACCCGCTCATATCGATGAAGACAGCCATCCTATGATTGAGTACGGCTATCAAGCGGGTGTTGGGAACGAATATGGTTTTTCGGACCTGCATGTCAGTGTTTTGCACAGAGTTGTCAGCTGTGCAACACTTTCAGCATAACTATATTAGCCCCACGAAGTTCACTATGTACTTTAATGTGCCTTTTTAGGTTACCCGCTGATATGCATTCTTCGCCACAGATACTGCATGTGTATGTTGCGTTTCCGTCAATAGTAATTTGGTAATCGACAGGATCTTTATATTCATGACTACGAAGATGAGCTTTATTAACAGCTTTGCTGAACCAGAATCTATTACATGGACATCAAATTGTTGTGACATTTCTCATGTTAAATCATGGACATCGTCAAGTTGTAGTAATTCGATGACAATACACTTTCTGACATCCCTTCAAATTTCCTCGTGACTCGAAAGTAATTTTTACTGGATAAACCATTTTTCTTCATCAGTTTCCCATGCTGCAATATGGATGTATGCACATATAGGTGATTCTTTAAGATCGTCATTTTATCTACTCCTGGGCTTATGAGCTGGTCATATTCCTCAGGGTAGTTCTCCATACAACATCCTCATGGGAAGCTGGCTGTCATCCATAGGCACCATTTGACCACTCTACCTCAACCTGTGTTTGAGAAACAGAGATTCAATGCTTTTATAGAGCGTTCTCTCTAGAAACTCGGTCTCACTTATGTTGTCTCCAGTAAATTCCAGCAATACTTCCGAGACTCATTTGGTGAAACCTTTCAAGCTGTTTTTAGTGATGCCTATAATTCACCCATGTCTCACAAACGTACTGTAATGATGTGTGAACACACGCATTGTACACTTTTACCTTCGTCTACAGTGAGATCCCATGTTGGGACCATAGAAGTGCCTTAAGCTTGCTAAAAGGATGGCTTGCTTTCTGAATTCTGAAGCTCACTTCATTCAAGTTACCAGACTTGTTCACAGTGCTTCCAAGGTAAACAAACGTTTCCACTACGCTATACGATTTCCATACTTAGATATTAGGCTCTTTGTACTGCTTTCCATGCGCAGATTGCAACATTACCACGGTTTTCTTGAGACTTATTGTTAGCACTAAAGAAGTGCAAGCCTTTTCGAAAACATCCATGTTGCATATCCATGTTGCATATCCTCTTCTGTGTGAGCCAGAAGATCAGCAATCATCAGTACAGAGGAAATCTCTCACCAATGTAAAAAATAAATTTGTCTTTGCCTTAAAACGTCTGATATTGAAGACATTTCTAGTTGTCGGATATAGATACCATGCCTGCAGTCCTCACAAGCCAGTTGAAATACCATTGCGAAGTACAAAGAAAATAACTTGGGAGCAGGAATATCACCCGACTTCAGTCCATTCCTGATGTTTATGGGCTTCAGACAGCTTTCTACCTACATATCTTGCTAGCAGGGAAAGCGTACGTTAAATGATGGTGATGATAATGAACTTTACGCGAGTAATCAAGCCGTCATGAAACCTACCTAATTGAACTTTTGAAAAAAGCCAAAATTATTCTGACCAAACACAGAGACTAAGATAAACACCACTGCTGTTGGAGGTTCAGAAAAATTTCATATCATTAGTTCCTTTGTACATACCAAATTCATAACGACTTGACCTAATTTATGAGGAAAAGTAGTTTGAGTGTGGGTATGTCGTCTATTTTAGATATATGTATGACTACGCTATCTAATGTACTTATTCCTCACATAAGATGATAGATTGGGATTTGTGATAGATTTGACTATTCTCACAGATAGAGCAACTAGGCAAATATTCACTAGTTGACTCGTGAATATGTGAAACGTTGGGCAATATCAGAAATATGTACATTGTTTTTGTCGTTGTCTACGAAACAGATTTGATGGTACTAATCAACATCAGTATGAATGAATACCAAATGCCAAAGCTGTCTTTGAATAACGAAGCTGTACATTGAACTATTGGTAAAGATTGACTGATACCAGGAAACTTCAGTGGTTCGATTAGCCCACATGATTGGTCAGTTGTTGTATAGTTTGGACTTATCTAGAATTCTTTATTTTATTACATGGGGAATCCCTGTCTTTTAATTGCCAGACTCGTTTAACAAAAGGAAATAGTAAAAGGAAATTGTCTTCATCTCAGTGTTTTAAAGGACATGACATTTGCTCAAACTCGTCTTACACCATACCTACATGCCTTTACTGCTCACTGTTTCATTGCTGTGTGTGCGTGTGTGCGTGTGTGCGTGTGTGCGTGTGTGCGTGTGTGCGTGTGTGTGTGTGATAGTGTGAGTGTACGCGTGGTTATGTACAGATATATGTGAACGTTTATATATATTTGTATGCATGAGGTATTGTATAATATATATTTATGTATACGTATGTGTGCGTGCGTGTTAATTTTATTACGCAGCATAATTTGTTTTGTATCATTTTGTACTTTGATAGCAATCGTAGAATAGCTTTGCGAAGATGTCTAAGCAGATTTACGAAGCATACTTTGAATTCAGACTTTGTTTAACGACAGTTGGAAAAAACACGCAAAAACTCTCATTTTAAAGGTTATATATCGTATCGCTAGAGACAACATGAAAACGCCATAGCACCTACAGAATAATATTTTTCACTGTATATAAATGATGTCATTTATACAATAACAACACATAGAAGATACTTACAATACACGTGGTAAGGAAATAACCCAACGCAGATAATATCAATATTCTGTACCGCAGAAACGGACATTTAGACATTGTCATAATATGTTAGATGAGCAATAA
Source organism: Eledone cirrhosa (assembly GCA_964016885.1). Taxonomy (NCBI): domain Eukaryota; kingdom Metazoa; phylum Mollusca; class Cephalopoda; order Octopoda; family Eledonidae; genus Eledone; species Eledone cirrhosa. The sequence goes on along the minus strand of OZ024743.1, from coordinate 356,238,096 downwards.
GTTCATCACACGCCAACCGTATCTCATAGAAAGAAAATAGACTAAAATATACGTAGATTCTGCATTTGAATCTCTTGAGGGCAAATTAATAACCTAAAAGTTTGGACACAAGTTATTGTATGAAACTTTGTTATTGAAATCTATAACGGCAACAAAACACTATTAACAGTAAATGTGTTTCTAAGCTGCAAACTGTATATCGGAAGATAAAAGCATTTTCTTTGAAAAAAGAGTTCCTTCGCAGGAACTATTTAAATAGTTTCGGTCTCAAGCTAGAATGAAAAGAAGCATTGCAACAAAAATGCATCGTGAGTGAATAAAAACAGGAACGACTAGAGTATGAACATCATCAATAACAATTACCCTACCGATTTCAGAACTGTTTTAAAAGGTTTTGGGGAAAGTTGATTCATGGGAAGGCATCTAAAATCGATCCATTTCTTTGATATTAAATGTTTGCAGAAAGCAATCATATATATGTTAAAATAAACAAGGAAAGGTTAAGTTGATATATCAAACTGGCTAATTGGAAGACAAAATGAAGATATTAATTTCGCAGAAAGGGATTTTGTCCTATGAGCGAAGGTTTTCCATTCAGCTGTGATTATCACGTCAACTTGTTCAGACATAGAATATCTTAGACTCCAGAATCCAATGTGTTTTATGGCATAGCTCAGAGATGGAAGCTATTTCTAAAAGGAAGAACGATTTCATAGAGACCCCGACGTTGGATCTTAACATTTCTATTGTTGTTGTTGCTGTTGTTTAGTCCCAGTTCAGCCTTGATTGAAAACACATACATTCAAAAGGCTTCCTGAAATGATCATTCAACTATTGTTTCTCCTCCAAATCGCATTTATAACTACTTGATCGAATATGTTTAACACATACAGATATGATTTGAGGGAGAAATGTGTCTGTATTTCTGGCAGTTCAACTGACTGTGGTCCATGTAAACTATCTTTGTTGTTATTTAACCCGACTTCAACCCTGATCGTGCAGACCTGAGATCAAATACATTCTCATAGTGACCATCAATTCTAGAAGAGGGTAGTGTGTGTTACGGGGGAAACTTAGCTTCTATTTATAGTCTAGAGTTTCGTTATTAACTGTTCCTGTTGTGTAGACTCACGTCAGCAAGAACTAATCAAGTTTATGATAAAGAGCATTTCAGCTTTGATCTTCACATCTTAAAGATAAGTAGGTTTGAATTAACTTTTTTTCTGTGTGTCCCGTATTCATTTAACAGAGTATAGGATGATGTAAGGGAGAACCCAGTCTACTGTTTTTGGTCGAGCGGACGACGATATAGAGGTCCCGTAATTTGTTCGGCTTGTTGAACTGGTATTATCTGCAGTGTTATCATCAAGAAGGAGATATGAGTTCTTAACAGTAGCCGCATCAACAAGAAGATGTACAGACAACAGTTCAAACACTTCTTATATTTACAACATGAATTCTATACATGCTTGAAACTTCACATGTCCAAAAGTGTGAAACTTCTTATAAGAGAATAAATTGGTTGGTTATCTACTTTAGCGCACTGAATCACTGTTATGTCAATCATTTAACCGAAATAAGATATTTCCTGGTGGACACATTACTCAATATATCAATGTAGTTAATTATATAAAAGACAGAGTAACTGAAGTGAATACTAATTATTGTACGTTACTTCGACGTATGTATTGTACTCGGAGATTAAAACACTGACTTACAAATGCTTCGCACCGACAGGAAAATATAACTGCAAATACAGGAGGTGTGAGTATATGTATATATATGCGTAGGCGTGAGTACGTGTATGCATGTATGGTCAGGTCGGTCGCAAGCATTACTAGTAACTAATAATCCAGTACAATCTGTTGTATGGTCGTGTCGTCGGTGACTAAACCGGGAACACCAAGAAGCTTGCTTGCTGAGGAGGAGGATCTTGGACATCATGCGGGATGAAAAACAAAACACGTCAAAGCGTAGAGGAACTCATGAGAGTCAATGGCCAAGAAAATATGTATATGTGTATATAATTGTGCGTGAATGTGATTGTGTAGCTATTTTTCATATATTTTATTTTATTTGTTTTTATCTTTTAACCTTTAACTCTTTAAATATGTAACTGACAAACTTTTAACGGGATTGGGAAGCTCTTGGTCTACGAATACAGAAATAAGCAAACCCAGATCAAATCACGGATGGCCACTTTGGTAAGACCTAGCACCCGGGAGCCACCTATCTAGGATTACGGTGAAGCCATGTGTTTATAGCGTGGTGGATGGTAAACTACGACAGATGATTTCAAGTCAGAATCAATGGCGTATGTCATCTGATTTTTAACGAAAGAACATCTTTAGCCAACTGTCAATATTGTCAATGAACTACTGCAACTCATCTACATGTGTGGCGTCCGAATATGAGAAAAAGAAGAAAGTCCACTGCGAGTGAAGGACACCTTCAGTCGCAGTGGACTTTCTTCTTTTTCTCATATTAATGCATTCTACGTTGTTAATGCATTCTACTAAGAGAGGGAAAACTCTGAAGTGAACCCTACGATTGACGTGATTACTGGTAATCTTGATTAGGCATATCATCAGATAATAATCACCAGGCCAAGAGAATGGGACTCGTGTTGTACAAGAGTTTACCACTATAATCCAATGTTGTAGCACGTCTCTTTAATAACCTTCTGATCTGTTATTTTTTCTGTTAAATGTCATATAGCGATGGAGGAGTGGTGACGTGTACAGACCTAACCAGTTAGAAGCACACGATTATAAATCTGCACATAGGCGACAGGAATCTTATTTTAACATCGTTTTTGTGTCCTTCAGTCACTGAGTGTGTTGGGACGGTGCACTGAACGTTGCCTGTCACATCAACACTGGTTACTTTTCTGTGGCTAACGGGGGATCATATCAGCTGGGGCAGAAAATATGATAGACGTGCTAAATTAATTACAAAAGAGCAAGTTAAGCTGAATCTTTGTTGTTGGAATGCTAGAACACTTAAAAGGCCAGCATTCATCAAACCAACCAGAATGATGAACTGCACTTGTCACTAAGGAACTTCAAAGACTACCTATATAAATTGTAGCTTTCTCAGAAATGTGTCTGTCAGGTGAAGATCAGTTGACTGGGGTATAATCAGGATATACAGTTTTCTGAGTAGTCAAGTCTAAAGGCGAGCGTCAAGAAGGTGGGATTGCTTTTTCTATCAGAACAACATTGGCAAAATACTTACAGTGCTCGCCTAGCATACTGATCACATAATAAAGCTACGTGTTCCACTCTTGTGTGGACATTTTGTGACAATGTTTTAAGTATATGCTCTCTAAGAAGAAACTGTTATGACTTCCAATAAAAGCCTTTATACTACTATTAACTCCACACCTTATGATGACCAGCTAATACTTCTTTGTGACTTGGTGACTTCAATGTGCGTGTTACAGGGACTGTGAAACTTAGAATGTTCTTGGCTGGCATGGCATTGGTAAAGTGAGTGAAAATAGTCTGAAGCTACATAAACTATGCCCAGAACTCAATTTGACAGTTTCAAACGGATTATTCAGATACAAACCTTATAAAACATGACATGGACATATACATGATCAAAGCATGGTCACTTAGTTGATTTTATCACCATGCATAAACGTGATCTGTAGTACAGACTGTGACACGGATCACAAGCTGGTGCGAGGAAAGTTTAAATTTCATATCCGTAAGAATGTCTATATGAATGGGGCCAAGATTTTGAATCGTATTAATGTTTGTAAACTGATACAGCCTGGTATTTGTCAAAGAATATCCGAACTGCTTGATTATTCTAGAACTGAATGGAACATGGGGGAATTTTAAAGACTAAGTTAATTCCACAGGAGCTTGGTTGTAGTGTGGTTTGATAATAACGATCCTATTGTCAGCCAGTTACTGAAAAGAAAACAGACACTCTATGAAAAAATCCTGAGTCAGAATCCTTTAACCCGACCTGCTACTGAGAATGTGTATAAAGAATACAAAGTCACATTACAACGTAAACTGAGAAGGATGAAAAACGGTTGGTGGTCAACGGTATCTCTAGAGATGCGAGCAGCCTTTAATAGTAAAGATAGAAAAACTTTTTATGCGTTTTTACAGCTATCTGTTCCACAATCATCTTATCTTGTGCTTGAGCAATTGACGGATAGTGTATTTATCAGAGACCATTTTGAGGAAAGTGTATTTATCAAAGATCATTCTAATGTCAACTTTGATGTTATAGAGGTTTTACCTCAACATGATATGATATTATCAATGGACAATCAATGTACTTCTCATTAAATATTGGGAAGGAGCACCGATGCCACAAGACTAGGCTGATAGAATGTTGATCACCATCTACAAAGATAAAGGGGAAAATATATAATTGTAACAACATCTGTGAGATCACAATACTGGAATCTGTTGGATGATGCTGAATCGTCTTTCAGAAAATATATGTCTACTGATTCTTTAAGAAACTCAATCTTGTTTCAGAGCAGGAATGGGAACAATGGTTACGATAATTCCTACTTGACAGTTGCAGGAAAAATGCACAGAACAGCAAATGCCTTTGTATCAAGTCTTTATCGACTTGACTAAGGCTTTTGATACAGTTAACAGAGAAGCCTCATGCATCATTCTTAGTAAATTAGGCTCTCCACAGGAACCTTTTGCAGATCTTCAAACAACTACACAAAAGCTAGGCTTGTATTTAATGGAAAACTCTCAGAACAAATTTCTGTGTAAAACAGTGTTAAGCATTAGGACATTCCCGTCGCCACACTATTGGCAATATACTTTTTCATTCTCCTTGTTTATGCATTCCACAACTGTGATCGAGGATTAAACATGCGTTTCCAAATATGTGGTCAATTTAAGAAGATTTAATAATACATCTGTGACATTCAATGTTGATGAGGCAGACTTTGTTGCACACTTAGAAGTAGACATTTTCTGAAGCATGTGCTCTTTTTGGGCACACTGTAAGCTTAAATAAGGCAAAGGAAATGTACACCCCAGTACTAGGAGAACCTTATGTTGTGCCAAATAAATATGTGAAGGGGACAAGGCTGGCGGTGGTTGTTGTTTCAGTGTCTCTAAGTTGTACTCTGTCAAGGGAGGGAGTTTCGAAGCAGAGATACATTTTCGAGTACAGACGTCAACTGCTGCATTTGGAAAATTAATGAAAAGGGTGAGGTCAGACAGAGGCATACCATTGAGGACAAACATAACTATATATGAGGCTCATGAGCTTATTTTTTTTTATTGTATGGGTGTGAAGCATGGGTCACTCACCAGCGACATTTACAGATAATTGAAAGATTCAGCCATAATTGCCTCTCAGCAGATCATATGTATTAAATGGCGAATCATGACACCTGACACCGAAGTTTTACAAAGATTATGGTGCTCTACAATCAGTTCCCTTGTCATTAAGAGTCAGTTGCGCTGGGTAGAGTATCTTGTTCTCACGAAGTAGAGTGTCTGGGTAGAGTATCTTGTTCTCACGAAGTAGAGTATCTGGGTAGAGTATCTTGTTCTCATAAAACCAGTGCATATACTGGAATACATCTGTAACCTGTTCCAAATATATTACTGAATTGAATGGTCACCTGTATTAATATGGGAGTGTGTAAACTTTCTGGTGGGGATTGAGATGATGTTGAGACAGATTTTAACTGACAAGACAAAGCAATCATCATGTATGTATATCTATACAGGTGCGCATGCATATGATTTTCTGTCTATGTCTGGAGTGAATGAGAGAAGAGAAAGAGAGAAAGAAGGAGGATATAAATTATTATTTCTCTCTCAATATCCTATGTATACGAAGATATATGTTTGAGCGTGTGCTATAGCCTATTTGGATGGTAGATGTAATTCGTTACCCTGCTTGACACTACCAACAGGCCGTTTGGTGGCTTTAGCAAAGTCCATTTTGTTGAAAGCATTAGGGACATGACTTTGTTTTGAGAATAGCTTCCTTCCTCATTTCCACCAGTCTTAAAAGCCTGGAAAATGATCATAGCCACCGTTTTCCCTCTGATTAAACGGTAAGAAAAATATTTAATTATTAAATAATTGGATAGCTAATAATTATAATCAGTATGCCCGCCATGGATTGACAAAAACGTTCGATTTTGTTTAGATGTTAATCCACAATTTAACAAGATAGGAGAACTCACTTGACGTTTTCTATAGCTCTTTAGAATTTGGTCATTTATTTGATTTGATTTCGTCTAAATAGCCATATAAAGTTTCAACAATACTCAGGTCTGAGCTTTAAATGTGCCACACTAATAGCTGGACATCTGCAGGTCAGTATACCTATTCCAAATACATTTTTACGTTTATAACAGCATGATTATTGTTGCTATCATGCAAAAAGAAAACAAGTTTGTTCTTAATAAGACACCTCCCAGATGGCATCGCATGGTGGAGAGGTATCTGGCGATATTTTTCCTCATTCATCATTCCGTCGATTTCTTATTAAATCTCCGGTCTCATTAGTTAAAGAAAAACCTTAGACGTTACTATCATATCCATCGTGTTTCATTGTAGATTTTCAACATATTTCTTTCAGTTAAGTGTCTTACACACGAACATCTCTTTGTAACCGCAAGTTCAGTCTCATCACTTGAGGACATATTATCTATTGATCAGTGCTCTATCCTTTTTGTAGACGTTTGCTTATTCCTTTTCCGTATGGAAGGTTTCTTCTTAAGTATACGGTTATGAAGATATTCCTTCCGTGATTTAACTAAACAATTTCTCTCAGACCCAGGAAATATTTACTCGAATCATGTCCATTTCAAAGAATTACTTTGACTCGCATACAACTTAAAATCATTAAACACTAATCATTGCTTTTCCTCGAAGCAGCCGTCTGTTTGTTATAGAAAACAGCAAATAGGTTGGTACGTAACCTACAATCGGTGGCTGAAAAAGTGAACTCCGTTTCCTGCGTGTCTGTGTCGATTACGTGTTTTGTCCCTGTAGCTTATTTTGCTATCTTTCATCGATTGAAAATGCATGCAAAATTAATTCACACTCACACACACACACACACACACACACACACATATATATATATATATATATATATATATATATATTTATACAGAGGAAGATAGAGAGAGAAAATGGATAAAACGATTACGTTTTTTTAACACTAATTCATATATATATACGCGTGAAAGTATTTTTACGAGTGTTTGTGTACGTATGAATACTAAGTGTAATACTATATATTTCCATCAATGCACACATATTCCTACACACTTAGACACACACACACACATATATATATATATACACACACACATATATATATATATATATATATGCATACGTATCTACAAAATGAAAAAGGTAGTGCAAATATATGTAAACGTGTTATTTTTTAAAATGATATGATGCCTTTATAAGAATCCATTAATCCATTATAATGCAATAGATTTAACGCCTACAAAATGGTTTAATACCCCGAATACAGACGACAGATGATTGCTATCAAAAACCATCTTCAAATTCACCTCATTGCTAATTCTGCGACCTTTAAAGAGTCAAACAGTCTTATGTAAAACCACTTACCATGATTTAATATAATAAATCTGCATGGTTTATATCTTAAAATTAGTTAATAGCAGAAAAAAATGAAACCTGGATTCCAAATGTCTTTTCAAAATGGCAGCTAACATAGAGCAAATAACACTTCTTATCTTTCTTTGTCTCTCTTTCCATCCATCACTTGCTCTCTCTCTCACACACACTCACACTCGCTCATGGAAATACATATATGGACACATGCACAAACACACAAGTACACTCACACATACACACATAAACACACGCTCACAAACACACATACACCCGGTCTGTGTTTCTGACTTTCCTTTTAATCTTTCTTTACTTAACCTTTCGCACTCCCCATTTGTACGTTACTCCTTTCTTTTGCATATATTTCCTCTTCTCTGCCTGCCTATCCCTTTCCCTCTCTCTAAAAGGGTTCCTCATCGCTCTCCCCTCCCCCTCCCCCCATCTCTCTCTCTCTTTGTAACCCCTCTCTCTCTCTCCCTTCTCCTTCGCTCTCTTTCACTCACCTCCCCTTGTCATAATGTGTTGTTCTTTCTAACCATTTCTTTTCTTTCAGTATATTTCTGCTTTCTCACTTTCTATCTCTCTCTCTTATCTCTCTCCCCCTCCTTTCTCTCTTTTTCTCCCTCTATCTATCTATCTATCTATATATATATCTATCTATCTATCTATCTATCTATCTATCTATCTATCTATCTATCTATCTATCTATCTATCTGTCTATCTATCTATCTCACCTCTCTGCATCACTGCCTTTATTTTTAATTATCAACATCTTGTTTAATTTTCAATTAAGTATTGTTATTGTTATTGATGTTATCATTGCTATTGCCTATAAGTTTTTGAGCTTGTTGTCACCCTTTTCAATGTTGTTGCGAAGTTCAATAATGTTGTTGTTGCTCATGTTGTTGCTGTCAGTATTGTTGATGAGATGTTGTTTTAGTATTAATAGCAGTGCTAATAGTGTTGCTGATGACGATGATGATAGTGTTGGTTATAATGTTAATCTTTCTATTTCTTTCTCTTATGAGTTTACTTATTTTCTCTCTTTATTTTTTTTTTGTTTTGGATTTTTCTATTGTAAAACAAGAAATCAAAATTGAATCTTTCAAATATTTTATAAGGGATCACAAAATTAATGAGGGTAGTGGCAGTAATATTATTATTGCTATTATCATTATCATTATTATCATTATCATTATCATTATCATTATTATTATTATTATTAGTAGTAGTAGTAGTAGTAGTAGTAGTAGTAGTAGTAGTAGTGGAGAAAACAACAACAACGATAATAATAATAATAATAATAATAATAATAATAATAATAATAATAATAATAATAATAATAATAATAATAATAATAATAATAATAAGAAGAAGAAGAAGAAGAAGAAGAAGATATGAAAAAGAATCAAAGAATCAAAGAATCACAACTGACGAAGAGAAAAAAAATCGACCAATGAAATAAAAGAACAAAAACACGAAACATGATAAAAATAGCAAGGAACAACATTCTGCGCCGGCTGAAAATGCAAAGTAAGCAAACAAAAGTAAAAAATAAGGTGCCTGGTGATCGCGCCGAAAATCCTACATCAATATGGTAAATATGTTGAAAGCAGCAACCTTGTTTGAAGGTCCGCCTTTAGAACTGATTTATCAATTTTATGTCATTTTAAACAGAATTAAGTACGACAACAACAACTGCAATAGATAAATGTTCTGCAAAATAATAATAATAATAATAATAATAATAATAATAATAATAATAATAATAATAATAATAATAATAATAATAATAATAATAAAAATAATAATAAAAATAACAAGCTAAAAATGAATTTTTAAAAATGTAAAAAATATATATATACGTAGTGAGAAAGAAAAAAGAAATCTGGAAAACTAAAAGAATTGATTAAGTAAATGATTAAAAGCAATCTTCATAAGAACAAAAAAAAATCTCTTAAAAACAGCTGAAGTGGCTGTAGGTGTTGATTGTGGTGGTGATGGTGGCTGTGGTGGTCAGGGCGTTGGTGAAGGCGTCGATGTTGGCAGCAGCGGCAGCGCTTGTTGATGTGATTGTAGTGGCAGTCGTGGTAGTGGTGGTGGTGGTGATAGTGGTAGTCGTCGCAGTGGCATTGATGGTAGTGGTGTGGGTGTTGACGTTGGCTGTGTGTGTTTTTGCTGGTATTGTTATTGGTATGATGGTGGTGGTGGTGGTGTCAAGAAAGTAGTGTATGAAGAATAGTAGAAGGGTAATGGAGAGGAAAGACATACAGAGAGGCAGTGAGCAATGAAGTTGTGAAACCACGGATGACGAAAATATAACAAAATTAATAATCAGGATGATTACGATCAAGATGATGGTGAGGTTCATCATCATCATCATCATCATCATCATCATTATCATCATCATCATTTTCATCAGCATCATCATCATCATTATCATCATTATCATCATCATCATTTTCATCAGCATCACCATCATCATCAGCAGCAGCAGCAACATCATCATCAACATCAGCATCATCATCATCATCATCTTCATGTAGATAACGTTGATGATGATTATAAAGACGAAGCTAATGGTTTTTAATTATAATGATATTAATAATAATTTCTTTCATTGGCTACGAGAGCCCAAAGATGGTACAGTGCAGTAAGAGAGGGAAAATGGTGGGAAAACATTGGGAATATTGAGTAAAACGATGATGGAAAAAATGGAAGAATTACCATTTTAACTTATCAGTACAATCAGCAACTCTATTACCACCGCTATTTCTACCAAATAAACATTTCATCAACAACCCCGACTATAACAATAATGACAATAATTGTTTCTACTTTTGGACAAAAAAGTACCAGAAATTATTCCAATGTATTACTGGTACTTTCATTTAAGGATGAATTGTTTCTACTTTTGGCAGAAGGCCAGCAATTACCCCAGTTCATTACTGGTGCTTTATTTCATCGACCTCTTAAGGATGAAAGACAAAGTTAACCACGGCATCAATAGTTATGTATTAATAAATAAAACCAACAGCACAGTACAATGTAGAAGAGAAACCGCATAGGGAGATTTGGGGTATTCGAAACAAAACTCTGGTTTACCTTGAGAATAATAATTCTTTCTAACATGGACACAGACATAAACCCCCAAATTTCGACTCCATTAATTTACTGGTATATTATTTGATCCACGGCAAAAGAATGAAATCCTAATTCAACCTTTGTAAGTTTGAACTCAGAAAGTAAAGAGCCTGAACAAATACGCACACGCAAAGCAACACATTCAGGGATGTGGGGTTCTTGCTTATGTGAATACTAGCAAATGACTGGTACTTTTATCTAACGACAGCGGTAGGATGAAACATAAACTTGACTGTAATAGGATTTGCACTCAAAACTTAAAGGTACATAACTAGTTGCTGCAAATGACTGGTACTTTTATCTAACGACAGCGGCAGGATGAAACATAAACTTCACTGTAAAAGGATTTGCACTCAAAACTTAAAGGTACATAACTAGTTGCTGCAAATCATTTTGTTCGAGGCTCCACTGATTATATTATCTAACTCCTCACCCACCCTTTGCAAAGAGCTACGTGAATAAAAATAGAAAATGAATATGTTGTAGATAATTACAAATTAATGGTAGGGATGTGTTATTGTATCTATCTTCAAAAGCTACTTAGAGTAAATAAATAAATAATGGTTAAAGAAAATTACATAGGTAAAAGTGTCTAAAGTCTGTCTTAAGCCAGAAGGCTCATTTGGACTGTGTTTATCCCGGTTTCATGGCGTGAAGCGACTGAGAGTACAAGACTTCCCCCTGGACAGGACGCCAGTCCATCACAGGATTAAACTTCCAGCTATTAGTTGGTACTCATTTTCAGCTGAGTATACTAGAGCAACGTGAAATGAAGTGTTTTGCTCAAGAAGACAACATGCAACCCAGGAATCGAACCCCCTGACGTTATGATCGTAAGTCCAACACCCTTACCACTAGCCACGTGCCTCCACAGGTAAAAATGCAGAGTGGAAAAAATCTAAACTGAATACTTGCTATCGATATCACTACCAGTTGATTAACCAAGAACAAGTAGAAAATATAGGAAAAATATGTAGACAAGGCAAACATATCTAAACTTACAACTGAAAGGTACGAAGAACATAGTGAAATTATTAACACAAATATTCATGGTAAATCCATTAACTAGATAAATATAAAAATTAATAGTGGCTGAACTGATCACAAAAATTTGTGGGTTTCTTTTTTTATATAATTTCAAATAATTTCAATAGTAGAAGCTTTATCCGTGCCATCAGCACATTTGCAGTGCCAGCCATAACATATGGTTATGTAGTATTAGACTGGTGGAACCTGACAGACCTAAATTCTATAGAGTGAAATGCAATGAGTCTACTAAAACCTATCATCACGTAGTATGCAGTAAGTCTGACTCACAATGACTGTAGATCTATAGAAGAAAAGACGGTAAAGAAATATTGAACGTCAGGGAGCAATGTAAGAATAGAATTATAAATGTTGCCCACTACCTTCCCAAATCTCGAGAAGGTCTGTTACGTGACCTTCTTGTCTATGATCGTGTAAATATTATATCTGCAGCAACAAATTTCTCATAAGGAATTGGACCAGACTTTGAACCGTTACAGTATAAACTTAACGTAGCAGCACAAGTACACACACACAGACACACACACGCACACGCACACGCACACGCACACACACACACACGCGCGTGCGTGCGCGCATGTGTATATAGAAGTAGTTATATATTTATTATTTTTCTTTTATTATTTTATTGGTTTCAATTATTAGACTGCGACCATGCTGGCACAATGCCCTTAAGACATTTACTTAATAATATCGATACGAATACTTATTCTTCAAGTCTAGTACATGTTTTATTGAGCTGTAATTATTGATCAGCTAAATTACGAGGCATAAATAGAAAGCAACCGTACATATATACACATACACGTATTATATATATATATATATATATATATATATATATATATATATATAACGAAGGAATTGTAGTAAGGAACCAGATGGATCATAACGCACCAAAGTACTCAATACTTAGGGTAGTAGAGTGGGTAATAGGAACAAATATGACCCCGACGGCAGAGCTCAAGCCGTTTCGACGGCTATTTCTGGACTAAGTTGACTATGTAACTCATTTTTCTTCCTTCAAGCGTGTAACTAATATACTTCATGTTTGTTCGTTTTTTGTTTCTTGTTTTCTTGACTCATATATATATATATGAGTCAAGAATATATATATATATGAGTCAAGTAAACAAGAAACAAGAAACGAACAAACATGAAGTGTATTAGTTACACGCTTGAAGGAAGAAAAATGAGTTACATAGTCAACTTATCGGGCATTTGCTCATCTTAAAAATGCAAAAAAGGAAAATAAAGTTTAAAAAAAATAATAATTAAAAGATTCTGAAAATAAAATTAGAAAGAAAACCAAAAAAATTAAAAATATAAAAAGAAGAGTGAAGGAGGGGCAGCAGAGTTGGGTGGGGAATATATATATAGTGTGGAATTTAGACCGGATTAATGCTCATAATAGTTTTAACTAGTTACATCTCTTCCATATATAGAGAGAGGAAAATAAGAGGAAAGCTCAAACGAGGGATATTTCCCATAATCAGTTGTCTGCTGGAGATTACGGACATTTCTACGCATTAAAGACAATATGTCTAACTCCAGTGCGTCAAAAATTTATATGTATATATAAGTTTTGTAAATTGAACTTTAGCTGCAGTACAAGTACTATTCGATTTGTTTTGGGGCAATCACAAAACACTCAATTGATCGAAGTTAAAAACAAACATTAAGTCCAGAATTAAACACCATAAGTTATAAAAATGTTACACCAAGAGAATAAGAGAATAGACAGAAGGCACAAACTACACATACAACAAAATAACGATATTTACAAAAAGTTATATATATATGTTAAATTATCCTGAGTTGGTTTTCTCGTTGCTTTCGTACTTGTGACTGGCCCACCGGTCGCAGTCTTCAATTTGTCAAGCTTTCTAAAGTATGTTATTACACTAAGGTGACACTACCTTATCGAATGCTTAGCTGTACATTCCGGATTGCATTCGGCCGCAGCCAGAGCTTCGATTTTACTGAACTTCCATTTGTAAATATATATATATATAGAAGAGATGTGGCTAGTTAAAACTATTAAGGCCATTATTCACTATAGTACTCTATACTCAAGAAAAGTAGAGCGCGGATATTATTATAGGGCCTGAAGTATGACTGTTGAGCTTAAACCGTTTCGAGGGCAGTGTAGAAGGTTAATCAAATATATTTCCTCCCCTGCCATCGATATAAATATGTATATGCATATATATGGTTTTGTATGGCATCAGTTTGTGATTTAAACTCGGGAATTTTATATTCTCCGAGCGAGAAGAGCCTTCTGAAGATAGTTCCCTTCTCAATGGAGTTCTTGGATTATCCGTTTATTTTGGAACTCGAAACCGTGGTAAAAGCATATATAGTGAGAACAGCGAATTTTTTAAAATTTATTTTAAAACTTTTCTCTATTTGCTAGACCTGGATTTTATATGTTCTGGCTTGTTAATTTATTAACCCGCCATAGAACCACATTGTCATACGGTTGGATAATACTTGTATCCCTATATGTATTTTTTACACGTAGGAACACATACTTTATTATTATTAATCTCCCCTAAGGTTGAGATAAAACTTGGCCGTTTGGACTGCTGCTATTTCTAGTGGCAGGACATTGACCTGTCCACTCTGCCTTTTGTCTTTGCACACGGCACCAGACATAATTATTTCTTTCATCATTCACTCTCATCTGGGAATGGTTTTGTATGGCGTCAGTTTGTGATTTAAACTCGGGAATTTTATATTCTCCGAGCGAGAATAGCCCTCTGAAGATAGTTCCCTTCTCAATAGAGATCCGCTTGGATTATGCGTTTATTTTGGAACTTGAAACCGCGGTAAAGGCATATATAGTGAGTACAGCGAATTTTTTTAATTTTATTTTAAACTTTTTCTCTATTTGCTAGACCTAGATTATATATATATATATATATATATATATATATATATATATATATATATATATATATATATATATATATATATATATATATATATATAAATATATGATAGGGATAAACACTGATACAAGTATACATGTGTTTGTATTGCAATACAAACACATGTATACTTGTATCAGTGTTTATCCCTATCATATATTCATTTGTATATATATATGTATATATATATATCAGGAGCGAAGGGTGCGTGAAGGCAACGCATGCAGTGCATGCGTTATAGAATCTTGAGTTGATCAATTGCGTCGGTTGAAGCAAGCAGAAGTTTGGCTGCATGGTAAAAAGTAGACACATAAAAAGATAACACACACACATACACACCACAGCGTCGGTTAAAGCAAGCAGAATTTTGTCTGCTTGCTAAATCGTAGACACATAAAAAGATAACACACACACACACACAGACACATGACAGCGTCGCTTGAAGCAAGCAGAAATTCGGCTGCTTACTAAATCGTAGACACATAAAAAAAATAGCACACAGACACACTAGATAACACTACATGCGGCTTTGGCCGGGAGGGTAATTTAGAGGGAATTGGGGGGGGGGAGTCTGCACAGCCCCACTTTACGCCATGGCGATTGGACTGCAAACCCTGTTTTCCAGCTTACTCTTCGCCACTGATATATATATATATATATATATATATATATATGTGTGTTTAGAATTTCGTTTTTCTCAATAAGCAAGCTCAATAGACTTTATCTAGAACCGTAATATATATATATGTGTATATATGTGTGTGTGTATGTATATATATATATATATATATTACTAACAATAATAAGGATGTCATGTCTAAAAAACTTCTTGACAGGCGCCATATCACCTGTAAAAAAAGCTCTAAGGAATAAATTCGAGCATTTATTATTAAATTGAATAAACGATTGACATACTTGAATATACCAAGCATTAACAAATTAATGTTAAAGTTCGACATATTTAAGTATATGTCAATCGTTTTTTAATTGTGTATATAAAAGGCCCGTGGCCTAGAGGCTAGAGAATTAGATTACAGCAAACGATTCATTTCACGTTGTTCCTTCTGCCTGGGTTTGCAACCAGTAAATAGTGTTAGCAATGGAAACATTTTTTCTCGGTCCGATTTGACGAGGTCTGGGATCTTGTCGATTGACTGTTGATATATATATATATATATATATATATATATATATATATATATATATATATAATATATTCATTAGTTAAGCAAAACAAGACCACAAATTTCACAAGGAAGACAGCCACCTAGCTGTCTTCCACTGCATATTGCACATTGAGCACATGCCTTTACGCTTTGGCTTCTAACTAATTCACCAATCTCTCTTCTCCTCTCCTATCTCCTCTCCTATCTCCATCTCTCTCTTTAAGATTGGTTACTCTTGAACTATATATATATATATATATATATATATATATGCGTCAAGCAAATTTCATTCACAGACATTGGACAGCCCGTTATAGTATATAGTTGAGAACACGTTCTCAAGTGCCCAAGGTTCCACGCAACGAGACTGAACCTGAGATCACGAGATCCTTAACCACAAAGCCATATTTACACACACAAGCACACACACACACACACACATATATATATATATATATATATATATATATATATGAAGTGTTCACAGTCCATCTTTCTTCGGTTATGGTTGCAAACATTTAGATAATTGTTTCTACTTTAGGCACAAGGCCAGCAAATACCCAGTGCATTACTGGTACTTTATTTTATCGACCCCGTAAGGATGAAAGGCAAAGTTAACCTCGGCGGGATTTGAACTCACAATGACAAGGGCCGTAACTCTATGCGTCAAAGCATGGCGTCCGACTCTCTACCGATACTGCCAATCCACCGCAAACATTTAGATAATGTCACCCGTTTGTACAAGCGTTCATCCGTATAAAATGTGATGCGCTTGTATATTTTGCGTCCTTTTTTTCTTTTCTTTTTTGAGGCAAATATCAAGAGACATGCGTCTTTGAAACATAAATAGACAAACTGGCAGCAGATCTCTTGCTGGGGAGGGCATCTCTTGGAACAATATTATATCACCATTTCCTTTATTTCCTCGCTCATAAAGAAGCAGAAAGCGGCCAACAAGGTTGCGAGCAGTTATGATTCTGTATTCGCTTACAAATCTTCACAGCTGCAACCTCCGATGCTATCAGTGTCTAGGTTACAAGGCTTGATCTTGTCGTATTAGTGGTCATTTTAGATGATGAATCAATATCGACAACATAATTATGTATGTGTGTGTATGTATGCACGTATGTATGTATGCATATATACATGTACGTATGCATTTTGTATACATATATGTATTATTTTGTATGCATGTATGTTTGTATTTTGTATGCATGTATGTATAAATGCATATACGTAGGTATTGCTTTTTTGTGGGCGTGATAATCTAAAACCGAATCTGTCACAAAAGGTATAATGTTGAGATACAACAAATCAATATCGATTAAATATATAAGTACAGGGATTGATGAGAACAGCTAAAACTCAAGAATTTGATGACCTTGTACAGAGCAGTTTAATGCTGGAAACCAGTAATAAAGGTCTTACATTTTTAAAAACGCTATAAAATTATTGTAGAAAACACATAAGCATTACTATAAACAAAACAAAATTAAGTAAACGGTGTCACGCCAGTACATAATCCTACAGACTCTGATTTCCAGTTATATTCCCCGATACTATCAAGAATATGTAGATTATGTTGTGGATGTCGAAATATAGTCTTATTCATTCTAAAATAAAGAAAAGGTAACAAAAATATAACAAGTAATACACTATAGGGAATTATTACTGTTAAAGGTTATCACAATAAAAAGTGCTGTCATGTAAGAAATGCTTACTGTAGAACTGGAGAGAAAAACATTATGTCTTGGGACAGAAAAATTAGAATATGAATGAGTGAAGAAAAGAAGAGGGTAGTGAAAATCATGCCATGTGTCATGTCTGTAAATAGGCTCAGTGTGTGGCACAAGAATGGTTGAGAGCCCATCATGGTGTTGTAATGATGTAAGATGCCTCATAAACAATTGCGTTGGGAAATCATAGTAAATAATGATATTTATCATACGCCCAAGGCTGCAGACGTTTTAGAAAAGTTGTATACTGAACTGTATCGAATGTATTATCTGAATAACTTTTTTCGTTTGGAATCCCTGAAGAATAACAGGAAAAGTTTACCTCAACAAGATTTCAACTTCGAATTTAAAAGGATGCAAAGAGACTAAATACCGTAAGGCATTTTATCTGATGACCGGCTGATTCACCCAATCTACTGAGATGTACACGCAGATTTTTAAAACAATTCCAAAATTTAATAATGTTACAAAAATCCGGGATAAATCAAAATTGTACAAATTATTAGTGAAAATAGCAGAAACTAAAATTCTAATCACCTTAACACATATATGAAAATACTTTTTTCTAAAGCGAACAAGTTTGAATGAGAAATGATACTCCATAGATTGAATTTACAATGGAGCCAAGAGTTGCTATCATCAGGTTAGTTGCACAGAGTGAACGATAAACATCCACATATCCAGAGTAGGTCGCGAGTATTTGTAATATAATACTGATTTCTTCTAATAAAAACTAACATTTTCTCGAAAGAACAACTGATGACAGATAACAAAAATAGAGTACACTATTAAAGAAACACCTAGCAAATAATAAATACGGTCGGAATAAACTTTAAGAGTAGAGTCTGTTTAAAGAAAACTGCGTAGAAGTCTTTTTTCGTTTATAGATGTCTGACCCAACTGAGAGGTTGTAGAGTTAAACGAATCATCTGGTTTGACACTACAACCTGTTAGTTGGGATACTTTAGATGTGTTTACTCCATGGCAAGCATTTGAGACTGGTATCTGGCCTGAGAATTAGTTTTTCTTTCTCACACAAGTCAAAGAAGCCTTGTAAATTGTGATGGGTACTCTTCTCACTTTGCCATTCGAAGCAAGTAGATATGAGCGTAAATAAATATTTCAAAGCAAGAAATTGCCAAAACGGCAAATTATATTCGAAGAAATTTTGATTTTCATAGGTGTAAGGATAACTATTATATGATATAAAGAATAAGGAATGAAGCTGTTACAAATGAACAATCGTCGTTAGGGGATTGAAGTTACAAAGAAATTGTATCAGAAAAAAATCAAACAAGGCTAGAAATGTAAACAAGAAATCGTTACAAAATATAGAGAAGAAAGTTTAAGTAGTGGAAAGACGTAGAAGAAAGGACTCTAAGAAAAAGAGAAATTAATCTGCGGCAGATATTAATGATGTTCAAACGTTCAGCTGTAAGTAATAACAAAGTGGACTATATAAGTGAGGAAGGAAGCCACATCATATATGTGTAAGTTATAGAAGAAAATGAAAAACACCAGACTATCACCTTTTGTCTTCGTGTAAAATACTTATTTGGAATGATTATATCAAAATACATAACAATGTATTGGATGTCATCTTCGGTAAAGCAAGATGGATTGGTTGCAAAAACTTCGAAACTCTATAAAGCAAAATGTGATAAGGGATGGTAAGATAGTGAAACTGTATTATAAATCATCTACGATGTGATTAAGATAGTACTTCGTTACGGATCGAAGGACACGTAGGAAAAACGTTATAAAATATGAACGAAATCAAAATATATTTTCCCTCTTTGGAGGATTCAACTAATATATAACAGACGCAAAATGTAGGTATGATGTAGTTTTTAACTAATATCGTACGAAACCATTTTGCTAGTTTGAGAGCTGATGAGTGTGAAGATGTGTGTGTCTAAACTTGTCTTCTACATCGCCTTTCTTTATTTCCTTCTTCCAGTTACTTTTATGCGCCAATGCATTACGCCTTGTCCTCCTCCTCTTTCTATCTTTTCTATATTTCATCAGCCTGTCACCCACATTGTGGATTGTTTCTCTGTTGACCACTGGCAACTGGTCTCTGTCCTCTCAGGCATTTTTGCCCGTCGTTTTCTTTCACAGCATTTCGCTCTTTTAACGGTTGTTCTAGCGATGAGTTTTCTTATTTTTATCTGTATATACAAACAAATTTTTTGTAAATACCCCAAATCCCACCTAAACTCTAAACTAAAAATAGGATTTTGAAATCGTAACCAAAACCATTGATAAATGTAGTTTCTATTTAGCCAATATCAAACAATATATAACAGAGGAGGGTGGAGTACATAAAGGAAAAAAATATGGCCATTACTGAAAAGCTCAGGACACAAGATGAAACCAAAAGGTATTTGATTGCAGTACTTACCAAAATCTTTTCAACAGGACATACCACATAAATAATAAAGAACACAAAACGTAACTGTATAAATTGCAAAATTTGTGGAAAAAAAAAAATGAATCGCATTGTTTAGAGCTGTACATAGTTTTAAATAATAGAGGACATAGAAATATACATATTATAAAAATACACAGTAGTAGTAGTAGTAGTAGTAGTAGTAGTAGTAGTAGTAGTAGTAGTAGTAGTAGTAGTAGTAGTAGTAGTAGTTCTTACATTAGTAGTAGGCAAGACTGTTGAACAATAACATAACAAAAAAACCCCATGAAGTTGCGATTATCCATTGAGCATTGTGTGCAAATTAACATTAAAAAAGCTGTCTTAGCATAATTGATTTCTAAAGACAGCGAAATATTACTGAATTTCAACACTTGAATAGAAAATATAATAGAAAATAAGAGACCATATATTGTCTCTTCATGTGTGGAAACAAGACACGAAGATATGATGGCGGAAAATCATTGTAATTACAATACTTGGATGAAGTGAATTAGAATAAAATAAAGATAAAACATGAATGTGATATCATCATACAAATGTTAGATTGTATATACTGCGTCATTAAATATGTTATAAGTGATAACAACTGACGTAAAATACTCTTATTGCGTGTGAAATTGTAGTTCTTTATTTTCACGTACGTCCGCTTCGATTGAGCAAACCTTTGATAGAAGGCGCTCCAGCTATGATCACCTACAGTGTGGACATTGTGCTTAGGTACCCCGTTGGCCAGGGGCATCCCAGCTTCCTGTCTGACTACCGGTGTTGGCCTACCGGGCCTACCTCCTTCAGGGCCCAAGTAAGGGGCCTTATAACGTAATTAGGACAGGACTTCATTTGTCATAAATCCGACACTAAGCCCCTCCTAATTTTTGGTATATTCTAGACTACCTTATCCAATATACCCTTTTCGTCCTTTTTACAAGTTTGTACGATTTGATTTGGATATAGATATAGCTGCTATTCCTCACTCGTAGTGCAATTGCTCAATAAACACGTCAAGCAAAATGTTATGTCACTTGAAAGCACAAGGTTCAGTCTTCTTGCTTTTACGCCACTATTGTGGAAGTAGAGTATATCAAACATGTTATAACTTTCGATATAGCATGTCAGGAATAGTGAAGCAAAAACATAAGGCGGTATATTTGTTTTTTTATGGATTTAAACATGGTTGCGCGGCTACAAAGTTCCCTACGCAGTGGCATGTTTGTGAATTTGATGCCACTGCGTAGCACTTTGGGCATGTGTGAAGTAAACATTTATTTATTCATCTGCATGTTTGAATATAATGTACTATGCTGACGATGTTCAACAGATTGACTGCAAAGGAAGATACGACTAACATTTCTGTAAGCCTGCAAATTATTTGAGGAACATATTTCTAGTTTTCTTGATAGGTTTTTCTTCTTTTTCATTGATATAGTGACGGCCGATAGAAAACAGTCACCCAGCTTGGCTAGAGTCTAATGATACACACATTAAAATATTAAAGGAATAAGTCGTACTTATATTCATACTCTTTTCACACAGAAAAGGATCATGAAGTCTATATTGCAGAGCACGGAGAAGTTCAAGGAGGTGACGTTTGCAGATTTTTCTGGTGATGCAATTATGAAGATAGAGAACTAAGTGAAGTGTTTAGTTCAGAGTGTGCAAGATGTGACACAGTAAACATGATGGGAATATGAAAGACGTATCAGTTGTGTAGACGTATTGGAAAACAGGAAATGTTTCTAGCTAGCTCAGGATGGATTCGGTCGATAGCCGGACCCGTTCTACACATGATAATAGCTATTCGACAACATTCCAGAAGTCAGCAATGCTCCGACGCAGAAAATGCATGCATAACGGTTCCGTCGCTCTATGTGCATCTCGGACAGGTCCATCTGAGAGTACTTCCGTGTGTAGAGTTTGTCTCGGATCAGCAGTGAACCACGACAACACTAACAGGCCAAAAGGGAAGATAAACGTTCATTAAATAGGCCTCAGTGCGTTACTGGTACTTTATTTTATCGGTCCCGTAAGGATGAAAGACAAAGATAACCTCGGCGGCATTTGAAGGTGAGCGGAATCTGTGCACTAAATGAGAGCAAAAACCACTGCATAGGTAGTATGTTCTCAGTAACGAAGAACCCGATGTAGATAAAACTCACCTATCAGTGGATGCGGATTTCTGGACTGAAGGCAAAGAGTGGTGGCTTAATTTTGGCTGCACAGTAGCAACTTTTCAACGCGTAACTTTCAAGCCAACGTGATTGAAATGTCATTGAAATGTGATTCTGTATTGAGCATATTGAAACTATTGGCAACCTTGTTTCAAGCAGCAAAGTATTAGCTCCCCAGGAATATGAAATGCCGCATGATAGAGTAAGGCAATATTTACACTGGGTAATGTATCATAAAAACAGAGGGAAAATAGTACAACCATCACTTCGATAGAGTAACAGGAGACGAGAATGTGAAAATCCTACGGGATTTTCCTGTGTTATAAATGTGAAGGACTATAAAAAGAAAACATGCTTCTTAATAGGCATGAACATTCCATCAGATAGTATTATCTCCTACAAAGTGTACCGAGAGCTCAGTAAATATAAAGATCTGATAATTGAAATTAAGAAAATGTGGCATCTTAAACCAATACCAGTGATAGGAGGCTTACTTCAAATGATAAAAAAGAAAACTAAAAAATATTTGAACCAAATACCTTGGAAAGCTATCTCTGCAAGAGATACAGTAATGGCAATCTGACTATCCCGAGAAGTCCATTATCAATTTAAAAACCATGCAAAGATATTTACTTTTGTTTGTTCCCTTAAGGTATTATTTGTATAAGAATTGATTTAATGAACATATTACCTAATTTTGCCGCAGGTGTCAGGTTGACACTCGGCAAGATATGGGAAAGAAGCAGAAGTCAAATGAAGTTTCAAATAATGACAATAATTGTTTCTACTTTTGGCACAAGGCCAGCAATTAACCACTGCATTACTGGTACTTTATTTTATCGACCCTGTAAGGATGAAAGGCAAAGTTAACTTCGGCGGGATTTGAACTCAGAACGTAAAAGGCCATAACTATGCTGTAAAACATAGTGTCTGACGCTCTACCGATACTGCCAATCTACCATAACAACAATAATAGTTTCTGATTTAGACACAAGGCCAACAATTTTGGAGGAAGCGAAAGTCGATTAAATCGACCCCAGTGCGTGACTGGTACTTTATCTTACTGACTCCGAAAGGATGAATTCAATTCCAAAGCAAAGTGCCAGAACAACTACCTCAAAGAATTTCACTGTAACAACTCTGCCACTCTTCCGATTAATAATCATCATAAAAATACTATGTGGTGGCTGGAGAGGAAGACAATAAGGGTGATGCTGACAATGATGATCTTGATGATGGGGGTGGCAATGTGGGTGCTGGTGATGAATATCCTGATGATTATAACGATGTTGATGATTATTGTAATGAAGAGGTGAAGGCGATGGTGTTTATCGCGCAAGTAATCATTATGACGATGATGCTGTAGATGACAACGATGATGATGATGATGACGGTAATGATAGATAGTGGTGGCGATAATAAGGAAGATAATTACAAAACTGATGATGACTTAGGTTATGATGGTGATAGTGGTGACGAGACAAACTTAATTACATTCCTACCTTTGTTTTCTAATCTCTTATATATTTTAATACCTCCCATTGTATTGCATTTAAGAATCATAATAGAAATGTACATTTTTTTTTTATTAATCTATCAAGAAATCTGAAATAGAGAAATATTGAGGCAAGGTTTGAAAGCTAAAACATTGTTATTTAATGACTGATATAAACCTAGTATACAGATAAAGACATGCAGAGATAGTGAGGAAACATGTCAAAGAGGGGGAAAGGGGTAGAGAGGGGGAGGGGCGATACAGAAAGAGAAAGAGAGAGGGACAGAGAGAGAGAGAGAGTGAGCAATGTACACTGGTTGGTACAGATAGGGAGTAATCGTTATATATATATATATATTTATGTATGTGTGTGTGTGTGTGTGTGTGTATGTGCTATATATTCAGAGGGAAGGGAAGAGATAACGTAACAAAGTGCGAAAGAGAGAGAGAGAGAAAGAAGGGGAGGAACAGTAATGAAAATATAGAGACAGAGTCATGAGGGTAAGATATAGTGGGGATCTTGATGATGATGTTGATGAGGAGCGGGATGTAGGAGTTGAAGACGATGATGGTGATGACGACAATAATAACACTGAAAATAATAATAATAATTGTTTCTACATTAGGCACAAGGCCAGCAATTTACCAGTGTATTACTGGTACTTTATTTATCAACCCTGTAAAGATGAAAGGTAAAGCCAACCGATAATGCTTTCTTTATTAACCAAAAAAGGGCTTACAAAAACAAATACATGAAGGACAGCACATGACGGTAGGGGACGGTACAGGATGGTACAGGATGGTATAGGACGGTACAGGACGATACGGGACGGTATAGGACGGTACAGGACGGTACAAATATGGATTGCTGCGTATAAAAAACAAAACAAAAGGGAAACATAAACAAAAAAATGTAACAAAAAAGTTGAAACAAAGGAAAAATCCCCAATGGGAGGCTGACCAGCCAGGGTTACTCGTGGAAAAAGCCCACAAAAGATCCCGTCTTCAACTCTTTCTGACGGGTCCACCATACGACCTCTTTCATCATGGTCACCAGGCAGATAAAACCTGCCTGTCCTTTCTGATTAAAGGAGGGCGGCGGGGCCATTTTCACGATGGACTCAGCTGATAGATGGAGCCATCCTACACGCGACAGAAGATGCTTGACATATACATATATGTCACCGATACTCGGACACTGGAGAAGTGCGTGCATGACGGTCTCGTCGCCCTGCGCGCATCTCGGACAGGCCCGGCTGACGGCACTTCCAGGCAGTTGAAACTGCCGGATCGTTCCAGAAGACCCCCCAAAAAAGATATTGATAATAATAATAATAATTACATAGTTCAATTTTTCTGTTTCCTAAATCAAAATTAATATTTTAATTACAATGTTATATTAAGTGAGCTCCTACCCTACACTCTCACACCATAAACTCCATTTCCTTTTTATGTGTTTTTCTACAAATATCAAATTTTTTTAATCTTTCCACTTCTTCTTCTTCTTCTTCTTCTTCTTCTTCTTCTTCTTCTTCTTCTTCTTCTTCTTCTTCTTCTCACCAAAAGAACCGGGGTGGGGAGAATATAAAGGTGTGACTTTGGCGGAGCCTGGACTAAAAAAAATTGAGTTATTTTCCCATCTATTAAACTTCGCTTTTGATTAGTACAATATGCTGTCATTGTTAGTTGCACTGTGGTTGTTGCTGTTGTTTATGTTTTTGTTTTTATTGTTGTTGGTTTTGCTGGTGGTGGTGGTGGTGATGGTGGGGAGGGTGTCAAGGTTGTGTTTCTGCTCTTGTTGCTGTTGTTGTCACCATTTTGATTGTTATGACTGTTGGTGATGTTGCTTTTGTCATCGCCGTTGTTGTATTTTCTGTTAACATTTTTGCCGACATTGCACTGATTTTATTTCTCCTATTACTTATTGACCCTCCATTTGTAATTCTGTCTTGTTTTCATTATTATTATGTAAGAGGTGGATTGGCAGTATCGGTAGAGGGTCGGACGCCATGCTTTGACGCATAAAGTTACGGCCCTTGCCTTTCTCAGTTCAAATCCCGCCGAGGTTAACTTTGCCTTTCATCCTTACGGGGTCGATAAAATAAAGTACCAGTAATGCACTGGGATAATTGCTGGCCTTGTGCCAAAAGTACAAACAATTATTATTATGTATTATAAGGGTGGTGGATTGGCAGTATCGGTAGAGTGTCGAACCTCATGCTTTGCAGCAGAGAGTTATGGCCCTTTGCGTCGTTCTGAGTTCAAATGCACTGAAGTTAACTTTGCCTTTCATCCTTACGGAGTGAATAAAATAAAGCACCAGTAATTCACTGGGGTAATTGCTGGCCTTGAGCCAAAAGTAGAAACAGTTATTATAATGTATTGGCATTGGCGTTACAGAATTTAGTTACGGCACTTTACGTTCTCATTTCCCACCCTGCCGATGTCAACTTTGCCTTTCATCCTTCCGGCGTCGATAAAATAAAGTACTAATGAAGCACAGGGGTTAGTGTAACCGACTTTCCTTCCTTAAAAATTGAAGACCACCTGCTTAAGTTATTTTAAAGACTTTACAAATATTGAAAACCCAGCGATATTTTAAATGAAAATGAAAAAAAATGCATCCAAGCAAACACGACAGGGAATTTTGTCACCCGATCTTTCAACTTGGACATTCTGATTCTTTGGAATCGTTTATTATGGAAATTGTATAAAAGGTAAGTAGAATAGCAGGATGAGGACAGAAAATCTTCTATGCTGTTTAACAGAATCTTTTCGTTCTGTTTTCAAGTCCTACCTAAATTAATTTTACCCCTCGAACATACTAATTAAGAGGTACGCGGGATTTTATCCAGTATACGCCCTTCCCACAAATTATGGTTATATACCTATGACAAAAATAATTTAAATCGATGGAGTTTGGGAATCATAAAAGCTTCAGACCACCTTTATTAAAGCAATTTTTTGTAGAGAGAGTCTCAGATATATAGAGAAAAGAAATAGTTAAATTGTGAAATTCAGACCTTTCAGAAGAATATCTAATGACGTACATTAGGTGATCATTGCAGGCCGTTTCATTTCTATTGTCGGTTCTATTAGTATAACATACTTGGAAAAAATGAACGCCACCACTTCTCATTATTACTAGCAATATCGGTAGAGGGAAGGGCGCTATGCTTTGCAGCATAGAGTTACGGCCCTTTACGATCTGAGTTCAAATCCCGCCGAGGTTAACGTTGCCTTTCATTCTTACGAGGTCGATAAAATGAAGCACCAGTAATGCACTGGCCTTGTGCCAAAAGTAGAAACAATTATTACTTTTACCTACATAGGGGTTAGTCTCAAAGAACATTATACTCTTTTTAATTGTTGCCAAGTAACGAATAGAGTGGCGAGAACGCCAGATATAAGATATTCGAGGTTTCTATCTGATTGGACACACCAACAACAAGAAGTCATACCATATTCAGACTTTGAATCGTTTTCAATCAAGTCGCATTAAATATCTAAAGCTTTTCATTGTCTCAAATATATTCTTGGGAGAAAAATATGAATTATACTTCAGCGTAATTCGACCACATGACACAGAACATCTATGCTGAACCCTGTATGTCACATAGTTCCATGGCCTACTACGTTCACTGTACAATCCATTGATCAAACACTGCGAAGCCATTAATCCAAATAAACAGCGATCAATTTAACAATCCATCCAATCTGTAAGACATTCAAACATCCTTCCATCCATCAGTCGAACAACCAATGGCCATCTATCCATATACGCAAACATCATATATCGAAAATAAAACACAGACACACACAGATATCAGGATACAGCATTAGTGAATAATTCATAGTGTTCATTACACACACATATATACATACATATATGTTTATATATATATATATATATATAAACACACATGAATGCACACACATAGCTATCATCAGCACGCATGTATATATATATATATCGATGAATACACACACACACACACACACACACACACACACACACACATATATATATATTAGAGATAGATAATTGATACAGATATGTAGATATGTATATGCATGTATATATGTATGCCTGTGTATACATATATATGGTGTGCTAATGATAGGTATGTGTGTTTGTTGATTACTATCTATCTATCGATATATATATATATTTAATATATATATATATATATACAAACAAACATTAATGCACACAAAGAGCTATCATCAGCAAACCATCGATTTTTATGTAGTTTGGTCTCATAGAGGGAATGCCCTCGTTGACCACTAATTACGAAGACGACAGATCAAATTTGTCACTTCACATTACGTTAGCTCTCATCTCATCTATGATTTGGGCTCAGTTAATGATGATTAATTTACACTGCATATGTAAGCATGATAATTAATGCTTGCTCAGCTGCTAGTTGTCGTCAGCGTCGTCGTCGTCATAGTAGTTGTTGTAGTCGCCTTATTATTATTGTAATCGCAGTGGATTGACAGTATCGGTAGAGGGTCGGATGCTATGCTTTGCAGCATAGAGTTACTACCATTTACGGTCTGAGTTCAAATCCCACCGAGGTTAACTTTGCCTTTCATCCTTACAGGGTCGATAAATAAAGCACCAATAATACACTTGGGTCGATTTAATCGATTTTTCCCTCGTCCTAAAATTGCTGGCCTTGTGCCTAAAGAAGAAAGAATTATTATTATTATTGGATCGGCAGTATCAGTAGAGGATCGGACGTCATGTTATGCAGAATAGAGGTACGGCCCTTTATGATCTGTGTTCAAATCACACCGGGGTTAAATTTGCCTTCCATCCTTACGGGATCGATAAATAAAGTACCAGTAACGTACTGGGGTTGATTTAATCGACCCTCCTCCTCCAAATTACTGGTCTAGTGCCTATACTAGACATCAATATCATTATTCTAATATTGATAATATCGGTAGACGGTTGGACACCATGCTTTCTAGCATAGTTACGCCCCTTTACGGTCTGAGTTCAAATCCTGTCGAGGTTAACTTTACCTTTCATCCTTACGGGGTCGATAAAATAAAGTACCAGTAATGCACTGAGTAACTGCTGGCCTTGTGCCAAAAGTAAAAATAATTATTCTAATTATTATTATTATTATTGTTCTTTGAGTCTCAGTCATTGATGTTAGTTAACTGGAAAGTTTGTTGAAATGAATATCAAGCCACTACCTGCAGCCTCAGATATTCAGGACGTATCGGAGGGTTCTTGCTGTTCCCAGCAAGCATGCCTTTTGAAGTGTTCCAAAAAGCGGGACGGGGCCAATTTTCTTTAACCATCCCTGGAAACTTTTTATTATTATTATTATTATTATTATTACAGCTGCATTTATCTTGCTTTATGTTCATACGAGTTATCACCAAGTCACAACCAGTGACCGCAAGAGACAACAAGGTCCGCCATGTTCAAGAAAGAACATACATACACACACATGCATCTTTAGGTGTTTAGACTCGTGATGTACTTATATTGACAGAATCTTCCTTAGTATATCGGCAGTTCCCATTAGTACTATCTTTTGTATTTCTCCTATACGCGGGTTTCCTGGGATTTGCGATAAGTAATCATTAGACCCCTTAGGATTAATTCCTAGGGCGCCTACAACCACTGGTATTGTTTTAGTTCTCAATTTCCACATTTTCCCAATTCCTATCTCCAGGTCCTTATACTTGCTCAATTTTTCAATTGTTTTTATAGAAACATTCTTGTCTATTGGAACGGACATATCAATTAGCAGGCATACGCTCTTTTTAAAGTCATTCAGTATTATATCAGGTGTATTTGCATCTATTTTTCGGTCTGTTTGGATGCTAAAGTTCCACAAGATTGAGATGTGTTCTTTTTCAAGTATGGGAAGTGGTTGATGCTCCCACCAATTGTTTTGATGGGGCAGGTCAAAATGCTTACACATTATCCAATGTATGTATTGTGCAGCTCTGTCATGCCTGTTTAGGTATTCGGTTGGAGCTATAGGACTGCACATTGAAATTATATGATCAATGGTCTCTGGTTGTTTTTTACATACACGGCATAATGGGCTGCATCCATTTTTTATAATGTTGGCTTGGTCATTTTTATTATTATTATTATTATTATTATTATTATTATTATTATTATTATTATTATTATTATTGGCGACCTACATAGTAAATCGTATCATCGTAAGCTCCGCAAAGGTTTGTTATTTCCAGTTGTTTAAAATTGCCATTTATGGAAAATTTTTATTGTTAATTGTATAAAAGTGCACATACATTGATTTCTGAAAAGGACACTCAAAAAGATTGGGGCCTTGAGCCCAAAATTTAAACTTTTTATAATTAGCAAACAAAAAAAACATTTTCTTTGAAAAATCATGGCCGACTCACACTTCCTCACAAACCAACACCTCACACCGACACCACCATTGTAAATATTACTACGTTTGCCAACACTAAAAATATAAGCAGTAGCAATATTTTAAATTTGTCTCAGGCAGACATTCATTTCCCGCCATTACCAATGATTGCAGGTGTTAAAGCCGCCACCCCCACCACCACCACCACAGGGACAACAGAAACAAAAGAAAAAAATAAATTAACTCGTGATATCCAAATGAATTCAACCAAAATGAACTCTTCCACACCGAACACCACTGACGCCACCACCACCACAACTGAAACTAAAATTAACAATAGCAAAAATAACGATAACAACAACAACAATGAAATTAAGAAAACTACCCTGACTTTTGCCAGAGTAACAAAAACGTGCGAAGCGATCCAGGTAACTCAGGAGGAATTAGAAGAAGCCAAAGGAATGTTAAAGAAAGATGGGTACAGCGTCACCACCCCACCCCCCACACACACCTAATAAAATGGAGCAACGTCGCCTATGCACCGTGTCTTATCGGACAATTAACATAAAATCGCGCTGAGTGGAACGGGCATCCGAGTCCCAAATCCAAAAAGCTTTGGGACATGTGTGGGCAAAAAAAACCCCACATCAGACGTGGGCAGAAATATGGAACCGTGGACGTGTTCTTTGAAACACCACAGGAGGCTATAGAAGACTCCATGGCCCCATTAAGAAGTGACGACTTCACGCTCGTCCCAAGCTATTGTGGCCAGTGACTTGTGAATATCAGGGTGACCCACATTCCACCGGCAATCGAAATTCCCTGGCTAATGGCTGCCGTCCTCGCCGGCATCGAGGCCAACACCAAGATAATCGAAATAGCGAAAGAAAAGCAGGAGAACTGGTCCGGATCTGGGATGGAGCTCCTGATCCAAGCGCACCATAAAAAGCATTGAGGAGATCCCAGAGGTAATAGATCTCACTGACGGCAGCCACGTCACCGTAATCGTCGAGGGCAGAAGGCCTAGGTGTGTCGTTTGTAGGAAAGAACCCACCTAAGGGCTTTCTGCCCTCAGGCTAAAAGGTTGAGACCGCCTCTCTTACCCACCCCAGTGACTCAACCATCAACACAACCAGCAGCAGGGATGGCAGCAACAACTGTAGCAGCAACAACAGAAGCAACTGTAACAACAACAACCCCAGCAACAGTAGCAAAACCAACACCACCACCACCTAACGCGCCAGCGCCTACACCATCCACCACGCCACAACCAAAACCAACGCCTGTGGAGGATTTTCCACTCCCCGGCTTATCGCAACTGGAGACAGATTGTGACGACGAGGAGTGGGAAACGGTATCAGGAAAAAAGGAAAAAAAGAAAACAAAAAAGAAAAAATTCTCTTCCTCCCCTCTCCAAAAACAAAATACAGAGGGAAACAAATAAATTATCAAACAACAAATTTAGGACAGATATGCCACCATCCACACCAGCATCACCAACCCCATCACCACAAACACCAACACCATCACCATCATTAACCCCAACACCACCATCACCAACACCACAAAAGTCACCAAAAAGCGAAACAGAAACAAACCCAGAACAAAAGCAAACAAAACAAAACAACCAAAACGATACACACTACACAGCATTAGATTTGAACAACAACCAATTATTACACTACATGCAACACAACACCAGCATCACAGAAAAAGACTACACAAAAACCCAAAAGTTAACACCACCTCCACACATACAAATCACTCGCATCACACAGAAAACGTACACGACACTAAAACAAAAAATTACCCAAAGACAACGGAGACTTCCGACAAACACTCTCCAGGAGGATTTATAAGGACATCCTTCCGGAGGAGGCCACAAGCAGTGAAAAGGATGGAGAAACCATCCTTCCTCTACGAGAAGAAAGGTAAGTGGTCTTTCCCATCTTTTCCACTCCATTTCAACATGACCTCACTCAGAATAGGCAGCATAAATGCGCGTGGCTTGGGGTCGTCATGGAAGCAGGGCCACCTGCTCAACGACCTCAGGTCACTAAACATAGATGTAGTGGCCATCAACGAGACCAGTATCTCCGAAGCACGGGCCTTCGCACCGATCTTCGGCGGCTATGATGTGTACGCATCTCCCAGCCGTCCGGGATCGGGGGAGGAGTTGCTGTGTTTTTTTCGGAGAGGTTTGGATCTCGCCATACGGGCCATCTTCCTGGACTCAGGAGGTAAGTTGGTGGTGCTAGACGTGACCAGCGGAGACGAGCAAGCTTTCAGGCTAGTGGCCGTCTATGCCCCGACAGGAGCAGGGCGGCCTGATTTGTTCCGGCGTCTGGAGACCTTTCTTGGAACGTCCCGCTCTTTAGTGTTAGTGGGCGACTGGAACGGGATCTTAGATGCACGCTGGGACTGTGTGGGTTAGGGGAGAGGGTGCAAGAGCCTCACCAACCTGCTCAGGCGTTTTGAACTGTCTGACAGGTACCGATTGGATTTCCCGAATGTGCCAATGTGGACTTGGACAAATCGCGTAGGGTCGTCCAGATCATATCTAGATAGAGTATTTTGTAGGGAAATAGATAGGTCTAGCATAGGCTGTCCACAATTCAAGATAGTCAGCTACACGGACCACAAATTCGTGATCTGTGAGCTTGACTTAGATAGGCTTCATAGACGAGGACCCGGCTACTGGAAGCTAAACGCGTCCTTACCAGCGCGCAAGGCCTACAGAGACCGGATTAGCGAACTAGTTAAGTGGGCGTTGACGGGGGCCATCGTCAAAAACAAGTGGTGGTTTGCTCTGAAAAGAGCAATTAGAATAAAGTCCATTAGGTTTAGTAAGGCTTTAGCAATAGAGAAAAATAGAGCAGAGGGAGAATTAGTTAGAAAATTAGACGAGGCGCTTAGCAAAGGCATCGCGACCGACGTACTTGCGGCGAGATTGGCGCTTGACCAATTCTTCAATGCAAAGCACGAAGGCTGCGTTGTCAGAGCTAGGGTGCGTGCTCTCAGACACGAGGGGACGAAAGCCGTTCAATGGGCCCGAGTGGCGGAGGCGCATCGTGGCAACAAAGCCACGATCCGGTCTTTGGTGGACCACGACGGGCGCATGCTACTCGATCCCGGGCAAATGTGGGAAGCTTTTCAGCGACACTTCGCTCAGCTGTTCGGGGGAAGCGGCGGACCGGATCGACAGATGGACTTTAGTGTCTACCTCGACGGACTGCCGCGGCTCTCGGCCACTGAGGCGGAGTGTTGCGAAAAGCCGATAACAGCCGCTGAAGTACGGGAGGCTATGACAGGCTGCACAAGGGGTAAATCGCCTGGTTTGGATGGTCTGCCTTATGAACTTTACGTACAGATGCCAGACTTGTTCGGAGGCCTCTTGGCAGACGTCTACTGCAACTGGCAACATAACGGAAGAATTCCTAGCTCTGTGAGCCGAGGAGCTGTGGCGCTGCTGAGATAGGATCCGAACAAGGGGGATAACATAGATCATTTCAGGCCCATTACTCTGCAAAATACAGAGTTAAAGATTTGGGCCAAGGTGCTAGCAAAGAGGTTGGCGTTTGTCGTTGGTGGTCTGGTGGGAGAGACACAGACGTGCGCCATTCCCGACAGATCCATCCACGACAACTCCACCTCATGCGATACATCGTAGAGAGGGTAGCTAGGGAACCTGGCACGGGTGGGTCCTTGATCAATTTAGATCAGTCGATAGCTTTCGATAGGGTCGACCATCGTTACCTAGCGGCAGTCCTGAGGGCGGTTGGCATTGGGCCCGTCTTCAGAGGCTAGATCGCTGCCATACACAGCGACATCTGCTCTGTGGTGAGAGTGAACGGTCACCTTTCGGAACCGTTCAACATCATGCGCTCGGTCCGCCAAGGATTTCCCCTCTCGTCCCTCTTCTACGTATTGACTCTCGAGCCATTACTGCACAAACTGGAGACGTTGAGGGGGGACCCGCGCGAACTAGGATGCGGAAGATCCGTGTCAGCATATGCGGACGATGTCACCGTAGTGGTGTCGAACGCCAAACACATCGAGGCGATCGGCACTACACTAAGAGAATACGAAGCGGTGACAGGAGCAATGATAACCAGGAAAAGTCAGTGGGCCTGCAGCTCGGCACCTGGAGAGGCAGGTCCATGCCGTCCAACAGCGTCGTCGGGCGCTGAACGGACGGACCGGTTAAATTGCTAGAGGTCTTGTTCGGTCCGGACCTCCAGAGGGACAAACACTGGGACGAGGTGACGAGCAGGGTGGCTTCTCTCACCCAGAAATGGGCCGAGAGGAAGCTATACGTGAAAGGTCGAGCGGAGGTGGCTAACGCGTACATCGCGTCCGTCATCTACTACCGCCTGACCGTCGTACCTTGTCCTAAGCCCCGCCTGACTGCGCTGGAGCGTTGGCTCTTTCGCTTTTTCTGGAAGGGGTGCGCTCCGATGATCAGGCGGTCCATCTGCTGTCAACACACGTTACGTGGAGGGCTGGGCGTGCTGTGGCTGATGATGCGCAAACACACGCTTAGGCTACGACATCTCCACCTCTTCCTCGACGGTGATCAGGTGTGGTCGCCGTTTGCTAGGCACGTCTTTACCCAGCTCGTCTCCTTGACGGAGCTGCAGTCCTGGGTCAAGCGAAGACCGAGAGGGAGCGCTTGGTGACTGGAATGTCTTCAGCCGCTCACAGCCCTCGACCAATCGGGCAATGTGATCGGTGGAAACTCCACCTTGGCGTTCTATAGAGGATTAGTGGAGGGGAAGAGAGACGACGTACTTGGAGAAAATCTAGGCGTCGATGAAAATCAACTAGCCAATCTCTTCGGAAGGACTTTCGGGCCGGGGCCTATGAACAACTTCCAGAAATCACTGGCCTGGCTGTGTTACCGAGGAGCTTTGCCAGTTCGGGATAAATTCTACAGGCATGGAGGTGCCGTCAGCCGGGCATGTCCGAGATGTGCACAGGGCGACGAAACCGTCCTGCACGCACTCGTCCAGTGTCTGAGCATTGCTGATTGTGGGTTTATGTCGAACACCTGCTGTCAAGTGTAGGACGGATCGAGCTATCAGCTGAGTCCATCGTGAGGATTGCCCCGCCCTCTTCCTTTAGCCGGGAAGGGCAAGCAGTTTTTATCTGTCTGGTGGCCATGGCGAAAGAGATAGTATGGTGGACACGTTTGAAAGGGCTGAAAACGAGCACTTACCTCTTCGGTGATGCCCTGATTAACTTTTTCAAATTTCATTTGAAAAGGAAAATCAGGGTAGAGAGGGAAGTGCTCTCTTCCCAGCATTTTGTTGAAAGATGGGTGAGAGAAGCAAGTTTGGGCCGAGTGAATGCGCCTATTCTGATTATGTGTCTTTAAATTAAAGGTGGAAAACTGGGAGAGTCCACTTGCCCTGGTGGTCAGGGTCACTGTGGCCTTTTAATGGGCTTTCTCTACAAATGTCCCTCGGAAGTCTCCCCCCTATTGGGGAATTTTTTATTGTTATTTTTATTACATACTCTGGTTTTTTACACGCAGAAATGCCCATTTGTACCGTCATGTATTGTCCTGTACTGTCCTTAATGTCTACTTTATGTAAACCCTTGTGGTTAATAAAGAAATCATTATTATTATTATTATTATTTTTTGAGTCTCAGTCATTGATGTTAGTTAACTGGAAAGTTTGTTGAAATGAATATCAAGCCACTACCTGCAGCCTCAGATATTCAGGACGTATCGGAGGGTTCTTGCTGTTCCCAGCAAGCATGCCTTTTGAAGCGTTCCAGAAAGCGTGAAGGGGCCAATTTTCTTTAACCATCCCTGGAAACTTTTTGAGATAGTCCCTAGTGCGCCTATGACAATCGGGATCACTTTGACTTCATGGCAGTTCCAAATCCTTTTTACCTCCCACTTTAAGTCCTGGTATCGGTTAATTTTGTCCCTCTCCTTCTCTTGCACTCTCGTGTCGAATGGGCAGGCCACATCCACAATCAGGCACGATCTTTTTTCTTTGTCCAAAACCACCAGGTCAGGTCTATTTTGTTCCAGTTTCTTGTCCGTCTGTATCCTAAAATCCCACAGCACCTTCACCTGATCGTTTTCTATCACCGCCTCTGGCTTATGCTCATACCACTTCTCAGAATGTAGTAAATTGTTTACTTTGCATAGGTGCCAGTGGAGCACCCTGCCCATCACATCATGTCTCCAGCCCTTATAGTGAGTCTGGGCAAGGTGTTTACACTCGGATACAATGTGAGCCACAGTCTCCTCTCTCTCTCCACAGATCCTGCACAGTGGGCTAGCCTCCTCCTTGTAAATGTGGTGTTTCAACCACTTCGTTTTGAGGGCCTGCTCCTGCGCAGCCATTAACATTCCTTCTGTAGCCTTTTTAAGGTCTCCTCTTTTCAACCAGTTCCATGTCTGTGGATCTCTAAATTCAGTTTTCTCAAAGAAGGTACTATGAAGGGAGTTTTCCTGAAGGCTGCTCTTTCTCCTTGATGTTATTTCCTCCTTCGACATCCCCTGGCCTATTGTTATTATTATTATTATTATTATTATTATTATTATTATTATTATTAATACAGTTGCATTTATCTTGCTTTATGTTCATACGAGTTATCACCAAGTCACAACCAGTGACCTCAAGAGACAACAAGGTCCGCCATGTTCAAGAAAGAACATACATACTCACACATGCATCTTTAGTGTTTAGACTTGTGATGTACTTATATTGACAGAATCTTCCTTAGTATATGGGCAGTTCCCATTAGTACTATCTTTTGTATTTCTCCTATACGCGGGTTTCCTGGGATTTGCGATAAGTAATCATTATACCCCTTAGGTATCATTCCCAGAGCACCTACAACCACTGGTATTGTTTTAGTTCTCAATTTCCACATTTTTCCAATTTCTATCTCCAGGTCCTTATACTTGCTCAATTTTTCAAATGCTTTTATAGATACATTCTTGTCTATTGGAACAGACATATCAATTAGCAGACATACCCTCTTTTTAAAGTCCTTCAATATTATATCAGGTCTATTTGCATCTATTGTTCGGTCTGTTTGGATGCTAAAGTTCCACAAGATTGAGATGTGATCTTTTTCAAGTATGGGAGGTGGTTGATGCTCCCACCAATTCTTTTGATGGGGCAGGTCAAAATGCTTACACATTATCCAATGTATGTATTGTGCAGCCTGTTTAGGTATTCGGTTGGAGCTATAGGACTGCACATTGAAATTATATGGTCAATGGTCTCTGGTTGTTTTTTGCATACACGGCATAATGGGCTGCATCCATTTTTTTATTATGTTGGCTTGGTAATTTTTTGTTGGCAGACACTGATCTTGTGCTGATATAATTAGTCCTTCAGTCTCCGATTTCAGTCCAGAGGATGCCAACCACTGATGGGTTAAAGTTTTGTCAACATCAGGATTGTTAGCTCGCTCTGGATATTTTCCATACAGAGGCTTCTCTTGCCATTTCTTAGCCAGTTTCTGTAGCAGTTCTTTCTTTGCAGTTACTTTTACCTGCTTTGCTTTTTCTGTATTTTCCATTTCAGCAGTAAATGGGACTTCTGAAATTTGTGGTCCATTACTGTATCTTTGTGCATCTTTTGTAATGGAATATGATCTTTTGATGCTTTCGTGTTTCAAAACGAGTTTGATCATCTAATCATGTGATTCCCTTAGATATGTAGATAATCCAATTGTTGCAGTTTTCAACGCAATGTCTAACTGGATTAACCCACGTCCTCCTTCTTTCCTAGGGAGATATATTCTATCTATATCTGCCTTAGGGTGATGCATTCTGTGCATGGTTAAGAATTTTCGAATTTTTGTATCGAGCCTACGGATCTCTGTGCTTGACCAGTTGATGACATTGTAACTGTAGGTTACTACTGGTATGGCAAGCGTGTTTATGCCATTGATCCTATTCCTTGCATTCAATTCCGTCCTTAAGATTGCTCTTACTCTGCGGTAACATTCCTTCCTTATCCTTTCCCTCATTGTCGAGTGCTTGATTCCGTCTCCTTCACAAACACCTAGATATTTGTAAGTTTTTTCTTGATCAAGTTCCCTTATCACGTTCCCCCGATCAAGATTAATGTCTGAACTCTTCAGCTGCTTTCCTCTGGTGAACGTTGCTTTAATATTATTATTATTATTATTATTATCATTATTATTATTATTATTATTATTATTATTATTATTATTAGTAGTAGTAGTAGTAGTAGTAGTAGTAGTAGTAGTAGTAGTAGTAGTAGTAGTAGTAGTAGTAGTAGTAGTAGTAGTAGTAGTAGTAACTGTTGTTGGTTAATTTCAGTTCAGAATATCTGTCCCCAAAATAGTGGATCATTGTTTTTATGAGGGGACAAGAATGTGTGTATGTATAAATACATGTATATATATATGCATATATACATATACATATACTTATACATACATATAAATACTCTCACGTACACCGACGCACATACACACACATATATATATATATATATATATATAGTGGTGGAACACTGGAAGGTAATATCCGTAGTGGTAGAGCACTCAGTCCATGGGACGAGTTAGGAACAAGTGGTTACACAACAGTTAGTTCACCATACCGAGAACAATTGTTTCACCTTAGCGGATCCTCAGCTCGGAATCGGCATGGTTATAGGAACAGGAAGGACAACCGTACGAACGCGCATGCGCAGAAACCCGGTCACTTCACACAGGCAATACTAGACTGCGTGCGAGAGGTGTAAGGGAGATGATTGCGAAAGTCCGAAAAGTTTTTAGGTTGAAAATAAAAATTACAAAAAATCAGTCCGGAGCCTTGTAGTTATGCAATAGGTGTTTGGCGACGTGTGGACAACGTGTTAAGAATATCAGTACTTGTAGTTATGCAATAGGTGTTTGGCGACGTGTGGACAACTTCGTTAAGAATATCAGTACTAGAATCTCAAACCTCTCCTCTAATAATGCTATCTTTGACAGGGCGGCACGCTACTATAACACGGCGTTGGCTAACAGCGGCTTCTCACAACCTATCAATTATTCTCCCACTAGCAACAACACCATTACGAAAAGTAAGCGCAACAATAGACAAACTATCTGGTTCTCTCCTCCCTTCTCACTCAACGTTAAAACCAATGTAGGAAAAACATTTCTAGCCCTCGTAGATAGACACTTTCCCATAGGTCATAAATACCGCTCCATCTTTAACCGACACAAAGTTAAACTAGGATACTCCTGCGCTAAGAACCTGAAGGCCCACATCACCAGCAGCCCTAGGAGCAACACCCCACCAGGGTGCTCTTGCCGTAAGCCTGAAGCTTGCCCGCTTCAACAGCAATGCAACACACCAGCTGTAATTTATGAAGCTGTGGTCACTCCCAACCGACCAAACCAACCACAGGAGGTCAAATCCTATGTGGGCATGGCGGAGGGCTGATTTAAGGAACGTTTCCTGAACCATCAGTCTACCTTCAGATACCCGGACAGACGTTCATCCAAGAAACTCGCGAGCCACGTATGGTCCCTCAAGGTCTCAAGTATAGACTACTCCATTCAATGGAAAGCCATCACTAAGTCCAAACCATACGCAAGGTGAAATCCGATGTGTGGCATATATATTGACGAACGAATAACTATTCTAAAGAGATTACGCAATAGTGATTGCCTAAACACGAGAAATGAATTTTTCACACGTTGTCCACACGTCGCCAAACACTTATTGCATAACTACAAGGCTCCGGACTGATTCTTTGTAATTTTATTTTCAACCTAAAAACTTTTCGGACTTTCGCAGTTATTTCCCTTACACCTCTCGCACGCAGTCTAGTATTGCTTGTGTGAATTGACCGGGTTTCTGCG
The DNA here is from genome assembly GCA_964016885.1 of Eledone cirrhosa. NCBI lineage: Eukaryota > Metazoa > Mollusca > Cephalopoda > Octopoda > Eledonidae > Eledone > Eledone cirrhosa. The sequence goes on along the minus strand of OZ024743.1, from coordinate 356,198,128 downwards.
CATGCGCGTTCGTACCGTTGTCCTTCCTGTTCCTATAACCATGCCCATTCCGAACTGAGGATCCTCTAAGGTGAAACAATTGTTCTCGGTATGGTGAACTAACTGTTGTGTTACTACTTCTATATATATATATATATATATATATATAACGAAGGAAATGTGGTAAGGAACCAGGTGGACCATAACGCACCAAAGTACTCAATACTTGAGGTAGTAGAGTGGGTAATAGGAACCAGTAAGACCCCGACAGCTGAGCTCAAGCCGTTTCGACGGCTAATTCTGGAGAATTAGCCGTCGAAACGGCTTGAGCTCAGCTGTCGGGGTCTTACTGGTTCCTATATATATATATATATATATATATATATAGGAAAATGTACAAGAACCCGACGGCAGTGCTCGAGCCGTTTCAACGGCTATTTCTGGACTCCTATTACCTACTCTATACCCTAAGTATTGAGTACCCTGGTGCGTTATGGTCCACCTGGTTCCTTGCCACACTTCCTTCGTTATATATATATATATGTGTGTGTGTGTGTGTGTATAATGGGTATGTCGTTGCAGCTAAACAGAAACCACCTACCAGGACAACTGCAACCTAACGACGTTCGTCACCACAGTACCAGTAATTTGAATGGATTTTGTTATTGTTTTATATGGGAATGTGTTTTGTGCATATTTGGAGTCTTTTACTATATATTTTATTTGGTGTGTATATAGTTGTTTAGGTCATGATTAGGTTATTTGACAGCTGGCTTTGCATTTTACTTTTCTTCTGATGGCAATATATTTCCTTCATTGTCTTTCACTGTTATCCTGTTGATGTCCTTTAAATCTGTAATATCTCTGACAATGTAAACAGTGTTTTACGCCATTTTGTTTCACTGCATTTTCATATTCTTGTTTTTCTTTTTCTAACAATACTTTTAATCTGCTCAGATTTTCATATATTTTATTTTCCTTACTCCTTTTGAAAGATATTTCACAACTGCCGAACCTTTGACGTTTATAAATGTACGTAATTTCCTCTTCTGTCTCAAACAACAATATAAAGACTGTTATGACACAATTTGGTGGAAGTTTTGATGGAATTGTTTCATTGATAATCCTACTTTTGAAATGTTTGTACATATTTATATATTCCAATGAACCGCATTCAATTTACATCTGGATGTAACCTCAACAACTAAGTATTATTTAAGCTTATCTGTTTATACTGACCAAGTGCTTGTTGAACTCAGTGCTCAACTGTTTAGGGCAATTAAACGTAGACGTTTGCACCATGGCCGAATATCAACGCAGAATACTAACATCCGACAATGATATCACATAACATTTTGATCGAGGTTCAGTCGAGATCAGTCAGATCTCTATATTAGCAGACCCACTTATCAGCCAGATTTGCATATTAGCAGACCCACTGATCAGCCAGAGTTGCATATTAACAGATAGGCCAGTCAGTTTCATGTATACGAGCGATTAATGGCCGGCTTTACCATATTCAAATAACTAACAAATAGTTTATCGCTCTACATGGCTGAATACAATAAATATAATCTGAGGTTTTCGAAAATTAATAATGATATTCGATTCGTTTGCAATTATGCAAACAAACCTCTTTAAAGCCATGTCAGTAGAATGACCTCGTCATTCTTGTTCTTGTGTTGGCATGTAAACAGAACTGCATTCACTAATGTTTCTGGGTGATTCCGCTTCATCAGTACAGTATACTGTTTGGCTGTCAACTGTCGGAGCTAGTGAAAATATATGATATTTTCTAAAATATACAGTGACTGATACAGTGAGTAATATGCAAATCAGGCCGATCTATCACTGTATATTTTTCTCTCATTCATTTACCTTGAAATGGTGAAACGTAACGTGCATGAGTCTGAAATCATACAACTTTTATTGGGTGTGATTGAGACTGATAGATTTGTCATTTATATGGTATATTCCAATGTTAGAATTTATATGAATGTAACGTTGAGAAATCAATATAGTAACTCATATATTTCACAACATGCTCTACTAAAGTTAGCTAATGACAAGACTCATAAGTAAGTAACCAAGTGTAAACTGACACAAACACAAAGGCATTAAAACAAAACGCGCCTTGTGCGTAGTACTACGGTTAAATGTAAAAGACTTGAACTTCTGTGAAGTTTCACGAAACTTTAATTAACATTACGGGTATATACAATCCAGAACAATTCCGTCTGATGAAGTTGTATTTCTACATGGTTTTTAGTGAATGAAACTTTTCTAGTCTTCTATGAGTCATTTGCAAATGAAATAAATATGTAACTCATTTAATAAATATGGAATTGTGGTTCCCTTCCATTACTTTTCGGAAAATAATACTCAATTATATACACACACACACACACACATATATATATTATAGTTAAAACAGAGAACAAAGAGACAAAAACAAAGCGAAGAGGCAGTACAAAGTGTTAGCATTAGGTTCATAATATAAAACGAAAAAACCAGATGCATCACTGATTTTTTGTTTTATATTATATCATACTCTGCTCTGTAAGAACATAGAGTGCTCAACCGGCACACCGCCTATGGAAGCATCTTAGCTACCATCAGACACACACACACACCCACCCACACACACACCCACACACACACACATATATATATACATATATATATATATATATATATATATATATATATATATATATATATATATATATATATATATATATATATAATATATATATATATATATATGTATATATATATATATATATATATAATATCTATATATATATAAATATATATACTATATATATATATATATATAAATATATATATATATATATACGATATTAAACAAATGGAAACTATATTTATAAAACCATATTTATTTCATTATACATATTTCAGGGATACCATATTAGAAATATGGCATGCCTTCTTCAGATAAAATACAATATATAAGCAGTTTTATAAATAAATTTGACGTACCATGAATATTGTTCAACTTCGTGAGAAAGCCATACTCATATATATATATATATATATATATATATATATATATATATATATATATATATATATGAGTATGGCTTTCCCACGAGTATCAGAAAGGAACAACAATTCAATACCGTACTCAATACTTGCCTCATTTCTGTGCACGTCAGTTCCATATGGTCTGTTGCCAGCAGATGGAGTAGAAGACACTAATGCGTTAGTACGGTGTCAGAAAGGTTTCGTAGCCACACGAAATCGTTTTCGTGCACTCGCTTTCGTTTGGTCGGTATCTTAAAGAAACTGACTTAAATAAAGCATTCAGTGAGCGTGAACACGAGCGAAGGTATATAGGTCCTATTCGATAACTTCGTTGCAGCATATACATATATATATATATATATATATATACAATACATATATATACATATATATATATACAATATACACACACATATATATATATATATATAGAGAGAGAGAGAGATACACGGTGCGGTTACACGGTCCTCTGTAAAGTATGAAAGTATCTTCTGCAGCACCTTCTATATATATATATATAATATATATATATATATATATATATATATATATATATATATATATGTGTGTGTGTGTGTGTGTTGTGTGTGTGTTGAACTAGCCTGTTTTTAAATTCCCTTTTTGGCATATTATAAACAGTGGCCCTTTGGTTATCGTGTCTTTGAGCTCTGCTGATGATCGACTCCAACCGTGACCATCCCCACTGAAAGTTTCGTGAAATAGTCTTTTTTAAGACTATACAGAGCATTTGTAGTTTTTCCAAATTGAAGGATGAGTATTTTAAACTTTATTTTATTCTGAGTTAAGGCTCTATTGATTTTTCCCTGGATTTCACTAAATTTTGTTGGATGAATCTATATCCTGATTCTTTTTGAATTGAGTTTGAATTATTTTCCCACATCTATTATATAGATTTGAATTGAGTTTGAATTATTTTCCCACATCTATATATGTTAACTATTTTTCCATTTTGACGCTATAGTCACTTATATATAATGAAATACTGTTGACTTCTTGCTCACAATAATTTCTATACTTTAAAAAAAAATATATATATATATATATATATATATTTATTTATTTATATATATATATATGTGTGTGTGTGTTAGTTACGTGTGTAACAACGGTTTCAGATTGTGTTGGGGGATCAATATTTTTCACAAATACACTTTTTCTGGAGCATGCAAATGATTAATCTGAAAGCTGCCAGTGTCGATTCGTTTTTGTCCCTTAATAGTGAACTTCATGCTAGAACCAACTATACCTCTGTCGGAACCCATCCCACAGCTTTCACCTTAATTTATTAATTGCAGTAGCAATTCATCCTTTAATTACCTGAAATCGTTGCTTTTCATTGGAAATTTTATTGGCACTTTGTAAGTATTTTGCCGTTTATAGTAAATGGCACTTGAATGAGTGGTGTATTCACACATACACACACACACACGCACATATATATATATATATATATATATATATATATATATATATATATATATATATATATATATATATATATATATAAGAAACGAAACGAGCTGTGCGGTTACTGTAAACATAGTTTAAGATGGTAGTATAGACGAAACAAGAGAAGAATAGAAATCCTTCATCAGCTGTAAACCGGGATCAAGATATTTCGGTGTTTAATACAGGACATCTAAAAGTGATCAGCGGCGCGCCCAAGGTCTTTTATCCACCAAAAGGCCATGAGGGAGAGAAAAGAAAAAAAGAAGAAGAAAAGGGGAAAAGTAGTGAGGAGAGAAGAAGAAAGAGAAAAACGGTTAAACAGACCAAATTGTCGGGGGACAGAGGACAATGGAACATGCAAGTGAGTAATTGAGGAAAAAAATAGAATAGAATAAGTAATAGCGTACCGATTAGACATAAGTCTGGGGGTGTGATAACAGGAGCCTAGTCGTACCGTGCCCTCTCAATCGAAGTGAAGAGAGAGAGAGATAGAGAGAGAGAGAGAGAGAGAGAGAGAGAGAGAGAGAGAGAGAGAGAGAGAGAGAGAGAGAGAGAGAGAGAGATGGACCAACCGGAAGTGAGGGGGAGAAAGGAAAGGGAGATAATCCAAAAGAGTTTCACGACAGTTGTAAAACGTCGTAAACGATCGAAACCAGAGGAGTTGTACGACATATGTGAAGCATATCGTAAACGATCGAAAACGAGCAGATGGATAGAGAGAGAGAGAGTAAGAGAGAGAGAAAGAGAGAGAGAGAACGAGAGAGAGAAAAAAGGGAAGAGAGTGAAGGGGAGAGTCGATACGAAAGCGTGGTGGGACCACAGATCGAGCAAAACAGGTATGGGGGGGAGGGAGGTTCAAGCGGTAAATCTTGAATGAGTTCAAGACGTATAATAAATTGTGTTGATGCTGAACACACACAACCCCGCCACACACATACAAATATGTATATATATATATATATATATATATATATATATATATATATATATATATATATATATATATATATATATATATATATATATATATATATATATATATATATATATATATATATATATATATATATATATATATTATATATATATATATATATATATATAAACGGAAAAAATGAAACGAAATTTCATTTCTCACTCTTAGTACGGCTGTTACTTACATATAAGTATGTATACGTACATACATATATGTAAACAGACGTACAGTATGTGTATATATATATATGTACATACATGCACACATATATATATATATATGTACGTATGGATTCACCGAACATTTATTATAATGCTCGGTGTTTTTGTAAACAAACATCCCGAATTAAGCCGTACAGTGTCTAGCAACCATCGTTGCTCATTTGTTCAACACTGACAAAGGAACGCTGTACTAGTTTCAAGCTTATTAGCTATCGTCAGCAACGTATATTTTCCTGCCAGATGGCTGAACGTCTGAAAGTAAATACTTTCCTTATGCATATTAACGGCTGAGCAGCCTAATTTGCATATCGTGTGAATTAATCGGTCGGGGTACCGAAAACGATAAACGGAAAAAATGAAACGAAATTTCATTTATCACTCTTAGTACGGCTGTTACTTAAATATAAGTATGTATACGTACATACATATATGTAATCAGACGTACAGTAGTATGTATATATATACATACATGCACACATATATATATATATACGTATGGATTCACCGAACATTTATTATAATGCTTGGTGTGTTTGTAAACAAACATCTCGAATTAAACCGTACAGTGTCTAGCAACCATCGTTGCTCATTTGTTCAACACTGACAAAGGAAAGCTGTACTAGTTTCAAGCTTATTAGCTATCGTCAGCAACGTATATCTTCCTGCCAGATGGTTGAACATCTGAAAGTATATACTTTCCTTGTGCATATTAACGGCTGAGCAGCCTAGTTTGCATATCGAGTGAGTTAATCGGCCGGGCGCACCGAAAACGATAAACGGAAAAAATGAAACGAAATTTCATTTCTCAGTCTTAGTACGGCTGTTACTTAAATATAAGTATGCATACGTACATACATATATGCCAAGGTCATCTGCAAGTCCATCACACACGAACTGGGTGAGGAGTTTAGTCCGGTGCAACTAGGTGTCGGCGTGTCCGGTGGCTGAGAGGGAGCCGCTCATGCAATCAGGCAGTTCTTCAGCAGCTACCCATCGGTACCGGCATCCAGGGATTCCATACACCTCATTGTGAAGCTTGACATGAGATATGCCTTTAACTCTTTACGCCGGGATCATCTGCTCGAGGCCTGCCTCAGCCGAGCGCCCTCTGCCTACCCGCTGGCCTACCTGTCATATGGAGCCCCGAGCATGCTCCTAGCTGCTGGTACGGTTTTACCCTGGCTACATATATGTATACAGACGTACAGTATTATATATATGTGTGCATGTATGAATATATATATATATATACATACTATTGTACGTCTGTATACATACATATATATGGAGGTGCCAGAAAACGAGAGCGAAAAGGGGCTGAATGGAGGGGGATGGCAGTAAATGAATTAGTGAATGGATGGATGTACAAAAAAAAACAAAAACGGGGCCGGGGTGCGGGAGGGGGGGGGGGCAAATATCAGTCATAAAGCTTTTTCCTCATAAATTCCTACCAGTTTTTGTTGCGGTTGTTCTTGGTAACTAAACCTATCAAAGTAAAATCACGTTGATAACCAAACTTTTCTGGAGACGAGTACGGCGAAATTCAGCTTCCATTCCTTATATATCCTGTAATCTATTACCTATATCCAGCTCCTTGTTTTCAATGTCAGCGTAACATATGTTGCGGTGCTTGTAAAATATCGGATTAAATATATAATACTTCTTATTCCATGCATAATTTTAATTTCATCTGAATATGTTGTTTATGACAGCTCTTTTCCTTTCCTAGATTTCTTTAGCATTTATCATTAAGTTTCTCATCTCCTCCATAGATTGTAGCGAATTGACCACTTTTTACACTACATTTGGAAAATATAGTGCGATGATGGAATATGTTTTGTTAACTTGAGTAATATTTGTCACATAAGAAGTTTAGCCTAAACACTAGTACACATTCTGAAAATAACTGGAAATAACTTCGCGAGATATGAAATGAAACAAAATATTCTCCCACACCACTTCTCACACACCACTTCTTTGATCTACAGAGAATAAAAATTTACCCTATATCTAAAAATACATTTGATGAAATGTTTAATTAAAAGAAAATTCCCATAACGGACACTTAATACTGACAATTGAGGAAATACCATAATATAAATTTTGGAGCTCTGCATATGATTAAAATAACAATATTTATTTTATGATGTGTTACCTAACTGTATGATAGTGTGTATACTCTAAGTTATTAACAGTCACTGAATAAACTAGAAACACCTCTTGTTTATTTTTATTATTTTTAGAAATAATTTGAGGATAGTCATGGAGATTCACGTGACACAAGTGTGACAAAACTGGCCCTTTAAATTAAAGATAAAACTTTCTGCCAGCTGAGTGGACTGGAGCAACAGAAAATAAAGTGTCTTGCTTAAGGAAGCAACATAGCACCCGGGGCCGAACTCACAATATTACGTACGACCTTCAGTTGAACACCCAAACAACAAGGTCATGCACGTTCACAGTAGAAAATAAAGAGGCCTAACACAGATTTTAAGACATACATTCGATTTAATCAACCTACTGTGTTTATCAAAAATCTACCAGGCGTCCTGATAGACAAAGGTTGTTTATAAATATTTTTACAAATTTTTCGTTGTAAAAATTAGTAGCAGTTATATCGGTGTCTGTAGCATTTGCATTCAGCTTGAAAAGTTACATCACGAAATACAAGAATTTACTAATTCGCTTTTCCTTTGGTCTTTAATTAGAAATTATCATTAATTTAAAAATCATGTAAAACATGAGTAGAACAGTTGAATTAATCCATTATTTAATGGCAGCGTATTTAATTTCATTACTTCGATCAACTGAACTACCTAATCGCTGACTTAACATGAAAGTGGCTAAGTATTCCATACACATGTATACTTAGCTTATTCTTCAGGCAAATCAGCGTGATGCTGTGTGTGTGACACAACTGGATCTTTAAATTATGAAATAACTAGTTTTATCTCTTATAAAAGAATCATCATTGACAGCTTATCTCACCTTTCCCTTACTTCTGTGTAAACTTTTAGAACAGAGATCAAATATGTGTTAATTAAACATAATGGCCTCACAAATAAACATTGATCTACAACCATAGTGTGTTTGTAGCTTACGTTATTGTCAGTTATCAACCTCAAATTCTCATAATTTGTTTACGTGTTTTCTGAACATCGGCATGTAAGCTACACGTGACGAGATTCTAAGAGGCAAAACTATTCGATTCGATATGCAAACAAAGTACCTGTTGTTTATATGTGGTTATAATTTCTGAGTGAAACTAAATACACGTTTAATAAATGTATACGTAAATAAGACTTACTGATCCAATCTGGCCACAAATACCCAGTAAACACCCTAAACCGAATGCCAACCTGTACTAATGACTCCTGCTAAATCAAACCATACGCATACTCCAAACTAAGCCAATCCAACGCGAACTACACATATTCCCAAAAATCCGCATGCGTGACTCGACAGCAACAGCCATCAAATGAGCAAGACAGACGTGATCAAGCTGCAGCTGTCATATTATGTAGTCTTTATAATAAAAAGCCAAAAACGTTATTATTATCTGCAGCGACTATGACCTATTACATAATAAGCCGTGCTCTACCTCCTCCCGTTGTCTTTTTTAGTTTAAAACCAGACATCGACAACCTTTTTCGAGAAGCGGGCCGCATGAGATATGGCTCATCATTAAGCGGGCGGCATGCACTTATTTACATTCGTGCCCACATTAAAAAAGGGGCGGTAATTTAGGTTGTTGTGATTTGTTTCTTCAGAATTCGTACACGTTGTTTTCCTTGATCGTAAAAATGATAGAAAGATAAATTACGACTGATAAGTTTTGTAAACAAATCAGAAAGATTTCACTTAGGTGACTTAGGCGAGCCATTCAGAAAGCTTCGTGGGGAGCAGGTTTCCAACGACTAGTTTAAACCCTGA
>OZ024743.1:356166001-356183501 GCA_964016885.1 Eledone cirrhosa | reverse complement strand
ACACACGTACTCAATATTAACGTATAAATATATATACACACATCTCTCTATACATACACATGTAATATATATATATATATATATATATATATATATATATATATATATAGTTAAAAGAATAGATGTATAACACACAAGTTATTATATATTGGTAAACGGAATAGAAAATGCTGACAAATTGTTCATAGTTGAAAAATGGTTTAATTAGGAATAAAAGAGTATTAGTGATTGTATGGGTTAGTATTCAGTTGTGGTTTTAAGTTTTTAAGTTTTTACCGGTTGCGCATTTCTAAATGCTTTTAAAAAATAATTTGCAAAAAGAAATGCGCAACCGGTAAAAACTTAAAAACTTAAAACCACAACTGAATACTAACCCATACAATCACTAATACTCTTTTATTCCTAATTAAACCATTTTTCAACTGTGAACAATTTGTCAGCATTTTCTATTCCGTTTACCAATATATATATATATATATACATCTACACATACACACATCTGCCTATATACGCACGTATACAGACATCATATGCTCACATACACGCGCACGCTTACACTTAAGTGTGCACATAGACGTAATCGTAAACATATATATACACACAGACATACAAACATGCATGTGGATACACAACCGCACACACACGTATAGGCATGAAACCATATACGTACAATTACAAAACACGGCACACCCCCATGCATAAAATCTAACTGGGAAAGTAGCTAGGGGAACACACATGGAAATAAATAAATAAAATCAAAAAATAAAAATATAAAAAAATATGTATTTTTAATATTTTTAAATATTTTTATTTAAACTCTAAACTCTGTTTTCAAATCCATATCACATTCAATAATAAAAATGTTTTCTGATGAATGAAGAAACCATTGGTAAATGAATTAATTATCTTATGTTGTTTATTACATAACTATATATTAGAATTCTCGGAAAATTTATGTGCATTTTTTCTTCAAACTTCTATTTTGTACCTAACTCTGTGTAGTTAACTATTTGTCTAGTCAATTTCTAAAGGCTAGAAGAAATAATTAGTTAACTGACATATAGCTGTACATCGCGGAAAATAATCTGTATCATTTGTCTATTATTTCTTCATAAGTATATTTTAAACTTATAGCTTCGTTTAAATGATTTCTTATGTGGTTGATTTATACTGATTGGGAGAGGAAATACTGTATATATTTTATGTAATGATTCTTTGGATTAACATTTTCATATATAGCTCTGATTAATAATTATTTAATTAATTCTTCATTGAGCCACACCGTGAATGGTTGCCAAACTCATATATGTATCTGTGATTATGTCTAATTATATATATATATATATATATATATATATATATATATATATATATATATATATATATACCCTTTGAATTTAATATATATATATATTGGGTTGTAACATAAATTCCCGCTGTTGTTTTATGAAGAAGGCTCATTTCAACGGCGGGAATCTATGTTACAACCCACTCGACTTTATAGATGAGTATTTCTTGTCCCAACTTCTCCTTGTACCAACACGATATCAGAAAAAAGACGTTGGACATGGAGTTTAGTAACCACACTAACCCTATACATAATGCGTTCGTGAGTTTTATATTGAATAATAATATTATTCGATTCGTTTGCAAGCAAATCACCTCATAACACAATGTTTTATAAAGGACAATCACCATCCTTTTGTTCTAGCGGTTAAAGAGAGATTTCCACACCATTATCCTTCTTTTCTCTATTATTTCCCGATGCTACCTTGAATTATCTTGTGCACTGTGGTCACCCCACACGAAATTATTATGAAAATTTAAGCAACTGAAAGATCAATCATAAAAAATATAGATGGCATGGCAGGCCTTGACTATTGGGGTCAACAAGAAAATCTCAAACTTGTATGTAAATAAAATCAACTCATTAAATCAACTCATAGTACGATAGCAATAAATACCAGAGTGTAATGTTCGTCAATACAACTCCTAGAGGCGAACTGGCTTACAGATTTAGATGGGCCCTATGAAAGCTCAAATTGACTATTAAGATAGTTGAAAGACCAGGTATTCCCATAAAGACCCTAATTAGTAAAACATACCCATTTCAAAGAACCCTCTGCATTGATAGGAAATGCATAGTCTGCAAGCTAAGCCCGTAAAACTAGCTGCAAAACTAGGAACGTAGTATATACCATAAGATGCACTGAGAGACAATGTAGGAATAAGAAAATAACCTACATAGGTGAAACAGCCTGTAGCATAGGAGGAAGGATTAGTGAACACTGGCGAGAACTCCGGGATGGGAGAAACTCATGAGTACTCCACTAACATGCCAAAATGGAACATAGGGGCACATTAGAGAACATAGAGATAAAAATTATACCCACACACAGAAAAGATGCAATGTTCAGACAAATGATAGAGGCTACAAACATAAACGAACTCCAACCAATATATATATATATATATATATATATATATATATATATATATATATATATATATATATATATATATATATATATATACTGCTCTCTGTGTATCTATCTGAAAATCCTTATATGTACACGGTGACACTAATGATGGGTGGGTGCGTGAATGTGTGAAAATTAGGTGAAAATTACGTCTATATATTTATATATGATGAATTATAGGAGCCCATTTGAATATATATCTATTGATGGTATACAAGCTCCTACATAAATTGGTATAATTTAACCCAAATTGTAGGAATCCTATAATGAAACGAGACGTTCGTCTGGGAAGAGATATATTCGATATGTCTCATATGAAATAATACAGCCAATTTTCCACGCAATACTTTTAGTTAGCACCCTGAACGCATAATTGGGAATATAATCACTTATTTCCTAATGTTTGTTGAGTGAGTTGTAATTTGGCCGGAGTATCGCTAAAAAGCTTTCTCCGATATTGTATTTATTATATATATATATATATATATTAGAAAGATCGAGTATCGAAAAATCGGCGCACGAGTTCACGATAAACAAAATTCGAAATGAGCGGCAGAGGGCTCAATAATTCAGATGAATCAGAGCTATAACTATCGTTAAAATACCGTCACATATAGAACAAGTCTACAATCAACCATACGAAAAAAATCGATAATAGAAGATTCGGGACAAACAGATAAAAAATATCAAATATATATATATATATATATATGTCTATATATATATATATATATATAAAGATGCAAAAGTTCTATTTAAATTGTTGGGATACAACAAGTAAATATTTTTATAACTGATATAAAGCACTCGACAAGTATTTGGAGTAGATATACGATATTAATAAATGGAAACTATATTTATAAAACCATATTTATTTCATTATACATATTTCAAGGATACCAAGTTAAATTATGGTATGCCTTCATCAGACAAAATACAATATATATCAGTTTTACAAATAAGCAGTGACGTACCCTTTCAAAATGCGACCATTACTTTTGGAGGACATCGGGATTTCTCTCTCTTGAGTTTTTTCTCTCTGTCTGATGGTTTGATATCTCTCTGTTGCTTTCCTCTGTTTTCTTATTTTTTCCTTTTTTCTTCTTTTCTTTCCTCTTTTTCTTTATTTATCTCTCCCTTTTTCTCCACGCTTTTCTCTCTCCGTCTTTTGTAATTGTCCTTAACACTAAGACTTACTAAAATAATATAAACAAACCACTATCCTGATGTCCTCCAAAAGTAATGGTCGCATTTTGACAGGGTTCGTCAATGCTTATTTGTAAAACTGATATATATTGTATTTTGTCTGATGAAGGCATACCATAATTTAACTTGGTATCCTTGAAATATGTATAATGAAATAAATATGGTTTTATAAATATAGTTTCCATTTATTAATATCGTATATATATAAATATATATATATATATATATATATATATATATATATATATATATATATATATATATATATTTATATATATATATATATGTATGTATATATATATATATATATATATATATATATATATATATATATATATATATATATATATATATATATATGTATATATATATATGTATATGTATATATATATATGTATATATATATGTATATATATATATGTATATATATATATATGATGATGACTGCAAACTCTTCTAAGAGTATTGGAATCGCTTGTCAGATTACAGAAAATGCTGCACTTTTAGGCTACGCCCAGCCATAAGAACCTGTAACATATCCTGAACAAGCAATGTCTGTACTTTGAAGGGATTTTTAAGTGGGGAAAGGCCTTGCATTCGACCATCTCACTCTCTGACCATCAAAAACACTACTCAAAAAGGAGAAGTGGTCAACATCATCGGATGCTTCTGAAGCCGCAGTTTTTTTTTCAGAGTTTCCCTCTCCTCCAAAAGTGTTGTGACAACAATTGGGGGCCTTTCACGGCAAGGTGAAAAAAAAAAAAGAAAAGTATTATTTGGATGGCCATTGACTCTGTCGAGTTCCTCCGCCCTTTGCCGGATATTGCATTTCAATCTGCGGAGTGTCCAAATATCACCCTCTTCACCAAGCAAGCTTGGTGGGGTTGCCGGTTTAGTCCCCGACGACCCGAGCATGAGACATATATATATATATGCAGACACACACACACACACACACACACACACATACACACACACACACACACACACACACACATACACATACATTCACACACACACATACACACACACACGCACTCATATATACATATATGTATAAATATATATGTGTATGTATGTGTGCGTGTGTATGTGTGTACGTGTGTGTACATATAAACCGTTGACCGAAGAAGCATTAGAACATTTTAAAATTTGAAATGTAGTCGTCCTATCGAGAACTCTAAATAATAGAATATCATAATTTACCCTTTGAGATGAAGAAGGTATTAAATATTCTGAAATGGCTTAATTATGAACCAGCTGCTCCTTATCGAAGCGAGTAACACACTCACACGGTATTCGAGAGATTCATTACGGTCGCTTCTCCATTATCTTACTGTGAGCATAGTTACGTCCCTTTATGGTCTGAGTTCAAATCCCGTCGAGGTTAACTTTACCTTTCATCCTTACGGGGTCGTTAAAATAAAGTACCAGTAATGTACTGGGTAATTGCTGGCCTTGTGCCTAAAGTAGAAACAATTATCTTACTGTGAACAGATTTCAATTAATTAGTTGTTATTACATCCGTCTTAAAAAGAAATAATTGTTTCTACTTTAGGCACAAGGCCAGCAATTACCCAGTGCATTACTGGTACTTTATTTTATCGACCCCGTAAGGATGAAAGGAAAAGTCAACCTCGGCGGGATTTGAACTCAGATCGTAAAGGGACGTAACTATGCTGGAAAGCATGGCGTCCGACCCTCTACCGATACTGCCAATCCACATATTCACTTAATAGAAAGAATACTTCAATATATTAAAGATAATAAATATGTTAACCTAGTGCTTGAACTCAGATTGATAAGATCATGGGTTCCATTCCAGAAGTAAGCGGCACGTTGCTTCTTTGAATAAAATATGCGATCGGCAGATATTATCAGCACTGGAAAGATCAATGGAAACATAGTTTCCTTGGTCAAAAGAGATTTCTAAGAAATATGAGACATCTTTTTTGGAAAGTATCTAGCTGTGTAATATGTGTTCTATATAGTGCCCTCGATTCAGACATATACAGCAATGGTGATATGACAACTGTACAGTAAACTGAGGTTTTGGTTTTTAAATTTATTCCTCTCTCACTCCATACCCTTGCTCGCAGTTTTCCAAAAGCATCACTAGCCTCGGTGTTCTTATTCACTATTCCATATGTTATATTATATTATATTTTATATATTTTGTTAATCTGTTCTTTTGGCATGCACATATCTTTTGCAGATTGCTTGATATTAATTGTATTTAAATACCAGCATTTAAAACAGTCTGCACACTCACAGTTGTATAGGAATATACTTTTGTCTATTAAGAGCAATAGAATGTGTCTTCTGGTTGTGCATTTCGTTTATATATGGTGACAATTCTTTATATATTTTTATTGCCAGTGTTGTCATTAATAGCTTATTCAAAGACAGATATTTTCTCAAGTTCAGTTGAAATCTAATAAAAAAGTTAATAACTAGTAAATCTTTTCACTTTACCATAGCTCAGCTTGCTAACATTTTAACGGAGACCATAATGTTATTTTTTGCATGAGAGTCTAATTTCTCTATTAGTTCACTTGTCTTTCTGTCTTACCTGCTGATGTAAAAGCGGGAGAGTGTCGGTACTTACATTGTGTCAAGCAGACCGAGCCGCCTATACTCATGCTTACATTACTTTAATGGTATAATATATAAATTTCAATATTGGCTTCAATATTCGAATCACATTCGCATTATATACATATGTCTTCTATATAAATATGGAAATTATTGCATTTGTATTACCACCATTTCCAACTTTATGCATCCTCTCCATTACATATATATATTGATATTTGCAGAAGATGTGTTTTGATTTGTCTCTTAGGAATATACTTATATTTTTGATGTGTGCGCCTGTGCGTATACGTGCTTGTACGTGCGTGTACGTGCATGCTTGTGTACACGTTTTGATTAAAAGGTACTCGATTGTAAAGTAATATATTTCTTATCTTAGCCTTACTTTTTATTCACACACACACATAAAAATACATACACGCACGCGTACGCCCACACACACACACGCACGCGCAGCATACACACACACACACACAGACACACACACACACACAGACACACACACACACACACACACACACATATATATATATATATATATATATATATTTAATATAGAAATGGCTCCTACAGGACTAGAACTGTTTCATTCGGCAGAAATCATCAGGAAGCCGACTGTCCAAGTAATGTTGTGGTATTTATAATGTTGTGGTGATTGGGATGGGGGGAGGTCATTGGTTGATGGATTAAAAAAAAAAGGGAACCCTTTAAAACTATATTTAACAAAAGCAGAAAAAATTATATAGACAGGTTCACACTGGGGTGCGGGACACTCCTGATTTTAAAGGTTCACTTAAGCTAACAACGGCTATTCATTGGTAGCTCTGCTGAAATGGTCAGGTGCCTACAATCACACTCGCAGGCACACACATATGCCCTCACTCCCACACTCACGCACACGCATAACACACTCATATAAATATATACTGGTATATACTTATATATATATATAGGAAAAGAGTCAGGAAACGACGACTGAGTTCCGGCCGTTTCGATAGCTAGATACAAACTAAGGCACCAGTATTAGGACAGCGGGAATCTAGATGAACTTATCACGGGGTACAGTCCATATATGGGCATGCAGTCAAAGCGAAAAAGCAAAAAGATCTAAGCAAAAAATCCTAAAAGTTTGTTGATTTTCCTGTGTCACGGGAAGTGGTCAGTGATCTGGGATGTCGTGTACATAGTTAAACACCTTCATAGCCGCGAGGCGCTAAACATGCCAAAATACAAGGGGGAAGGGGGAAGAAATAGGGCTGACCTGATGATGCCAAGTAGTCAGGCGTGTACACACGGCATTAAGAGAGATTTTATCCTATACCACTCTCTTAATCTATAAAAACGGTAAACTTCAATTCAAAGGGATAAGAAAAAAGAAAAAAAGTTATCATTTAAGTTGGAGCCTACAAGACAAAATCTTACTTGGAAGGAGGCGGTCCGTGCAATTTACATTCGGAGGAAATGATCCAGATGCTGTTTGTAAAGGAACAATTGTTAAACAAAAAGAATGAACTCGTTACCTCGTGTAAACACAGAATATATATATTTTACCTTCAAACCCCCTCATGACCAAGATGGGTAGATCTCGGCTTTGTTTCCTTCCCAATTACAAACTAAGAGAGAGAAGAAACCCCAAGCATACATAGGTAGAAACAGATTTTTTTTTTTTGTCATTTACACTTTCTAAATACACTTAGGTGGATATTTGCATACATACGCTATTATAAACAGTTCCTAATCTTCCTTATGTAAACCCGGAATATTTTCACTCTTGCCAAAGCTTATATACAGCCCTATGGTACCAGCCGAACAGATATCTATGACTCCTTACTAGACTAAGTGTGGATTTCTTTCGGAGATTGAATATAAAATTTAAAGGAAAAAACAAGTAAATTAGTGTATGAGGCGCCCTTTCTGTGCCTCGGAGTAATTGATAACTAAATGTTTTCATCAGCAACTGACTTAGTAATAAAATATAAATGCTTGACTTTTTAGCCGAGTGGTGGCTTAGGTCGGATCTAGCTGTCGAAACGGCCGGAGCTCAGCCGTCGGGGTCCTGATTCTTTTTTTATTACCAACGCTACTACACTACTACCTTAAGTATTGAGTATTCTGGTGCGTTATGGGCCAGCTGGTATCTTACCACACCCTCTTTGTAATATATATATATATATACACGGGGATCGGAATTAACAGTATTACGCAGTTCACAGTAATAATAATAATATTAGCTCAAAGAGGAATAGAGAATTTTCTTCTGAGCTCACATACAAATATAAATATATTACACAAAGAGAAGTGTGTTACACAGTGAAATGTGTGTAAATAATTATTACAAGTGAGATTACAATCCATGAGAGCCGTTATTTGATGCAGATAACACGTGATTTCGCCCTACTCACTTGTAATAATTCTTAACAAACATCTCACTGTGTAACACACTTCTCTTTGTGTAATATATTTATATTTGTATATATATATATATATATATATATATATATATATATATATATATATATATATATATATATATATATATATATATATATATATATATATATATATAACGGAGGAGTTGTGGTAAGGAATTAGATGGACTATAACGCACCAGAGTACTCAATACTTAGGGTAGTAAAGTGGGTAATTGGAGAGAGTATGACCCCGACGGCAGAGCCCAAGCCGTTTCGACGGCTATTTCTGGACTCCAGAAATAGCCGTCGAAACGGCTTGAGCTCTGCCGTCGGGGTCATACTATCTCCTATATATATATATATATATATATATATATATATATATATATATATATTATACTTGGGGAGGGTCATATTTGTGTAATATTGCCAGAATTAATAACAGAACACAGTCACTGTTTGGTTGGTTTTCGCTTCTCGCTTCTGTGTCTTTTATATCGGTAATCTAACTTACTCCTTCCTCAATGTTGCCATTGACTGACCGACGGTCAAAAATAATACAGATACAATATAGACACAAACACATATATATAGTTTATCATAAATCTTTCGTTGCACATCTGCAACATCGTCAGTGGTGTTATATCTTCCTCCTGTTGTATTGTATGTCTACGCCATTTTTATTCAGTCTGTCTATATATTTATTAATTTATTTGCTTGTTTGTTTATTTTATTTTGTCTTCTTTGCGCATGCGTTTGCGTGTGTGTATAGTGTTTTGTTTGCTGTGTGATGGGTGACTAGTGTGTGTTTATGTGCTTGTTGTTATTGTGCTTGTGTATGTATTTATTTATTTATTTATTTTATTTTATTTACTTATTTATACTTCTCTTAGGTCAGTGTTGTTTGTTTGGTACGAGTGATGAAGAATGTGTCCCGCAAGTGCGACCCAACAGAAATGGAAAGACACATCCAACACTTCATCAACCGCATGCAGTTCTCTGGCTACAACCAAAGAGACAGAGTCAGAGTATACGAAGGAGCCATGGAAAAGTATAAGACCCTCATAGAACTGCACATGAAAGGAATTTGCCCATTATACAGGAGAAAATCATGGAATAGCATAGATAGGGCTAGACATAAGATAGGGAAAGCCACCTCATGGTACGACAACCAGAGATACCAGAGTGCCATGTTTGTGGACGCCACCCCTGGAGGGAAATTAGCTAACCAGTGTAGAAAGGCCCTGAGAAAGACCCACTTAAAAATTAAGGTGGTAGAAAAGCCAGGAACCACCATAAAATCCCTGATCAGCAAAACCTACCCTTTTAAGAAAACCCACTGTACCAATAGGAAATGTATCATATGTAAGGTGAATCCCCAGATAAACTGTAAAACTAGAAACGTAGTCTATAGCATAAGATGTACAGAGGGTACTTGCAGAAACATGACAACAATATACATAGGTGAGACAGCTCGTAGCATAGGTGAAAGGATAGACCAACACTGGGGGGAACTAAAAGGACGAAAAAACGGGTCAGTACTATACGAACATGCTAGACAACAACATGACGGTAACATAGACAACATAGAAATTAGAATAATATCTAAACATAGAAATGACCCAGCAGATAGGCAAATCAGAGAGGCCAGTGAAATAGAAATTAGAAGACCAAGGCTAAACAGAAAGAATGAATGGAATAACAACATCACCCAAACAAACAACACTGACCTAAGAGAAGTATAAATAAGTAAATAGAATACAATAAATAAATAAATACATACACAAGCACAATAACAACAAGCACATAAACACACACTAGTCACCCATCACACAGCAAACAAAACACTATACACACACGCAAACGCATGCGCAAAGAAGACAAAATAAAATAAACAAACAAGCAAATAAATTAATAAATATATAGACAGACTGAATAAAAATGGCGTAGACATACAATACAACAGGAGGAAGATATAACACCACTGACGATGTTGCAGATGTGCAACGAAAGATTTATGATAAACTATATATATGTGTTTGTGTCTATATTGTATCTGTATTATTTTTGACCGTCGGTCAGTCAATGGCAACATTGAGGCCCGAGTAAGTTAGATTACCGATATAAAAGACACAGAAGCGAGAAGCGAAAACCAACCAAACAGTGACTGTGTTCTGTTATTAATTCTGGCAATATTACACAAATATGACCCTCCCCCAAGTATAACAATATTTGTTTCGACACACGATTTCATATAAAAAACCTCGCAAAACTAATTCATCGCCGCTATATATATATATATATATATATATATATATATATATACAGGGTAAGTGGAAAGGGTCTCCCTATGAAAATTACTTATAACGGTTTGGTTTACTTTGGCCAATTTGGACAAAATTAATATCTTCATATTTATGCAAGATGGAGTCACTCTTCATTTTGAACGAACTATCCGTAAGTGGCTTGATGTCCAAATTCCAGGACGTTGGCTAGTTTCCTGAGATCCACACGAAGGGCCAGCACGAAGCCCTGACTTAACGCCATGCGATTTCTTTCCAGGACCTGTGGACAAATGAAGTTTATAGCTCAAAACCAAGAACTGTGACTCAATTGGTGGGAGGCATTCGTCATGTACTGACTGACAAGCATACCACCTGACTGACTAGCATACCACCTGATTGACCAGCATACCACCTGACTGACCAGCATACCATCTGACTGACCAGCATACCACCTGACTGACCAGCATACCACCTGAGTTCCTGAGTTAGTTTGAGCATATACCCACACGATTAAAAGAATTGAGAGACAATGTTGCTGCTTATGTAAAAATTCCTCACTGTACTGTACTTTGCTATTATACTGTTCAAAATAATACGTTTCATGTTAATCGACCAATAATTAATTGTTTAACAACATCATATTGGGAGTTTCTTTTCACCCACCCAGTATATATAAATATATTGCACTGGAACCTTCTGCCAACTTAACCTGTGACATTCTCTTTCACATTTACTCCAAAAGGCCAAAACATAGGCGTATGAAAAGAAGGGGTTCAACAATATTTCTATGAACAATGCACGTGACAGCTAAACTGTACTTTCAACTTCTTAATTTTCTCCAAATAAAACAAGTTTCCTGTCGGTATATTGTCGTGAGTTTTTAACAGGCACTCACAAATAAACGTTTCTCATTGGAGATGCTATTACCAATGTTCTTATCTGTGCAACGTCTAGATACTCTGCTAGTATATATATATATATTTATATGATAAAGAACACAAGAGCGTCTACAACATCAAAGGATTTTTATTGGCTTACAATGTTTCTTTCTTACGTAACCGTAGGATTCGTCAGAGTTATAAAAGGGGTTTGATTGGTGTTATGGACTCTACCAACCAAACATTCAAGAACAAGGAGTAAAGAGAGTAAAGAGCAGAAGCAGGGGACGATAAGTCTAATTTTGGTGCGGGAGGGTGGGGTTTGGGTCCTTGTTTACTAGCTGTGGTCATATTCATTCCCGGGAGTCGAGTGGTTAGTTGAGCCATAGATGGGGTGGCGTCGATAGTAGGGTGCAGAGGGTGTGCAGAGGCTACACACACACAAATATATATATATTTATATATATTTATATAACATAATAAAAAGTGTTAAATCACCGATTGGTGTGTGTCCGTATACACGCATGCTGTAGCCGCAAAGTGTAAGCAGAGTTTTTCTAAGTTTATGGAAGGTTAGAATTGCCAGAATTATTTAACGGTACTTTTTATAATAGTTGTTCTACCTGGTATTACCAACAGTTCTATTCCGATGTTAATATAATCTAAGTCTGTCATTAGTGCAACTAGTAGTACTTACTGAAGTTATAATCAAATTTAAGCTCAGCATATAGTTTTTTGAGCGTCAATTATATGAAGTTTACGGAAGCAAGCAAATGGATAAAAATATCTAGGGTTTATCAATGTTTCATTAGGTTAGCTATATCTCTTGCTAATACATGTAGTCACCAACTACACCTTGTCGTACATGTAGGCACACCATATATGTACAGACGCCCACGTCCATAAACGTATACATATACGGACATACACATACATAAACACACATATATATATTCACACACGTATATATATATATATATATATATATATATATACACACACACACACACATATATATATATATATATATATATATATATATATATATATGTAAGTATGCATACATACACTCATACAACACACACAGACACACACTCACAACACACATGTATATATATATATACATACACACATATATGCACATACATATGTACGTATGGCTTATATCGAATATTAATAATAATATTCAATTCGTTTGTAAATAAACGGCCCCATTAAAGCTGCGCCGTGTCGATGACAAATCGTCATCCGTTTGTTCAACACTGGCATTGAGGAACAATCAACATGTTTCTGGGCCATTGCCCTTCATCAGAACTGTATACCTCTGCCAATCTATTGAACTATTGAAAATATATAGTATTTTCTTAAGTATACATCGACTGAGTAGCCTCATTTGCATACCCAGCGAGTTACGGCTGGCCTTGCCGAAAACTAAAATTAAAATTAGAATTTTATTTCTCGCCCTAGCACAGCTGATAAGAGTAAGTATGCATACGTACACACATACATGGCCCGTCATTGACGCGTATCAGCTGTCCTTCGCACTCTATAAACTCCTCTTCACGCTGTCAGTGCACCGTTTCACCCTCTCGCAAATTGCCTCGTCGAATTCGATGCTACCATCCGACGTTGTACTGAACTCATCTGCAATATTAATTTTGACAACTCCCTGCGAAATTCGATGGTCTCAGCCTGCTATTCATTTTTGAACTGGCACATCCGGCTTATCTCTCATCAATCTCCTCAAGCCGTACGCTCATCAGTGAAGTCCTCCACAAAACAACAGAACCTAATATGTCCCAGGAACTACAGCCAGCACTGGCCGATTGGTTGTCGAAGGCCTGTCCATCCCCCAGGGGATCAAGGAAATGAATTTTTTTTATGTCCATAATATGCCTTGAAATTTCGGGAAAATCAGCTAGACGTAATGCCTCAAAAAAGCCTTAAAAAGCTGATGCGGGCCCTAGGCCAAAAAAAAGTTGGATTTTCTTTGCTCACGGTATGAAGAAGAGACTGACTAATACATAGTTATAATTTCAAGGAAATCGGTCTGACGTAACGCCTCAAAAAACCCTAAAAATCGGCACTAGGGGATCAAAACGTTGAATTGTTCATGTGCATAACACTCCCTGAAACAATTTTTTTTAAAAACATAAATAATTTAATGAAGACTTTCCCTGGCAATGAACGGAAAAAAGCGAAGATAATACGTCGTTATGTGGAGCGTTGAGAACAATTACGCGCAAAGACAAAACCACGTTTATGATATAAATGAAGTCGTAGACTAATATCTCTGGCTACGTTTTTAACTCACAATTTCTCACTGGGATTGATGAGTTAATATCTGTATACAACAACTACAAGGGTACGCGATGGAGCCCACCCACAGCCCCGGCGGACAGAATGGAGAAGGCGGTTCCCCGGAGGACGGTAAGGGAGACGCGCTGGAAAAGCCACTCCAACTCGCGGGGCTCACACCTGCGGCTGGCCAGCTCAGCGCCTATGGTGGTGAGTAAGGAGATACCCTGGGGCCGAGGACACCAGAAGTCTCCACTGCCAGGGTTACGACCGCAAACCTGTCGGAGAGCGACCGGTATTTGAGGAGTTTGGCCCCCTCATCCCGACGTGTAGCAGAACCTGGGTCAGTCGCAGACTGCACCAGGTTACGGCTGCAGAAAGTGTCGGTGCAAGTGGAATGCCAGACGAGGGGTTTGCCACCGCGTAACGGGAAGATGGTCATGCCATCTGGCCTTTTGCCGTCCCCTCGATCCAGCCCCACCGGCTCGAGCTGGGAAGGGAAGCCTGCAGCGTCCAAGCCCTGCTTAAGGACCTCGTTGAGGACAGCATGGCGTGGAATGCGGCCAGCACTGTGGCGACAGGAAAGCGGGTGGAGGCCGAAAGAGTCCACGGTGGAACCGCAGCGACATTGGTGTGGCTGGCAGATCCGGAGGCCGAGCCTCAGGGAAACGCCGATTCGCAGGCTATGGTTGTCTAGCTGCGTGCCAGTGGTGAAGGATGGCAGGGCATGGATCCAGGCACCACTGTGGGGTTTGGAGGCCGCACGAAAACAATCAAGGCGGTGCTGGTCGAGCTGGCGCGTGAGCCTGTCTGAGGCCAGGCTACACTGGATGGCATCCCAAGTGCGTTGGGGGGACTTGACGTCAACAGTGGGAGAGGGAGGAGGGACGTCTACTGGGCTAAGTCCCAGCCGGTCCCACGTCTCAAAGGCGGCCTCACGTTCTCTGAACACTGAGGGTTCAGTTGTGTTTTGAAGAAGCCTGGTGACGAGGACGCGGTACGAAGTTACTGACGAAAGATACGCCGGATACTGGACCCCATTAGCCGAAGCTATGACCGTATCAGCAGCAAGGAGCATGTTCCGGGCTCCATATGACAGATAGGCCAGCGGGTAGGCAAAGGGGGCTCGGCTGAGGCAGGTCTCGAGGAGATGATCCCGGTGTAAAGAGTGGAAGGCATTCCTCATGTCAAGCTTGACAATGACGTGCCTGGAATCCCTGGATCCTGGAATCCCTGGATGCCGGTAACGATGGGCAGCTGTTGAAGAACTGCCTGTTGCATGAGCAGCCCCCTCACAACCACCGGACACACCGAAATAATACACATGTAAAGTTTGAAAAAAATCGGTTGGGTACTTCTCGGCTTTCACACACACACACACACACACACACACACACACACACACACACACACACACACACACACACACACACACACACACACTAAAAAAATCAATCTGTGAACGCAGAAGTAGATATTTCGAAAAACGTTGCAACCGAAGGAAAACAGGAAGACGATACTTTGTTTCGTGAAGACGTTCCCTGGCAATGAACGGAAAATAGCGAACATAATACGTCATCAATGTTCGTCAGAATGTCGTAATGCAGACAACCAGACATACAGACAGATATTATAAGAGCGCTACGGAGATGGATAACCGGCGCCTAACACCCCTTTAACAACAGAAAATTGAAAAATAAAAGCTGCAGTTAATATCTTTAGACCGCAAGGAACATATAAATGCAAGTTTGAAGTCAATCGAAGTAGAAATGTGGATTTGTATAGACTTTGCAAAAATGGGGACACACACACAGACAAGAACAGTTTTATATATATAGATGCTTATTTCTGCATGATTTACAAACATGTACCTAACACGCACGCAAGCTCACGCGAACACACATGCACAGGCACAAGAAGACACATACACAAACTCAGATATATACAACTAAACTCTCACACATACAAATCTTGCACTTTATCTTCCTAATTATAGTTGTTTCTAGCTCATGCACAATGGTGGTAATTTGAAGTACGAAAAGTCTATTATATCGGCCCTAGTCCATTACTGGTATTTTATTTTAGCTACTCCGGAAGGGCAAAAGGCAAAGGTGACCTCCCTAGGATTTGAACTTAGCACACTTAAATAAAGGAAATGTCCATCGCAAAGCAATTTGTCCACACCTAATATTTCTTTCATTCGATTAATTCACCTCTATTACGTTTTTTTTTAATTTAGCCACAAGACCAGCAATTAGGGAGTGGTGTAAACCCATTAAATTGACTCTAGTTCTTGACTGGAAGTTATGCCAGCATGATAAAAACCAACAGTAAAGAGATAGTTTCGTCATATACTTGAAAGATTGTCACAGCAACCGTATTCTGAGATATGCCATTACACACAGATGGTGATATCAAGCCTACCGACCTAATATTGTAATCAAAGAGAAAACAAGAAAAAAGTGACTTATGAGGTTAATCTGAAATGTTAGTGATGTAAAATAATATTACGTTCAAACTAGCACCGAGTGTGGAGGTGCGTGTCTTAGTGATTAGGATGTTCATAATGTCGTGGGTTTGATTTCTGGATTGGACTGTGTTGTACGCTTGAGCAAAAGACTACTTTTCACGTTGTTACTCAGCAGAGAATTAGTACCAGCAATAGCTGGGGGTTTAAACTCCCCGATGGACTGGCGCTTTATTCAGTGGTGAGTGATGTAATCTCTGTCGCTTCACGCCACGGTAATCTAGAATAGATTGAATCCAAGCCCCCAGTTATGTTAAAGTAAAGTAAAACAGTAGTAATCTGAAATCCCTACACAACGAGGACTTCTGGCCCAAACAAATGGAGGAGCTTTTGTCCTGGGGACGATGGTGTTCATGAGGCTCTTTTCTATTTAATTAATTTCAATTAATTAAATTTTCGGGGATTCTCCATCTCCTTTTTAATCAGACATAATTATGTAAATAATGATTGTTTTCTTCAGTAAGGATTAAAAGTTAATTAATATTTATTGGTTTAATTCATCACGTATGCCTCATTTTAATATTAATTTCTTATGCAGCAGGCGTCCTTGGATATTTTCCCTAATCATTTTATGTCTTACTCTCTTTCACAATCCTTATTCGTAATTTCTTTTTCTCTTCCTTCTTTTTCTTTTTCTTTACTTTGCTCTTTTCCGTTATTCTGTTTCCTTCTTGGGTCTCTTTTTTTCATCTTTCTTTCTTTATCTTTCTGTATTTCCTTCGCTACACTCTTTTTCTTTCTTTCTTTCACCTTTAATGCATGCTCTAATTATTTCATTCGTCGTTATATTTTGTTTACCACTTTTGCTCTTTCACTATCT
>OZ024743.1:356161001-356163501 GCA_964016885.1 Eledone cirrhosa | reverse complement strand
ACATTCGGAGTTTGTAGTTAAGATAGAGATTCAGTATAAGAATAACATTAAGAAAGATGCTGATGTTACATAAATCGTTTATTCATAATAATTATTTCAACGGTTCTCGAATGCAATCCAAGATTTAATTCATGCAATTGTTGTTGTTATGAGAACAGTATATTCAGATGAAATTCTATTTTGTGATATGCTGCAGGCAGAAAAAAAAAACACGTCGTTCTGTTCCTGCGTCCAACCTTGGTCGATTCCTGGATAGCCTATATGCGCCCGCCCCGAATCACACTACCACCATTCTGTTATGCACGTATAGGATTGTATAGGATTGTATAATCGTGACATGAGGGTCCGTGTTTTATATCCTTGTTCCTTTTATCCTTATATTTCGTTCTCCGTATGTCTACCTGCATTTGTATTTATGTGTATTTGTTGTTCCTATGTTCTCTGTATTTATATATGTATACCAATATGTATGTCTACCAAGGACGAAGGACTCTGGTGTGTGATATAAGATAGTATGTCTGCAATTGATCTCTCACTAGAATCTTGTTGAAAAGTGGAGGAAAGTAAGGTTCTCCGATGTTGATAAAGATATTTTTTGGGGAAAAAATAATTAGCTGCAATTTGCTTTTATTCAAAACGTGATAATTGAGTGATAATTCCCACTTTCTTTTTTGTTATTAAATATCTTATAAAGACAAAGGGCCTATGTTTTCTTTTATTTTTTTATTTTTTGTTTTTTGTCTATTTAGCAACGCCTCCCTGGCTGATAAGTGGAAGTGAAGTAATTATTTTCAATTCAGAAACCTGAATCAAATACTGGAACACGTTAATGCTACCCAATGTCTAAATGGTAGTATTAACTTGCACTAAGGAAATGGTAAGAAGATTACACGAAATTCTGTATTTTATCGCTGAAATATTTTAACTAAAACATTTATAAGTATCAGCCGACTAGACTTCGACGTCTGTTATTTCATCAAAACAGTTATCATTTAAAATGTAGATCCACACACCAATTTCCCTCTCTATACAGGTATATATGTATATAAAGTAATGTTTCTTCATTGGATTGTCAGTATCGGTAGAGGGTCAGACGCCATGCTTTGACGCATAGAGTTACGGCCCTTGCCATTCTGAGTTCAAATCCCGCCGCAGTTAACTTTGCCTTTCATCCTTATGGGGTCGATAAAATAAAGTACCAGTAATACACTGGGTATTTGCTGGCCTTGTGCCAAAAGTAGAAACAATTATATATATCCACTCCGAAATGCAAGATTGAGTAAAGCGTGTTAAAAAAGATCAACAGTCGCTCCTGCTTGCAAGTCTCCTCTCTCTCTAACTCTAACAATGTTGTCCAAGAGAATGGGTAAGGTCAATACAGTTTCACATATGTTACTTTGCAAGGAAACTCCGAAGGCAAAGGACCGAAAGAAACACTG
Source organism: Eledone cirrhosa (assembly GCA_964016885.1). Taxonomy (NCBI): domain Eukaryota; kingdom Metazoa; phylum Mollusca; class Cephalopoda; order Octopoda; family Eledonidae; genus Eledone; species Eledone cirrhosa. The sequence continues at coordinate 356,162,062 of OZ024743.1, read as the reverse complement.
AAAAGCATCACATAATTTTACTAACCAACACCTTGAACAGGTAATTTATTTATCGTCCCCGAAAATCAAAGGTTGACCGTAGTGTGATATGAACTTAGTTCGCGGGTAAGTGGTACAAAAACATTTCATCTTACGTCACAACGCCACTTCTGCTTCACATAACCCCCCCCCCCCCATACAGATATAAACGTGTTGGCTACGTCATTCATCCCTGACTCCAGATCTAAAGATTATCCCTAAAATTTGATGATTGCAAGAATCGTTTGGCATAAATAAAGTTTTAATCAAGAGAAAGTTATAGATCAAAAGTAGCCGCTAGCTTCGACCGTCTCTCCAAAACTCTTTTACTAAATTCCATTACTAAACATCCAAGATGTCAGCATTATTTATCGCTTCGTTAAGGAACTTACTCTAGCATTGGCTTGTTCTTAACGATGCAGATATGTTACGAAAGAATGTTCCTAACGAAGGTTTAGAGTTAATGCAGAAAATATACAGCCAGGTGAGAGAGAGAGAGAGAGAAAAGGAGGAAGAGAGAGAGAAAGAAGGAGGAAGAGAGAGAGGAGAGAATCAGACAGATCTATTGACACAATATGAATATATATAATATACATGTAACTATGTATATGTATCTATATATATATATACATGAATATATATATGTATATATTCACAACACACATACACACAAACACACACACAAACAAACATACAAACAAACACACACACACACACACACACACACACACACACACACACACACACACACACACACACACACACACACACACACACACACACACACACACACATATATATATATATATATATATATATATATATATGTACAGTATATATAAATAGATATGTATTTAGATAGATAGATAGAGCGACTGATAATGATACACAAATACGCACGTATGTGTAAATGTGTGTTATAGGAGAAAGAATAAGAAGAAATCAAAGCGGGTGTAATGCGTAAGAATTCGAAAAAAGAGGGAGTACCAGGAAAAAGCCCCGGAGGAGCAAGAGAAAGTGGAAAAGAGTGTGTACGAGGAAGG
>OZ024743.1:356155190-356160801 GCA_964016885.1 Eledone cirrhosa | reverse complement strand
CTTCATTGATCAAAGATGTATTTCCCTGTCTACTTCTTAAAACATATTATCTTCAGTAATTCTTCATGCATTTTTATTTTTAAATTTCTATATTTGTTTTACTTCTTCCTGTTTACTTCAACAACAACAATAGTTTCTTTTATTGGCCACAAGAACCCAAGGTATTGAGGACAATACATTGACGAAAAAACAACACACCACAGAGTGGGATATACATCAAGGGAAAGAGAAAAGAGTAGATATAATAATTGTTTCTACGTTTGGCACAAGGCCAGCAATTACCCAGAGAATTACTGGTACTTTATTTTATCGACCTCGTAAGGATGAAAGGCAAAGTTAACCTCGGCGGGATTTGAACTCAGAATGGCAAGGGCCGTAACTCTATACGTCAAAGCATAGTGTCCGACCCTCTACCGATATTGCCAATCTACCAAGTAGATATAATAATAATGGTTTCTGGTTGAGACACAAGACCAACAGTTTTGGGGGAGGAGAAAGTCGATTAAATCGACCCCATTGCATTACTGGTACTTTACTTTATTGACTCCATATTGATGAAAGGTGGGATTTGAACTCGGTTTCATCCTGTTTGTTTATCTTTGTCTTTTATCTATACAAGGTCAATAAAATAAAGTACCAGTAATGCATGGGGGTCGGTTTAATTGACTTTCCCCGCCCCAAAAATGGTTGGCCTTGTGCCTATAGTAGAAACCAATAATATTAATAATTGTTTCTACTTTAGGCACAATAATTATCTCAGTACATTAATGGTACTTTATTTCATCGACCCTGTAAGGATGAAAGGCAAAGTTAACCGTGGCGAGATTTGAACTCAGAATATAAAGGGCCGTAACTCTATGCTGCAAAGCATGGCGTCTGACCCTCTACTGATACTGTCAATCCACCGTCAATAATATTAATAATTGTTTCTACTTTTGGCACAAGACCAGCAATTACCCCAGTACAGTACTGGTACTTTATTTTATCGACCCTGTAAGGATGAAAGGCAAAGTTAACTGTGGCGGGATTTGAACTCAGACCATAAAGGGCCGTAACTCTTTGCTTCAAAGCATGGCGTCCAACCCCCTACCGATACTGCCAATCCACCGTACAATGATTCTACTTTTGGCACAAGACCAGCAATTACCCCCAGTACAGTCCTGGTACTTTATTTTATCGACCCTGTAAGGATGAAAGGCTAAGTTAACTGTGGCGAGATTTGAACTCAGACCATAAAGGGCCGTAACTCTTTGCTTCAAAGCATGGCGTCCGACCCCCTACCGATACTGCCAATCCACCGTACAATGATTCTACTTTTGGCACAAGACCAGCAATTACCCCAGTACATTACTGGTACTTTATTTTATCGACCCTGTAAGGATGAAAGGCAAAGTTAACCTCGACGGTATTTGAACTCAGAACGTAAAGGGCTATAACTCTATGTTGCAAAGCATGGTGTTTGGTGCTCTAATGATACTGCCTAAAATAATTACTTCTTTTAATTGCCACATGGGCATCAGATGGAGATGATAGAAATCAGGTTACACCATTAAGGTGGAGATTTACATAGACATGAATGGGATTTGTATACCTAGCATACAATTATGTGAGACATTCAGTCCTCCTGTTATAGAGAACTGAATACCTAAGGCTAGTTAATCGAGTCACCCCACTGATTGACAACCACCTTGACTTCCAGGAGCGAATACCCTGTCCCTACTATTGTTGTTTCACCTATAGCCACAAACTGAAAGTAGTCCTGTTCACTCTTACCATTTTCACTACTTTCACCCATCTTAATAATGGTTTCTGATTTAGGCACAAGGCCAACAATTTTGGGGGAGGGAAAGTCGATTAGATCGACCCAGTATCATACTGGTACTTTATTTTATCGACTCCATAAGAATGAAAGGCATAACTAGCCTCGGTGGGATTTGAACTCAGAACACAAAGGGCTGTAACTCTATACCACAAAGTCAATCCACCAGCCATCCCAATAACAATTATCTCAAATGAAACTAGAAGAAGTTGATGAGGGCTTGGTTGGATAGGAAGATTCCTCTCCTGAATTCTTTTAAACAAGTCCACCATACCACTTGATTCCTTTATCTTGGTTTCCAAACAGAGGAATACTTGCTGTGCCCGACTTCTAAAAGGTGCTGGTTGACTCCTCACTACAGCCATGGCTTTATGGCTAATAGTTGGATCTGTCCTACATGTGATAGCAGTTGTTTGACATGAGCCCACAAGTCTGCAATGCATGGTTGTCTATCTTGCTATGTCTCGCTGTCCATCTTTAACTGTATGCCTCTGCCAATATGTCTATCTATCTGTCTGTCTCGTCATTCTGTAGAGGGTTGATCCCCAGCAAGTGCGACGACGCGCTCGGTGAAACTCTAGGCGTAGAGGAAGATGAACTGGCCAGTCTGTTCGGTAGGACCTTCCGCCCGGGACCGATGGACAACTTCCAAAAGTCCCTGGCCTGGCAGTGCTACCGAGGAGCTCTACCAGTTCAAGACAAGCTCGGCAGACATGGGCGCCGGGGCAGGGACCCTGCAAAAAAGATCTGTCCGAGGTGCGTGAGAGACAAAGAAACCGTCGCGCACGCATTCATACACTGCCCGGGCGTCACCGATCTGTGGGGCTATGTAGAACGACTATTGTCGGGGGTGGGACCAATCTGGTTGACCACCGAGTCCACTGTCATGATCAAACCGCCACCCTCCTTCAAAAACGAAGGAGAGGCGGTTTTCCTTTGTGTGATAGCTATGGCGAAAGAGGTTGTATGGGGGACAAGGTTGAAAGGGCTGAGGTCAGACACCTTTCTCTCCGGCCAACAACTGATTCTTTTTTTCAAATACCACTTTGGAAGAAGAATCAGGATGGAGAGAGGGGTGCTGTACCCCAGCAAGTTTTATGAAAGGTGGGTGAAAGTGGCGAGAATGGCCCTAGTGAATGGGCCTTCTCTCTATATCAGCCTGTAGGTTGAGGAAAAGGAGGAGGAGAAGAAAGGAGTACAAACTCTTCGTACTCTTGGAGATGAGGGTTGCACATTTTTTCGGGGGTATGTGTTACGCATATGAACTGTCTCCCCCTATTGGGGAAAATCGACTAATTTTTTAAATTGCATTTGTGATAATATTTTACACGTTTTTATTGTATGTAAACTTCCCCCTTTGTATTTGTCCCCTTGTTTTGTGCCCCTGTGGCTAATAAAGAAACATATCTATCTGTCTGTCTGTCTGTCTTTTTATTTTATTATTTTAATGTATAGTTTATTTTAATTTATTAATATTAAAGTTTATGCAATTTTTATGTAAAACTGCCCGTCATGTCTTGCAATGTCCTATTTCTTGTGCGCCCTTGTGACAAATTAAGAAACATATCTACCTATCTCTCTCCCTCCCCCCTCTCTCTCTATCTATCTCCCTCTCTTTATCTATCTATCTATATATTTGTCTGTCTCTCTGTATTTCATTGTCTGTCTGTGGTGGATACGTCTGTCTGTATATCACATCCCATCATTCCACCCATCTCCCACACCACTACATACACACTTAAAGGTTCTTCATAATAACATTAAAATAGCTTATTTTTATTCCCATAATCTGCCACCTCCACCACCACCGCCGCCACGTCTTATTGTTGTAATTATTATTGTCTTTGTAGTTGGGGGTGGTGATGAGGGGGGGGGGGGGGGGTAGTTTACTCCTCTCCCCACTACTCCCCATGCCACCACCATGCTTTCCTCCCTATCATTAAAAAAAAAAAAAAAATTTCAAACAGGATTTAGTTTTATAGCTACGTACAATCCATATCAGTAACTTTCTTTGTTGTTGTTGTTGTGGTGGAATTGGTGGTTAATGTTATAACTGTTGTTGTTGTTGTGGTGGAATTGGTGGTTAATGTTATAACTGTTGTTGTTGTTACTGCCAGAATTGTTTTTGTTGCTAGAATCGTGTTGTTGTTGTTGTTGTTATTGTCAATGCTGTAACTGTTGTTGTTACTGCTAGTATTGCTTTTGTTGTTATTGCTATAATTGTTGTTGTTGTTATTGCTAGTATTGCTTTTGTTGTTATTGCTATAATTGTTGTTGTTGTTATTGCTAGTATTGCTTTTGTTGTTATTGCTATAGTTGTTGTTGTTGTTGTTATAGAATTGTTGTTCTTGTTAATGCTGTAGTAGTAGTTGTTGTTGTTACTAGTAGTATTGTTGCTATTGTTGGTGTTGTTGTAAACGTTGCTGTTTGCTATGATATGTTTATTTATCGCAAAGTAATTCTTCTGTTGTAGAGGTGAAGTGTAACATTAACTCTACAGACAGACAGACAGACAGACAGACACCTACACCCCTCACCCCCCGCACCTCCCCCCACACCATCCCTCACACACTACACGCGCGCGCATGCTCTTCTTTCTCCTTCACATCTGTCTGTCCATGTATATATATATGTGTGTATATGTATGTATATGCATTCATATATATGTGTGTGTGTGTATGTATGTATGTATGTATGTATGTATGTATATGAATATGCATTTATATGTATATGTATTCATATGTATGTATGTATGAATGTATATGTACATGTATATATGTATGTATATGTACATGCATGTATGTATGTATATGTACATATATGTATATATGTATGTATATGTACATGTATGTATGTATATATGTATGTATATGTACGTGTATGTATATGTACATATGTATATATGTATATGTATATATGTATATGTATATGCACATGTATGTATGTACATATATGTACATGTATGTATGTATGTATGTATGTATATGCACATGTATATATGTATGTATAAGCACATGTATATATGTATATGTACATGTATGTATATATGTATGTATATGTACATGTATGTATGTATGTATGTATGTATGTATGTATGTATGTATATGTACATGTATGTCTGTATGTATGTATATGCACATGTATATATGTATGTATATGCACATGTATATATGCATATGTACATGTATGTATATGTACATGTATGTATGTATATGTACATGTATATATGTATGTATATGTACATGTATGTATATATGTATGTACATGTATGTATATATGTATGTACATGTATGTATATATGTATGTATACACGTATGTATGTATATATGTATGTATATGTACATGTATGTATATATGTATGTATATGTACATATATGTATATATGCATGTATATGAACATGTATGTATATATGTATGTATATGTACATGTATGTATATATCTATGTATATGTACATGCATGTATATATGCATGTATATGAACATGTATGTATATATGTATGTATATGTACATGCATGTATATATGTATGTATATGTACATGCATGTATATATGTATGTATATGTACATGTATGTATACATGTATGTATATATATATGTATGTATATGTACATATATATATATGGGCGAGAGTGAATTTGAAACTTAATTTGCTTTTCTTTTTAGCATTTCTTAAGTTATTTATATTTTCATACTTTATTGAAAATTCCTGTAATTTGTTGTGTTTGTCATTGCTGTTATTATTGTCATTGTTGTTGTAATTGGTGGCGGTGGTGGTGGTGGTGGTGGTGGTG
>OZ024743.1:356000190-356152690 GCA_964016885.1 Eledone cirrhosa | reverse complement strand
CAATATCCATGTGAACACCCCCGTTCTTTTGTTATTTCTGTTTTGATTTTTCAGACCTTGTAACTATGACTGCCATATCCAATATATGCCTATATTTAACCCTTTCATTATCATATTTTCAATAAAAGACACTGTCTATAATTTTCAAATAGTTTTTAAAATAATCAAGAACTTGGAGGGATTTACAGGGTTGCTCAGTCCTTAGAGGACATTTACATGAATTTAGTAAAAGATGCATAAATCATTAAAGAAAAGCTTCATTTGAGAGAAAATTGGCATGAATAATCTTGAGACTCTTCTTGATGCTTCTACTTAATGTTAGCATCTATGACTGTTTCAGTATAAGGTCTGAAATGTTAATGTGCTTGAATCAGATGATCTCTATCTATTTGGGGCATTGTGCTAGTTATTGCAGATTTCAGAAATTTTATAGTGTTATTGAGGCATTGATTGACTTTCCTTTCGACGATGCCCCACCCCCCACCCCCCCAAAAAAAAAACATAGTAGTTCAATGGATTCTGGTTTGGAGAGCTAGAAGGCATATGTTTAGGGTGACATGATCGTGGCGGTTGTAACCCATCTATTTTTGGGTCGGCTTGGCCTTATGAGACAGCACAGAGTCATGTTGGTAGGTGTATGGTCTTCTTTTGCTCACAACCTTATTTATAGTCAGCAGTATTGATCCTTTAAGGATCAATACTGCTGACTATAAATAAGGTTGTGAGCAAAAGAAGACCATACACCTACCAACATGACTGAGGAAAGAAGTGAGGAGCCATGACATTTCCGTCATTGGTCATGACTCCCATAATCATCACTGTTGCTGGTAACTGTGTGCATAACTGTTGGAATGTTTTTAAGGTCTCTGAAAACCATCTATCATTCCTTCAGTGGATTCTTTTGGTCCAGATCAAAATTCTTCTCTTCAGAGAAAAACCAAAGGAATCCAGGCTCTTGATATTTCAACTTACTCAACAAGCACTTTGAGCCAATCAGATGGTCATCCTTTGTCTTTGCAAACATGAGTTGGCTTCTCCGCATCTTGTATAACTTGTATCGAAGGTCCTCGGGTACAGTTCTTCTGATAGTGTGCCTTGAAACCATGAGCTCCTTAGTAATGGCACTAATTGATTTTCTAGAGTTGTTATTGAAAAATTTCTGCACCATTTATACACTTAGGACCTTTAGCAAGCATTCTACATTTAGTAGAATTCCTGTTAATGGCTTCCAACTCATTGTACACTTCGACAACAAAAGACCATACAATTTTCAGGAAGTGAGCAATCTCTAAATCACTACCCTCTACCTTTAAAGCAATAATTTCTGTGTGTCTTTCATTTCTTGAGTTAACTTAATGTCTCATCATTAATCTGAAAAGAAAAGATAATCAGAACAAGTTAGAACTATTGAAAGATATGTCCTCAAAGAACTGAGCATCCCTGTAGTAATATAACTTTCTCATTATTAAATTGGTGTTTGGAACATAGCTTACCAAAGGCTTTACATAAAATCATGATGGAAGGTTTTTTTGATAAATATAAGCATTTTAAAATAAACAACTTAGTATCATAAAGCTTGGGCAGTTTAAGGTGATTTGGTATTAATCCCCTTGGCGCTGTTAGTGATGGAAGTCGCCGGTAGAGTAATCTTTCATTAATACATAATACTGAGTTCAAATCCCGCCGAGGTTGACTTTGCCTTTCATCCTTACGGGGTCTATAAAATAAAGTACCAATAATGCACTGGGTAATTGCTGGCCTTGTGCCTAAAGTAGAACAATTAATACATAATACTGTGTCAAGGGAATCAATTCATAAAAAAATTCAGCCTCCTAAAGGTTAGAAATGTTAAAACAAGATGGTGTGATGTGACGTTGATATTTACTTGGTTGTGCAACCATGTAGAGGATCTCTCTCTCTCTCTCTCTCTCTCTCTCTCTCTCTCTCTCTCTCTCTCTCTCTCTCTCTCTCTCTCTCTCTCTCTCTCTCTCTCTCTCTCTCTCTCTCTCTCTCTCTCTCTCTCTCTCTCTCTCTCTCTCTCAAAAGCTCAGTTGGTAAAGCATTACACTGAAGAAGGATTGGCGTCATGTTAGCTTAACTTAAGATGAATTTGTGAATTCATGTTAGAACACAGTGTATACGAGAAAATACAACTTAAATTTAATGTGGTTATAAATACCGTTTTTTGAATTAGACGCCTTCAATGTGAAAAGAATGGAATATAAACACTTTCAACTGTGCCTCTGTACACAGAAATGCATAAGAAGTGTATGTATATTTTCTATCTATGTATAGTTAATTTGAAGCATTGTGAGATATGTAATAAATAATTGATAAGTATTTCAGAAAACAGGTACAATGCAGTAGAAATATATAAAGGGCAAAAGATGACATATAAAACAAAGTAGTGTTTTTCTTACTCAGTATATTTCAACATAATATTCAGAGTTTTAGCCTCCTTTTCAAATGAAAAACAAAACGAACAATGTGTTCTTTCCTAACTGGTCCATATATATATATATAATTAGGTAAATGCATGTCATTCAAACTAGATTAGAAAAGTACAAGTACTCAATACACGCTAGTCGAGTTAATAGTTTTCACCATCATCATCATCACCGTTTAACGTCTATCGGTGATGATGATGATGAAAACTATTAATTCGACTAGCGTGTATTGAGTTTTATGAGTGTTATTTCTCACAAAAGTAAATGATGTTTATGATGATGGTGTTTTGATGCATTTTTCTAAATTTGATACATTACCAATTTATTGCTAAATTACCAATTTATTTCTTATTGTGATAATGAGTTATTTACTGTAGGAGAAAATGTTTACAGACAACGGTTGTGGTGGAGGTTTTATTAAGTATATGGCATAGATGTCACAACAAAAGTGGATTAGCTCTATCATCCTTTAATGTTTTAGTAGAAAATATTGAAAAATGGTTTTGTTAGTTCAAATGTTTGTAGTATCTTTACTAGTGGACCAATCATTGACAGATCAGAAAATTTGAATTGAATTAAAGACTTCAGTCATAGTGCTCTTTTATTCTTTATCAAAATGTCTTGTCATTGACAGATAAGAAAATTTGACTTCAGTCATGGTGCTTATATAAGAATGCTTTGCTAATGCTGTTTCATATTGCATAGATTGTTAAAAGTTACATCCATCTGAATATTGTGCAGGCATGGCTATGTTAAGGAGTTTGTCTCAACTGTGTTGTCACTAATTTAGTCCCACTGCATAACACCTTGGACAAGTGTTTTCTACTATAGCTTTAGTTTGACTAATCCCTTGTGAGCAAATTTGGTAGATAGAAACTGTGGAAGCCTGCCATATATGGGTGTGTGTTTGTGATGTGTTTCTTATGTTCTGTGACTTAGCGGTTCGACAAATTTTATAAGTACCTGACGTGAACAAAAATAAGTCTTGGGTGTTGGTATGATCAATTAAACCGCTTGAAGTTGATGCCTCAGCATGGCTCCAATCTAATGGTTGAAATCAGTAGAAGAAATAAAAGACTATACCTTTGTGCCTGAGGGCCTGAAGAGATAATGGACACAGACCTCCTACCTATTTGAACATGACAGCTATAAGGGAGAAAGGGGTAGTGGTATCCATTCTGTTCCTTTCTGAGGGGTATTGGCGGCATGAATGATGTGAATCAACGTGAACCAGGAGTGGAATCCTAGTCTCAAACTCATCCAAAAATAAAGAAGCTCATACACATATATAATCACACACTCACACACAGATAAGATAGATAGATAGATAGAGAGAGAGAGAGAGAGAGAGTGAGAGAAAGAGATTATGTGTGTGTGAGAGAGTGGTGGAATGGGTGGGTGCAATGTTAAGAGTCTACTAATTGTTCGTTAAATAAACTAAACTGGACAGGCAGGTTATGAACATCTCTTGTTAATTGACTCAAGTATGTGTATTTGTATGTAAGCATATGTTTGTGTGTATGTCTGTGTGTAAGAATGAGTGTAAGCATCCCTGTGAGTATGTGTTAGCATATGTGTGTGTGTGCACGTGTGTGTATTAGCAGCTTAAGTGTTGAAGTGAATTGTCTTTAACAGGGAATTAACATCAGATTGTGTACTTAGGCCTTTGTTGTAAGGTGGTGGTGGACCTATCATTGTGTAATAAGCTCAGTAATTCACTTTTGTGTTTTCTTCGACAGAAGATCGATTAAGATTCTTTTTTTTATTCTGGTTTAGTTTTTTCTTTTCTCCCCCAATTTAAGAACTAAAGAGCTTTTTGGTGAAATTAATATTGTTGGCATTTAATCTGAATTGGTCATTGTTGTTGTTGTTGCGACGATAAAAGTCAGCATCATCATCGGTAGCATTAACATCACCAGCAACAGGATTATCATCATCATTGTTGTCATCATTACCATCGTTGTCATCATCATCATCATCATCATTATTGCTGTCATCATCATCATTGTCATCATCTTTCTCCTCATCATTATCATCATAAATTATAACTATCCTTTGCATCATTATCAATAGTTGAACTTTTAGATATATTTCTGTGCTGACATTTTTTGAACGAGGGTACAATTTACGTCTCTTCTTTCGTCGAAAATCAAGGTATTCCCTTAGTGAGTATTAATACCTGACCCTGCAGGTATCTGGATTTTATTTTATTTATATAAAGGAATTATTAGTGAAGATTATTTCCAAAAGAGAAATGAAGATATGGGGAAAGCATTGTATTTATTATGATTGTGTTTAAAATATTCTACATTATTACTTTCTAGCTGCGGATTGGTGGTATCGGTAGACCATCGGACACCATGTTTTGCAGCATAGAGTTATGGCCTTTTGCGTTTTGAGTTCAAATCCCACCGAGGTTAACTTTGCATTTCATTCTTATGGGGTCGATAAAATAAAGCACCAGTAATGCACTGAGGTAATTGCTGGTCTTGTGCCAAAAGTAGAAATAATTATCATTTTCTAGCTGCTTAATGTGACATCCTCAAAAAGTATAAAACATCATTAGGGCTACATCACATTAAAAATTAAAGTTTTTGCTTTTGTTTACTGCAAAATTCACAATGGTCTATCCACTAGTATAGATATTTTGAACTAAATCATTACAGGATGTTCAAAGTTAATAAGGGAGTTAAGGGAAGTGCCCATGGCATTATATTTTTTAAGGGCTTCCAGTACTGATAGGAGGAAGTTATTCTCAAAATATAAATCTTTCCTAATTGCTTGCTACACTGTAAACTCTACTACAGGCACCTAAATACAAGATGGTAGTATTAACCTGGGTAACAACTGAAGTCAACCACCCAGGAACTCAGAATTTAAAGAGCTGAAACAAATACCTCAACAGTAACTTATATGAGTTTTCTTATAGAACTGATTTTGTAGAGATATTTGTATGAATAGCTTGGTCATCATCTTCGATAGCTTTCTAAAGACTTTCTAGACCAAGGAAACGTTGTGTATCTAAATGACCAATGGTAATTGTTGAAAAGGTAAATGGGAAGAAAATTCAGAGGAAGATGGTTTTGACAAAGTATTCAGTATGAGAGTTAGTATTGGACATGATTTGATTAACTTTCTCAATATGTTGGTGTTTGGAGCAAAGGTTCTTACATAAAATTATGATGTAAAGTTTTTAGATAAATATAAATTATGAAAAATAAACAGGGCAGTTTAAAACAGTTTGGTGTCAAAAGGGCTAAAATGGGTGGGGTGAAGTTAGAGAAACTGGATGATAGAGAGATCTCTATACTGGCAGTATGTAGGGCTCAGCACGGTTAAGCATTGATTGCAGTACTGGAGTCCCTTCCCCTCCCCATAGAGAATGTCTACACATTAAAAGATGGAAATTGTGGACTACTGTACAGTTGTCAAGATTTTCCTTCTTGGCTTTGTTAGTGTTATACAAAAGAATTTCTTCTTTTTGATTTATCTTTTTACCCTAGTTTGGCTGTATAAGTTGTTAGAAAGGCTAGTTGTCTGTTTTGAAGAGGCTTGACCTAGTGGTGAGGATATTGGACACATAATTGCATGGCTGTTGGACTAATAGCGTCACTGGAGGGTGTTTTATGTCCTTGAGCAAGACACTTCATTTCACGTTTCTTCAGTCAATTCAGCTGAAAAAGAAATGAGGGATCCAGCAGTAGCTGAGGGTTAATGTTATGACAGTTGGGTGGTCTGTCCAGGACAGAGTCTTGCTTAATGCCAATGAGACTGGGATACGTTCTCCAGCCTGATGAACCTCTGGGCTTAGGGTAAGCTTTAATTAACTTTAACACTAACATTCCTATCATCATATCATCATCTTTGTAGATTTTTGTCAAGGCTTTATCCCTGTTCACTAGGTTTTTTCTATAAATTACTAATAAAACAGTGTGACTATTTCTATACTAATATATACTGGTAAAGCTATTACAGAAGAGATAAAAAGAAGTCATCTTCATATTTGATGATAGATTAGTGTTTCAAAGATTGTTGGTAAATGTAGACTTGCTTTAAGGAATTACAGTTTCTTGGTTTATTCAAAAGTATGTTAGCACCAACTTTACCATTTTGTTTTCATGTGGAGCATGTCCTTTGTTATATTTCTCAGTGTTTATTCATAAAAACAAACATCTGTATATCATCATCAAGCAAGGATCGGCTGGATCGTCACAGACCAAGTCAGTACTTAGGGCCAGGAGCAGCATTTTGCTTACATATATTCCCATACTGCATTTTATCATTACACAAGCTCTTGGGAGGTTGTCATGTCTTTGACACATCAGAAGAGTCCTTTCTACCCTTTGTTTAGCAAGTTTTCTACAATTTGATGCCTTTGCTATTACCAACCATTTCACAGAATCTACTGGGTGCGTTTTACCATCTCACCAACACTAGAGTGGTTGTCATAATCTTGACTCAACTGAAGAGTCCTCTCAACCCTTTTTAGCATGGTTTCTACAGCTAGATGCTCTTCCGGTCACCAACTATCTTACAAGGTGTGCTGGGTGCATTTTTTTGCAGCACTGGCACTAGAGAGGTTATTGTATCATGACTGAAGGGTCCTCTCAACTCTTTTCTAAAGTAAGTTTTTGCATGGTAAAGACTGATTCATCTGGAGTTTTCATTGTACTTGTAAATACCACTTCATGTTGAAGGGGGCAATATGGTTAATTATTCAGGAAAATATAACTGGTCGAATAGAGCTGGCTCAGGACTATAGAACAACAACAGCATTACCATCACCAAATAACATCATCCTTATACTGTCCATTCTGTTACTACTGCCAACACCACAATATAGATGCTTCTACATAGTCTCTCAGCCTGTTAGAAATGGTAGCCAGATCTTCCTCATCTCACCTCTGCATCTGAAAAACAAACAAAAAAATATTACATAAGGTAGTTAGTTCTATGTGAGCAAAAAAAAAAAAAGAAGAAATGATTGTCATAGTTGGGATACTTTTTGGTCATAGCTCTGCTTGATCAGAGTTGACATAGAGCAACTGCACTATCCACACTACAACCTTCCACTGCAAAGTACTACCACAATGGCCACCACTACAACACCACTCCAGCCTCTACCGATACTGTTCACTTTACCTCTTGCCTTAAATTAAGTGATGATAGTTCTACGTATTGTTGGTTTGTTCTACGTTTATTTGTTGGCTTGTTAATTATTTTTGTTGTTTTTTTCTTCTCTCTTTCTTATATTATTGTTGTTGTTGTTGTTGTAGGAGTAGTGGTGGTGGTGGTGGTGGTGTTTACTTTATTATTACATTTATAATTAACTTCTCCACTCAGTGGTAGTGTGTATGTTTGTGGTGTAGTGGTTGCTGAACTTGAACATACACACATAAATTCACATACCCATATATACATGTAAACACACACACACACACACACACACACACACACACACACACACACACACACACACACACACACACACACACACACACACACACACACACACACACACACACACACACACACACACACACACACACACACACACACACACACACACACACACACTTTCTCCTCTCACATAAACTATTACCTGCTACAAGGAATAAATCTTTGAATATCGGAGAAAAAAGGTTACACAAGCATTAAGGGTTGACCCCCTCCCCTCTTCCACCACCTCCGTAATGGTTAGTGTGAGTGGGTCATGGTGGTAGTGGTGAAGACTAGAAGGGGTTTTGCTGTTTGTTTATTATCATTGTTGCACTGCTGCTTCAAGCTATAGTCGGTGTGTGTGTAGGTGTGTGTGTGTGTGTAGGTGTGTGTGTGTGTTACTGTTTTTCTTATTGGTCATTGTTGTTAGATAGTATATTGTACAGTACTACCATCACTTGATTTTGAGCTAATTATGAAGCGAATGTATGTAATTAAAACTGATAATTTGCATCTCAAGTTCAAGCACTGATCACCACTGTTAGAAGATTTAATATCTTAATTATAAAGTCTGTGTCGAATGAAGGTGACGGCGGCGTTGGTGGTAGTTGTAATGGTTTGTAATGATGGCGATGGTGGCATGAGTAGTGGTATTGGTTGAAGGAGGGCAGTAGAAGCATGCTTGGTGTTGGGGGAGATGGGGGGAGGGGTTGTGTTGATGATGTGGATGGTGTCAGTAGTGGTGGAAAGTGGTTGTGTAGTGAAAATTTATGGGTGAGAATCAAAGTAGTAGTCCTTTTGTTAATTACAACAAATAAAATGTTTGAATGCCATAGAAAAGAACTGCAACAGCAACAACATTTCATTACAGCCACTGCCACCACTACCATCACTTGTCTCTCTTCTCGTCAAGAAACATAATTGGCTATCTCCCACATTAAATAAGCATAATATTTCATCTGGGATGGTCACATCAGATGTTCTCATCAAAATAATCTCCTCTCTTTGGGATTTTTGGCTTCCGGTAAAATAGCTTCTCTACTGGTGAGGACAGACCAACAACTGGTTGTAGTCTATGTCAAGGTTCATTCTCCTTGAACACCACTGACATTGACATTTACAAACTTTCATGTAATATTGTTGTACTGTTGCTGTAAGCTGGTTGATTTGGCAGAGTTATTAGAGCATTGCAAATTTCTTCTGAGTCTCTGAGCTCAGGGTTCAAACCTCACCAAGGTTCACTTTACGTTTCATTCCTTCCACTGCTGATAAATGAAGTATCAGCTCAGTGCTGATGCTGTTCTCTCTCATTCCAGCAGTCGCATCCTAGATGTTCCACTAGATCAAAGGAAGGAGGGTCAAGAGGGTATCCGTTTGGTGTATGATGATTCTGTTTGTATGTATGACTCTTTGTTGTGGTGAGATATTTGAGATGTGATTTTTTTTTTTCTATGCAGTTGTAGATAACCTTAATATTGTTCTTAGTGCAAAGTTGATCTTAATATAGTAATATGAACTTCTGACTCTTCATCAGTTGTTCAGTCACTTTTTATCAACAGCCAAGATACCTATAGAGGGTGGAGAAACAATGGGATTGCGTGTTGTAAACAAGGTGTGACAATAAAAGTAAAATAGACTAAGAAAGTGAAATGTTGTCTAGCTATTTTATTGTAATTTATGTATGTTATAAAATCTTACTTTGCTGAAAATTCTTTTGGGATATATTTCTGTCACATTTGAATATGACTCATGCATACACACAATCTCTCTCTTTCTCGCTATCTCTCTCTCTCTATATATATATAGAGAGAGAGAGAATATATATATTAGCCCATCCAGACCCATGCTAGCGTGGAAGATGGACGTTAAACGATGATGATGATGATATATATATATATATATTGTCAATTTCAATCAATAAGCTAGATATGTTAAGTGGCTCCAACACTTTTTGTGTTGGACTAGATAATTTCACTTGTATAGAAGGGCCTGTGAACATTAGAAATAGAAGTATTCAATATATGTATGAGAAGAGTTAATTCATTCACTGCTGATGTTTAACTCCTTCACCACAGAATAAAATATAGGGGCATTGTATTGCTTGATTTACATTGGTAGATGTTGGTCAGGTGATGGGGCACTTGGTAAAATAGGACTGACAAATTGCTGATAAGTGAGAAGATGGAGTAATTTCTGTAAAAAATGATCAGTCTGCCTGTCACTTGTACAGGAGGGGAGATACTGCTGCAAGGTAAGTCAGTGATAGTTGTAGTACTGTAATGTTACCATTTGTCTTCAGCCATTATTTGTGTAGATAGTTATCTGGTCTGCAGTTGTAATTCATTGAAGAGTTATTTGCTCTAGTTTCAAATTTCGTACCTAAAATGTAAACAGAAGACAAGATTTTATACCTTTCTCTTGGTCCATATGAATATAAAAATGCATTTTTAATATGCTCTAACCTTTGGTATTTCCATTGTCTATTATTTCCAGCTGTATTGGGATAGTAGGGTGGAGTTGATTCTATCTCTGTTTTGAAAGGTGTAAATGTGATATGTGTATCTGGTTTTAAATGTATTTTCTGTGCAGTCAATGTAGTTTCTATTGTAAACACCTGTAGTTGTTGTCTTTGTGATCAGCTTGCTATTAAGTGAACAGTACTTGATATTGTTTTAATTACATTCTGACAGTCATGTAGAATGTTACTGTTTGTATGACTTTAGCTGTCGTTGGATATTTGACATGAGATATTATTCATGCAGCTGTATCCAACCTTAACGTTGCTCTTATTAAAAAGCTTATGATATTTATATATAATGGGAAATGTTTAGTTCTGAACATTTAGTTAAGAAAATGTGGTCTATATAAAATCTTTTGCACAAATAAGGGTAAGTAAACAAGATGATATCGCCCTAGTTCTTTTGAACAATAATCATAACTCTCTCTCTCTCTCTTTCTTCTTTCCCCCTGCTCGCTCTTCCACCTCTTTTTCTCCTCCAAGTCTTTCTCAATATCTCTCCCACTCTGCTTCAGCTTTAGATTCTTTCTATCTCTCCCTCCGCTCTCACTTACCTCCATTTGTCCTTGACAAGTGAAATCTCCATGGTACCCCCCACCAAATCATTCATGTATCAAAATCCTCTTCCACTCCTCAAACCCATGTCCACTTTACAACAGTTTGTTTGCTGTCTCACAGTAAATGTGTAAACAAACTGGATCACGTGGTGGTGGTGTACACATAACAATCAGGGAGGGGAGTGGGAGAGAGCAAGAGAGTGATGGAAGCTAGATGTATGTAGTGTGGTGTGTGTGTGTATATATATATATGCATGTGGTTCACATGTGAAAGTGTGTTTTTTGTGCAACAAGAAAACTGACTGATAGTAATTGAAAGAGTGATAGTGGAAGTATGTGTGTGTAGTGTATATTGAAATTGAACAAACAAAAGTCGAAGATAGGTTATTAATTAGTTCATTGTTTTATGATCGTTTCAGAGGATTGATTGATCATGGTAAATGTATATATTGATTAATAGGTAGTGGTTATGTCACCACCTATTTTTAGTTTCGATGTCCTAGATCCATCTTACCATCTTCCTCAGAAACAATCAGCTACCACTATTTGAATTGGCCTTTAAATGTTAAAAATATGATAACAAAGATGTTGGAATGTTACTTTGCATCATACTTTTAACATTTACTGTCCAATTCATATTGTAGTAGCCTTCAAACAAAATACTATTTTCTACACTTTACACTATGCTTTAAACAAACTACCATCATTGTTGTTTAATGTCTGCTTTCCCTGCTAATAAGTTTGGATGAGTCTTTGGAGACCAAAACAGAACTGATACAAGGTTACTGACCTCCCCGACAGGCCAGAGGTCTGCATCTTGCTTACGTATGATTTCATGTTCTACTGAGTGACCAGAACAAGAGAGGTTGTCATATCTTTGACACAACTGAAGAATCCTCCAAACTCTTTGTCTGGCAAACTTTCTATGACTGGATGCCTTGCTTATCACCAACTACTTTACAGTGTGTACTGGGTGTACTTATCATGACAGTCACCAACATTGAGAGTGGGTGGTGCTTTGTAATTTCTTTGGTCTCCCAACCTTTTATTTGGCAAGCTTTCTGCGACTGAGTCTGTTTTTTCTGCTAGTAAGGATGCATGTATGTTTACATGCATGTAGAAATTGTTAGATTCCATTTGAAATTGGGTAGAGTCATTGAGCCTGGCCACCTACCCTCCTACCTGCTCTCCAGCATTCTACTCCACCCTATATTCACCTTCTCCTTACATTTACACTGCCCCCCAAGTCCCTTGCACACCACTACCACACAAATCACTCAACTTACTTATGGAGTCCGGGCAAGGACACATAAACATATACACACTTACACATATATGTAGGAACATACATAAGGACGCACTTGTGCATACACACACACATCGCTCAAGTCACACATGGTGTATTGACAAGGACTTTTCTCTCGCTCTCTCTCTCTCTCTCTCAACTGCACACACATGCACATACAACATTCAAGTCTCACATGGGGTGTTGGCAAGGACATTTCTCTCTCACACACACACACACACACACACACACACACACAGTCATACAGGCACAGACATACACATACATGTATGTACACACACATGCACATGTTCACATAAACAGACACTCATTCACAGATATGCACAGAATTACAGACACATCAGCCCTTAGTGCATTCCTCAAATGCTACAATGGAACAGTTGCTAGCAGGTATGGGGCTTCTTTTATCTGGGCTTCTACAGCAAACATGCCAATCAAAAGATCAAGCAGACACTCTGATTCGTACACACTATCACCTTATATATATATATATACATACATGCATACTTGCATACATACTTATGTGTGTGTGTGTGTGTGTGTGTGTGTGTGTGTATCCATCTATCTATCTATCTTTCCTTCTGTCTCTTTATCTCATTTATTTTCTCTTTTATTGGGGATATGTTTTGAGGAGAGTGGTGATTTGATGATGGGCTTGTTGGCTGGTTGGTTGGCTGGCTCTGAAAAAATATGTGTATGTCTGCGCATGCAATCATGTATGCATACACACACACACACACACACGTATATATGTAATCACATACATTACCTGTTTTTCTTCTCATCCTCATTACTTGCCTATCTTTCATAACGTGTGTGTGTCTCCTTATAGATATGTAGACATTCATTCTTGTACAGGAAACAGGTATAGATATCTATATATATATATATAGTACATGTACATGTGTGTGTGTGTGTATATATATATATATATGTGTATGCATGTATGTATGTATGTGTGTGTTTATGCATGTATGTATCATCATCATCATCATCATCACCGTTTTACGTCCGTTCTTCCACGCTAGCATGGGTTAGACGGGTTGTCCTGTTG
This sequence comes from Eledone cirrhosa, assembly GCA_964016885.1. Classification (NCBI taxonomy): domain Eukaryota; kingdom Metazoa; phylum Mollusca; class Cephalopoda; order Octopoda; family Eledonidae; genus Eledone; species Eledone cirrhosa. The sequence continues at coordinate 356,139,369 of OZ024743.1, read as the reverse complement.
TGGGCAGTGTCTGGTCGGCTGACCATGCCTTGCTCATACAGGAACTGATCTGGCTTGATTTCTACAGCTGGATGCCCTTCCTAACACCAACCTCATTTACAGTGAGTGCTGGGTGCTTTTTCGTGGCGCCTACACGTCCACTTTACAGTGTGGGCTGGGTGCTTTTTTGCCGTGGCACCTCCACGACCACCTTGCGGTGGGGGGGGGGGCATATTGTTTATATGCTTCAGCATGTACCCATGGGAGGTCGGGTACCCTGTATTACTGCGTGACGCCAGAAGTCACGGTCGTGTGTCATTGACTTTGAGAGGTGTAGTTGGGTAAGGTCGGCTTTTATCATCTCATCCCAAGTCATCTTGGGTCTCCCCACTCCGCGGTTTCCATCAACTTCTAGTGCTCTGCACCTTTTTATGCAGCTGTCATCCTTCATACGCATCACATGTCCATACCAGCGTAACCGCCTCTCCTGCACGCAGCATTTGATTCCTCTTATGCTCAGTCTCTCTCTCAATTCATTTATGCTTTGTCGTTCACGTATATTACTGTTACACATCCATCGGAGCATGCAGGCTTCGTTTCTCTCTAATCTACGTAAGTCTTCCACCTTCAGCGCCCAGGTCTCACTACCATGCAACATCGCTGTTCGGATACACGCATCATACAGTCTGCCTTTCATTCTGAGGGAGAAGCCTTTTGCAGCTAGCAGTGGTAGTAGTTCCCTAAACTTCTTCCATCCCGTTCTTACCCTAGTTATTGTACTTTCTGAGCACCCACCTCCGTTGCTAATTCGGTCACCTAGGTAGCAGAAGCTGTCTACTGTTTCTACAGGGCCCTCCCAGAGATTGGTGGTACTTGTTTCCTGTGGCTGTTTGCTTGCTGTTTCAGCACAGCTGCTGCATGTGAATCCTACATTCTTAATTAAGCTTCCTGAGATCCCGCTACATCTCTTGTGTACCCATTGTTTGCATTTGGGGCAAAGAATGGAGTTCCTACCTACACCTTTCCTACATACTGAGCAAGGCGATTTCCCTGAGGGGATCTGGGTTCTGTTTTCTCGTCTACTTATAAGGACCTTAGTCTTTGTCATGTTGACTTTGAGGCCCTTTCTCTCTAGTCCCTGCTTCCAGGTTTGGAATTTATTCTCTAGTTCTACCATAGATTCAGCTATGAGTGCGAGGTCATCAGCATACAGGAGTTCCCATGGGCATCCGGTCTTAAACTCCTCCGTTATTGCCTGCAGGACTATGATGAACAGGAGAGGGCTAAGAACAGAGCCCTGGTGGACCCCAACCTGTACGCTAAATTCCTCGCTATACTCATTGCCAATCCTAACTTTGCTGACTGCTCCCCTATACATGGCTTGTACCGCTTTCACAAGCCATTCATCTACTCCTAGTTTTCTAAGAGCCCACCAGATTACTGCACGTGGAACTCTGTCAAAGGCTTTCTCAAGGTCGACAAATGCCAAGTAGAGTGGCTTACTTTTAGCTAGGTACTTTTCCTGTAATTGCCTCACAAGGAAGAGCGCATCAGTGGTGCCTTTCCCTGGAACAAACCCAAATTGCATCTCGTCTATATTCACCCGGTCCCTAATCAGCTGTGCTATAACTCTTTCTGTTACTTTCATGACCTGGTCCATCAACTTTATACCTCTATAGTTTCCTCTATCTAGTGCATCGCCTTTACCTTTGTAGCAGTTGACAATGATGCTACTGCACCAATCTTTTGGTATGGCCCCCTCTAGTATTACCTGGTTAACGATACGTGTGGTTATAGTGTGACCTACAGACCCAGATGCCTTCAGCATCTCGGCAGCTATACCCGATGGACCGGTTGCCTTCCCTATCTTCATATCTCTGATTGCCTTACTTACTACGCTGCCGCTGACTTGTACTGCTGGTCCCTCTATAGGGTCTACGTGGGGTAGGGTCTCTTCTTCCCATGCATTCTCCTCATTTAGTAATCTATCATAATGACTCTTCCATGCATCTTTCTTCTCAGCACTTGTGAGGGCAAGCTCACCTTTATCATTCCGGATACACTTCTCTCCAATGACATCACAACTATCTCTGACACACACTGCCTCGCAATCTTGAATACCTCCTGTTTCTGGTCCTCACGTTGTAAAACATGCTTGAATTTTCTATCCTCTGCTTCCCTCCTAGCTAAGTATACTTGTCGCCTAGCTTCCCTCTTGGTCTCTATGTAATGTACCCTGCTCCCCCCGTTCTTCCATTCTTTCCATGCCTGTCTCTTGGCCTTGACTGCTTCATCTACCTTATTGTTCCACCACCAAGTCACTCTCCTCCTGCTTGAGGTCTTACTCCAGCCACAAACCTCATCCGTCGCCTCTAGTAAGTTATTTTTTAGGAACTCCCAGTTCTCTTCTACGTTAAATGTCTCTATCTGTTCTTCTTTACTGTCGTAGGCGTTGAGTAAAATATCTTTAAATCTGTTACTGGTTGAGGGGACTTTCAGCTTCCAGATCTTTCTTCTCCAGGTTGGCCTCTGTTTCAGGGCTCGTCTAGTTCTGACCGTGAGGTCGCTGACAACTAAGCTATGTTGGGATGTACATTCCTCACTAGGGAAGGCTTTTGTGTTTACGACCGTCCATCTGTCACGTCCTCTGATGAGGATAAAATCTAACTGACTAGAGTGCTCCCCTGATCTATAGGTGATCAGGTGGTTGTCGGGTTTTTTAAAGTTTGTGTTACATATCGACATGTCATATATATATATATATATATATATATATATATATATATATATATATATATATATATATGGAGGCACATGGCTTAGTGGTTAGAGCATTGACCTTGCAATCGAAAGGTTGTGAGTTCAATTCTCAGACCGGGTGATGTGTTGTTTCCTTGAGCAAGACACTTTATTTCACATTGCTCCAGTTTACTCAGCTGTAGGAATGAGATGATAGGGACTGGGGTCCCTATCATTCCACTGCAGTGGTCGTGGAGGTGCCACGGCAAAAAACCACCCAGCACTCACTGTAAATGAGGTTGGTGTTAGGAAGGGCATCCAGCTGTAGAAATCAAGCCAGAATCAGTTCTCGTCCCACCCTTGCAAGCAGGGAAAAGTGGACGTAAAGTGATGATGATATATATATATATGTGTATGCATGTATGTGTGTGTTTATGCATGTATGTGTTTTGGGGTATTTATATGCATGTACATACATGTGTTTCTGTATGTGTGTGCATGGCGTAGTGGTAAGGGTGCTGTGCTTAGAATTGTAAGGCTGTGAATTCAATTCCCATATGAGGCAGCGTATTTTGTCTTTGATATCAAAAGAGTAAAATATAAAGCAGTAAATGAGTTCCAGATTGTTATAAAAATGCTTCCTTATGTAATTTAGTAAATAGCTAATATTTTGCACAATATCCTTTTCCTTTCAGGTCCAATGCATATATAAATGTGTAATATTATTAATCATGAGCTGCAAGTGCAGTGTCGGAAGACATTCAGTGTGATATTGGAATACGTTAAACATACTAGGGATTAAGTGGCTGCCAAATTGTCTGTGATTCTCACGAAACATGGGAGGAAACTAGATTGTTAGACTTACCCAACAAAAAAAAAAGGTATTTATATTTATTTTGACTGTCAGATTTGTCTAGAATCTGCTTGGATCACCCAGCCGTTATCAGATACATTGTGGGATCCATTCAATTTTGTCTGGTTTTGATTGCATCATCGTCATCATCATCATCATTTATGCCTGCTTTCCATGCTCGCATGGGTTGGACAAATTGTTATGGGCCAAGACCAGATGGGTTGTTGTAATATCTTGCTCATTTGTTTCATATTTGCCATAATTCCTGTGATTGAATGTCCTTCCTATTGCCACATACCTTACAGAGTTCACTTCATAAGCACTGCTACTTCACAAGGTAGATTAAGTACATTTTATTGAGGTACAAACTCTAGAGAGGTTATATGCTCTGCCAGTATAAGTGTAAGTGTATATATATTTGTATACATAAGTGTATTTGTATGTACATGTATATATATATATATATGTCACACACACTTGTGTGTATATTAATATACTTAGTGAGGTAATGCCAAACCAGTTTGCCTTGGACCATGACAACTTCTCCATCCCATACCAGCATGGAAAACCAACATAAAATGATGATGATGATATGTACATATACATATATATATATATATATATATTTGTACTCATCTCTTACTTGGAGGGAAAACGGATATTAAATGATGATGATGATGATGATGATGATGATGATGATGATGATGATGATGATGATGATGATGATGATGATGATGATGATGTGTGTGTGTGTGTGCTTGTGTTGCTGAGTTTGCGTATGTGTCTGTGTGTCATCATCATCTATCCATTTTCCCTGCTAGCAAGGATGTGTATGTATGATATATATCATCATATATATATATATATGTGTGTGTGTGTGTGTATTCATAAAGCCCAAAGCTTAATCACACCAACCATATGACATGTTCAAGATGACTATTCTGTATATTTAGTTACAAAATAACTTGCCAAATGAGTAAAAAAAAAAAAAAAAAATCCATGAACCCCCCCCCCCCCCCCCCCCAAAAAAAAAAATTAAACAAAAATGCATAATAAAACGCAACCTTTTATATTTTTATGTAATCTATGAGAAATATTTATTCCAATTATGTAATGGAATAGGAAGGTGCTGGCTGAGGAGGTGAGGCTTCCATTGAGTTGTGTACATTGGGGTTACTTTCTCTGCTCTTCCTTTCCTTGGATTTACATCAATCTCATCAAATACTTAGCCTATTTAACATCGACACTTGGTTGTCATTGGTTGGCTTCATCTACAGGAAAAACACTGGCAAACAGGGAAATTTCCAAAGGGTCACAACACCAAGGAGTGTAAGTAGGGAAAAGTGTTTAGTGTGTGAGGATTTGGGTTATAGTTAACCCTTTAGTATTTACATTACTCTATATTTACTATTGTATTTTAGCAATAAAGGCTTTATCTCATAATTATTTTACATAATATTAAATCTATGAGATTTTGATATTATTCATTTTGAGAACAATAACTTAGTGTCAGTATGAGGGGCCGGTTATGGCCGGTTTGAACAGAAAGAGGTGAGAGAATTCTGGCCATATATGGCCGGTTTAAATGCTAAAGGGTTAAGGTTATCTTGGTGATTGGAACCATATGAGGAATGAAATGAGGAGATAAATCTGATAGGTGTGGGGGATTTAGAAGAAAATATGTTCAAAGCAGGAAAAGCAGTGTGTCTCACCATTGCAGAAATAGCAATGTAAGGAACTGCTCTACTTGCTGAATATATGAGAAATGTTGGCAGATGTGGAAATGAGGGCAAGGTTTTGTCTGAACAATTACAACAGAGTGAATCCCATTAATAGTACCCTTCGACTTAATAGTGGCCATTCAACCAAGTGATATGTTGAGCCTATTACCCAATTCCAAATACATCATTCTATCTCTCCAACAATATTCCTAATGTCTTTGTTTGTGAAGGATATCAATAGGACTCGTGTTTCATTTCTGTTTTTCTCTGATCAAAAGTAACCCTTTAGTAGTTAAACCGGCCATATCCGGCCAGAATTTTCTCACCTCCTTCTGTTCAAACTGGCCATAACCAGCTGCTCATACTCAAATTAAGGTATTGTTCTCAAAATAAATATCAAAATTTCATAGATTTGATGTAGGATAATTATGTGAAGTAATGCCTTTACCATGAACATATAATAGTATATATCGAGTACATGGACACACTGGAAGAGGAAGACCAAGGTTAACGTATGTTGATGCCCTAAGGACAGACACTGGTCTGTTGGAGACGCAGGACATGGCAGCGATAATGAGGGACAGAGACCGCTGGAGAGAACTCGTCCATGGATCTTGGGAATTTTACCCGCACTAGAATAGAATATTGAGTAATGTAAATGCTAACGGGTTAAGTCACTGGTATACTACTTAACTGAATAAATAATCTTATTTTTACATGCCTACAAAAGAGTTTCTACGTAATTGCATTAGCTACTATAGGTGACACATTCGAGTATGATTTGTTAGCATTTACCTTATGTTTGAAAAGTAGACCTCAACGGGATTTGAACACAAAATACAGAGACAAGAAACAAATATCCAATGCTCTAACAACTGCCTTATAATTTGCACTGTCTGCTCAGTGTAGCTGCCATCTATCCTTCAACAAACCCTTCACCATCAACAAAATATGTATGCCATGTCTAGTCTTTAGTTGGATTAAATATTTTAGTACCCAAAGTATACTGGTGTGTCTTTTACCTCCCACCCTGTGTGTGTCCAAAACATTCTGGTATAGTTTAATTTGTGAACGACAAGTCCAGACAATATAAATATAGCAAATTTGTTCAGAATATCTTTTTTCTTTCCTTCCTTCTTCTTCCTCCTCCTTCTTTGCCGTTGGCTGAAATACTGAAATTAAGATAGCAAGTTTGGCTTTTACACATACCCACCCTTGTCTGAAGCTGGTGCATTGTTGCACCAGCTCCTGCAATTCTTGCATTTAATTTAACCTCCTACCTACCATCGCTCATGAAAACAGCCCCAAAATACATGAACTTCTCCACCTGCTTTAATTTTAACAACTTTCTAAAAAATGCCAGAATAATGTCTAATCCCAGCCCAGGCATTCAAAGAGGTTAAGAAGTAGTGCTAATCATTATTACCTAAAAAAAACACAAAATAGCCACAATCTCTGTTTGAAAATCTATTTCTAATTAATTGTTTTCTACTGCCCTCATTCTCCCTCTTCTTTATTCCTTACACTATAATATGCTTGGATTTTTGTTCTTTGTGAATTTTGGCAGCAACAATATTTCTTCACCCAAAGACGATCTGTGGCATCTCTATCTCTCGCTATCTATATGTCTATCTATCTCTCTACTTCTTGTGATTCATACACTTTGATACCAAACCACATGAAATTACAGTACAAAATTGTTTGTTTTAAAATGTTTATACTTATCTAAAAATGCGGTCTGTTAATTCTAATGTTTATAGTATTCTTAGTGGACAGATCATTGTGAAAATTTGCCATATTAGAGTAAAAACTTTAATTTTTAATGTGATGCAGTCATATTGCTGTTTTGTATTTTTCATGAATGTCTTGCTAATATGGTTTCATGTGTGACACAGTTTGTGACAAAGCTGGTCCTTTGAATTATTCTAGCTTAGTAGACTGGAGCACAATGAAATAAGTGTTGTGAAATAAGGATGCTGCCCAGTCTGGGAATTGAACTCATGACTGACTTTACTTTCAGGAGTCCAATGACTTAACCACTAATCCATGTGCCTTCACTCACACATACACACAAGTTTCAGACACTCAATAAAAAAAATAAAAAAAAAGAAGAATGTAGAATAGTCAACCACTTATGGAAAAGATACAAAATGACAACTTCAACCAAAACAAAGCATAATTGAAATACCTGAATACTTATCTTATCTACCTGAATACTTATCTTATCTACCTGAAATGATAATACTAAATATTAAAATATATCAAATGTATTTTGATTTTTTTTAAAGAGTACCTATAAAAGAAAAGGCTAAAGGTAGGGACTGGAACCCCTTCCCCAAAAGAAACATGAAAATCTTCAATGCCACAAAAAATATCAAATATGCCCATCACCCACTGCTTGCCGACTCTGGAAATAATAAATTTATATTTCAAAGATTTATTATTGTTATTAGTATGACAACAACAACCATTATCATAACAGAAAGAGCTGAAACAGAAATGCATAGTTGAAGGTTGAGTGGCCAGCACTGATAGTTTTACCAATCACTGGTGTGACATTTTGACCTTTATTGTAGAAAGTCTTTTGCTAGAGACTCCACCTGACCTCAGCATTGTGACCTCTTTCAATTAAGAAACACCAATATATTCATTACCATCTCCCCTCATCTCTCTCTCTCTACCTAACATGTAATGCCACCCCTCTCTCTCTCTCTTTCTCTCTCTCTCTCTCATTCCATTTGTAAGTGCCCTTTGCCATATGTCATGCTTCTGTGGTTCTGTGATGTTTTCTTTCTCAAATTCTCAAAAAACCAAAACAAAACACATCACATGACTTCTAACATGTAACAATGTCTAACTTCAATATTTTGGCAGGAATTTCTTTCCATTTGTTTTTGGTTTGTTTTTTTCTTTTCTTTTTCATTTTATTACTATATATTTAAATTTTTATTTTTATTCCATGTTTTTATTTTTACGGTTGTAATTTTTAGATTTATCTTAGTTAATTTTCTATGGCATCTTTGCCTTTCAGTCTGTTTGTCTGTTGGCCACACCTCCATCTGTCTTTCTCTCTCTCTGTCCTCCACCCACACCATTTCTGTAAAAGAAGCAGCATCAGTGTTACTACAGCAATGTCTCTCTATATATATAAGCAGCACTCAAGAAGTTTAAGAACAAATCTGTTTTATGGACCAGTCAAGCTTTTGATAAACATGGCAGTGAAAAAAAAACAAAAAAACTTTCAGTAAACTTTGACATTTTCATGGTTATTTGTGTCATTTTTTCCTTCTTTTCCAGCTTAATATATTTTTTTATTTACTTATTTTTAATTCTTGGTACTTGGTTGAAGAATTTTTTTCTGCTTATTTTATTTTTCTCTCTGTTTTTTTTTATTTTCTACTTGGAAAAAAAAATCAAAATGTTTTTTCTGGAAACCAGTGAAAAATTGTGTGTGTGTGTGTAGGTGTGTGTACATTTATATATATATATATATATATATATATATATATATATATATATAGTCATTTAACGGTCCCTTTTCTTTCTCTGTGTCTGTATATGTATAACCCATGCTAGTGTGGAAAATGGACGTTAAACGAAGATGATGATGATGATGATGATGATGATGATGATGATGATGATATATATATATATATATATATATATATATATGTATATTCATTTATATAAAATTGATTAAACTTATGAATATATTGAATATTTCTTTGCCTTGTGTGTGAGCATATTATTTTAATTTTTAATTTTTAATTTTTATTTTATACAATTAATCTTTAAATGCTTGCATGTGTTGATTTCTCTGCAAATTCAAATATTTTCCTTTGGTTCTATATATGGGTGTGTTGGTTATTAAAATCTAAATAATCAAAAAGTATTTTATTGACATCACTGCATCATTGCAGGGTGTAAGCTTCCTTTCCTTGTTTATAAGAGTAGATAAAAAAATGTAGATGACTGTATATGAATAGTAAATAATAAATATTTATGCACAAACATAACATATTAGAAAATGTACAATTATAGTCTATAAGTTTTGCTGTGAAATAATAAACGTTATTTTGCCCCTTATTCAAAGAGGGATTGCCTTTTCATAAGCCAAATTGTCTGTTTATGAAGAGACAAGTATCCTATTGCGATGTGACTTGCAGCATTACTTTCTTTGGTGGCCACCTAGTGAAATCAGCATCAGACACCAGCTCTATTAGCGAACAGGCTGAAAATTGCAAACTAATACACTAACTTCTGCTATAATCATCATCATTTAACCTTTGCTTCTCCTGTTAGCAATGGTTAGATTGGTCGTCACAGACAGAGTCATTACATTTTCATTTACCTCCGTTTCTGCACTTTATGGAGTACATTGAGTCTGTTTTATCGTGATACTAGGTTGTCATGATAAACAAAGTAGGTTGTCATGACTTTTAACATTACTGAAGAGTCCTTTTGATCCTTTGTTTTGCGAGTTTTCTATGGCTGGATGCTCTTCCTATCATCACCAACTGCTTTATAGATTGCTGTCCAATAGGTTTATGATTTAACTAAATGCTGGTGGAAACATCTGGTGTCCTAAATTCTTGAACTGCTTCTCTACCCTCATTGATTGAGATGAAGATGACCATTCACAAGAATGAGTTCCACTAGGTGGACTAGCTGTTTCAGTGAATCTTCCTTGTCATCCACCAAGGAAACATATTCACTAATATTTGCTAAGAACATGGAATATTTACTTAATATGCTGTAGTTTTCTTTGTTTATTAACTCGTTTGATACCAAACCACTTGAAAATTACTCTGGTTCTGTGATATGAAACTATATTTTGAAGAGTTTGTATTTATCCTAAAACCTACCATCATAATTTTTTGTAAGAACATAAATAATAATAACCACCATTTCCTACGTTAGAAACAATACTTAAAATGAATCTTTTATAGTTGTTTCCAAACTGAAATCTTGTTGAATAAACAGGCTCCTTGGCAATGAAAAGGTTTGGGACTACTAAATCATAAACTAGTTTAACCCTATTTATATCAGCTTGGCCAAAACCAGCTCCGATTCCATGAACCAAAGGCACACCTATTAAAATCAAAATCCCCCCAAATACTATAAAAAACATTTGTTAAGTTCCTATCTTAGTAATGAAATAATTAATAGTTTTAATAAACCCCATAAAATTGTTCATTAATTTATTGAAATAAAATGTTTCATTAAAAATGCAGCCGTGAAATGGTTAAAGCATGCCATTAGCCTATTCACATGTAATCTGCAACCTTCATTCATTAGCCCATTCTCAACGTTTAAACTAAAAATTAACAGAACCATCCAATCCTTGTTAACATGGAGAAAAACCTCAACAATAAACCCCCAGGAGGCTGGTGTCACCTTAGAGATATTGTGGGGCTGACGCTAAAGAAAACTGTTGGTTTTTATTGGGTGATATGAGGACAACCAACTCATTTCTTTTTGTATCTTTGGGGTGGGGTGGAGTGGAAAGAGGTTTACCTACCTTGAGATATATGTGGGAAAGAAAGAAACAATGAAAATAAATTATTGATACATTTATATGTAATGCAGTTGTATTGCATAACACTGAAAGTTGAGGCTGAGTTAGAATGTAAGTTTTAGTGTCTCTCTCTCTCTCTCTCTATATATATATATATATATATACACACATACACACACACAGACACACACATACACACATACCCCCTCACTCTCTCTAGATCTAAATAAATATGTTGTTTTGTTTATTTTCAATTGACTTTTTTTCTGTTTGTATTGCTAAGTAACCTTTTACTACATCTAAGTTTGCTCGGAACCATCATGTATGACAAATGCTGTTGTGTTTCTGTTTCTGTTATTTGGTATTTTATTCTTTCTTCCTTATATATATATATATATATATATATATATATATATATATATATATATATATGTACACACACATACACATATTGCCATTCTACAGGATTCATTAGGAAAACGGAAGGAAAAAATATAACGGAGCATTGAGAGCTGTGATAATCAATTTCCTGATATAACATGAGTCAGATCATTTCATCTCTGTCGCTGACTGCTGCCTAAAACCTTAAAACAACCAACCACCCTGTAGCATGTGTTTCTATTTATTTGACACTTGTATAACAGGCATTTCTTCACAGGATGGGGCAGATGTTTACTGCCATCTTTACAGCCACTGACATAGGATGGTTTTCGAAACGGTTGTTGCTGCTTCATTCTTGGAATATATGTAACTTTCTCATTATTAGTTACGGCTCTTTATGATCTGAGTTCAAATCCTGCTGAGGTTAAGTTTGCCTTTCATCCGTAATGGGGCGATAAAATAAAACACCAGTAATGCACTGGGGTAATTGCTGGCCTTGTGCCAAAAGTAGAAACAATTATTAAGTTGGTGTTTGGAACATAACTTAACTCTAATAATTTAGCAGAAAATATCTAGAAACAGTTTTGCTAATTCAAATGTTTATAATATATATATATATATATTTTTATTAGTGGAGAGATTATTGTGAAAATTTGTACTTAATTTTAATTTTTAATGTGATGCAGTCATTGTGCTGTTTGGTACTTTTGAAGTATGTTTGGTTAATGCAGTTTTGGGTGGTACAGGATGCAAAGAGTTAAAGGTTCTTAGATAAAATTATAGCAGAACATTTTCAGATAATTATAAACACTTCAAAGTAGACATTTTTCTATTATAGAATAAAGACCGATTTTAGGCAGTTTGGTATGAAAAGGGTTAATGACCTTCATCTTTCTCTCTGCTGTTCTGGTTCCAGGGAAGATGTGGCACCTAGAGCATCCTCTCTATTAACAGTTAAATGTCAGGCTAACCATGCTGTCTGCCTACATGACTGTCCACCACCATTGCTATTGTTTTTGCATCAAAGTTAGCACTGTTGTCACAGGATTAGCTGTTTAAGCTTCACTCATTTTTGAACTGCTTTCTGTGATTGCTTGAAATCACCATATGCACACACACACACACACACACGCACACGCACACGCACACGCACACACACACGTATGTACACTTAGCCTTATATTTATATATAAATGCCTACCTATACATTTGTGTATCTGTTTTATTGTGTGTGTAGTTTGATAGAGGTTTAGATAGATAGATTCAAATATGCATGCATATATATATATATATATATATAGTAAGAAACATAAGTCAATTGCATGAACTCATAATCCTTTATTTACTGCTATATATATTTCGATGCTAGCCATTGAATGGCTATGACCTCATCAGGCAGTTAGTCAGTTCTTAGATATGCCAGTTCTGTGTTTATAGTGTTGATGGTATCAGAGCCTTGGGACATATATATATATACATATATATATTTTTTTCTACGCGCTCATATATTCACCCAGCTTATGCTGACAGAATAACTATGTAGCTTGTGCCCTTCCTATCTACGGTTAGCTTTCCTCTTTGTTGTTACTTGTCTCACTCGCTTTACGCGTTTTAATTGTCCTAATAACTTAATTTAGTTATTATTGCACCAACGTGAGGTATATGATTTTTAATGCAATGAAATATCTATGATCGTCGGCAAATCACTGATGAGGGACTCATTTTATAACATGTTATCCATGTGCAACCTGCAGTATTCTTCTCCCTATTTTTTCACACACACATATATATATATATATATATATATATATATATATATATATATAGTGGAAGCCAACTTGTGTGTGAGTATCTGAGTACGGCCACGTGTTACAACAAAAGAAAGAAAATAGACATTGGTAAAAATATGTTAATGATGTTGCTGTCATTGATACCATCCTAGATGGTTCATCAACCAAGAAGTGACTTACATATCATACAACACAGTGTACAGGTAAGTTTCCTGCTTGCTTGAGCTTAATTAGCATGGCATGCTTTGTGTTGCTGTGTTAGTGCACCTGCAGAATAAGACACTTTGGTACAGATGCCACATTTAAAATCAAGCTGTATGGCATCTGCTATGGCTTAGTAGCCCGGAAGACGGTAAACATGCTTGATACATTTCAACTTTTGTGCGCACACTGATATCTGACTGACCATAGGTGCTTCCCCAGCTTACCAAAAGCATCAGAAGCTTTAGACAGTTGGTAGCTTAGCTCTTCATCAAGGGTGCTGGTTCTGAGTACTACCCAGATAGACAAACTTATTCACAACCGTCAGTATTTTCTCTTTGGCAGATATGGATGGTAGAATATATGGCTTTCCGAGTGCAAGCTGGTACATTACCACTGTCTTTTTCAGGCAGATCGTCAGCCCAAACTCATCACATGCTGCCAAGAAGCAATCCATCAGGATGAAGGTCTTCTTCTATGTAGTTAACAAGATTACAATTGTCTGCATATAGAAGATCCCGTATCAGTGCAATATATGTTTTCGATGTAGCGAGGAATCGTCGGTTGTTAAAGAGCCTTCCTGTTGTTTGATGACATATATATGCCTACGATAGTGTTGGAGAATACTTTTAAAAAGAAACAACTACAAAGAAGATTGCAAACAAAGTCAGAGCGAGTATGTCATCCTTTTTATTGCCTGTCTCAACTAAGAAAGGTTCTAGGAAATCAACATTGAAGCAAACCCACAGACTTATGTCATCATGTAATGAACATATAAGCCCTGTAAACTTTTTAGGGTAACACAGCTTCGAGAGTATATACTCCAAAGGGCCTGCCTATTGACTGTGTCAAATGCCTTCATGAGATCAATAAAGCAATTGTACAAATCAAACTATTGCTCCTTACACTTTTCCTGCAGTGCTCCGATATGGACAGAAACCACACAGAGATCCTGGCAGTTTAAGTGCAACATGCATCAGCAGATGATTAAGAAGAATCCAGGCAAAGATTTTGCCAACAACTGATATTAAAGAGATCCCACGGTAGTTGTTACAAACATCGTTGGGTGCCTTCTTGAAAAGGGAGACAAGAATGGCATCCTTCCAGTCCTGTGGAACTGCATCCTTCAACCACCTTATTGAACTATTTCAATCACTGTACCATCTTTCCCAACTGCTTTTCTAGTGTTCATTTGTCTTACTGCAATCTTAACCTCTTCCAATGTGGGAGGATTATCGAGCTTTTTAATGCTCCACGGCCTCAATTGCATCAGGATTAACAAGAGATGTGTAGCTTAGGAGGTCGTTAAAGTGTTCATGCCATCTTGCCTTGATTTCATCAGGCTTACATATGTACACACACACACACACATACTGAAAAAGGTCTGTATTAGAGGAAGACACACACACACACATGCATGTGTACCGACACAAGCACACATGCCAACTATATATCTATATAATGTAGTAATCTGAGTGTGTGTGTGTGCTTGTGTGTGCATGTTTTATATGAATTAGTTTTACGTGAATTGACAAATTAATGTTGTAGCCATACAACACAATCATCATCATATGTGAATCTAAATGAAGGTCTGTTGCGAGGAGGAAATTGAGCTGTTTTCTTAATCATCTAGCTTATATATGTATGTATACTAGCCAAAGAACCATCCAGCTCTAACTCCTATGGAAGGCCGTTGGCTAACAAGTTTCTATTATATATATATATATATATTAATGTGGTTGGTGTTAGGAAGGGCATTCAGCTGTAAAAACCCCAGCCAAATTTACAGTCCCATCAGGGCAAGGTACGGTATGGCCAATCTTGGCCAGACTTGTCTCTCGACGTGGACGACCCATCTGACCTATGCAAGCATGGAAAAATGGGTGATAAACGATGATGAGGATGATATATATGTGTATACACACATCCTTAATAGTCTTCTGCAGTTTCCATCTATATTTCATCCACAGTGACTGTGTGTATGTGGAATATTAAGCACCATCATAAGCATTTTATGTTTGTTTTTCCGTGCTTGCATGAGTTGGACAGTACTTTCTAGCACAGAACAGACTCCCTCCACTTGTATTTCTTCATCTCTTCTGTGAGATTCAGCTTTTGAGATCAGCTCTGGCCACCTCTGCCTGGCAATTTTTGGGTCATTTTCTACTGCTGTTTCCTTTCACATGCATCTGGCACTTCATCCAGCAGCCATCATCCAAACACATCATATGTCCATACCAACACAGTATTCTTTCTTGTACATTACATCTCATCCCTCTTATACCTTTCTAAATGCTAATTTGACAAAAATGCACAATAAATCTCAGTCCTTCATCACGTCACAACAGGCAAAAAACTGACCAGCTCTAGTGATGTGTACGTTTGTATTGCTAGCATGGCTTTTACAAACCACTTTATAGCATAGTGTAGCTGCATTTTATTATATCATGTTGAAAAATCTAAAAAGTATTTTCTACCCAATGTCATGTCTGTTTGTTCTTTTCTGTTTTATACAGCTGGATGCCGTTCCTCTCACAAAACACTTGGCATTGTATAGTGGAGAGCAGTCTATTATGCTACCAGCTCTGCAAATGGACTAAGAGCTCCTTTTACCTTGTATCTGCCTTAATTTTTAGTGTTCATGCATTTTTGGCAAACTGCCAACACTTTTGGCTCTTTTGGGGTACCTTGGTTGTGCCCCTGCATGGAACATTGTCATTTATCTTTGTCTGTATCTGTTTTAATGTAACCAACAAATGGTTAATTTTTGATGTACGAAAGAAACACCGAATAGACTTCATAATGGCATTTTGTGTGTGTGTGTGTGCGTGCATGCTTGTCCTCCCTTTCATTTTTTCCCAGCTTCTGCAGTACCCATTTATTGAGCTATTTTGACTTACGAATGTGATGTAAATGTTGAACAGCTGTCGAATTGTCAATGGCTAATTCTTCTACAACCTATCTCTAGTTGTCTTAACCCTTTAGCATTTACATTATTCTATATTTACTATTGTACTTTCACAGTAAAGGCTTTATCCCACATAATATCGAATCTACGAGATTTTGATATCATTTATTTTGAGAACAATACCTTAACATAAGTATGAGCAGCCAGTTATGGCTGGTTTGAACAGAAAGAGGTGAGAGAATCCTGGACAGATATGGCCGGTTTAAATGCTAAAGGGTTAATGGTTTTCAATTGGTGCTGGATTAGGTTGCTGAGTGGCCTGTAGCATATACTATAATGGGACCCTAAATTAAAAATAATAAAAGTGACATGGAGCCACTAAAGCTAGGAGTCACATAACAAATGCTACTCTTGTTACTACATTAGTTCTGCATGTTCACAATTGGCTATTGTCAGTTACAATGTCGTCCTTCACCTCTCTCTTCTTCAAGGTTCTTGCCTTTTCTATGAAGCTTGAGATGCTCATCCATTGACTGTTCCTTGACCAAATGCTTGTTTTAATATTGCAAGCAGTTTCGACTGTTTTGCCTTCAACAGATAGTTGTCTTCCATTTTGAATACATACGATAAAAATCACTTGCATTCTCTCATTTTTGTTTTGTTTTCCATCTTTAATTTGACAGCTAAATATAAATAAAAATAATGAAAGCAAAACCATTAGCATAAATCAATAGACAGGAATCTGCTCTTCAAAATGGTATATTACATGAATAGGGTTGAATAAAAGTTTGTTCCAAAATTGGCATCAGAGTATAAAATAACAAAAACCACAATTATTTTTGCTTCAACCCAATATACATACACAACTACGCACACACACACATATATATATACACACACATACACACATACACCCACAAACTTACACACACGTTTACAAATAGGCACACATATACACACACATGCACACTCAGACATATACATACACATATCCACTCACACCCACATATGATATATATATATATGTAGATGCTATGGTGTTACAATCACCTTCAAAAGATTCCTGGAGGCATTTTCAGCCTCTTTTATCTCTCTCCACCGTCTATATTCTCTATCTATTCCTTTCTCTCTCTCCCTATCTGTCTATTTTCCCCTCTCCCTGTCTCCAATCAAGTCCCATGTCCATCAGACACAGTGACAAGAATTTATTGCATGTGTCTGTGTGCATAATGTTTGTATATATGTGTGTATGTATATGCATGTGTTGCAGATTAGGAAAGGGGGTGTTCTGTCCGATGGGACCGCATGCTGCGAAGGACAGCAGCGTGGTACAAAGTGTTAAATCATGATGGAAAGTGACTCATAACAGCAGCAAGTTGACAGGATTGGAGACAACTGAAGCTGTCAGTTTTAGCAATAACAATAATAGTAATAATAACAATAACAACAACACATTTATACACAAACATGAAAATGTGCAAGACTGTTAGGTGTGACTTGCTGACAAATGTAGTTGCAACCAGGGAAGGCAAGCAGGCAGTTATGGTGCGATGTACAGGGCCTCTCTGTTCCCTCACACACACACACACACACACACACACACACACACACACACACACACACACACACACACACTTCCTCACCCTGCAGGAAGTTAATAAATCTTAGCCCACCTGTCTGAAGTTTGAAGTCATGGTCAGCACATTAATCTTAGAAGACTGTTGTATCAGCCTACCTGTCACCCTCTCTCATCTTCTCTCTCTCTCTCTCTCTCTCTCTCTCTCTCTCTATATATATATATATATATATATATATATATATATATTGTGTGTGTACAGGGCTTTGGTGTCAGAGGGTCTGAAGGCCATGGGCACTGCCCCTGCATTCAGACATAGCAAATGAAAATAAAAGAAAATGGAAAATATGTACATACATGCATATGCATGCACACACTCATACACACACACACACTCACACACACACACACACACACAGATATGTATATGAAAGTACCCTTTTACTTGTTTCAATGCCTTGATTTAGTTGATCATACTGACCTCAGCACTTATACTACTACTACTACTACTACTACTACTACTTCTCCTCCTCTTCATGAGGGTGATGGTGGCAGAGTCCTCTAGCATGTCTTTCAGAGGGTCCTATCAGAAACAGCCACCTGCAACTGATTCGGGTGGATTCCCAAGCCTGCCCAACTGAGCTCATGGATGTTATCCAATCATTTTGCTTGTTGTCTGGTCTCTGGGTCTCCTGCCAGTTGTCAGCCCATAAAATCTATTGACTCTTTCCTTATGCATTCTAATCATATTTATGTAGTATCAGAGCTGTCATCTCTTAATACAGAGAAGCAACTGCTCTGCCTAGAGTGACCCTCTAATCTCCGAGCTACACCCCCTATCAAGTGACGTTACTCCAAAAACCCTGTGGTCTTTGGAGTAGCATCACTCAGAGAGTCTGAATACAGATTTTTCCTTAACCCTTTAGCATTTACATTACTGTGTATTTACTATTGTATTTTCATGGTAAACACTTCATTTCATGGTAAACATAATCATTTCCCATAATATCGAATCTACAAGATTTTGATGTTATTTATTTTGGGAGAAATACCTTAACATATATATGAGCAGACGGTTATGGCCACTTTGAACAGAAAGAGGTAAGAGGTTTCTGGCCAGATATGGCTGGTTTAAATGTTAAAGGGTTAATGAAGTCACTGCAGCATTAGATATAGTTAAGATTGAGTCATATATCCTATTTTTAAAGTTAATTAGTTAATGTCATTATTATGTTTTACTTGAACTGTGATTGTCAAACAACTGCTATTGTGATATATAGGGAATCAAACTGAGTGCATGAAAGAAGGGAGAAAGAAAGAGATGGGTTGTAGAAAATATCTAGTAGAAAATATCTCAAAATGACTTGGTTAATTCAAATGTTTATAGCATCTTTACTATTGGACAGATGGATTGTAAACATTTTTAGTTTGAGAAAAGACTTTAATTTTTAATGTAATGCTTGTTATAGACTATTTTGTGCTTTTCAAGAATACTTAGTTAATGTAGTTAGGGTTAGTGTTTCTGTACATTGTCTCAGTCCCTCTTTTTGTATTCATGTGCTTCTGTGTGTATGCATGTGTCTGCTTGTGTTTGTGTACATGTGTGTGTTTGTGTCTATTGATCTGGTTCTATTTCTTTAATACACATGTTACTGTGTGCACATATGTGTCATGTGCATGTCTGTTTCACTTTATGTGTGTGTGTATTGAGAGAAGTTTTCATAGGAAAATGAAAATCTAGAAACTGATGAAAAATAAGTGAAATGTGAAAGTGATGGTGTGAGAAATAAGGAGAGGAAGGTAGTAAGAACCGTTGAAAGGTGAAAGTGGGTGAATGGCAGAGAAATGGGGTGGGGGCAATGTGTGTGTGTGGCATAAGGATCAAGAATCAATGATGTCTGATCAATAATGGCTAGAGATCATTGATTAGCTTCCATGTGTTGCTGTATGGTCTGTTGAAGTTTATTTCCTCAAGTGTTTCCCCACAGGGATTTTTAAAAGCTATTTCATGCAGTAAATATTATCTATCTTGTATATTGTATTGTTTCAGCTTTCAGCTCTCTTGAAAAGATGAAGTGTAGAGCTGGTGTTGGTGGTTGTATAGATGGTATAGAGTGGCATAAAGCAAGTTGACTTGATATTTAATGGTGGTGATGATAGTGTTGGTGTACATGTTATGGTGCTATAGAGTGGCATACTGCAAGTTTATAATAACCCTATGAGGGTAATTGTGAGATGGTGACATGGAGTGGAATACAGCAAGGAGACATCAACCCTTGGTGTTGTAAGTTAATATTGACCTGGTACTGGTGTGGTGGTGGTAACATGGAGTAGGATACAAGTAGTGAAGATTGTTGTTGTTGCCAGATTGATTCCCTTTAACTCCTACTCAAAAGGCACCTACCTACATTGGTTTGTCATTACATTGTTGTCTATGTAGTGAACTCACCTCTCATGCAGCCTCACCAGTACATCTGCCTGGAATGATATAAACCAGTGGCCTACAACCATTTTTATACCACAGACAGGCTTTATGCTAGAAAGTCTTTCTGCGGACCGGTAGTTGCACATGTGTCTTGTTTAAGTGCACTTCAATTAAGAAAGCAATAAAAAGAGCGGTTTATTAAAGAGAAGAAAAAGTGTATAATCTTTTGACTCACATGTACATCTTTTTAGATTAAAGTCCAATATTCAATTTATCTATTATATGATTTTAAACAAGTTAATTTTTTCTTTGTGGCCTGGTGGTTGGGGACCGCTGGTGTAAACAGCAAGTTGAATCAGTACAAACAAGTCAAATCTTGAATTGAAATCTGTTTCTTGTATATATTCTGTCTGCTGTTTGAGTAATGCCTGTTTGACAATCTATATGTCACATATGTAGAAGGCATGTGGCATAGGGTATTCGGATCTAGATCGTAAGGTTGTAAAGTTGATTCATGGGGACACATTGTGTCCTTGAGCAATTCACTTTATTTCACATTGCTCTAGTTCATTCAGCTGGCAAAATTTGTCTCTACCTGCAATTGAAAGAAGTTTGTCTGAATCTTCCTGAGAACTACATTAACCCTTTAGCATCTAAATTGGCCATATCCGGCCAGAATTCTCTCACCTCTTTCTGTTCAAACTGGCTGCTCATACTAATGTTAATGTATTGTTCTCAAAATAAATAATATCAAAATCTTATAGATAGATTCGATATTATGTGCGATAATTATATGAGGTAAAGCCTTTACCATGAAAATATAATAGTAAATATAGAGTGATGTGAATGCTAAAGGGTTAAAAGTACACATGTCGGTGGAATGTTCAGCCACTTATATGTAAATTTCACAAGCAGGCTGTCCTGTTGATCAAACAACTGGAACACTCATAGTTGGAACAGCTGGAGTGCCAATGTGTATCAGATAGTTGTGATTGCAAAAGGTAGTCATCTTCTGTTTGCAATTTTGTTGAATCACTTGGTTGAAGCTGGCTCAACTCATTCCATATGAACACTGACAAAGTTTAAGTTAGAAGTTGTGCAGCATATATGGTGATTCTGACATGGTGCTGATGTGTGGTGATAGAGTGTCATAAAACCAGATAATATTAATTTGGTGTTGGTGGTATGATTATGGTTTCCAAACTTTGTGTCATATCACTTTAGTACAAGGGCATGCAACAGGCGGCCCACAGGCCACATTCCGGCCTGCCAGACCAGTCAGTGGCCCAGAATGACCATTTTTAATTTTTACTTTGTAGAGTTATTTACAATTTTTTTTCGTAACCGTAATACAATTTTCTGTTAGTTGACCTATACTAAAGGACTTCACTGATAGGGTTATGTGTGTTATAATTTCCCAGTTCCATGTTATGGAAAGAAGTTGTGGTGAATCTTTGGAATAGTGCTTAATAAATATTAATGGCCCTAATAGTTGTTCCAATGTTCAAAAGTGGCTCGCCAATGGACTATGTTGCACATCCCTGCTTTAGTATGTCACTGATAATCTCTAGTCATCTCTAGGTGTATTGCAAATTTAAGTCAACTGTCATTATATTATGATTATGTGTCTGTGAAGTATATTTGAGATCTGTCAATGACTCTGTATACAATTAGAAATATTACTGGTTGTGTGTTACACGATATGTAATTGTTTATTTTTTAAATTTTGTCAATGACCTTCAGCAGGTTATCACTCAGAAACCCCCACTGTTCTCCTGTGTTATAAGTCTCTATCTCTTCTTCCTTGCTGTCAAAAGCATCAAACAGGACATCCCTGAATTTGTCACCAGTCAAGGGCTCCCTCAACTTACATGTCCTTCTCCTCCAAACTTCCAAGTTTGTGTAGCTGTAAAGTTGCTAACTACTAGGTTATGTTGGGAGGTGTATAAGAAATTCATGTTACAAATGGATAGATCATTAGCATCGCAGATTTCCAGGAGCCTGAAACCTTCCTCATTTCTAGCGCCAAACCCTTAACCCCCTTGTCATTTCCCACCTAGAAAAATTTGTAGCATCGTTTTTCGCCCAAAATAAATCTAGTTGACATGTACATAGATGTATATATGCACACACATATATGTATCTCTCTCTCTCTCTCTCTGTATGTGTATGTGTGTGTGTGTGTATGTATATTGTATATGTATTAATCTATGTGTGCGTGTGTGTGTATATTGTATATGTATTAATCTATGTGTGCGTGTGTGTGTATATTGTATATGTATTAATCTGTGTGTGTGTGTGTGTGTATATTTATTAATCTATATATGTGTGTGTGTCTAACCCTTGCTAAGAAAGTAAATACACGTTAAATGATGACGATACACATACACACACATATTCATACATATATATTTATCCATATATATATATATATATATATATATATATATATATATATATATATATATACACACACGCATATATATTTGTGAAGCTAGACAGTCAGAGATCAGTAAGAAGTGTATTTCAATATCTTGGCATCTTGATGGAGATCAGTCAGTCACTATATCTTCAGTTCATAAATGAATGTTATTATGTCCAGCATATGTAGAAATTCTTATTCTGAAGTAATAATTCCCTGTAAGGAATTTAAATATCGTAAATAGGATTTTGATTGATATTCTTTGAACAATATTGACCCAGTGAAGTTTCGCTTAGAAGTCTTTGATACTTACACAGATCGAATATATTGAAAAGAGATGGATTACAGCCGTCTCGGCATGTAAATCCATTGATGCTTGACCGACTGATGCCAACAAATGAAGAATTATCTGCGTCCACTTATTTCATTGGATGTTCACTGTATTGAGAATTGAAGTTGGTTTGGTCATGTATGAATTTACAGCTACCCTGGTCTTTTCTGATGCCAACAACTCTTCAACTATGCAAGGATAAGAAGGGTGTGGTTGGTTGATTGATTGATTGATTGATTGATTGAGGTGGGCAGGAATGTGGAGTTGGATCAGTGAATAAGTCACTTTCTTATGGAATAATAATCAGTAGAGGAAATGAAAGAGAAAATAAAAAGTGAGCAAGCTTAAAGTATGCATGTGCTGTGTGATGTTTCTTTCTATTTTCCCCTGGATTCACTTCAAACAAATTATGGATTTGGAGTGTATGAGAATAGTTTTATTTATAAATGAGTTGGGACTGAAAAGAGGAGATTTAAGCATTGTTGATTTATATGATTTATGCTCTGACCTTTCCACACAACCATCAAACCAAGCTTAGATATACCATTTGGTTTTTGTCAGGTCCATGTAATACTCAAGTTTCAATAATGCTTTCTACTTGTTGACTTAGAACCATTTCCACTTGGGTTTATATTGTGTTGTCATAGAGATTGTACTGACTTTTGGTGACTTACTTTAGCATAATAATTTAGGATGGACTTAACAAATTTGAATACTGTTCAAGCAGTTGGAACAGTACATCTTGTACCTCAGGTTACAATGTTTTGTTTGCAGAGAAATGGTCCTCAGTTTATGGCACTGCATAATTTCATCCTGACATTATAGGCTGCAGTATTTTTATTTTATTTCCCTCCCTCTTTTCGACTACAATACAACTATTTTTTATACACAAACCAAATAACTTAATCCCTTTAAACCTTAACTCCCTGCCACAAATGTGATGCCCAACCTTCGTTACCTGAATAAAAATCTCTTAAAGATCAATTAAACCTTTAAAAAATGATGATAAATTTATGTACTCAACAAAAGTTCTGGCTATCCCTTCCCAAAGAACATGGTCACAATAATGTGATATGGTTGCTGTTTGTGTGGAAAGTAGTGTAAATAACTGTAGCAAAAGAGAAGAAGTGTATGACAATGGAATACAAGCCTAGTGGTATATAAACATCCAGACTGGAATACTGGATTGGCAGATTCAAGCATTGTAACAGGATTATGATCTTTATTGGTATGGGGATGTAGATGAAAGATTGTCTCTTCTATTAGGTATCACAGTAGAGCCCCATAGAAGGGGGATAAGCACAGTTTCACCACACAACAATCTACTTTTTGCTTAATTATTTTCATATCAAAATACGTTTTTTTTTGTTTTTTTTTTGTGGACAATTATATATCATTTATATGTGAACTTTCTTCTTGTGATCAAAATCTGACACTTACATATCATGCCAGATCCTCTCAATCACCCTCGTATTTCCACACATTTACAACCTTTTGTTCTATTTTTGTTTTTGACTTGATGAATGGTAACACTAATTCTAGTTCAATGCACTGGAGCACTAAAACTCAATTTGTGTTGAAAATAATACAGTCATGAAGACGACTTCTTTTGCTTTATTTTGATATAAAAATTGATGGGGTAGGTCAGATAATTGTTATGAAATATAAAAGTGAAAGTTTTATAAATTTTCACTGATAAAAAGAACATATTTTCTTCAAGATTTTTATACCATGAGAAAGAAAAATTTCTTGCAAATTCAATACAGACATTGCTACTCTGAACATCTTGTCTAAATGGCATATTCCCGTGTGGTGAGAGCTGAAACGGATCACAAATCCAAGGCTTCAAATATCAAGTTTGAGCTAGAATTTCATGAAATAGATTAACTAATTGTTAAGAAAACATATATTTCTACAATGTATGCACTAAATTGAGCTCCATAAATCTTCTAGGACCAAACATTAGCATTTGTGTTACTAAACAGTCCTATTACAAAGTGTTAGTGATGTTTATCAACAAAATTATTCAATTTTATTTAATTATTAATGAAACTTTCTCAGAATTGCATGTAGACTTAGATTAAAAACAAAATGTGAAAACTAATTTCTTCCATTAACTCATTAGAAGGCGAGAGAGAAAGAAACAACAAAATGAATTGGCACTACTTGTTAAAATGTAAACTCTGGTAGAAATTATCTGACTGTATTCAAGATCAAAAAAGAAAAACATCACATCAGACTTTATTACTCTACTAAATAATATTCATTACACAATATAATTTTTATTGGCGAAATTTGACCAATATTTCTCAAAGAAAAAGGAAAATTCTAACCAAAATTAGCATGGAATCATCATATTGAGAATATTGTTTATTCCGTCTTGCTGTTTTAACATGTGGAGAGCAAAGTCAGAATTTTCGTTTTTCTTTGAGAAATATTAGTCAAATTTTGCCAATAAAAATTATATTGTGCAATGAGGTAGGTGTAAAAGCCAAACTCACTATCTTCAATTCTGTATTTGTGCCAACCCTTAGATAATGACCGGAAGAATACGATTGCAAATACAAGCGACTGAAATGGGGTTTCTCCAAAATGTCTTTGGAGTAATGTTACTTTGGAGTGTGTAGCTTGGAGATCAGAGTTTCACTCAAGATAGAGCCACTACTTCTCTGAATTAAGGGGTCACAGCTCTGATACTATGGGCTTGTAGCTAGAATGTCTCAAGAAAGAATCGCTGGACAGATTTTATGGGCAAAAGTAACCGGCAGGAGGCTCCGGGGTAAACACCAAGTAAAATGGTTGGATAACATCCATGAGCTTGGCTGGTCATGCTCGGGGATCCAGCCAGATCATTTGGAGATGGTTGCTCCTGATAGGGCCTGCTGGAAGGAGTGTTTGAGGAATCTGCGCCCACAACCCTCTCAGGAATAAGTGGGTGAAGAAGAAAAAGAATATTATTTTGTAGACTATTAAAGTGCGATATGATGTTTTTTTTCTTCTGATTTTGAATACAGTTGGATAATTTCTGCCAGTTTATATTTTCACATGTAGAGCCAATTTGGTTTTCTTTTCTTTTCTCTCTCTCCTATGAATGAGTTTGCTTACAGGAATTAATTTTCACAATTTCTTTGTTTTTTAATCTAGGTCTATATGCAATTCTGAGAAAGTTTCATTAAATAAAATTGAATAATTTTATTGATAGATATTACTAACACATTCAGAATTTTCAAATCATATAAATGTATTTTGACATGATGATCGAGCAAACTGTGTGTGTGTCACCTCTTCCATGGAGCTCTACAGAGATACCTATTAAATGTATTGTATAGCTCCAAAGTTACAGACAGGATTCAGTTTTATACCCCCGTACCAGTATATCAAAACTGAGCCCTTGCAAATAATTGTTTCTACTTTTGGCACATGGTCATGAATTACCCAGTACATTACTGGTACTTTATGTTATCGACCCCGTAAAGATGAAAGGCAAAGTTAACCTCGGCGGCATTTGAGCCCTTGCAAATAATGCATTGCAATATAACCATATCTGAAAGTGCATGGAAAGCTTGCGACGGCCTTTGATCATTGTAATTTATAGCCCATTAACATTTTATTGAAATTGTAATATGTCCCAAAAACTCGCAATTTATTTAGTTCTATACCTACTATAAATATGCCAAAAGTTTGGGATTTAGCTGGGTCTGAAAACACGAAAAGCTTATGCTTGCAACTAATTAGGCTTTACATAAATCCCCCCCCCCCCCGTTTTATTTAAAAAAACCTGGAAAAAAATAGGCAACTGCAAAACCCACTATTTCGGTAATTTGGAGATGATTATCAAGGATATAACATAACAAATATGACTAATTTAGGCCTAATTAAGCAGGATTTCAACCAATTTGCAAACTATTCAAATTGTCATATTAAACTATTCATCCAATTTTCACAAATGAGGTATCAAAATGTTTCTTTTTAGATGCTCTCTAAGAAAAAGAACATTAGAAGTTAGATTCAAATATTTTCAAAAATTCTTAGTGATACCTACTTTTACTTCTTTAGATCAGAGTTTTCCAAAGATTCTACATTTGTGAAACACTTTTAACCCCTTTGTTGCCATATTTCTATTGAAATACACTGCAGTAAATTAATGAAGAATTTGGGAGGATTTACTAAAAGTTTTTCATTAAGTTGGTATTTGTAACATAACTTAAAAGGTTCTTATATGAAATTATGTTGGGAGATTAAAATTTATATAGGAACCTTTTAAAAAGAGTGGTTTTGTTTCATAGAATCATGGGCTGTTTTGACTAAGTTGATTATCAAAATTGTTAGCAACAGGAAAGTAATAAAATAATACATGAACAATCAAATATCATGTCACATGTCTAAATTATATGCAAAATTGTCAGCTCCCAAATATATTTCACTGCCAAATATTTACAAAAATTAATCTGATTTAATTCATTTCATGATACACCTAGGGATCATCACTGACACTATAAGTGTTACAACACCCAGTTTGGAAACCTCTGCTCTAGATGTTTCATACATAGTTGAGTTGAAATGTAGTGGTTACCATATATATGTGGATAAAAAATATGGGTGAAGACTGGAAAATGAACAAATACAGACAGTATTCCCATCTCATCAGTCAACTGCTAGAGATATGTTGTTTTGATGTTTTAAGGTCAACACAACTGGCTCTAGTGCACAAGGAACAGTAACAAATGATACATATGAGCAAGCTAAGGTTCTCCAATGTATCTAGCCTCTAGGACCCTGATGACCTGTCCAACCCATGCTTGCATAGAAAGTAGGCAAAACATTATGATAATGATAATCCTAGTTTTTTTCAACCACAGAACGTAATCTAGTGTTTCACCGTGGTTAAGGTTTATTTGAGGGGTAGCTTGTAAATCGTGTAATTTATGTCAACACTTTTTTGTCATTGAAGGTCTCATCTGTACGTCTTAACCTTAAAAAGAGAACTTTTACTGCTTTTATAGATTTGGCATATATATCATTTGTCACATTTCACCATTTCTTATGCAGTGGTTCTCTGAATTTTTATTTTTATTTTTTATTTTCACTAATTTGTTTTCTTTCTTTTAGCGACCCTTTCTGATGAAAAACACCTACTGTGGCCATGAGGTGGAGATATTTATCACTTAATACTTTCAGTTTTTAAAGTTATCCATACAGCTTCATTTATCATACTTCAACATAGGCTGCTTCCACTGTAAAAATAAAACAAAATGAAAAAGTTCCCCCACTCACCCATCTGTTTTGGATCATCCATCAAAGATGTAAGACAAGCACTGGATTGGACTTGACTGGACTAGACTGGCTACCTGATAAGTTTACCTGAAATTAGGATTGCTTTGTAGGCATTATTATTTTCAAGGCAGGGCGGTGGATTGGCAGTATCAGTAGAGAGTCGGACACCATGCTTTGCAGCATAGAGTTACGGTCCTTTATGGTCTGAGTTCAAATCCTGCCGAAGTTAACTTTGCTTTTCATCCTTATGGGGTCGATAAAATAAAGTACCAGTAATCATCATTCATCATCATTTCATTTTATGTCCGCTTTTCCCTGCTTGCAAGGGTGGGACGGGAACTGATTCTGGCTTGATTTCTACAGCTGGATGCCCTTCCTAACACCAACCTCATTTACAGTGAGTGCTGGGTGCTTTTTTGCCGTGGCACCTCCACGACCACTTTGCAGTGGAATGATAGGGACCCCAGTCCCTATCATCTCATTTCTACAGCTGAGTAAACTGGAGCAATGTGAAATAAAGTGTCTTGCTCAAGGAAACAACACATCACCCGGTCTGAGAATTGAACTCACAACCTTTCGATTGCAAGGCCAATGCTCTAACCACTAAGCCATGTGCCTCCATAATGCACTGGGTAATTGCTGGCCTTGTGCCAAAAGTAGAAACAATTATTTTCAAGGCAGTATCAGTATAGCATCGGACACCATGCTTTGCGGCATAGTTACATCCCTTTGTGGTCTGAGTTCAAATCCCGCCAAGGTTAACTTTGCTTTTCATCCTTACGGGGTCGATAAAATAAAATACCAGTAATGCACTGGGATAATTGCTGGCCTTGTGCCGAAAGTTGAAACAATTATTTTTTTTCAAGCTCTAATTGTAGCAAACAGAGATGTCAACCCTTTTGTTACTATATTTCTAATGAAAATCACTGCCTCTGGATTTCAAATTATTTTGAAAAGAATAAAGAATTTTAAAGGATTTAGTAATGTAGCTAAATTTCTCATTATTATGCTGGTGTTTCAGGGCAGTGGATTGGCAGTGTCGGTAGCGGGCCGGACGCCATGCTTTGCAGCATAGAGTTACAGTCCTTTATGATCTGAGTTCAAATCCCGGCGAGGTTAACTTCGCCTTTCATCCTTACGGGGTCGATAAAATAAAGTACCAGTCACGCACTGGGGTCGATTTAATCGACTTTCCCCTCCGCCAAAATTGCTGGCCTTGTGCCTATATAAGAAACAATTAGTATGCTGGTGTTTCAGACATAACTTAGTAAAGGCTCTTAAATGAAATTATGATGGAAGCTTTTAATAAAGTGATTGTCTCATAGAACCAGAGGTGGTTTCGAGCAGATTGGTATCAAAGTGGGTAATGGTAGGTACAGCTAATACTGAAATACTAAAATGTGTTCCGTTAAGAAAGATCTGAAGTGTGGTAACTACGTAACTACTTTTACAAATCTGTGTGCCATAAATTTCCAGTTTAAAAAAATATATAGAAATATCCAGGACATTGTATTCTGATGTCATCTGCCCAATAATTCAGTGGAAATTTCATCTGATTTATGCTTTTTTAGTTTCCGTTATCTCAACAGTTTTACAATTTATAATAAGATTTATTTTGCTTTTTGGTTTAGAAATTTCTCTTTATTAGACAGCACCATGGTTGTAGCCTTTTCATAAAAGTTAACTTTCTTCTTTTTTCCTTTATTGGTTTTTTAACCTACTTAAATTCTTTTATATCACAGAGATGATGATAATGATGGTCCTTGACAAATTTATAGTTTTTACCACTATCAAATTACATTTTCAGATTTCTTGATAGGACATTGAATGTAATATGATAATATAATATAACTATAGTTATATTATATGTAATATAACTATAGTTATATTATATGTAATATAAATGTAGCCTTCCTCTTTGCCACCATTGTTGTCATACATCCTTAAATCAAGCAAGTTAAACTCCATATTGTTAGATAGCTTTGTGAGTACTCAGCTTGATCAATATTTTTAGGAAATCCACCTAGATCAGGTAGTTCCCACCTTGTAATTTACAGACCCATAGCAGTTCAAAAGTAGTATGGGGGAGGGGGAGCTAAGTTCTAAATTTCAAACTGAGAAACTGAGAAAATTATGAGTTTGTTACTATATTTCTAATGAAATACACTGCCTATCAATTAATTTAGAAAATTTGAAGAATTTAATAAAATGACTAACTTTTTCATTAGTAAGTAAGCTGATAATTGAAACATTAAACTTATGATGAAAGATTTGAACATTTTAAAATGAACAGTTTTGTATCATAAAACGAGGGCAGTTTCAGGCAGGTTTGTATCAAAGGGGTCAATAAAATTGGCTTGTTGAGTAGACATTTGGGAATATTTATTTATTTAAATAAATTACATACTGGGTACTGTAAAGGTTAAAATTCACTAATCAAGATATTAGTTGGAAGTTATATATCAAACAAGTTAAATTGCTTATTGATTATGCTCAAATCAAATTGATGAGTGTCAATGCTAGATGATGTCTTTATCTTAAAAATTTGAAATAGTAAATGACATTCCGTTGGTTCAGCAATTAGCATTCCAGTTGTTTGATCAATAGGGTGGCCTACTTGTTAACTTAACATGAAAGTGGCTGAGTATTCCACAGACATGCTTACTCTTCACCCTTTTATGAACATATTTGAATTAATTAATGGCTTTTCAGCATAAAGTTATGAACCTTTACTCTTTGAGTTCAAATCCCGCCGAGGTTAACTTTGCTTTTCATCCTTACGGGGTCGATAAAATAAAGCACCCATTATGCACTGGGATAATTGCTGGCCTTGTGCCAAAAGTAGAAACAATTATTAAAATGGTATTTATAGCACCACTTAGCAAATAGTTCTCATATCAAATTATGTTGGAAGATTTTAATTTAAATAGGAACCCATTAAAATGTATATTTTTTCTTCATAGAAGTAGGGGCAGCTTTGGGGGAGATGGTATCAAAAAGTCTAATGTAATCGTCAGGGAGATTCAGCATCACAAAGTCTGTGAAAAGACTGGTCTTTTGAATTATAGGTACAGTCCATTCACTGAGCTTCCACACAGGTTTTATCTATTCACTGTCAGGCAGTTTGGTATACATAAATCTGGCATTTAAGCTTCCGAAATTTTTATGCATGTAGTATTATATAATCAAAAACAATCATCGTTGTTTCAACCCTTTAGCATTTAAACCAGCCATATCCGGTCAGAATTCTTTCACCTCTTTCTGTTCAAGCCAGCCATAACCGGCTGCTCATACTGATGTTAAGGTATTGTTCTCAAAATAAATATCAAAATCTCATAGATTCAATATTATGTGAGATAATTATATAAGGTAAAGCCTTTATAGTATATATAGTAAATACTAAAGGGTTAATATTGTTTTTACCTTTCTGGCACAGATTAGTTTCTACAGTATATTACCACTGTTCTCTGTCATTTTGATTGAGGGACCAACATCATGTGATCTAACCTGTCACCCCACCGCCACCATTTCACCCCCTCCTTTCTCTTCCTTAGCCCTCTGTCACAAGTACCCTCCATTACCATCAGCACAACAGTACTTTTCCAGATGTAGGCATTCCATTATCTGAATTCTATTAATGCACCCATATACCTGTCTAGACACATGTATCATCTACCCAACAATATAAACACATCATTTCCACCCTTCTTATACCCAGCTACACACTTCTCATTGATTTATATCCATACCTGCTCCACCTTTGCTGTTCATTCTATCATTTATCCTCTGTTTTATAATGTCTGCTCCTTTTCTAGCTTCCCCTCCCTCTATCTATATACATCTTTCATTAGAAATGCAAAACCCATCAGGTGAAGTGTCTCTATGTGGTCACTTGAAATG
Organism: Eledone cirrhosa; assembly: GCA_964016885.1. Classification (NCBI taxonomy): domain Eukaryota; kingdom Metazoa; phylum Mollusca; class Cephalopoda; order Octopoda; family Eledonidae; genus Eledone; species Eledone cirrhosa. The sequence goes on along the minus strand of OZ024743.1, from coordinate 356,107,351 downwards.
TGAGAAATAGCAACCAAATCTCCTTGCCTCAAATTGTACCCTACTATCTTTAATAAAGGAGGATGTTGAGAAATGTATCCTAAATCCTAGATGCGCACATCATCATTATTATCATCAATTCTATATCCACTTTTCCATGCAAACTTGAATTGGGTGAGATTTTCAAGGCAGTGTTTTTACTGCAAGATGTCCTTCCTTGAACCAAACTTTTTAGTGAATTTTTAGGACATGCAAGGATGCTATGGGGACTGGTGGTGGGAAGACAGGCATTTCTTCTATCATTGAAAATGGATGTTAAACAACGATGATGATGATGAAAGGTCTGCTCACTCAAGGCCAACCTAAATTTAATCTTTTTCATAGCAACCCAATTGAAATTGTCCCTCAGCCTAAGAGACAAAACTGCCCATTTTCAAGGGTTCATTCATATATTAAAACCTTGCATAATAATTTTATTTAAGAACTTATGTTCTGAACACCAGCTTAATAATGAAAAAATTTATTTTACTAAATTCCTCAAATTTTAAAAACATCATTTTCAAAATTGGATTGGAAATACGGTAGAAAAAGGTTCAACAACCCAAGTAAAAAATGAGCCTTTCCCACCCATTTGTGCCCATCCACCCTGAGTAACAAACCCTCATCATGATCTGCTATGTATATGTGTGTCTGAAGTGTTAAGCCATATAGATAATGCTTTTTAGCTTTCTAGCAACTTCAAGCATTCTTTCCACAAGAATCTCCTCACCCTTTTGCAAATATCACTTTAGTTCATCACCTCCAGCCAGCCAGTCTTCAAAAAATAGCTTCTCCCTCTCTACGACCTCTCCCCTCTAAGCTACTTATATGTAAATATGATTAATTCGATTGTTTATCCCTTCCTCCTCTCTCTATCTCTCTCTCTCTTTTGTTTTGGTTTTCTCCTTTTCCTTTTGTTTTTGGTCAATAATTAGCTATTATTCGCATGTCGGAATCTGAGGCAGTTCCAACAACAATGGCACTATAGACCACCCTCCAATATGTACTATACCCTTCTCCTACTCCTCATCCTCCCCTTCACACTCTCACCTCATCCCCTGTATGCATACATTTCTCACCCACCCTCGACCTTCTCGTTTCTCTTTCTTCCTTTCTCTCCCTCCCCCCTTTCTTTCTTTTTATATGTTCCGTTTTTGTTGTTGTTTTGATTGCTTGTGTATTTATTTAAGTGAAGCTTTGATAAATGTTCCAGGAGTGTGTGTTTGTTTCGTTGTTTTTCTTTCTTTTGTTTCTTTGTCTTTTTATCCACCTTCCCCATTTCGGTAACCTCCCCTCCTCCTCTGCTGTTCATACCCCCCCCCCTCCACACACACACACACACCTACCCACCCTCTCCTCTTCACCCATTTATGAATTTTTCATCTCTTTCCATTGCAGAGTTCAAAATGACACAGAGATAAATCATTCTCTTAGTTTTTTTATCATGATGGTGGTGTAGGTGGTTGTGGTAGTAGTGTATGTGGTTGTGGTTGTGGTGGTTGTGGTAGTAGTGTAGGTGGTTGTGGTGTAGGTGGTTGTGGTGGTTGTGGTAGTAGTGTATGTGGTTGTGGTAGTAGTGTATGTGGTTGTGGTGTATGTGGTGGTTGTGGTAGTAGTGTAGGTGGTTGTTGTTGTGGTGTAGGTGGTTGTGGTGGTTGTTGTAGTGGTGTTGGTGGTTGTGATAGTGTATGTGGTTGTGGTGTATGTGGTGGTTGTGGTAGTAGTGTAGGTGGTTGTGGTTGTGGTGTTGGTGGTTGTGGTGGTTGTTGTAGTAGTGTATGTGGTTGTGGTGTATGTGGTGGTTGTGGTAGTAGTGTAGGTGGTTGTGGTGTAGGTGGTTGTGGTAGTAGTGTATGTAGTTGTGGTGTAGGTGGTTGTGGTGGTTGTGGTAGTAGTGTATGTGGTAGTGGTGTATGTGGTGGTTGTGGTAGTAGTGTAGGTGGTTGTGGTAGTGGTGTATGTGGTGGTTGTGGTAGTAGTGTAGGTGGTTGTGGTTGTGGTGTAGGTGGTAGTGGTGTTGGTGGTTGTGGTGGTTGTTGTAGTGGTGTTGGTGGTTGTGATAGTAGTGTATGTGGTTGTGGTGGTTGTGGTGTAGGTGGTAGTGGTGTTGGTGGTGGTTGTGATAGTAGTGTAGGTGGTTGTTGTAGTGGTGTTGATGGTTGTGGTAGTAGTGCAGGTGGTTGTGGTGGTTGTGGTAGTAGTGCTGGTGGTGTAGGTGGTGGTGGTTGTGGTAGTAGTGTAGATGGTAGTGGTGGTTGTTGTAGTGGTGTTGGTGGTTGTGGTAGTAGTGTAGATGGTTGTTGTAGTGGTGTTGGTGGTTGTGGTAGTAGTGTAGGTTGTGGTGGTTGTGGTAGCAGTGTAGGTGGTTGTGATAGTAGTGTAGGTAGTTGTGGTAGTAGTCTTGGTGGTTGTGGTAGTAGTGTAGGTGGTAGTGGTGTTGGTGGTTGGGGTGGTTGTTGTGTTGGTGGTAGCAGTGTTGGTGGTTGTGGTAGTAGTGTAGGTGGTTGTGGTAGTAGTGTAGGTGGTTGTGGTAGTAGTGTAGATGGTTGTGGTAGTAGTGTGGGTGGTTGTGATAGTAGTGTAGGTAGTTGTGGTAGTAGTGTGGGTGGTTGTGATAGTAGTGTAGGTAGTTGTGGTAGTAGTCTTGGTGGTTGTGGTAGTAATGTAGGTGGTCGTGGTGTAGGTGGTTGTGGGGGTTGTGGTAGTAGTGTAGGTGGTTGTGGTAGTAGTGTAGGTGGTTGAGGTAGTAGTGTAGGTAGTTGTGGTAGTAGTGTTTGTTATATTAAAGTTTGTGATGCTGATAGTGCTATGATAGTTTTCAGGATTGTGATGTCAGTGTTGATAATTTTGATGATGGTGGTAGTGATGATGGTGATGTTATGGATGTTAAGCTATATTGGAATTATTGATGCTGGCATTAATGTTGATAATGATGATGATCATTGTGATGGTGGTAATGATAATGATGATGATGACGGTGATGATGAGGATGATGATAACAGTAAGACAATAGCTGTATTATGGCTACTGCCAGACTGATATATGGTGGCACTACTACTACTACTACTACTACTACTACTACTACTACTACTACAACAGCATCATTACTAATAACAGAAACATTAATAATTACTCTAATTGAAGCTAGACCACAACTTTGTAAGTGTGTATTTACATTTGATTGAATTGACCCCCTCACTCCCCCCCCCCCCCCCAAATAACAATATTGATAAATCCTAATGAGAGCAACATTGAGAGAGGGAAAGGATAAGAGAAGGGAAAGAAAGGGAGTGAGAGAGGGAGATAAAGAAAAAAGAACCATTTATATAAAGTTAAAAAAAAAAAAGATAATTTAAATTTTTGTTTGTTAAGAGGAAGGGGTTGTGTCTGTGACCTTTACAGGTCCACTAACTAAGGATGAATCCTTTATCAGTTATCAACTGAGTTATCTACTCATGAAATTACTTTATTTTGTTGGTGTATAAGGTACATGTTTTTAACCCCAAATTTCCCTGTGTCCTATGCACTGAAGGCATGACCAAAAAAAAAAAAAAAAAACCACTATTATAATAATTGTACAGACTTTTTGTCTGTCACACAAACCAAACGCTTTGATCTGTCAAAAAAGAAGATTGTAAAAATTATATTTAGATTCATGAATTCGTGGAATCAAATGTTCTAAATGCTTTCCTTCATAGCAGGAATTGGCATTCTGTCAACCCTGTTTTCTGTCTTTATTTATCTATCTGTGTATGTATGTATATATATATATATGTGTATGTATGTATGTATATATATATATAAAGAGGTATAAGGATTCCTTGAAAGCCTCTTTGAAAGACGCTAACATCTCTGCTGATACATGGGAAAATATTGCTGCTGATCGTAATAAATAGAGAAAGATGAGGGAAAAGTTGCCTTTGAGGCATCTCGAATCGCATATGAGAAAGTAAAGCGGGATGTTAGGAAGGGCATTGAGGTTGCATTTCCAGACGGCGAGGGTCCTCCTATGGTGCTGACATGCAGCGTCTGTGCGAGACTCTGCCTAAGCAAAGCTGGACTCGAAAGTCATCTTCGCAGTCATAAAGTAAGACCAGTGGTTGACTACCAGGCTGCTGTTGGAGTTGCTACTCATCATGCTTGCCAAACATGTGGTAGAGAATGTAAATCAGCAGGAGGGCTCAAGCGACATGCAAAAGTACACAAACTCCAACCACAGCCGACTATTCCCAGTGAATGTTTTGGTTGCCGACTCTGTGCAAGACATTTTAGATCATTGGCTGGGCTAAAAAGCCACATTCGATCGCAGCGCTGTTAGTTGCTATCGTGTGTGTGTGTGTAGGTGTGTTTGTGTGTGTGTGTGTGCGTGTGTGTATATGTATGTTGTTGTTGTTGTTGTTGTTGTATATATTTTTTTTTTTCGTGCAATGGCCATACTCGATAACGAGGGGGCAGCCATCATATATATATATGTGTATGTATCATCATCATCATCATCACCGTCTTACGTCCGTTCTTCCATGCTAGCATGGGTTAGACGGGTTGTCCTGTTGTGAGCAGTGTCTGGTCGACTGACCATGCCTTGCTCATACAGGAACTGATTTTGGCTTGATTTCTACAGCTGGATGCCCTTCCTAACACCAACCTCATTTACAGTAAGTGCTGGGTGCTTTTTTTTCCGTGGTGCCTACACGTCCACATTGCAGTGTGGGCTGGGTGCTTTTTTGCCGTGGCACCTCCACGACCACTTTGCAGTGGGATGGTGTGGGGGCATATTGTCTATATGTTTCAGCTTGTACCCATGGGAGGTCGGGTACTCTGTATTACTGCGTGACGCCAGAGGTCACGGTCGTGTGTCATCGCCTTTGAGAGGTGTAATTGGGTAAGGTCGGCTTTTATCACCTCATCCCAGGTCTTCTTGGGTTTCCCCACTCCGCGGTTTCCATTGACTTCCAGTGCTCTGCACCTTTTTAATCAGCTGTCATCCTTCATACGCATCACATGTCCATACCAACGCAACCACCTCTCATGCACATAGCATTTAATTCCTCTTATGCTCAGTCTCTCTCTCAATTCATTTATGCTATGCCGTTCGCGTATATTACTATTACACATCCATCGGAGCATGCAGGCTTCGTTTCTTTCTAATCTACGTAAGTCTTCCACCTTCAGCGCCCAGGTGTCACTACCATGTAACATTGCTGTTCGTATACACGCATCATACAGTCTGCCTTTCATTTTGAGGGAAAAGCCTTTTGCAGCTAGCAGTGGCAGTAGTTGCCTGAACTTCTTCCATCCCGTTCATAGCCTAGTTATTGTACTTTCTGAACACTCACCTCCGCTGCTAATTCGGTCACCTAGGTAGCAGAAGCTGTCTACTGTTTCTACAGAGCCCTCCCAGAGATTGGTGGTGGCTGTTTGCTGCTTACTTTCCCAGCAGAGCTGCTACATGTGAAGCCTACATTCTTAATTAAGCTTCCTGAGATCCCGCTACATCTCTTGTGTACCCATTGTTCGCATTTGGGGCAGAAAATGTAGTTCCTACCTACACCTTTCCTACATTCTGAGCAAGGCCATTTCCCTGAGGGGATCTGGGTTCTGTTTTCTAGTCTACTTACAAGGACCTTAGTCTTTGTCATGTTGACTTTGAGACCCTTTCTTTCTAGTCCCTGCTTCCAAGTTTGGAATTTATTCTCTAGTTGTACCATAGATTCAGCTATAAGTGCGAGGTCATCAGCATACAGGAGTTCCCATGGGTATCCGGTCTAAACTCCTCCGTTATTGCCTGCAGGACTATGATGAACAGGAGAGGGCTAAGAACAGAGCCCTGGTGGACACCAACCTGTACGCTAAATTCCTTGCTATACTCATTGCTAATCCTAACTTTGCTGACTGCTCCCCTATACATGGCTTGTACAGCTTTCACAAGCCATTCATCTACTCCTAGTTTTCTAAGAGCCCACCAGATTATAGCACGTGGAACTCTGTCAAAGGCTTTCTCGAGATCAACGAATGCCAGGTAGAGTGGCTTACTTTTAGCTAGGTACTTTTCCTGTAACTGCCTCACAAGAAAGGGGGCATAAGTGGTGCCTCTTCCTGGTACAAACCCAAATTGCATCTCATCTAGTTTCACCCAGTCCCTAATCAACTGGGCTATAACTCTTTCTGTTACTTTCATGACCTGGTCCATCAGCTTTATACCTCTATAGTTTCCTCTATCTAGTTCTTCACCTTTACCTTTGTAGCAGTTGACAATGATGTTACTGCATCAATCTTTTGGTATGACACCTTCTAGTATTACCTGGTTAACAATACGTGTGGTTATAGTGTGACCTACAGACCCAGATGCCTCCAGCATCTCGGCAGCTATACCCGATGGACCGCTTGCCTTCCCCATCTTCATATCATTGATTGCCTTACTACGCTGCTGACTTGTACTGCTGGCCCCTCTATAGGGTCTACTTGGGGTAGGGTCTCTTCTTCCCATGCATTCTCCTCATATAGTAATCTATCATAATGGCTCTTCCATGCATCTTTCTTCTCAGCACTTGTGAGGGCAAACTCACCTTTATCATTCCGGATACACTTCTCTCCAATGACATCACAATTCTCTCTGACACACTGCCTCGCAATCTTGAACACCTGTTTCTGGTCCTCACGTTGCAAAACATGCTTGAATTTTCTATCCTCTGCTTCCCTCCTAGCTAAGTATACTTGTCGCCTAGCTTCCCTCTTGGTCTCTATGTAATGTACCCTACTTCCCCCATTCTTCCATTCTTTCCATGCCTGTCTCTTGGCCTTAACTGCCTCATCTACCTTATTGTTCCACCACCAAGTCACTCTCCTCCTACTTGTGATCTTACTCCAGCCACAGATCTCATCCGTCGCCTCTAGTAAGTTATTTTTTAGGACCTCCCAGTGCTCTTCTACATTGAATGTCTCTATCTGTTCTTCTTTACTGTCGTAGGCATTGAGTAAAATATCTTTAAATCTGTTACTGGCTGAGGGGTCTTTCAGCTTCCAGATTTTTCTTCTCCAGGTTGGCCTCTGTTTCCAGGTTCGTCTAGTTCTGACCGTGAAGTCACTGACAACTAAGCTATGTTGGGAGGTACATTCCTCACTAGGGAAGGCTTTTGTGTTTACGATCGTCCATCTGTCACGTCCTCTGATGAGGATAAAATATATCTGACTAGAATGCTCCCCTGATCTATAGGTGATCAGGTGGTTGTCGGGTTTTTTGAAGTTTGTGTTACATATCGACATGTCATTGGCATCGCAGAATTCTAGAAGACTGAATCCTTCTTCATTTCTTGTGCCAACCCCATGGCCTCCATTGAGTATGTATGCAAACAGCAATTCTTTGCTTAAACTTTAATCTGTTATTTTAATAAATATTTGCTCTACGGTTTTATATATTATATATATATATTATCCTTATCGAGCCCTCTTCGGATTTTAGTCTTCACATTTATTATTATTATTATTACTATTATATATATATATATATATATATATATATATATAGAGAGAGAGAGAGAGAGAGAGAGAGAGAGAGAGAGAGAGAGAGAGAGAGAGAGAGAGAGAGAGAGAGAGAGAGAGAGAGAGAGAGAGAGAGATTGAGATTTATATATATGTCATCATCATCATCATTTTAATGTCCATTTTCTATATATATATATATACTCCGCAGCACGTTTATTCTCATATTTACACATATTTTTTTCCCCCGCTGTGACCCGTCTATTTCGTTCTTACTGCTTCCTCTTTCTCTGTATCTTTACCCTCTCTAACAGTCACTCTCTCTGTTAGCCTCTTCCTCACCCTTCACTCACTCACTCTCTGTTACTACCTCTCCTCCTCCTCCTTCTTCCCGTTTGACCTGTGCGTAATTCTTTTCTTTCGCACGCTTGGCCAGGCCGGTCGGAATTTTTTCTCTCTCTCGTCTACGATTTCCCAGAACTTATGTTTACCGAATTCACAGACTAGACCCCTTCTTCCTCCCGTTAGACCTGTGCGAAATTCCTTCCTTGCTCACATTTCAACCAGGTTTGATGGTCTTTATTCTCTCTCGTTCACGATTTCACCGAAATTTTTGGACTTGACTCGCTCTTCCTCACTTTTCGTTGCTTCACCATCTTTGTTTGTTTACCCTCTCGCTGTTCCCTTTATTTACGTGTCCCAACGACTTTCTTTAGCCGTTGCTCGCACCAACCGGAGGTATATGGCCTTTAAAGCGAAGAAATGCCGATGATGGTTGGAAGATCACTGATGAAGGACCACTTTATTCATATATATATATATATATATATATATATATATATATATAGAGAGAGAGAGAGGGAGAGAGAGAGAGAGAGAGATTTATATATATGTCATCATCATCATTTTAATGTCCATTTTCTCTGTTAGCAAAGGCTATATGTATGTGTGTGTGTAAAAAGTAAACAGAAATAACAATGCAAACAACATGGTAGGATGAAAATATATATATTAGTTTAATGACTGAAATGATAGGAAGACAGTTTTAACATTTCAGACACTAGTCCTTTATCAGTAAATAGAATGACAAATAAAAGATAAAATAGAGAGTTAGAAAAGGAAGGAACAGGGAGGGACAAGAAAAAAAAAACATGTGTATTCAAATACACACACACACATTTGAAAGTGTGGGAATCCCAAAGCAGAAAATAACTGTAACAACAGTGATCTCTATTATAAAAACTTGAAAAAAAATCAGGTAAAATACCATTAGGGACAGAAAAAGTGACCATCAGCTGTTACAGAACAGCAGTTGCTGGCCACCTTTTTTTTAGCTTTTTTGTTACAGCTATTTTCTGCATTTTCAAACTTCAAAACGCCTCAACCCTTTAGAATTTACATTACTCTATATTTACTATTGTATTTTCATGGTTCACACTTTATCTCACATAATTATCTCATATAATATCAAATCTATGAAACAATACCTTAACATAAGTATGAGCAACTGGTTATAGCCAGTTTGAACAGAAAGAGGTGAAAGAATTCTGGCCGGTTACAGCCGGTTTAAATGCTAAAGGGCTAAACACCTCAATAAATCCTGTGATATATGTAATGTTATCAACACACATATTTGCAATCGTGCCATTTAAAAAGAATATTTTTAAGCTTACCAAAAATTTCCAAACCCTTGTATGGTACCCTGCCCCCTTTTACCATAATTTTAGTTCAAAATTTCTTATTGCACACGTAAAAATATGGTACACAGATGCAGGTACAGGTGGGTGATTAAGAAATATAAATCTTCATCATTATTTAATGTCCATTTTCCCTGCTAGTGAGGGTTAAATGGGCCATCACAAATTGAGTACTTAATCAGAGCTAGTGACCTAAACACACACACAACTTCAAGAAGAGATAATTAATTAGCCGAAACCACCAAGCTTGCAGTAGATCCTCTACTTTCACTAATATAGCCACTCTGCATCATACCATGTATCGAGTACTTCTTTGATTTGTGGTCTGCCTAGTCCCAGTACCACAGACTTACATCATAGGCACATGGCTCAGTGGTTAGAGCATTGGGCTTGCAATCGAAAGGTTGTGAGTTTGATTCTCGGACCGGGTGATGTGTTGTTTCCTTGAGCAAGACACTTTATTTCACATTGCTCCAATTTACTCAGCTGTAGAAATGAGATGATAGAGACTGGGGTCCCTATCATTCCACTGCAAAGCGGTCGTGGAGGTGCCACGGCGAAAAAGCACCCAGCCCACACTGTAAAGTGGATGTGTAGGCGCCACAGAAAAAAAGCACCCAGCACTCACTGTAAATGAGGTTGGTGTTAGGAAGGGCATCCAGCTGTAGAAATCAAGCCTGAAATCAAGCCTGAATTAGTTCCCATATGAGCAAGATAAGGTCAGCCGACCGAACACTGCACACAACAGGACAACCCGTCTAACCCATGCTAGCGTGGAAGAACGGATGTAAAACGGCGATGATGATGATGATATATACTTTATATGTCAAATGATGGAAGTTAAGACAGGATTAATTCATCATAATTGTTTATTGCATGATACATATTTCTGTTACATGGTTATTCATGTGACTTTGTCAGATTCTTACGCAATTATAGGTGCAGTTATGCAATCTTTGTGATATGCTAGTGGCCATGCACATCTATCCACTTCACTACAGGATAGACGTGCATGGCCACTAGCATATCACAATGATTGCATAACTGCACCTATAATTGCGTAAGAATCTGACAAAGTCACATGAATAACCATGTAACAGAAATATGTATCATGCAATAAACAATTATGGTAAATTAATCCTGTCTTAACTACAGTTATTTGATAAATGAATATTCCGTCACTCATTATCATCTACCTGGGATAAACTACTGGCGTGTAGTGCTTTGGATCACTAGGACCTGCTTATCTTCAAGAAGTTACAATGTAACAACTAGGATAAACAACACTCTTATGCAATTATGTGTGTATATATATGTGTGTGTGTGTGTGTGTGTGTGTGTGTGTGTATGAATTCTTTTCTTTACTAAATCCATCTGGCATCAAAATAAAAGTAAATACAATAAAACCAACCAAGTCCTATTGCTTAAAATACAATTACTCAGCTACAAAAATGGAATGTTTAGCATCCTAAATTAATTATCTATAACTAAATCTTTTAACATTCTACCACACACCACACGTACACTAACAAACAAAACAGTCTAGACAAATATGAAAAGAATTAATGCAGATACTATATTATACTTCCTCTCCTAAACAAAATATTATACCTGTATTAAGCATAATTTTAAAAGGAAAAGTAATCTACTTGCCCCCTTTCAATTAAAACCATGGCTATATGAACACTATAGTAACTGATTGTTTCAGGTAGAACTCCTTCATACCAAAGACTTGTTATAGCTTCCTTGAACCATTGTGGAAAATGATAGGTAGGTTTAGGAAGCCTTTATAATGCAAATGGAGTGTTGTAAATATTGAAGTAACCAAGTCAGATAAGGAAGGAGAAAGATGAAAATGAATTGTAGAAGAAAAGGATAAACTAAAGACAGGAGAATCTGGTTGTTACCCTGGTAATATTCATTGTTCTCAATTTATTTCCGATAAGCTATCAATTCTTGAGGGAGCTGTTAGTAACTTCTGAGTCTATGAAAGAATACTGTTAGGTTTCCTTATCACTCGTTTCAGTTGTTTATAGTTTGAAGAAGACACTGAGTATTGTTTATTCTGTCTGTAAAAGGATAGCTTGTGTCCAAGTAATAAAAACAATAATGGTTTCTAATTTAGATGTAAGGGTGGCAATTTGGGGAGAGATTTAAGTTAATTATATCATTATCAGTATTTGACTGCTACATTACTTTATCAATAATCCTCCTCTCAAAATGATCAAAGGTGGAGTTGAGCTCAGAATGTAAAGAGCCAGAACAAATACTGTAAAGCATTTACTCTAATGCTCTGATGATTCTGCCAAAGTCACAGAAATATAATTGTATATTTAATCCTTTTGATACCAAGCCCAGCCTAAACTGGTTTTGGTTCTATACAACAAAACCACCCATTTTAAATAGTTTCTATTTAAATTAAAATCTTCTAACGAAATCTTATATATGCATCATGTCAAGTTACTATCTGCGGCATCTCCAGGTATTCCTCACCGACCCCCAACCGGTGTAGGCACCGTTTATGAGACAGGCTTTCCTACAGCTCGTCTCGCTAACGGAGCTGCAGTCCTGCGTGAAGAAAAGACCGAAAACGATGGGCGCCTGGCACATTGAATGCGCTCAGGCGCTCACAGTCCTCTGGAAAGCGGGCGCAGCAATCAGTGGAGACTCCACTTCGACATTCTATAGAGGGATTGTACGTTACAAGGGCGACGACGTGCTCGGAGAGACTCTGGGCGTCGAAGACGATGAGCTCACCAGTCTGTTTGGTAGGACTTTCCGCCCGGGACCTATGGACAACTTCCAGAGGTCCCTGGCCTGGCAGTGCTACCGAGGAGCTCTACCGGTTCGTGACAAGATCTACAGGCACGGACGCCCTGGCAGGGATCCTTCCAAGAGGACGTGTCCAAGATGTGCGCAGGACATTGAAACAGTTCTGCACGCAATTGTACACTGCCCGGGCGTAAGCGACCTGTGGAACTATGCAGAACAACTGCTGTCGCGTATGGGACAAATCCAGTTGACTGCCGAGTCCATAGTAAGGATCAAACCGCCAGAATCTTTCAAAAACGAAAGAGAGGCGGTTTTCCTCTGTACGGTGGCTATGGTGAAAGAAGTTATATGGTGGACGAGGTTGAGAGGACTGAGGACAGATGCCTTTCTCTCTGGACAACAATTGATTCCCTTCTTTAAGTATCACTTTAGAAGGAGAATCAGGGTGGAGAGAGAGGCACTGCACCCCAGTAAATTTACTGAAAGGTGGGTGAATGAAGCGAAAATGGCCCGAGTGATTGGGCCTTCTCTGTTTATAAGCCTGTAGGTTGAGGAAGAGAGCAAAAGGAAGAAAGGAGCACTTGCACAACACGCTCCTCGAGTTGAGGGTTGTTCTATCGACGGGGTATTAAACAACCCATTTGTGGCGCCTCCCCCCTGTTGGGGATTTCGATTGTTGAAATTGTTTGTTTTTATATTTTTTACACGACTGTATGTAAAATCCCCGGCATGTCTTTGTATTGTCCCCTTTCTTGTTGCGCCCTTGTGGCTAATAAAGAAATCTATCTTAGTAATAATTTTAGTAAATTTGTCAAAATTCTTAATTAATTTATTGAAATAATGTGTATTTCGTTAAAGATATTGTCATGGGGGTTAAATAGGCTTGAATAGCTTAGTTTATTTCAATACCTAATTAATATTGATATTTTTCTTCTAAAAAATATTTTCTTTGAAATAAAGGTACATCTTTATGCTCTTAAGAATATGGCAATGTGTAAGTGGCTAAGTATTTTGCAGAAATGTGTACCCTTAGCATAATTCTCAGGCCAAATCAGAGTGACACAATGTGTGACAAAGCTGGACATTTCATCTGTTGGGCTTCCATAAGTTTCCATCTCTATTTCATTTACACGGTTTAGGTTGATCCAAAGCTATAGTAAAAGACACTTGCCAAACATGCCATGCAGTGGTATTGAACCCAGAATCTCACCATTGTGAAATTGTTAGCATCATAATTTGACCACCGCCACCACCATTACAAAGTTAGCATCATCACATCATCACCACCATTTCACAGTTAGCATTGTCACCCTCCACCACCACCACCACCATTACACAGTTAGCATTGTCACCCTCCACCACCACCACCATTTCACAGTTAGTATTGTCACCCACCACCACCACCACCATTACACAGTTACCATTGTCACCCTCCACCACCACCACCATTACACAGTTAGCATTGTCACCCTCCACCACCACCACCATTTCACAGTTAGCATTGTCACGCTCCACCACCATTACACAGTTAGCATTGTCACCTACCACCACCACCACCACCACCACCATTACACAGTTACCATTGTCACCCTCCACCACCACCACCATTACACAGTTACCATTGTCACCCTCCACCACTACCACCACCACCACACAGTTACCATTGTCACCCTCCACCACCACCACCACCATTTCACAGTTACCATTGTCACCCTCCACCACCACCATTTCACAGTTACCATTGTCACCCACCACCACCACCATTACACAGTTACCATTGTCACCCTCCACCACCACCACCATTTCACAGTTACCATTGTCACCCACCACCACCATTACACAGTTACCATTGTCACCCTCCACCACCATTACACAGTTACCATTGTCACCCTCACCACCACCACCACCATTTCACAGTTACCATTGTCACCCTCCACCACCACCACCATTTCACAGTTACCATTGTCACCCACCACCACCACCACCACCATTACACATTTACCATTGTCACCCACCACCACCACCACCACCATTACACAGTTACCATTGTCACCCTCCACCACCACCACCATTTCACAGTTACCATTGTCACCCACCACCACCACCATTACACAGTTACCATTGTCACCCACCACCACCACCACCACCATTACACAGTTACCATTGTCACCCTCCACCACCACCACCATTTCACAGTTACCATTGTCACCCACCACCACCACCACCACCATTACACAGTTACCATTGTCACCCACCACCACCACCATTACACAGTTACCATTGTCACCCTCCACCACCACCACCATTTCACAGTTACCATTGTCACCCACCACCATTACACAGTTACCATTGTCACCCACCACCACCACCATTACACAATTACCATTGTCACCCTCCACCACCACCACCACACAGTTACCATTGTCACCCACCACCACCATTACACAGTTACCATTGTCACCCTCCACCACCACCACCACCATTTCACAGTTACCATTGTCACCCTCCACCATCACCACCATTTCACAGTTACCATTGTCACCCACCACCACCACCATTACACAGTTACCATTGTCACCCTCCACCACCACCACCACCATTACACAGTTACCATTGTCACCCTCCACCACCACCATTTCACAGTTACCATTGTCACCCTCCACCACCACCACCATTTCACAGTTACCATTGTCACCCTCCACCACCACCACCACCATTACACAGTTACCATTGTCACCCACCACCACCACCATTACACAGTTACCATTGTCACCCTCCACCACCACCACCATTTCACAGTTACCATTGTCACCCACCACCACCACCATTACACAGTTACCATTGTCACTCTCCACCACCACCACCATTACACAGTTACCATTGTCACCCACCACCACCACCACCACCACGCAGTTAGCATTGTCACCCTCCACCACCACTACCATTTCACAGTTACCATTGTCACCCACCACCACCACCACCATTACACAGTTACCATTGTCACCCTCCACCACCACCACCATTACACAGTTAGCATTGTCACCCTCCACCACCACCACCATTACACAGTTAGCATTGTCACCCACCACCACCACCATTACACAGTTACCATTGTCACCCTCCACCACCACCACCATTTCACGGTTACCATTGTCACCCACCACCACCACCACCATTACACAGTTACCATTGTCACCCTCCACCACCACCACCATTACACAGTTAGCATTGTCACCCTCCACCACCACCACCATTACACAGTTAGCATTGTCACCCTCCACCACCACCATTACACAGTTACCATTGTCACCCTCCACCACCACCACCATTTCACAGTTACCATTGTCACCCACCACCACCACCACAATTACACAGTTACCATTGTCACCCTCCACCACCACCACCACCATTACACAGTTACCATTGTCACCCTCCACCACCACCACCATTACACAGTTAGCATTGTCACCCTCCACCACCATTACACAGTTAGCATTGTCACCCTCCACCACCACCACCATTACACAGTTAGCATTGTCACGCTCCACCACCATTACACAGTTAGCATTGTCACCTTCCACCACCACCACCATTACACAGTTAGCATTGTCACCCTCCACCACCACCACCATTACACAGTTACCATTGTCACCCTCCACCACCACCACCATTACACAGTTACCATTGTCACCCTCCACCACCACCACCATTACACAGTTAGTATTGTCACCCTCCACCACCACGACCACCATTACACAGTTACCATTGTCACCCTCCACCACCACCACCATTACACAGTTACCATTGTCACCCTCCACCACCACCACCATTACACAGTTAGCATTGTCACCCTCCACAACCACCATTACACAGTTACCATTGTCACCCTCCACCACCACCACCATTTCACAGTTACCATTGTCACCCACCACCACCATTACACAGTTACCATTGTCACCCTCCACCACCATTACACAGTTACCATTGTCACCCTCACCACCACCACCACCATTTCACAGTTACCATTGTCACCCTCCACCACCACCACCATTTCACAGTTACCATTGTCACCCACCACCACCACCACCACCATTACACAGTTACCATTGTCACCCACCACCACCACCATTACACAGTTACCATTGTCACCCTCAACCACCACCACCATTTCACAGTTACCATTGTCACCCACCACCACCACCATTACACAGTTACCATTGTCACCCACCACCACCACCACCACCATTACACAGTTACCATTGTCACCCTCCACCACCACCACCATTTCACAGTTACCATTGTCACCAACCACCACCACCACCACCACCATTACACAGTTACCATTGTCACCCACCACCACCACCATTACACAGTTACCATTGTCACCCACCACCACCACCATTACACAGTTACCATTGTCACCCTCCACCACCACCACCATTTCACAGTTACCATTGTCACCCACCACCATTACACAGTTACCATTGTCACCCACCACCACCACCATTACACAGTTACCATTGTCACCCTCCACCACCACCACCACACAGTTACCATTGTCACCCACCACCACCATTACACAGTTACCATTGTCACCCTCCACCACCACCACCACCATTTCACAGTTACCATTGTCACCCTCCACCATCACCACCATTTCACAGTTACCATTGTCACCCACCACCACCACCATTACACAGTTACCATTGTCACCCTCCACCACCATTACACAGTTACCATTGTCACCCTCCACCACCACCACCACCATTTCACAGTTACCATTGTCACCCTCCACCACCACCACCATTTCACAGTTACCATTGTCACCCACCATCACCACCACCACCATTACACAGTTACCATTGTCACCCACCACCACCACCATTACACAGTTACCATTGTCACCCTCCACCACCACCACCATTTCACAGTTACCATTGTCACCCACCACCACCACCACCACCATTACACAGTTACCATTGTCACCCTCCACCACCACCACCACCATTACACAGTTACCATTGTCACCCACCACCACCACCATTACACAGTTACCATTGTCACCCTCCACCACCACCACCATTTCACAGTTACCATTGTCACCCACCACCACCACCACCATTACACAGTTACCATTGTCACCCTCCACCACCACCACCATTACACAGTTAGCATTGTCACCCTCCACCACCACCACCATTACACAGTTAGCATTGTCACCCACCACCACCACCACCATTACACAGTTACCATTGTCATCCTCCACCACCACCACCATTTCACAGTTACCATTGTCACCCACCACCACCACCACCATTACACAGTTACCATTGTCACCCACCACCACCACCACCATTACACAGTTAGCATTGTCACCCTCCACCACCACCACCATTACACAGTTAGCATTGTCACCCTCCACCACCACCACCATTTCACAGTTAGCATTGTCACGCTCCACCACCATTACACAGTTAGCATTGTCACCTACCACCACCACCACCACCACCACCATTACACAGTTACCATTGTCACCCTCCACCACCACCACCATTACACAGTTACCATTGTCACCCTCCACCACTACCACCACCACCACACAGTTACCATTGTCACCCTCCACCACCACCACCACCATTTCACAGTTACCATTGTCACCCTCCACCACCACCATTTCACAGTTACCATTGTCACCCACCACCACCACCACCACCACCATTACACAGTTACCATTGTCACCCTCCACCACCACCACCATTTCACAGTTACCATTGTCACCCACCACCACCATTACACAGTTACCATTGTCACCCTCCACCACCATTACACAGTTACCATTGTCACCCTCACCACCACCACCACCATTTCACAGTTACCATTGTCACCCTCCACCACCACCACCATTTCACAGTTACCATTGTCACCCACCACCACCACCACCACCATTACACAGTTACCATTGTCACCCACCACCACCACCACCACCATTACACAGTTACCATTGTCACCCTCCACCACCACCACCATTTCACAGTTACCATTGTCACCCACCACCACCACCATTACACAGTTACCATTGTCACCCACCACCACCACCACCACCATTACACAGTTACCATTGTCACCCTCCACCACCACCACCATTTCACAGTTACCATTGTCACCCACCACCACCACCACCACCATTACACAGTTACCATTGTCACCCACCACCACCACCATTACACAGTTACCATTGTCACCCTCCACCATCACCACCATTTCACAGTTACCATTGTCACCCACCACCATTACACAGTTACCATTGTCACCCACCACCACCACCATTACACAGTTACCATTGTCACCCTCCACCACCACACAGTTACCATTGTCACCCACCACCACCATTACACAGTTACCATTGTCACCCTCCACCACCACCACCACCATTTCACAGTTACCATTGTCACCCTCCACCATCACCACCATTTCACAGTTACCATTGTCACCCACCACCACCACCATTACACAGTTACCATTGTCACCCACCACCACCACCACCACCATTACACAGTTACCATTGTCACCCTCCACCACCACCACCATTTCACAGTTACCATTGTCACCCACCACCACCACCATTACACAGTTACCATTGTCACCCACCACCACCACCATTACACAGTTACCATTGTCACCCTCCACCACCACCACCATTTCACAGTTACCATTGTCACCCACCACCATTACACAGTTACCATTGTCACCCACCACCACCACCATTACACAATTACCATTGTCACCCTCCACCACCACCACCACACAGTTACCATTGTCACCCACCACCACCATTACACAGTTACCATTGTCACCCTCCACCACCACCACCACCATTTCACAGTTACCATTGTCACCCTCCACCATCACCACCATTTCACAGTTATCATTGTCACCCACCACCACCACCATTACACAGTTACCATTGTCACCCTCCACCACCACCACCACCATTACACAGTTACCATTGTCACCCTCCACCACCACCATTTCACAGTTACCATTGTCACCCTCCACCACCACCACCATTTCACAGTTACCATTGTCACCCACCACCACCACCATTACACAGTTACCATTGTCACCCTCCACCACCACCACCATTACACAGTTACCATTGTCACCCACCACCACCACCATTACACAGTTACCATTGTCACCCTCCACCACCACCACCATTTCACAGTTACCATTGTCACCCACCACCACCACCATTACACAGTTACCATTGTCACCCTCCACCACCACCACCATTACACAGTTACCATTGTCACCCACCACCACCACCACCACCACGCAGTTAGCATTGTCACCCTCCACCACCACTACCATTTCACAGTTACCATTGTCACCCACCACCACCACCACCATTACACAGTTACCATTGTCACCCTCCACCACCATTACACAGTTAGCATTGTCACCCTCCACCACCACCACCATTACACAGTTAGCATTGTCACCCACCACCACCACCACCATTACACAGTTACCATTGTCACCCTCCACCACCACCACCATTTCACAGTTACCATTGTCACCCACCACCACCACCACCATTACACAGTTACCATTGTCACCCTCCACCACCACCACCATTACACAGTTAGCATTGTCACCCTCCACCACCACCACCATTACACAGTTAGCATTGTCACCCTCCACCACCACCATTACACAGTTACCATTGTCACCCTCCACCACCACCACCATTTCACAGTTACCATTGTCACCCACCACCACCACCACCATTACACAGTTACCATTGTCACCCTCCACCACCACCACCACCATTACACAGTTACCATTGTCACCCTCCACCACCACCACCATTACACAGTTAGCATTGTCACCCTCCACCACCATTACACAGTTAGCATTGTCACCCTCCACCACCACCACCATTACACAGTTACCATTGTAACCCACCACCACCATTACACAGTTAGCATTGTCACCTTCCACCACCACCACCATTACACAGTTAGCATTGTCACCCTCCACCACCACCACCATTACACAGTTACCATTGTCACCCTCCACCACCACCACCATTACACAGTTACCATTGTCACCCTCCACCACCACCACCATTACACAGTTAGTATTGTCACCCTCCACCACCACGACCACCATTACACAGTTACCATTGTCACCCTCCACCACCACCACCATTACACAGTTACCATTGTCACCCTCCACCACCACCACCATTACACAGTTAGCATTGTCACCCTCCACCACCACCATTACACAGTTACCATTGTCACCCTCCACCACCACCACCATTTCACAGTTACCATTGTCACCCACCACCACCATTACACAGTTACCATTGTCACCCTCCACCACCATTACACAGTTACCATTGTCACCCTCACCACCACCACCACCATTTCACAGTTACCATTGTCACCCTCCACCACCACCACCATTTCACAGTTACCATTGTCACCCACCACCACCACCACCACCATTACACAGTTACCATTGTCACCCACCACCACCACCATTACACAGTTACCATTGTCACCCTCAACCACCACCACCATTTCACAGTTACCATTGTCACCCACCACCACCACCATTACACAGTTACCATTGTCACCCACCACCACCACCACCACCATTACACAGTTACCATTGTCACCCTCCACCACCACCACCATTTCACAGTTACCATTGTCACCAACCACCACCACCACCACCACCATTACACAGTTACCATTGTCACCCACCACCACCACCATTACACAGTTACCATTGTCACCCACCACCACCACCATTACACAGTTACCATTGTCACCCTCCACCACCACCACCATTTCACAGTTACCATTGTCACCCACCACCATTACACAGTTACCATTGTCACCCACCACCACCACCATTACACAGTTACCATTGTCACCCTCCACCACCACCACCACACAGTTACCATTGTCACCCACCACCACCATTACACAGTTACCATTGTCACCCTCCACCACCACCACCACCATTTCACAGTTACCATTGTCACCCTCCACCATCACCACCATTTCACAGTTACCATTGTCACCCACCACCACCACCATTACACAGTTACCATTGTCACCCTCCACCACCATTACACAGTTACCATTGTCACCCTCCACCACCACCACCACCATTTCACAGTTACCATTGTCACCCTCCACCACCACCACCATTTCACAGTTACCATTGTCACCCACCATCACCATTACACAGTTACCATTGTCACCCACCACCACCACCATTACACAGTTACCATTGTCACCCTCCACCACCACCACCATTTCACAGTTACCATTGTCACCCACCACCACCACCACCACCATTACACAGTTACCATTGTCACCCTCCACCACCACCACCACCATTACACAGTTACCATTGTCACCCACCACCACCACCATTACACAGTTACCATTGTCACCCTCCACCACCACCACCATTTCACAGTTACCATTGTCACCCACCACCACCACCACCATTACACAGTTACCATTGTCACCCTCCACCACCACCACCATTACACAGTTAGCATTGTCACCCTCCACCACCACCACCATTACACAGTTAGCATTGTCACCCACCACCACCACCACCATTACACAGTTACCATTGTCATCCTCCACCACCACCACCATTTCACAGTTACCATTGTCACCCACCACCACCACCACCATTACACAGTTACCATTGTCACCCACCACCACCACCACCATTACACAGTTAGCATTGTCACCCTCCACCACCACCACCATTACACAGTTAGCATTGTCACCCTCCACCACCACCACCATTTCACAGTTAGCATTGTCACGCTCCACCACCATTACACAGTTAGCATTGTCACCTACCACCACCACCACCACCACCACCATTACACAGTTACCATTGTCACCCTCCACCACCACCACCATTACACAGTTACCATTGTCACCCTCCACCACTACCACCACCACCACACAGTTACCATTGTCACCCTCCACCACCACCACCACCATTTCACAGTTACCATTGTCACCCTCCACCACCACCATTTCACAGTTACCATTGTCACCCACCACCACCACCACCACCATTACACAGTTACCATTGTCACCCTCCACCACCACCACCATTTCACAGTTACCATTGTCACCCACCACCACCATTACACAGTTACCATTGTCACCCTCCACCACCATTACACAGTTACCATTGTCACCCTCACCACCACCACCACCATTTCACAGTTACCATTGTCACCCTCCACCACCACCACCATTTCACAGTTACCATTGTCACCCACCACCACCACCACCACCATTACACAGTTACCATTGTCACCCACCACCACCACCACCACCATTACACAGTTACCATTGTCACCCTCCACCACCACCACCATTTCACAGTTACCATTGTCACCCACCACCACCACCATTACACAGTTACCATTGTCACCCACCACCACCACCATTACACAGTTACCATTGTCACCCTCCACCATCACCACCATTTCACAGTTACCATTGTCACCCACCACCATTACACAGTTACCATTGTCACCCACCACCACCACCATTACACAGTTACCATTGTCACCCTCCACCACCACCACCACACAGTTACCATTGTCACCCACCACCACCATTACACAGTTACCATTGTCACCCTCCACCACCACCACCACCATTTCACAGTTACCATTGTCACCCTCCACCATCACCACCATTTCACAGTTACCATTGTCACCCACCACCACCACCATTACACAGTTACCATTGTCACCCACCACCACCATTACACAGTTACCATTGTCACCCTCCACCACCACCACCATTTCACAGTTACCATTGTCACCCACCACCACCACCACCACCATTACACAGTTACCATTGTCACCCACCACCACCACCATTACACAGTTACCATTGTCACCCTCCACCACCACCACCATTTCACAGTTACCATTGTCACCCACCACCATTACACAGTTACCATTGTCACCCACCACCACCACCATTACACAATTACCATTGTCACCCTCCACCACCACCACCACACAGTTACCATTGTCACCCACCACCACCATTACACAGTTACCATTGTCACCCTCCACCACCACCACCACCATTTCACAGTTACCATTGTCACCCTCCACCATCACCACCATTTCACAGTTACCATTGTCACCCACCACCACCACCATTACACAGTTACCATTGTCACCCTCCACCACCACCACCACCATTACACAGTTACCATTGTCACCCTCCACCACCACCATTTCACAGTTACCATTGTCACCCTCCACCACCACCACCATTTCACAGTTACCATTGTCACCCTCCACCACCACCACCACCATTACACAGTTACCATTGTCACCCACCACCACCACCATTACACAGTTACCATTGTCACCCTCCACCACCACCACCATTTCACAGTTACCATTGTCACCCACCACCACCACCATTACACAGTTACCATTGTCACCCTCCACCACCACCACCATTACACAGTTACCATTGTCACCCACCACCACCACCACCACCACGCAGTTAGCATTGTCACCCTCCACCACCACTACCATTTCACAGTTACCATTGTCACCCACCACCACCACCACCATTACACAGTTACCATTGTCACCCTCCACCACCACCACCATTACACAGTTAGCATTGTCACCCTCCACCACCACCACCATTACACAGTTAGCATTGTCACCCACCACCACCACCATTACACAGTTACCATTGTCACCCTCCACCACCACCACCATTTCACAGTTACCATTGTCACCCACCACCACCACCACCATTACACAGTTACCATTGTCACCCTCCACCACCACCACCATTACACAGTTAGCATTGTCACCCTCCACCACCACCACCATTACACAGTTAGCATTGTCACCCTCCACCACCACCATTACACAGTTACCATTGTCACCCTCCACCACCACCACCATTTCACAGTTACCATTGTCACCCACCACCACCACCACCATTACACAGTTACCATTGTCACCCTCCACCACCACCACCACCATTACACAGTTACCATTGTCACCCTCCACCACCACCACCATTACACAGTTAGCATTGTCACCCTCCACCACCATTACACAGTTAGCATTGTCACCCTCCACCACCATTACACAGTTACCATTGTAACCCACCACCACCATTACACAGTTAGCATTGTCACCTTCCACCACCACCACCATTACACAGTTAGCATTGTCACCCTCCACCACCACCACCATTACACAGTTACCATTGTCACCCTCCACCACCACCACCATTACACAGTTACCATTGTCACCCTCCACCACCACCACCATTACACAGTTAGTATTGTCACCCTCCACCACCACGACCACCATTACACAGTTACCATTGTCACCCTCCACCACCACCACCATTACACAGTTACCATTGTCACCCTCCACCACCACCACCATTACACAGTTAGCATTGTCACCCTCCACCACCACCATTACACAGTTACCATTGTCACCCTCCACCACCACCACCATTTCACAGTTACCATTGTCACCCACCACCACCATTACACAGTTACCATTGTCACCCTCCACCACCATTACACAGTTACCATTGTCACCCTCACCACCACCACCACCATTTCACAGTTACCATTGTCACCCTCCACCACCACCACCATTTCACAGTTACCATTGTCACCCACCACCACCACCACCACCATTACACAGTTACCATTGTCACCCACCACCACCACCATTACACAGTTACCATTGTCACCCTCAACCACCACCACCATTTCACAGTTACCATTGTCACCCACCACCACCACCATTACACAGTTACCATTGTCACCCACCACCACCACCACCACCATTACACAGTTACCATTGTCACCCTCCACCACCACCACCATTTCACAGTTACCATTGTCACCAACCACCACCACCACCACCACCATTACACAGTTACCATTGTCACCCACCACCACCACCATTACACAGTTACCATTGTCACCCACCACCACCACCATTACACAGTTACCATTGTCACCCTCCACCACCACCACCATTTCACAGTTACCATTGTCACCCACCACCATTACACAGTTACCATTGTCACCCACCACCACCACCATTACACAGTTACCATTGTCACCCTCCACCACCACCACCACAGTTACCATTGTCACCCACCACCACCATTACACAGTTACCATTGTCACCCTCCACCACCACCACCACCATTTCACAGTTACCATTGTCACCCTCCACCATCACCACCATTTCACAGTTACCATTGTCACCCACCACCACCACCATTACACAGTTACCATTGTCACCCTCCACCACCATTACACAGTTACCATTGTCACCCTCCACCACCACCACCACCATTTCACAGTTACCATTGTCACCCTCCACCACCACCACCATTTCACAGTTACCATTGTCACCCACCATCACCACCACCACCATTACACAGTTACCATTGTCACCCACCACCACCACCATTACACAGTTACCATTGTCACCCTCCACCACCACCACCATTTCACAGTTACCATTGTCACCCACCACCACCACCACCACCATTACACAGTTACCATTGTCACCCTCCACCACCACCACCACCATTACACAGTTACCATTGTCACCCACCACCACCACCATTACACAGTTACCATTGTCACCCTCCACCACCACCACCATTTCACAGTTACCATTGTCACCCACCACCACCACCACCATTACACAGTTACCATTGTCACCCTCCACCACCACCACCATTACACAGTTAGCATTGTCACCCTCCACCACCACCACCATTACACAGTTAGCATTGTCACCCACCACCACCACCACCATTACACAGTTACCATTGTCATCCTCCACCACCACCACCATTTCACAGTTACCATTGTCACCCACCACCACCACCACCATTACACAGTTACCATTGACACCCACCACCACCACCACCATTACACAGTTAGCATTGTCACCCTCCACCACCACCACCATTACACAGTTAGCATTGTCACCCTCCACCACCACCACCATTTCACAGTTAGCATTGTCACGCTCCACCACCATTACACAGTTAGCATTGTCACCTACCACCACCACCACCACCATTACACAGTTACCATTGTCACCCTCCACCACCACCACCATTACACAGTTACCATTGTTACCCTCCACCACTACCACCACCACCACA
The DNA here is from genome assembly GCA_964016885.1 of Eledone cirrhosa. Lineage (NCBI taxonomy): Eukaryota > Metazoa > Mollusca > Cephalopoda > Octopoda > Eledonidae > Eledone > Eledone cirrhosa. The sequence goes on along the minus strand of OZ024743.1, from coordinate 356,081,115 downwards.
CAGTTACCATTGTCACCCTCCACCACCACCACCACCATTTCACAGTTACCATTGTCACCCTCCACCACCACCATTTCACAGTTACCATTGTCACCCACCACCACCACCACCACCATTACACAGTTACCATTGTCACCCTCCACCACCACCACCATTTCACAGTTACCATTGTCACCCACCACCACCATTACACAGTTACCATTGTCACCCTCCACCACCATTACACAGTTACCATTGTCACCCTCACCACCACCACCACCATTTCACAGTTACCATTGTCACCCTCCACCACCACCACCATTTCACAGTTACCATTGTCACCCACCACCACCACCACCACCATTACACAGTTACCATTGTCACCCACCACCACCACCACCACCATTACACAGTTACCATTGTCACCCTCCACCACCACCACCATTTCACAGTTACCATTGTCACCCACCACCACCACCATTACACAGTTACCATTGTCACCCACCACCACCACCACCACCATTACACAGTTACCATTGTCACCCTCCACCACCACCACCATTTCACAGTTACCATTGTCACCCACCACCACCACCACCACCATTACACAGTTACCATTGTCACCCACCACCACCACCATTACACAGTTACCATTGTCACCCTCCACCACCACCACCATTTCACAGTTACCATTGTCACCCACCACCATTACACAGTTACCATTGTCACCCACCACCACCACCATTACACAGTTACCATTGTCACCCTCCACCACCACCACCACACAGTTACCATTGTCACCCTCCACCACCACCACCACCATTTCACAGTTACCATTGTCACCCTCCACCATCACCACCATTTCACAGTTACCATTGTCACCCACCACCACCACCATTACACAGTTACCATTGTCACCCTCCACCACCACCACCACCATTACACAGTTACCATTGTCACCCTCCACCACCACCATTTCACAGTTACCATTGTCACCCTCCACCACCACCACCATTTCACAGTTACCATTGTCACCCTCCACCACCACCACCACCATTACACAGTTACCATTGTCACCCACCACCACCACCATTACACAGTTACCATTGTCACCCTCCACCACCACCACCATTTCACAGTTACCATTGTCACCCACCACCACCACCATTACACAGTTACCATTGTCACCCTCCACCACCACCACCATTACACAGTTACCATTGTCACCCACCACCACCACCACCACCACACAGTTAGCATTGTCACCCTCCACCACCACTACCATTTCACAGTTACCATTGTCACCCACCACCACCACCACCATTACACAGTTACCATTGTCACCCTCCACCACCACCACCATTACACAGTTAGCATTGTCACCCTCCACCACCACCACCATTACACAGTTAGCATTGTCACCCACCACCACCACCACCATTACACAGTTACCATTGTCACCCTCCACCACCACCACCATTTCACAGTTACCATTGTCACCCACCACCACCACCACCATTACACAGTTACCATTGTCACCCTCCACCACCACCACCATTACACAGTTAGCATTGTCACCCTCCACCACCACCACCATTACACAGTTAGCATTGTCACCCTCCACCACCACCACCATTACACAGTTACCATTGTCACCCTCCACCACCACCACCATTTCACAGTTACCATTGTCACCCACCACCACCACCACCATTACACAGTTACCATTGTCACCCTCCACCACCACCATTACACAGTTACCATTGTCACCCTCCACCACCATTACACAGTTAGCATTGTCACCCTCCACCACCATTACACAGTTAGCATTGTCACCCTCCACCACCACCACCATTACACAGTTACCATTGTAACCTACCACCACCATTACACAGTTAGCATTGTCACCTTCCACCACCACCACCATTACACAGTTAGCATTGTCACCCTCCACCACCACCACCATTACACAGTTACCATTGTCACCCTCCACCACCACCACCATTACACAGTTACCATTGTCACCCTCCACCACCACCACCATTACACAGTTAGTATTGTCACCCTCCACCACCACGACCACCATTACACAGTTACCATTGTCACCCTCCACCACCACCACCATTACACAGTTACCATTGTCACCCTCCACCACCACCACCATTACACAGTTAGCATTGTCACCCTCCACCACCACCATTACACAGTTACCATTGTCACCCTCCACCACCACCACCATTTCACAGTTACCATTGTCACCCACCACCACCATTACACAGTTACCATTGTCACCCTCCACCACCATTACACAGTTACCATTGTCACCCTCACCACCACCACCACCATTTCACAGTTACCATTGTCACCCTCCACCACCACCACCATTACACAGTTACCATTGTCACCCACCACCACCACCATTACACAGTTACCATTGTCACCCTCAACCACCACCACCATTTCACAGTTACCATTGTCACCCACCACCACCACCATTACACAGTTACCATTGTCACCCACCACCACCACCACCACCATTACACAGTTACCATTGTCACCCTCCACCACCACCACCATTTCACAGTTACCATTGTCACCAACCACCACCACCACCACCACAATTACACAGTTACCATTGTCACCCACCACCACCACCATTACACAGTTACCATTGTCACCCACCACCACCACCATTACACAGTTACCATTGTCACCCTCCACCACCACCACCATTTCACAGTTACCATTGTCACCCACCACCATTACACAGTTACCATTGTCACCCACCACCACCACCATTACACAGTTACCATTGTCACCCTCCACCACCACCACCACACAGTTACCATTGTCACCCACCACCACCATTACACAGTTACCATTGTCACCCTCCACCACCACCACCACCATTTCACAGTTACCATTGTCACCCTCCACCATCACCACCATTTCACAGTTACCATTGTCACCCACCACCACCACCATTACACAGTTACCATTGTCACCCACCACCACCACCATTACACAGTTACCATTGTCACCCTCCACCACCATTACACAGTTACCATTGTCACCCTCCACCACCACCACCACCATTTCACAGTTACCATTGTCACCCTCCACCACCACCACCATTTCACAGTTACCATTGTCACCCACCATCACCACCACCACCATTACACAGTTACCATTGTCACCCACCACCACCACCATTACACAGTTACCATTGTCACCCTCCACCACCACCACCATTTCACAGTTACCATTGTCACCCACCACCACCACCACCACCATTACACAGTTACCATTGTCACCCTCCACCACCACCACCACCATTACACAGTTACCATTGTCACCCTCCACCACCACCACCACCATTACACAGTTACCATTGTCACCCACCACCACCACCATTACACAGTTACCATTGTCACCCTCCACCACCACCACCATTTCACAGTTACCATTGTCACCCACCACCACCACCACCATTACACAGTTACCATTGTCACCCTCCACCACCACCACCATTACACAGTTAGCATTGTCACCCTCCACCACCACCACCATTACACAGTTAGCATTGTCACCCACCACCACCACCACCATTACACAGTTACCATTGTCATCCTCCACCACCACCACCATTTCACAGTTACCATTGTCACCCACCACCACCACCACCATTACACAGTTACCATTGTCACCCACCACCACCACCACCATTACACAGTTAGCATTGTCACCCTCCACCACCACCACCATTACACAGCATTGTCACCCTCCACCACCACCACCATTACACAGTTACCATTGTCACCCTCCACCACCACCATTACACAGTTACCATTGTCACCCTCCACCACCACCACCATTTCACAGTTACCATTGTCACCCTCCACCACCATTACACAGTTAGCATTGTCACCCTCCACCACCAACACCATTACACAGTTAGCATTGTCACCCTCCACCACCACCACCATTACACAGTTACCATTGTCACTCTCCACCACCACCACCATTACACAGTTAGTATTGTCACCCTCCACCACCACCACCATTACACAGTTACCATTGTCACCCTCCACCACCACCACCATTACACAGTTACCATTGTCACCCTCCACCACCACCACCATTACACAGTTAGCATTGTCACCCTCCACCACCACCACCATTACACAGTTACCATTGTCACCCTCCACCACCATTACACAGTTAGCATTGTCACCCTCCACCACCACCATTACACAGTTACCATTGTCACCCTCCACCACCACCACCATTTCACAGTTACCATTGTCACCCACCACCACCATTACACAGTTACCATTGTCACCCTCCACCACCATTACACAGTTACCATTGTCACCCTCACCACCACCACCACCATTTCACAGTTACCATTGTCACCCTCCACCACCACCACCATTTCACAGTTACCATTGTCACCCACCACCACCACCACCACCATTACACAGTTACCATTGTCACCCACCACCACCACCATTACACAGTTACCATTGTCACCCTCAACCACCACCACCATTTCACAGTTACCATTGTCACCCACCACCACCACCATTACACAGTTACCATTGTCACCCACCACCACCACCACCACCATTACACAGTTACCATTGTCACCCTCCACCACCACCACCATTTCACAGTTACCATTGTCACCAACCACCACCACCACCACCACCATTACACAGTTACCATTGTCACCCACCACCACCACCACCACCATTACACAGTTACCATTGTCACCCACCACCACCACCATTACACAGTTACCATTGTCACCCTCCACCACCACCACCACACAGTTACCATTGTCACCCACCACCACCATTACACAGTTACCATTGTCACCCTCCACCACCACCACCACCATTTCACAGTTACCATTGTCACCCTCCACCATCACCACCATTTCACAGTTACCATTGTCACCCACCACCACCACCATTACACAGTTACCATTGTCACCCTCCACCACCATTACACAGTTACCATTGTCACCCTCCACCACCACCACCACCATTTCACAGTTACCATTGTCACCCTCCACCACCACCACCATTTCACAGTTACCATTGTCACCCACCATCACCACCACCACCATTACACAGTTACCATTGTCACCCACCACCACCACCATTACACAGTTACCATTGTCACCCTCCACCACCACCACCATTTCACAGTTACCATTGTCACCCACCACCACCACCACCACCATTACACAGTTAGCATTGTCACCCTCCACCACCACCACCACACAGTTACCATTGTCACCCTCCACCACCACCACCATTACACAGTTAGCATTGTCACCCTCCACCACCACCACCATTACACAGTTACCATTGTCACCCACCACCACCATTACACAGTTACCATTATCACCCTCCACCACCATTACACAGTTACCGTTGTCACCCTCCACCACCACCACCACCACCACCACCACACAGTTACCGTTGTCACCCTCCACCACCACCACCACCACCACACAGTTACCATTGTCACCCACCACCACCACCATTACACAGTTAGCATTGTCACCCTCCACCACCACCACCACCATTACACAGTTACCATTGTCACCCTCCACCACCACCACCACCATTACACAGTTAGCATTGTCACCCTCCACCACCAACACCACCATTACACAGTTACCATTGTCACCCTCCACCACCACCACCATTACACAGTTAGCATTGTCACCCTCCACCACCACCACCACCATTACACAGTTAGCAGTGTCACCCTCCACCACCACCACCATTACACAGTTACCATTGTCACCCTCCACCACCACCACCACTACACAGTTAGCAGTGTCACCCTCCACCACCACCACCATTACACAGTTACCATTGTCACCCTCCACCACCACCACTACACAGTTAGCATTGTCACCCTCCACCACCACCACCACCATTACACAGTTAGCATTGTCACCCACCACCACCACCACCACCACACAGTTAGCATTGTCACCCTCCACCACCACCATTACACAGTTACCATTGTCACCCTCCACCACCACCACCATTACACAGTTACCATTGTCACCCTCCACGACCACCACCACCATTACACAGTTACCATTGTCACCCACCACCACCACCACCACCATTACACAGTTAGCATTGTCACCCTCCACCACCACCACCACCACACAGTTAGCATTGTCACCCTCCACCACCACCATTACACAGTTACCATTGTCACCCTCCACCACCACCACCACCATTACACAGTTACCATTGTCACCCTCCTCCACCACCACCACCATTACATAGTTAGCATTGTCACCCACCACCACCACCACCACCACACAGTTAGCATTGTCACCCTCCACCACCACCACCATTACACAGTTAGCATTGTCACCCTCCACCACCACCACCACCACACAGTTAGCATTGTCACCCTCCCACCACCACCATTACACAGTTAGCATTGTCACCCTCCACCACCACCATTACACAGTTACCATTGTCACCCTCCACGACCACCACCACCACCACCATTACACAGTTAGCATTGTCACCCTCCACCACCACCACCACCACATAGTTAGCATTGTCACCCTCCACCACCACCATTACACAGTTACCATTGTCACCCTCCACCACCACCACCATTACACAGTTACCATTGTCACCCTCCTCCACCACCACCACCATTACACAGTTAGCATTGTCACCCTCCACCACCACCACCACCACCATTACACAGTTACCATTGTCACCCTCCACCACCACCACCATTACACAGTTACCATTGTCACCCTCCACCACCACCACCACCACACAGTTACCATTGTCACCCACCACCACCACCACCACCACACAGTTACCATTGTCACCCACCACCACCACCACCATTACACAGTTAGCATTGTCACCCTCCACCACCACCACACAGTTAGTATTGTCACCCTCCACCACCACCACCACCATTACACAGTTACCATTGTCACCCTCCACCACCACCACCATTACACAGTTAGCATTGTCACCCCCCACCACCACCACCACCATTACACAGTTAGCATTGTCACCCACCACCACCATTACACAGTTAGCATTGTCACCCACCACCACCACCACCACCATTACACAGTTAGCATTGTCACACTCCACCACCACCACCACCATTACACAGTTACCATTGTCACCCTCCACCACCACCACCACCATTACACAGTTACCATTGTCACCCACCACCACCACCACCACCATTACACAGTTAGCATTGTCACCCTCCACCACCACCACCACCATTACACAGTTACCATTGTCACCCTCCACCACCACCACCACCATTACACAGTTACCATTGTCACCCACCACCACCACCATTACACAGTTACCATTGTCACCCTGCACCACCACCCCCATTACACAGTCACCATTGTCACCCTCCACCACCACCACCACCATTACACAGTTAGCAGTGTCACCCTCCACCACCACCACCATTACACAGTTACCATTGTCACCCACCACCACCACCATTACACAGTTACCATTGTCACCCACCACCACCATTACACAGTTAGCATTGTCAGCCTCCACCACCACCACCATTACACAGTTAGCAGTGTCACCCTCCACCACCACCACCATTACACAGTTAGCAGTGTCACCCTCCACCACCACCACCATTACACAGTTAGCATTGTCACCCTCCACCACCATTACACAGTTAGCAGTGTCACCCTCCACCACCACCACCATTACACAGTTACCATTGTCACCCACCACCACCACCACTACATAGTTACCATTATCACCCTCCACCACCACCACCACCATTACACAGTTAGCATTGTCACCCACCACCACCACCACCACCACCATTACACAGTTAGCATTGTCACCCTCCACCACCACCACCAGCACACAGTTACCATTATCACCCACCACCACCACCACCATTACACAGTTACCATTGTCACCCACCACCACCACCACCACCATTACACAGTTACCATTGTCACCCTCCACCACCACCACCATTTCACAGTTACCATTGTCACCCACCACCACCATTACACAGTTAGCAGTGTCACCCTCCACCACCATCACCATTACACAGTTAGCATTGTCACCCTCCACCACCACCACCATTACACAGTTAGCAGTGTCACCCTCCACCACCACCACCACCATTACACAGTTACCATTGTCACCCTCCACCACCACCACCATTACACAGTTAGCATTGTCACCCTCCACCACCACCACCACCACCATTACACAGTTACCATTGTCACCCTCCACCACCACCACCATTACACAGTTACCATTGTCACCCACCACCACCACCACCACCACCATTACACAGTTACCATTGTCACCCTCCACCACCACCACCATTACACAGTTACCATTGTCACCCACCACCACCACCACCACCATTACACAGTTACCATTGTCACCCTCCACCACCATTACACAGTTACCATTGTCACCCTCCACCACCATTACACAGTTAGCATTGTCACCCTCCACCACCACCACCATTACACAGTTACCATTGTCACCCACCACCACCACCATTACACAGTTACCATTGTCACCCTCCACCACCACCATTTCACAGTTACCATTGTCACCCTCCACCACCACCACCATTTCACAGTTACCATTGTCACCCACCACCACCACCACCACCATTACACAGTTACCATTGTCACCCACCACCACCACCATTACACAGTTACCATTGTCACCCTCCACCACCACCACCATTTCACAGTTACCATTGTCACCCACCACCACCACCACCACCATTACACAGTTACCATTGTCACCCTCCACCACCACCACCACCATTACACAGTTACCATTGTCACCCACCACCACCACCATTACACAGATACCATTGTCACCCTCCACCACCACTACCATTTCACAGTTACCATTGTCACCCCCCACCATTACACAGTTACCATTGTCACCCTCCACCACCACCACCATTACACAGTTAGCATTGTCACCCTCCACCACCACCACCATTACACAGTTAGCATTGTCACCCACCACCACCACCACCATTACACAGTTACCATTGTCACCGTCCACCACCACCACCATTTCACAGTTACCATTGTCACCCACCACCACCACCACCATTACACAGTTACCATTGTCACCCTCCACCACCACCACCATTACACAGTTAGCATTGTCACCCTCCACCACCACCACCATTACACAGCATTGTCACCCTCCACCACCACCATTACACAGTTACCATTGTCACCCTCCACCACCACCACCATTTCACAGTTACCATTGTCACCCACCACCACCACCACCATTACACAGTTACCATTGTCACCCTCCACCACCACCACCACCATTACACAGTTACCATTGTCACCCTCCAACACCACCACCATTACACAGTTAGCATTGTCACCCTCCACCACCACCACCATTACACAGTTAGCATTGTCACCCTCCACCACCACCACCATTACACAGTTACCATTGTCACCCACCACCACCATTACACAGTTAGCATTGTCACCCTCCACCACCACCACCATTACACAGTTAGCATTGTCACCCTCCACCACCACCACCATTACACAGTTACCATTGTCACCCTCCACCACCACCACCATTACACAGTTACCATTGTCACCCTCCACCACCACCACCATTACACAGTTAGTATTGTCACCCTCCACCACCACGACCACCATTACACAGTTACCATTGTCACCCTCCACCACCACCACCATTACACAGTTACCATTGTCACCCTCCACCACCACCACCATTACACAGTTAGCATTGTCACCCTCCACCACCACCACCATTACACAGTTACCATTGTCACCCTCCACCACCATTACACAGTTAGCATTGTCACCCTCCACCACCACCACCATTACACAGTTACCATTGTCACCCTCCACCACCACCACCATTTCACAGTTACCATTGTCACCCACCACCACCATTACACAGTTACCATTGTCACCCTCCACCACCATTACACAGTTACCATTGTCACCCTCACCACCACCACCACCATTTCACAGTTACCATTGTCACCCTCCACCACCACCACCATTTCACAGTTACCATTGTCACCCACCACCACCACCACCACCATTACACAGTTACCATTGTCACCCTCCACCACCACCATTACACAGTTACCATTGTCACCCTCCACCACCACCACCATTTCACAGTTACCATTGTCACCCACCACCACCACCATTACACAGTTACCATTGTCACCCACCACCACCACCATTACACAGTTACCATTGTCACCCTCCACCACCACCAACATTTCACAGTTACCATTGTCACCAACCACCACCACCACCACCACCATTACACAGTTAGCATTGTCACCCACCACCACCACCACCACCATTACACAGTTACCATTGTCACCCACCACCACCACCATTACACAGTTACCATTGTCACCCTCCACCACCACCACCATTTCACAGTTACCATTGTCACCCACCACCATTACACAGTTACCATTGTCACCCACCACCACCACCATTACACAGTTACCATTGTCACCCTCCACCACCACCACCACACAGTTACCATTGTCACCCACCACCACCATTACACAGTTACCATTGTCACCCTCCACCACCACCACCACCATTTCACAGTTACCATTGTCACCCTCCACCATCACCACCATTTCACAGTTACCATTGTCACCCACCACCACCACCATTACACAGTTACCATTGTCACCCTCCACCACCACCATTACACAGTTACCATTGTCACCCTCCACCACCACCACCACCATTTCACAGTTACCATTGTCACCCTCCACCACCACCACCATTTCACAGTTACCATTGTCACCCACCACCACCACTACCACCATTACACAGTTACCATTGTCACCCACCACCACCACCATTACACAGTTACCATTGTCACCCTTCCACCACCACCACCATTTCACAGTTACCATTGTCACCCACCACCACCACCACCACCATTACACAGTTACCATTGTCACCCTCCACCACCACCACCACCATTACACAGTTACCATTGTCACCCACCACCACCACCATTACACAGTTACCATTGTCACCCTCCACCACCACCACCATTTCACAGTTACCATTGTCACCCACCACCACCACCACCATTACACAGTTACCATTGTCACCCTCCACCACCACCACCATTACACAGTTAGCATTGTCACCCTCCACCACCACCACCATTACACAGTTAGCATTGTCACCCACCACCACCACCACCATTACACAGTTACCATTGTCATCCTCCACCACCAACACCATTTCACAGTTACCATTGTCACCCTCCACCACCACCACCATTTCACAGTTACCATTGTCACCCACCACCACCACCACCATTACACAGTTACCATTGTCACCCTCCACCACCACCACCATTACACAGTTAGCATTGTCACCCTCCACCACCACCACCATTACACAGTTAGCATTGTCACCCACCACCACCACCACCATTACACAGTTACCATTGTCATCCTCCACCACCACCACCATTTCACAGTTACCATTGTCACCCACCACCACCACCACCATTACACAGTTACCATTGTCACCCACCACCACCACCACCATTACACAGTTAGCATTGTCACCCTCCACCACCACCACCATTACACAGCATTGTCACCCTCCACCACCACCACCATTACACAGTTAGCATTGTCACCCTCCACCACCACCACCATTACACAGTTACCATTGTCACCCACCACCACCACCATTACACAGTTACCATTGTCACCCTCCACCACCACCATTTCACAGTTACCATTGTCACCCTCCACCACCACCACCATTTCACAGTTACCATTGTCACCCACCACCACCACCACCACCATTACACAGTTACCATTGTCACCCACCACCACCACCATTACACAGTTACCATTGTCACCCTCCACCACCACCACCATTTCACAGTTACCATTGTCACCCACCACCACCACCACCACCATTACACAGTTACCATTGTCACCCTCCACCACCACCACCACCATTACACAGTTACCATTGTCACCCACCACCACCACCATTACACAGTTACCATTGTCACCCTCCACCACCACTACCATTTCACAGTTACCATTGTCACCCACCACCATTACACAGTTACCATTGTCACCCTCCACCACCACCACCATTACACAGTTAGCATTGTCACCCTCCACCACCACCACCATTACACAGTTAGCATTGTCACCCACCACCACCACCACCATTACACAGTTACCATTGTCACCGTCCACCACTACCACCATTTCACAGTTACCATTGTCACCCACCACCACCACCACCATTACACAGTTACCATTGTCACCCTCCACCACCACCACCATTACACAGTTAGCATTGTCACCCTCCACCACCACCACCATTACACAGCATTGTCACCCTCCACCACCACCATTACACAGTTACCATTGTCACCCTCCACCACCACCACCATTTCACAGTTACCATTGTCACCCACCACCACCACCACCATTACACAGTTACCATTGTCACCCTCTACCACCACCACCACCATTACACAGTTACCATTGTCACCCTCCAACACCACCACCATTACACAGTTAGCATTGTCACCCTCTACCACCACCACCATTACACAGTTAGCATTGTCACCCTCCACCACCACCACCATTACACAGTTACCATTGTCACCCACCACCACCATTACACAGTTAGCATTGTCACCCTCCACCACCACCACCATTACACAGTTAGCATTGTCACCCTCCACCACCACCACCATTACACAGTTACCATTGTCACCCTCCACCACCACCACCATTACACAGTTACCATTGTCACCCTCCACCACCACCACCATTACACAGTTAGTATTGTCACCCTCCACCACCACGACCACCATTACACAGTTACCATTGTCACCCTCCACCACCACCACCATTACACAGTTACCATTGTCACCCTCCACCACCATTACACAGTTAGCATTGTCACCCTCCACCACCACCACCATTACACAGTTACCATTGTCACCCTCCACCACCATTACACAGTTAGCATTGTCACCCTCCACCACCACCACCATTACACAGTTACCATTGTCACCCTCCACCACCACCACCATTTCACAGTTACCATTGTCACCCACCACCACCATTACACAGTTACCATTGTCACCCTCCACCACCATTACACAGTTACCATTGTCACCCTCACCACCACCACCACCATTTCACAGTTACCATTGTCACCCTCCACCACCACCACCATTTCACAGTTACCATTGTCACCCACCACCACCACCACCACCATTACACAGTTACCATTGTCACCCTCCACCACCACCATTACACAGTTACCATTGTCACCCTCCACCACCACCACCATTTCACAGTTACCATTGTCACCCACCACCACCACCATTACACAGTTACCATTGTCACCCACCACCACCACCACCACCATTACACAGTTACCATTGTCACCCTCCACCACCACCACCATTTCACAGTTACCATTGTCACCAACCACCACCACCACCACCACCATTACACAGTTAGCATTGTCACCCACCACCACCACCACCACCATTACACAGTTACCATTGTCACCCACCACCACCACCATTACACAGTTACCATTGTCACCCTCCACCACCACCACCATTTCACAGTTACCATTGTCACCCACCACCATTACACAGTTACCATTGTCACCCACCACCACCACCATTACACAGTTACCATTGTCACCCTCCACCACCACCACCACACAGTTACCATTGTCACCCACCACCACCATTACACAGTTACCATTGTCACCCTCCACCACCACCACCACCATTTCACAGTTACCATTGTCACCCTCCACCATCACCACCATTTCACAGTTACCATTGTCACCCACCATCACCACCATTACACAGTTACCATTGTCACCCTCCACCACCACCACCACCATTACACAGTTACCATTGTCACCCTCCACCACCACCACCGCCATTTCACAGTTACCATTGTCACCCTCCACCACCACCACCATTTCACAGTTACCATTGTCACCCACCACCACCACTACCACCATTACACAGTTACCATTGTCACCCACCACCACCACCATTACACAGTTACCATTGTCACCCTTCCACCACCACCACCATTTCACAGTTACCATTGTCACCCACCACCACCACCACCACCATTACACAGTTACCATTGTCACCCTCCACCACCACCACCACCATTACACAGTTACCATTGTCACCCACCACCACCACCATTACACAGTTACCATTGTCACCCTCCACCACCACCACCATTTCACAGTTACCATTGTCACCCACCACCACCACCACCATTACACAGTTACCATTGTCACCCTCCACCACCACCACCATTACACAGTTAGCATTGTCACCCTCCACCACCACCACCATTACACAGTTAGCATTGTCACCCACCACCACCACCACCATTACACAGTTACCATTGTCATCCTCCACCACCAACACCATTTCACAGTTACCATTGTCACCCACCACCACCACCACCATTACACAGTTACCATTGTCACCCTCCACCACCACCACCATTACACAGTTAGCATTGTCACCCTCCACCACCACCACCATTACACAGTTAGCATTGTCACCCTCCACCACCACCATTACACAGTTACCATTGTCACCCTCCACCACCACCACCATTTCACAGTTACCATTGTCACCCACCACCACCACCACCATTACACAGTTACCATTGTCACCCTCCACCACCACCACCACCATTACACAGTTACCATTGTCACCCTCCACCACCACCACCATTACACAGTTAGCATTGTCACCCTCCACCACCACCACCATTACACAGTTACCATTGTCACCCTCCACCACCATTACACAGTTAGCATTGTCACCCTCCACCACCACCATTACACAGTTACCATTGTCACCCTCCACCACCACCACCATTACACAGTTAGCATTGTCACCCTCCACCACCACCATTACACAGTTAGCATTGTCACCCTCCACCACCACCACCACCACACAGTTACCATTGTCACCCTCCACCACCACCACCATTACACAGTTAGCATTGTCACCCTCCACCACCACCACCATTACACAGTTACCATTGTCACCCACCACCACCATTACACAGTTACCATTATCACCCTCCACCACCATTACACAGTTACCGTTGTCACCCTCCACCACCACCACCACCACACAGTTACCGTTGTCACCCTCCACCACCACCACCACCACCACCACACAGTTACCATTGTCACCCACCACCACCACCATTACACAGTTAGCATTGTCACCCTCCACCACCACCACTACACAGTTACCATTGTCACCCTCCACCACCACCACCACCATTACACAGTTAGCATTGTCACCTTCCACCACCAACACCACCATTACACAGTTACCATTGTCACCCTCCACCACCACCACCATTACACAGTTAGCAGTGTCACCCTCCACCACCACCATTACACAGTTAGCAGTGTCACCCTCCACCACCACCACCATTACACAGTTACCATTGTCACCCTCCACCACCACCATTACACAGTTAGCAGTGTCACCCTCCACCACCACCACCATTACACAGTTAGCATTTTCACCCTCCACCACCATTACACAGTTACCATTGTCACCCTCACCACCACCATTTCACAGTTACCATTGTCACCCTCCACCACCACCACCATTTCACAGTTACCATTGTCACCCACCACCACCACCATTACACAGTTACCATTGTCACCCTCAACCACCACCACCATTTCACAGTTACCATTGTCACCCACCACCACCACCATTACACAGTTACCATTGTCACCCACCACCACCACCACCACCATTACACAGTTACCATTGTCACCCTCCACCACCACCACCATTTCACAGTTACCATTGTCACCAACCACCACCACCACCACCACCATTTCACAGTTACCATTGTCACCCACCACCACCACCACCATTACACAGTTACCATTGTCACCCTCCACCACCACCACCATTACACAGTTAGCATTGTCACCCTCCACCACCACCACCATTACACAGTTAGCATTGTCACCCTCCACCACCACCATTACACAGTTACCATTGTCACCCACCACCACCACCACCATTACACAGTTACCATTATCACCCTCCACCACCATTACACAGTTACCGTTGTCACCCTCCACCACCTCCACCACCACACAGTTACCGTTGTCACCCTCCACCACCACCACCACCACACAGTTACCATTGTCACCCACCAGCACCACCACTACACAGTTACCATTGTCACCCTCCACCACCACCACCACCATTACACAGTTAGCATTGTCACCTTCCACCACCAACACCACCATTACACAGTTACCATTGTCACCCTCCACCACCACCACCATTACACAGTTAGCAGTGTCACCCTCCACCACCACCATTACACAGTTAGCAGTGTCACCCTCCACCACCACCACCATTACACAGTTACCATTGTCACCCTCCACCACCACCATTACACAGTTAGCAGTGTCACCCTCCACCACCACCACCATTACACAGTTAGCATTTTCACCCTCCACCACCATTACACAGTTACCATTGTCACCCTCACCACCACCACCACCATTTCACAGTTACCATTGTCACCCTCCACCACCACCACCATTTCACAGTTACCATTGTCACCCACCACCACCACCATTACACAGTTACCATTGTCACCCTCAACCACCACCACCATTTCACAGTTACCATTGTCACCCACCACCACCACCATTACACAGTTACCATTGTCACCCACCACCACCACCACCACCATTACACAGTTACCATTGTCACCCTCCACCACCACCACCATTTCACAGTTACCATTGTCACCAACCACCACCACCACCACCACCATTTCACAGTTACCATTGTCACCCACCACCACCACCACCATTACACAGTTACCATTGTCACCCTCCACCACCACCACCATTACACAGTTAGCATTGTCACCCTCCACCACCACCACCATTACACAGTTAGCATTGTCACCCTCCACCACCACCATTACACAGTTACCATTGTCACCCTCCACCACCACCACCATTTCACAGTTACCATTGTCACCCACCACCACCACCACCATTACACAGTTACCATTGTCACCCTCCACCACCACCACCACCATTACACAGTTACCATTGTCACCCTCCACCACCACCACCATTACACAGTTAGCATTGTCACCCTCCACCACCACCACCATTACACAGTTACCATTGTCACCCACCACCACCATTACACAGTTAGCATTGTCACCCTCCACCACCACCACCATTACACAGTTAGCATTGTCACCCTCCACCACCACCACCATTACAGAGTTACCATTGTCACCCTCCACCACCACCACCATTACACAGTTAGTATTGTCACCCTCCACCACCACCACCACCATTACACAGTTACCATTGTCACCCTCCACCACCACCACCATTACACAGTTACCATTGTCACCCTCCACCACCACCACCATTACACAGTTAGCATTGTCACCCTCCACCACCACCACCATTACACAGTTACCATTGTCACCCTCCACCACCATTACACAGTTAGCATTGTCACCCTCCACCACCACCATTACACAGTTACCATTGTCACCCTCCACCACCACCACCATTACACAGTTAGCATTGTCACCCTCCACCACCACCATTACACAGTTAGCATTGTCACCCTCCACCACCACCACCACCACACAGTTACCATTGTCACCCTCCACCACCACCACCACCACCATTACACAGTTAGCATTGTCACCCTCCACCACCACCACCATTACACAGTTACCATTGTCACCCACCACCACCATTACACAGTTACCATTATCACCCTCCACCACCATTACACAGTTACCGTTGTCACCCTCCACCACCACCACACAGTTACCGTTGTCACCCTCCACCACCACCACCACCACCACCACACAGTTACCATTGTCACCCACCACCACCACCATTACACAGTTAGCATTGTCACCCTCCACCACCACCACTACACAGTTACCATTGTCACCCTCCACCACCACCACCACCATTACACAGTTAGCATTGTCACCCTCCACCACCAACACCACCATTACACAGTTACCATTGTCACCCTCCACCACCACCACCATTACACAGTTAGCAGTGTCACCCTCCACCACCACCACCACCATTACACAGTTAGCAGTGTCACCCTCCACCACCACCACCATTACACAGTTACCATTGTCACCCTCCACCACCACCATTACACAGTTAGCAGTGTCACCCTCCACCACCACCACCATTACACAGTTAGCATTTTCACCCTCCACCACCATTACACAGTTAACAGTGTCACCCTCCACCACCACCACCATTACACAGTTACCATTGTCACCCTCCACCACCACCACCACTACACAGTTAGCAGTGTCACCCTCCACCACCACCACCATTACACAGTTACCATTGTCACCCTCCACCACCACCACTACACAGTTAGCAGTGTCACTCTCCACCACCACCACCACTACACAGTTAGCAGTGTCACCCTCCACCACCACCACCATTACACAGTTAGCATTGTCACCCTCCACCACCATTACACAGTTAGCAGTGTCACCCTCCACCACCACCACCATTACACAGTTAGCAGTATCACCCTCCACCACCACCACCATTACACAGTTAGCATTGTCACCCTCCACCACCATTACACAGTTAGCAGTGTCACCCTCCACCACCACCACCACCATTACACAGTTACCATTGTCACCCTCCACCACCACCACCACTACACAGTTAGCAGTGTCACCCTCCACCACCACCACCATTACACAGTTACCATTGTCACCCTCCACCACCACCACCACCATTACACAGTTAGCAGTGTCACCCTCCACCACCACCACCACCACCATTACACAGTTAGCATTGTCACCCACCACCACCACCACCACCATTACACAGTTACCATTGTCACCCTCCACCACCACCACCACCATTACACAGTTACCATTGTCACCCTACACCACCACCACCACCACCATTACACAGTTAGCAGTGTCACCCTCCACCACCACCACCACCATTACACAGTTACCATTGTCACCCTCCACCACCACCACCACCATTACACAGTTACCATTGTCACCCTCCACCACCACCACCACCATTACACAGTTAGCATTGTCACCCTCCACCACCATTACACAGTTAGCAGTGTCACCCTCCACCACCACCACCATTACACAGTTAATCATTGTCACCCTCCACCACCACCACCACCATTACACAGTTAGCAGTGTCACCCTCCACCACTACCACCATTACTCAGTTAGCATTGTCACCCTCCACCACCACCACCACCATTACACAGTTAGCATTGTCACCCTCCACGACCACCACCACCACCATTACACAGTTAGCATTATCACCCTCCACCACCACCACCATTACACAGTTAGCATTGTCACCCTCCACCACCACCACCACCATTACACAGTTAGCATTGTCACCCACCACCACCACCACCACCACACAGTTAGCATTGTCACCCTCCACCACCACCATTACACAGTTACCATTGTCACCCTCCACCACCACCACCATTACACAGTTACCATTGTCACCCTCCACGACCACCACCACCATTACACAGTTACCATTGTCACCCACCACCACCCCCACCACCACACAGTTACCATTGTCACCCACCACCACCACACAGTTACCATTGTCACCCACCACCACCACAACCACCATTACACAGTTACCATTGTCACCCTCCACCACCATTACACAGTTAGCATTGTCACCCTCCACCACCACCACCATTACACAGTTAGCATTGTCACCCTCCACCACCACCACCATTACACAGTTACCATTGTCACACTCCACCACCACCACCATTACACAGTTAGCAGTGTCACCCTCCACCACCATTACACAATTACCATTGTCACCCTCCACCACCATTACACAATTACCATTGTCACCCTCCACCACCATTACACAGTTAGCAGTGTCACCCTCCACCACCACCATCACCATTACACAGTTAGTATTGTCACCCACCACCACCACCACCATTACACAGTTACCATTGTCACCCACCACCACCATTTCACAGTTACCATTGTCACCCACCACCACCACCACCACCACCATTACACAGTTAGCATTGTCACCCTCCACCACCACCACCATTACACAGTTACCATTGTCACCCACCACCACCACCACCATTTCACAGTTACCATTGTCACCCACCACTACCACCACCACCACCATTACACAGTTAGCATTGTTACCCTCCACCACCACCACCACCATTACACAGTTACTATTGTCACCCACCACCACCACCATTACACAGTTAGCATTGTCACCCTCCACCACCACCACCACCATTACACAGTTACCATTGTCACCCTCCACCACTACCACCACCACCACCCAGTTACCATTGTCACCCACCACCACCACCATTACACAGTTATCATTGTCACCCACCACCACCACCACCACCATTACACAGTTACCATTGTCACCCTCCACCACTACCACCACCACCACACAGTTACCATTGTCACCCTCCACCACCACCACACAGTTAGCATTGTCACCCTCCACCACCACCACACAGTTACCATTGTCACCCTCCACCACTACCACCACCACCACACAGTTACCATTGTCACCCACCACCACCACCACCACCATTACACAGTTAGCATTGTCACCCTCCACCACCACCACCATTACACAGTTACCATTGTCACCCACCACCACCACCATTACACAGTTACCATTGTCACCCTCCACCACTACCACCACCACCACACAGTTACCATTGTCACCCACCACCACCACCACCACCATTACACAGTTAGCATTGTCACCCATCACCACCACCATTACACAGTTACCATTGTCACCCTCCACCACTACCACCACCACCACACAGTTACCATTGTCACCCACCACCACCACCACCACCATTACACAGTTAACATTGTCACCCTCCACCACCACCACCATTACACAGTTACCATTGTCACCCTCCACCACTACCACCACCATTACACAGTTAGCATTGTCACCCACCACCACCACCATTACACAGTTACCATTGTCACCCTCCACCACTACCACCACCACCACACAGTTACCATTGTCACCCACCACCACCACCACCATTACACAGTTAGCATTGTCACCCACCACCACCACCACCACCATTACACAGTTACCATTGTCACCCACCACCACCATTACACAGTTACCATTGTCACCCACCTCCACCACCACCACCATTACACAGTTACCATTGTCACCCTCCACCACCACCACCACCATTACACAGTTACCATTGTCACCCACCACCACCACCACCACCATTACACAGTTACCATTGTCACCCTCCACCACCACCACCATTACACAGTTAGCATTGTCACCCTCCACCACCACCACCATTACACAGTTACCATTGTCACCCTCCACCACCACCATCATTACACAGTTACCATTGTCACCCACCACCACCACCACCACCATTACACAGTTACCATTGTCACCCTCCACCACCACCACCATTACACAGTTACCATTGTCACCCACCACCACCACCATTACACAGTTACCATTGTCACCCTCCACCACCACCACCACCACCATTACACAGTTACCATTGTCACCCTCCACCACCACCACCATTACACAGTTACCATTGTCACCCTCCACCACCACCACCACCACCATTACACAGTTAGCATTGTCACCCTCCACCACCACCACCATTACACAGTTACCATTGTCACCCACCACCACCATTACACAGTTAGCATTGTCACCCTCCACCACCACCACCATTACACAGTTACCATTGTCACACTCCACCACCACCACCACCATTACACAGTTACCATTGTCACACTCCACCACCATTACACAGTTAGCAGTGTCACCCTCCACCACCACCATCACCATTACACAGTTAGTATTGTCACCCACCACCACCACCACCATTACACAGTTACCATTGTCACCCACCACCACCATTTCAGTTACCATTGTCACCCACCACCACCACCACCACCACCACCATTACACAGTTAGCATTGTCACCCTCCACCACCACCACCATTACACATTTACCATTGTCACCCTCCACCACTACCACCACCACCACACAGTTACCATTGTCACCCTCCACCACCACCACCAGCACACAGTTAGCATTGTCACCCTCCACCACCACCACCACCACACAGTTAGCATTGTCACCCTCCACCACCACCACACAGTTACCATTGTCACCCTCCACCACTACCACCACCACCACACAGTTACCATTGTCACCCACCACCACCACCATTACACAGTTAGCATTGTCACCCACCACCACCACCACCACCATTACACAGTTACCATTGTCACCCACCACCACCACCACCACCATTACACAGTTACCATTGTCACCCACCTCCACCACCACCACCATTACACAGTTAGCATTGTCACCCACCACCACCACCACCACCATTACACAGTTACCATTGTCACCCTCCACCACTACCACCACCACCACACAGTTACCATTGTCACCCAACACCACCACCATTACACAGTTAGCATTGTCACCCACCACCACCACCACCACCATTACACAGTTACCATTGTCACCCACCACCACCACCACCACCATTACACAGTTACCATTGTCACCCACCTCCACCACCACCACCATTACACAGTTACCATTGTCACCCTCCACCACCACCACCATTACACAGTTACCATTGTCACCCTCCACCACCACCACCATTTCACAGTTACCATTGTCACCCTCCACCACCACCACCACCATTACACAGTTAGCATTGTCACCCACCACCACCACCACCACCACCATTACACAGTTACCATTATCACCCTCCACCACCACCACCACCATTAAACAGTTAGCATTTTCACCCACCACCACCACCACCACCATTACACAGTTAGCATTGTCACCCACCACCACCACCACCACCACCACACAGTTACCATTGTCACCCTCCACCACCACCACCATTACACAGTTAGCATTGTCACCCTCCACCACCACCACCACCACACAGTTAGCATTGTCACCCTCCACCACCACCACCACCATTACACAGTTACCATTGTCACCCTCCACCACCACCACCACCACACAGTTACCATTGTCACCCTCCACCACCACCACCACCACACAGTTAGCATTGTCACCCACCACCACCATTACACAGTTACCATTGTCACCCTCCACACCACCACCATTACACAGTTAGCATTGTCACCCACCACCACCACTACACAGTTACCATTGTCACCCTCCACCACCACCACCACCACCATTACACAGTTAGCATTGTCACCCTCCACCACCACCACCATTACACAGTTACCATTGTCACCCTCCACCACCACCACCATTACACAGTTAGCATTGTCACCCACCACCACCACCACCATTACACAGTTACCATTGTCACCCTCCACCACCACCATTACACAGTTACCATTGTCACCCTCCACCACCACCACCACCATTACACAGTTACCATTGTCACCCTCCACCACCACCACCATTACACAGTTAGTATTGTCACCCTCCACCACCACCACCATTACACAGTTAGCATTGTCACCCACCTCCACCACCATTACACAGTTACCATTGTCACCCTCCACCACCACCACCATTACACAGTTAGCATTGTCACCCTCCACCACCACCACCACCATTACACAGTTACCATTGTCACCCTCCACCACCACCACCACCATTACACAGTTACCATTGTCACCCTCCACCACCACCACCATTACACAGTTAGCATTGTCACCCTCCACCACCACCACCACCACACAGTTAGCATTGTCACCCTCCACCACCACCACCACCATTACACAGTTACCATTGTCACCCTCCACCACCACCACCACCACACAGTTACCATTGTCACCCTCCACCACCACCACCACCACACAGTTAGCATTGTCACCCACCACCACCATTACACAGTTACCATTATCACCCTCCACACCACCACCATTACACAGTTAGCATTGTCACCCACCACCACCACTACACAGTTACCATTGTCACCCTCCACCACCACCACCACCATTACACAGTTACCATTGTCACCCTCCACACCACCACCATTACACAGTTAGCATTGTCACCCACCACCACCACTACACAGTTACCATTGTCACCCTCCACCACCACCACCACCACTACACAGTTACCATTGTCACCCTCCACCACCACCACCATTACACAGTTACCATTGTCACCCTCCACCACCACCACCATTACACAGTTAGCATTGTCACCCACCACCACCACCACCATTACACAGTTACCATTGTCACCCTCCACCACCACCACCACCATTACACAGTTACCATTGTCACCCTCCACCACCACCACCACCATTACACAGTTACCATTGTCACCCTCCACCACCACCACCATTACACAGTTAGTATTGTCACCCTCCACCACCACCACCACCACACAGTTAGCATTGTCACCCTCCACCACCACCACCATTACACAGTTAGTATTGTCACCCTCCACCACCACCACCATTACACAGTTAGCATTGTCACCCTCCACCACCACCACCATTACACAGTTAGCATTGTCACCCTCCACCACCATGACACAGTTAGCATTATCACCCTCCACCACCACCACCATTACACAGTTAGTATTGTCACCCTCCACCATCACCACCATTACACAGTTAGCATTGTCACCCTCCACCACCACCACCATTACACAGTTAGTATTGTCACCCTCCACCACCACCACCATTACACAGTTAGCATTGTCACCCTCCACCACCATGACACAGTTAGCAGTGTCACCCTCCACCACCACCACCATTACACAGTTACCATTGTCACCCTCCACCACCACCACCATTACACAGTTACCATTGTCACCCACCACCACCACCACCACCATTACACAGTTACCATTGTGACCCACCACCACCACCACCACCACCACCATTACACAGTTACCATTGTCACCCTCCACCACCACCACCATTACACAGTTACCATTGTCACCCACCACCACCACCACCACCATTACACAGTTACCATTGTCACCCACCACCACCACCACCACCACCACCACCATTACACAGTTACCATTGTCACCCTCCACCACCACCACCATTACACAGTTAGCATTGTCACCCTCCACCACCACCACCATTACACAGTTAGCATTGTCACCCATCACCACCACCACCATTACACAGTTACCATTGTCACCCACCACCACAACCATTACACAGTTAGCATTGTTACCCTCCACCACCATTACACAGTTACTATTGTCACCCACCACCACCACCATTACACAGTTAGCATTGTCCACCACCACCACCACCATTACACAGTTACCATTGTCACCCTCCACCACTACCACCACCACCACACAGTTACCATTGTCACCCACCACCACCACCACCACCATTACACAGTTAGCAGTGTCACCCTCCACCACCATTACACAATTACCATTGTCACCCTCCACCACCATTACACAATTACCATTGTCACCCTCCACCACCACCACCATTACACAGTTAGCAGTGTCACCCTCCACCACCACCATCACCATTACACAGTTAGTATTGTCACCCACCACCACCACCACCATTACACAGTTACCATTGTCACCCACCACCACCACCACCATTTCAGAGTTACCATTGTCACCCACCACCACCACCACCACCATTACACAGTTAGCATTGTCACCCTCCACCACCACCACCATTACACAGTTACCATTGTCACCCACCACCACCACCACCATTTCACAGTTACCATTGTCACCCACCACCACCACCACCACCATTACACAGTTAGCATTGTTACCCTCCACCACCACCACCACCATTACACAGTTACTATTGTCACCCACCACCACCACCATTACACAGTTAGCATTGTCACCCTCCACCACCACCACCACCATTACACAGTTACCATTGTCACCCTCCACCACTACCACCACCACCACACAGTTACCATTGTCACCCACCACCACCACCACCACCATTACACAGTTAGCATTGTCACCCACCACCACCACCACCACCATTACACAGTTACCATTGTCACCCTCCACCACTACCACCACCACCACACAGTTACCATTGTCACCCTCCACCACCACCACCACCACACAGTTAGCATTGTCACCCTCCACCACCACCACCACCACACAGTTAGCATTGTCACCCTCCACCACCACCACCACCACCACACAGTTACCATTGTCACCCTCCACCACTACCACCACCACCACACAGTTACCATTGTCACCCACCACCACCACCATTACACAGTTAGCATTGTCACCCTCCACCACCACCACCATTACACAGTTACCATTGTCACCCTCCACCACCACCATTACACAGTTACCATTGTCACCCTCCACCACTACCACCACCACCACACAGTTACCATTGTCACCCACCACCACTACCACCACCACCATTACACAGTTACCATTGTCACCCACCACCACCACCACCACCACCATTACACAGTTACCATTGTCACCCACCACCACCACCACCACCATTACACAGTTACCATTGTCACCCACCTCCACCACCACCACCATTACACAGTTACCATTGTCACCCTCCACCACCACCATTACACAGTTACCATTTTCACCCACCACCACCACCACCACCATTACACAGTTACCATTGTCACCCTCCACCACCACCACCATTTCACAGTTACCGTTGTCACCCACCACCACCACCACCACCATTACACAGTTAGCATTGTCACCCACCACCACCACCACCACCATTTCACAGTTACCATTTTCACCCTCCACCACCACCACCACCATTACACAGTTAGCATTGTCACCCTCCACCACCACCACCATTACACAGTTACCATTGTCACCCTCCACCACCACCACCATTTCACAGTTACCATTGTCACCCACCACCACCACCACCACCATTACACAGTTAGCATTGTCACCCACCACCACCACCACCACCATTTCACAGTTACCATTGTCACCCTCCACCACCACCACCACCATTACACAGTTATCATTTTCACCCTCCACCACCACCACCACCATTACACAGTTACCATTGTCACCCTCCACCACCACCACCATTACACAGTTACCATTGTCACCCACCACCACCACCACCACCATTACACAGTTACCATTGTCACCCTCCACCACCACCACCATTTCACAGTTACCATTGTCACCCACCACCACCACCACCATTACACAGTTAGCATTGTCACCCACCACCACCACCACCATTACACAGTTACCATTGTCACCCTCCACCACCACCACCACCATTACACAGTTACCATTGTCACCCTCCACCACCACCACCACCATTACACTGTTAGCATTGTCACCCTCCACCACCATTACACAGTTAGCATTGTCACCCTCCACCACCACCACCACCACACAGTTAGCATTGTCACCCTCCACCACCACCACCATTACACAGTTAGTATTGTCACCCTCCACCACCACCACCATTACACAGTTAGCATTGTCACCCTCCACCACCACCACCATTACACAGTTAGCATTGTCACCCTCCACCACCATGACACAGTTAGCATTATCACCCTCCACCACCACCACCATTACACAGTTAGTATTGTCACCCTCCACCACCACCACCATTACACAGTTAGCATTGTCACCCTCCACCACCACCACCATTACACAGTTAGTATTGTCACCCTCCACCACCACCACCATTACACAGTTAGCATTGTCACCCTCCACCACCATGACACAGTTAGCAGTGTCACCCTCCACCACCACCACCATTACACAGTTACCATTGTCACCCTCCACCACCACCACCATTACACAGTTACCATTGTCACCCACCACCACCACCACCACCATTACACAGTTACCATTGTCACCCACCACCACCACCACCACCACCATTACACAGTTA
Organism: Eledone cirrhosa; assembly: GCA_964016885.1. NCBI lineage: Eukaryota > Metazoa > Mollusca > Cephalopoda > Octopoda > Eledonidae > Eledone > Eledone cirrhosa. Next base: position 356,052,966 of record OZ024743.1, on the reverse strand, counting down.
CCATTGTCACCCTCCACCACCACCACCATTACACAGTTACCATTGTCACCCACCACCACCACCACCACCATTACACAGTTACCATTGTCACCCACCACCACCACCATTACACAGTTACCATTGTCACCCTCCACCACCACCACCATTACACAGTTAGCATTGTCACCCTCCACCACCACCACCATTACACAGTTAGCATTGTCACCCTCCACCACCACCACCATTACACAGTTACCATTGTCACCCACCACCACCACCATTACACAGTTAGCATTGTTACCCTCCACCACCATTACACAGTTACTATTGTCACCCACCACCACCACCATTACACAGTTAGCATTGTCCACCACCACCACCACCATTACACAGTTACCATTGTCACCCTCCACCACTACCACCACCACCACACAGTTACCATTGTCACCCACCACCACCACCACCACCATTACACAGTTAGCAGTGTCACCCTCCACCACCATTACACAATTACCATTGTCACCCTCCACCACCATTACACAATTACCATTGTCACCCTCCACCACCACCACCATTACACAGTTAGCAGTGTCACCCTCCACCACCACCATCACCATTACACAGTTAGTATTGTCACCCACCACCACCACCACCATTACACAGTTACCATTGTCACCCACCACCACCACCACCATTTCACAGTTACCATTGTCACCCACCACCACCACCACCACCATTACACAGTTAGCATTGTCACCCTCCACCACCACCACCATTACACAGTTACCATTGTCACCCACCACCACCACCACCATTTCACAGTTACCATTGTCACCCACCACCACCACCACCACCATTACACAGTTAGCATTGTTACCCTCCACCACCACCACCACCATTACACAGTTACTATTGTCACCCACCACCATTACACAGTTAGCATTGTCACCCTCCACCACCACCACCACCATTACACAGTTACCATTGTCACCCTCCACCACTACCACCACCACCACACAGTTACCATTGTCACCCACCACCACCACCACCACCATTACACAGTTAGCATTGTCACCCACCACCACCACCACCACCATTACACAGTTACCATTGTCACCCTCCACCACCACCACACAGTTACCATCGTCACCCTCCACCACCACCACCACCACACAGTTAGCATTGTCACCCTCCACCACCACCACCACACAGTTAGCATTGTCACCCTCCACCACCACCACCACCACACAGTTACCATTGTCACCCTCCACCACTACCACCACCACCACACAGTTACCATTGTCACCCACCACCACCACCATTACACAGTTAGCATTGTCACCCTCCACCACCACCACCATTACACAGTTACCATTGTCACCCTCCACCACCACCATTACACAGTTACCATTGTCACCCTCCACCACTACCACCACCACCACACAGTTACCATTGTCACCCACCACCACTACCACCACCACCATTACACAGTTACCATTGTCACCCACCACCACCACCACCACCATTACACAGTTACCATTGTCACCCACCACCACCACCACCATTACACAGTTACCATTGTCACCCACCTCCACCACCATTACACAGTTACCATTGTCACCCTCCACCACCACCATTACACAGTTACCATTTTCACCCACCACCACCACCACCACCATTACACAGTTACCATTGTCACCCTCCACCACCACCACCATTTCACAGTTACCGTTGTCACCCACCACCACCACCACCACCATTACACAGTTAGCATTGTCACCCACCACCACCACCACCACCATTTCACAGTTACCATTTTCACCCTCCACCACCACCACCACCATTACACAGTTAGCATTGTCACCCTCCACCACCACCACCATTACACAGTTACCATTGTCACCCTCCACCACCACCACCATTTCACAGTTACCATTGTCACCCACCACCACCACCACCACCATTACACAGTTAGCATTGTCACCCACCACCACCACCATTTCACAGTTACCATTGTCACCCTCCACCACCACCACCACCATTACACAGTTATCATTTTCACCCTCCACCACCACCACCACCATTACACAGTTACCATTGTCACCCTCCACCACCACCACCATTACACAGTTACCATTGTCACCCACCACCACCACCACCACCATTACACAGTTACCATTGTCACCCTCCACCACCACCACCATTTCACAGTTACCATTGTCACCCACCACCACCACCACCACCATTACACAGTTACCATTGTCACCCTCCACCACCACCACCATTACACAGTTACCATTGTCACCCACCACCACCACCACCACCATTACACAGTTACCATTGTCACCCTCCACCACCACCACCATTACACAGTTACCATTGTCACCCACCACCACCACCATTACCCAGTTACCATTGTCACCCTCCACCACCACCACCATTTCACAGTTACCATTGTCACCCACCACCACCACCACCATTACACAGTTACCATTGTCACCCACCACCACCACCACCACCACACAGTTACCATTATCACCCTCCACCACCACCACCACCACCATTACACAGTTAGCATTTTCACCCACCACCACCACCACCACCACACAGTTACCATTGTCACCCTCCACCACCACCACCATTACACAGTTACCATTATCACCCTCCACCACCACCACCATTACACAGTTTGCATTATCACCCTCCACCACCACCACCATTACACAGTTACCATTGTCACCCTCCACCACCACCACCACCACACAGTTACCATTGTCACCCTCCACCACCACCACCACCACACAGTTAGCATTGTCACCCACCACCACCACCACCATTACACAGTTAGCATTGTCACCCACCACCAGCACTACACAGTTACCATTGTCACCCTCCACCACCACCACCATTACACAGTTAGCATTGTCACCCTCCACCACCACCACCACCATTACACAGTTAGCATTATCACCCTCCACCACCACCACCATTACACAGTTACCATTGTCACCCTCCACCACCACCACCACCACACAGTTACCACTGTCACCCTCCACCACCACCACACAGTTAGCATTGTCACCCACCACCACCACCACCATTACACAGTTAGCATTGTCACCCACCACCAGCACTACACAGTTACCATTGTCACCCTCCACCACCACCACCATTACACAGTTAGCATTGTCACCCTCCACCACCACCACCACCATTACACAGTTAGCATTGTCACCCTCCACCACCACCACCATTACACAGTTACCATTGTCACCCTCCACCACCACCACCATTACACAGTTACCATTGTCACCCTCCACCACCACCACCATTACACAGTTAGCATTGTCACCCACCACCACCACCACCATTACACAGTTACCATTGTCACCCTCCACCACCACCACCATTACACAGTTACCATTGTCACCCTCCACCACCACCACCACCATTACACAGTTAGCATTGTCACCCTCCACCACCACCACCATTACACAGTTACCATTGTCACCCTCCACCACCACCACCATTACACAGTTAGCATTATCACCCTCCACCACCATTACACAGTTAGCATTGTCACCCTCCACCACCACCACCACCATTACACAGTTACCATTGTCACCCTCCACCACCACCACCATTACACAGTTAGTATTGTCACCCTCCACCACCACCACCATTACACAGTTAGCATTATCACCCTCCACCACCATTACACAGTTAGCATTGTCACCCTCCACCACCACCACCACCATTACACAGTTACCATTGTCACCCTCCACCACCACCACCATTACACAGTTACCATTGTCACCCTCCACCACCACCACCACCATTACACAGTTAGCATTGTCACCCTCCACCACCACCACCATTACACAGTTACCATTGTCACCCTCCACCACCACCACCATTACACAGTTAGCATTATCAACCTCCACCACCACCACCATTACACAGTTAGCATTGTCACCCTCCACCACCACCACCATTACACAGTTAGTATTGTCACCCTCCACCACCACCACCATTACACAGTTAGCATTGTCACCCACCTCCACCACCATTACACAGTTACCATTGTCACCCTCCACCACCACCACCATTACACAGTTACCATTGTCACCCTCCACCACCACCACCATTACACAGTTAGTATTGTCACCCTCCACCACCACCACCACCATTACACAGTTACCATTGTCACCCTCCACCACCACCACCATTACACAGTTAGTATTGTCACCCTCCACCACCACCACCATTACACAGTTAGTATTGTCACCCTCCACCACCACCACCATTACACAGTTACCATTCTCACCCTCCACCACCACCACCTTTACACAGTTACCATTGTCACCCTCCACCACCACCACCATTACACAGTTAGTATTGTCACCCTCCACCACCACCACCATTACACAGTTAGTATTGTCACCCACCTCCACCACCATTACACAGTTACCATTGTCACCCTCCACCACCACCACCATTACACAGTTACCATTGTCACCCTCCACCACCACCACCATTACACAGTTAGTATTGTCACCCTCCACCACCACCACCACCATTACACAGTTACCATTGTCACCCTCCACCACCACCACCATTACACAGTTACCATTGTCACCCTCCACCACCACCACCATTACACAGTTAGTATTGTCACCCTCCACCACCACCACCACCATTACACAGTTACCATTGTCACCCTCCACCACCACCACCATTACACAGTTACCATTGTCACCCTCCACCACCACCACCATTACACAGTTAGTATTGTCACCCTCCACCACCACCACCACCATTACACAGTTACCATTGTCACCCACCTCCACCACCATTACACAGTTACCATTGTCACCCACCATCACCACCACCATTACACAGTTAGCATTGTCACCCTCCACCACCACCACCACCATTACACAGTTAGCATTGTCACCCTCCACCACCACCACCACCATTACACAGTTAGCATTGTGACCCTCCACCACCACCACCACCATTACACAGTTACCATTGTCACCCTCCACCACCACCACCATTACACAGTTAGCATTGTCACCCTCCACCACCACCACCATTACACAGTTAGCATTGTCACCCTCCACCACCACCACCACCATTACACAGTTACCATTGTCACCCTCCACCACCATTACACAGTTAGCATTGTCACCCTCCACCACCACCACCATTACACAGTTAGCATTGTCACCCTCCACCACCACCACCATTACACAGTTAGCATTGTCACCCTCCACCACCACCACCACCATTACACAGTTACCATTGTCACCCACCACCACCATTACACAGTTAGCATTGTCACCCTCCACCACCACCATTACACAGTTAGCATTGTCACCCTCCACCACCACCACCACCACCATTACACAGTTACCATTGTCACCCACCACCACCATTACACAGTTAGCATTGTCACCCTCCACCACCACCACCATTACACAGTTAGCATTGTCACCTTCCACCACCACCACCACCATTACACAGTTACCATTGTCACCCTCCACCACCATTACACAGTTAGCATTGTCACCCTCCACCACCACCACCATTACACAGTTAGCATTGTCACCCTCCACCACCACCACCATTACACAGTTACCATTGTCACCCTCCACCACCACCATTACACAGTTACCATTGTCACCCTCCACCACCACCACCACCATTACACAGTTAGCATTGTCACCCTCCACCACCACCACCATTACACAGTTAGCATTATCACCCTCCACCACCATTACACAGTTAGCATTGTCACCCTCCACCACCACCACCATTACACAGTTAGCATTGTCACCCTCCACCACCACCACCATTACACTGTTAGCATTGTCACCCTCCACCACCATTACACAGTTAGCATTGTCACCCTCCACCACCACCACCATTACACAGTTAGCATTGTCACCCTCCACCACCACCACCACCATTACACAGTTACCATTGTCACCCTCCACCACCACCATTACACAGTTACCATTGTCACCCTCCACCACCACCACCACCATTACACAGTTAGCATTGTCACCCTCCTCCACCACCACCATTACACAGTTAGCATTGTCACCCTCCACCACCACCACCACCATTACACAGTTACCATTGTCACCCTCCACCACCACCACCATTACACAGTTAGTATTGTCACCCTCCACCACCACCACCATTACACAGTTAGCATTGTCACCCACCTCCACCACCATTACACAGTTACCATTGTCACCCACCACCACCACCACCATTACACAGTTAGCATTGTCACCCACCTCCACCACCATTACACAGTTACCACTGTCACCCACCACCACCACCACCATTACACAGTTACCATTGTCACCCACCACCATTACACAGTTACCATTGTCACCCTCCACCACCACCACCACCATTACACAGTTAGCATTGTCACCCTCCACCACCACCACCATTACACAGTTAGCATTGTCACCCTCCACCACCACCACCATTACACAGTTAGCATTGTCACCCTCCACCACCACCACCACCATTACACAGTTAGCATTGTCACCCTCCACCACCACCACCATTACACAGTTAGCATTGTCACCCTCCACCACCACCACCATTACACAGTTAGCATTGTCACCCTCCACCACCACCACCATTACACAGTTAGCATTGTCACCCACCACCACCACCACACAGTTAGCATTGTCACCCTCCACCACCACCACCATTACACAGTTAGCATTGTCACCCTCCACCACCATTACACAGTTAGCATTATCACCCTCCACCACCACCACCATTACACAGTTAGTATTGTCACCCTCCACCACCACCACCACCACACAGTTAGCATTATCACCCTCCACCACCACCACCATTACACAGTTAGTATTGTCACCCTCCACCACCACCACACAGTTACCATTGTCACCCTCCACCACCACCACCATTACACAGTTAGTATTGTCACCCTCCACCACCACCACTACACAGTTATCATTGTCACCCTCCACCTCCACCACCATTACACAGTTAGCATTGTCACCCACCACCACCACCACCACCATTACACAGTTAGTATTGTCACCCTCCACCACCACCACACAGTTAGCATTGTCACCCTCCACCACCACCATTTCACAGTTAGCATTTCACCCTCCACCAGCACCACCATTTCACAGTTAGCATTTCACCCTCCACCACCACCACCTCTTATACACAGTATCGTCACCCTCCCCACCACCACCACCATTACCATTATAATGTTAGCATCATTACCCCCCCTACCACCACCTCATTTACACTGATTTGTCACCCTCCCCTCACTCCCATCATTACACAATGACCACAATCACCAAGAAATTAGCTGACATCTATTGTGTAATGTGTTATGTTGGTTTTGATAACATTGTAGGAAGTGGTTCTGGTGGTGGTGGTGGTGCGGGTGGTAGGGGTGGTGGTTTTGCGGGTGGTAGAGGAATAATTTGTCATTCTTGTTAGTAATGTTGGTAGTGGGAGTATAAGAGAGAAGGAGGTGGTGGGAGTGTTAGCTCTTTTGTCTTGTGACTCCTTATGGTAGGCAACACAGAGAAAATACCATTAATTGAAATACAAACTGCTGGTTTGTTTATCTGTCTGTGGTGGTTTGGTGATGTTGATGTTAGTTGTTGTTGGTGGTAGTGGTCACAATAGAGTTGTTGGTGATATCAGTGGAGTTAGTTATGGTGTGGGTGGTGGTGATGGTATACTCTTGGCTCATTAAGTACACACAATATAACACAATGCAATATATATGTATATATATATATATATCATCATCATCATCATTTTTGTTTAACGTCCATCTTCCACGCTAGCATGGGTTAGGCGGGAGTTGTACCACTTGAGGCAAGGTTGGTCGGGTGACTGTGTCTCGTTCATATAGGACTATCTGGCAGGTTTTCTACAGCTTGATGCCCTTCCTAACACCAACCACATTTATATATATATTGATAGTCGATCAACAAGATCCCCTAGACCCCATTCGCTTAATGACTAGGGGTGGAGCTCGTCAAATTGGACCGAAGAAACAATGTTTCCATTGGTCTTTCCAATTGTTAATACTATCTGTCAGTCACAACTCCATATTATATATAAACACCCAGTTGGGCCTTTTACTTCTAAAGACTAGCCCTGAACCCACACCTCTGTTTTCCCAGTTATCTCTGAATCTAGGATCTAGGTGATGATCACCATATTCCACACACAGATCTGCAATGAGGAATCTGTTCATAGTATTGCTGTTAGTTATTGCTTTAGAGTCAGCATCTGAATGTTGGGCAAAGCCTGGAACTTACTCCTGTTTTATAGTCATTAACCCTTTTGTAACCAAACTGCCTGAAACTATGATATAAAACTGGCTATTTAAACCAGCCGTATCCAGCCAAAATCCTCTCACCTCTTTCTGTTCAAACTGACCATAACCAGCTGCTGATACTTAAGTTAAGGGATTGTTCTCAAAATAAATAATATCAAAATCTTGTACTTTTGATATTATGTGGGGTAATTATGTGAAATAAAGTGTTTACCATGAAAATACAATAGTAAATATAGAGTAATGTAAATGCTAAAGGGTTAAAAATGTTTATCAACCTTTCATAATTTTTTAAAAGAAATTTTTGTTAAGTAATGTTCTAAATATTAGATTTCTAATGAAAAACTTAATTATTTTATTAAATTTTCTCCAAAGGTTTTATTATTTTCAAAATTAATTGAAACACATAGGGAGTGTATTTCATTAGAATCATAGTATTGAGAGGGTTCAACAGCTGAGAGTACAATACTATAACCAATACTAAAACAATACAATTAATCAGCTAAGTTCTAATACTTCAGACCGCTACTACCACTACATATTACAATCACTATATCACACAACCAACATCAGTACTACCACGTCATATTGCAACCACCATATCACACAACCAATATCACTACCACCATATCACGCAAACAATATCACTACCACCACATCATATTACAACCACCATATCACGCAACCAATATCACTACCACCACATCATATTACAACCACCATATCACGCAACCAATATCACTACCACCACATCATATTAGAATCACCATATCACACCACCAATATCACTATCACCACATCATATTACAACCACCATATCACACAACCAGTATCACTACCACCATATCACACAACCAATATCACTACCACCACATCATATTACAACCACCATATCACACAACCAATATCACTACCACCACATCATATTACAACCACTATATCACGCAACCAATATTACTACCACCACATCATATTACAACCACCATATCACGCAACCAATATCACTACCACCACATCATATTACAACCACCATATCACACAACCAATATCACTACCACCATATCACACAACCAATATCACTACCACCATATCATATTACTACCACTACATCACACAACCAATATCACTACCACCACATCATATTACAATCACTATATCACACAACCAATATCACTACCACCACATCATATTACAACCATCATATCACACAACCAATATCACTACCACCACATCATATTACAACCACCATATCACACAACCAATATCACTACCACCATATCATATTACAACAACTATATCATGTAACCAATATCACTACCACCATATCACACAACCAATATCACTACCACCATATCATATCACAACCACTATATCACACAACCAATATCACTACCACCACATCATATTACAACCACCATATCACACAATCAATATCACTACCACCATATCACGCAACCAATATCACTACCTCTACATCGTATTACAACCACTATATCACACAACCAATATCACTACCACCACATCATATTACAACCACCATATCACACAATCAATATCACTACCACCATATCACGCAACCAATATCACTACCTCTACATCGTATTACAACCACTATATCACACAACCAATATCACTACCACCATATCACACAACCAATATCACTACCACCATATCATATTACAACAACTATATCATGCAACCAATATCACTACCACCATATCACACAACCAATATCACTACCACCATATCATATCACAACCACTATATCACACAACCAATATCACTACCACCACATCATATTACTACGACTATATCACACAACCAATATCACTACCACCATATCACACAACCAATATCACTACCACCACATCATATTACTACCACTATATCACACAACCAATATCACTACCACTATATCATATTACAATCACTATATCACACAACCAATATCACCACCACCATATCACACAACCAATATCACTACCACCATATCATATTACAATCACTATATCACACAACCAATATCACTACCACCATATCATATTACAATCACTATATCACACAACCAATATCACTACCACCATATCACACAACCAATATCACTACCACCACATCATATTACAATCACTATATCACACAACCAATATCACTACCACCATATCACACAACCAATATCACTACCATCACATCATATTACAACCACCATATCACACGACCAATATCACTACCACCATATCATATTACAACAACTATATCATGCAACCAATATCACTACCACCATATCACACAACCAATATCACTACCACCATATCATATCACAACCACTATATCACACAACCAATATCACTACCACCACATCATATTACTACCACTATATCATACAACCAATATCACTACCACCATATCACACAACCAATATCACTCCCACCATATCACACAACCAATATCACTACCACTATATCACACAATCAATATCACTACCACCACATCATATTACAATCACTATATCACACAACCAATATCACTACCACCACATCATATTACAACCACCATATCACACAACCAATATCACTACCACCATATCACACAACCAATATCACTACCATCACATCATATTACAACCACCATATCACACAACCAATATCACTACCACCATATCATATTACAACAACTATATCATGCAACCAATATCACTACCACCATATCACACAACCAATATCACTACCACCATATCATATCACAACCACTATATCACACAACCAATATCACTACCACCACATCATATTACTACGACTATATCACACAACCAATATCACTACCACCATATCACACAACCAATATCACTACCACCACATCATATTACTACCACTATATCACACAACCAATATCACTACCACTATATCATATTACAATCACTATATCACACAACCAATATCACCACCACCATATCACACAACCAATATCACTACCACCATATCATATTACAATCACTATATCACACAACCAATATCACTACCACCATATCATATTACAATCACTATATCACACAACCAATATCACTACCACCATATCACACAACCAATATCACTACCACCACATCATATTACAATCACTATATCACACAACCAATATCACTACCACCATATCACACAACCAATATCACTACCATCACATCATATTACAACCACCATATCACACGACCAATATCACTACCACCATATCATATTACAACAACTATATCATGCAACCAATATCACTACCACCATATCACACAACCAATATCACTACCACCATATCATATCACAACCACTATATCACACAACCAATATCACTACCACCACATCATATTACTACCACTATATCATACAACCAATATCACTACCACCATATCACACAACCAATATCACTCCCACCATATCACACAACCAATATCACTACCACTATATCACACAATCAATATCACTACCACCACATCATATTACAATCACTATATCACACAACCAATATCACTACCACCACATCATATTACAACCACCATATCACACAACCAATATCACTACCACCATATCACACAACCAATATCACTACCATCACATCATATTACAACCACCATATCACACAACCAATATCACTACCACCATATCATATTACAACAACTATATCATGCAACCAATATCACTACCACCATATCACACAACCAATATCACTACCACCATATCATATCATAACCACTATATCACACAACCAATATCACTACCACCACATCATATTGCTACCACTATATCACACAACCAATATCACTACCACCACATCATATTACTACCACTATATCACACAACCAATATCACTACCACCACATCATATTACAACCACCATATCACACAACCGAATTCACTACCACCACATCATATTACTACCACTATATCACACAACCAATATCACTACCACCATATCACACTACAAATATCACTACCTCTATATCACACTACCAATATCACTACCACCATATCACACAACCATTATCACTAGATCATATATTACAACCACCATATCACACAACCAATATCACTACCACCATATCACACAACCAATATCACTACCACCATATCACACTACCAATATCACTACCACCATATCACACTACCAATATCATTACATCATATCATACAACCAATATCACGACCACCACATTATATTATTTCTAGGCACTCCGTTGGTTACAAGTGTTCCAGTTGAAACGATCAACGGAAGAGTCTGCTTGTGAAATTAACATGTAAGTGGCTGAGCATTCCACAAAAACGCATACCCTTAATGTAGTTCTCAGGGAGATTTAGCATGGCACAGAATATGAGAAGGCTGGCCTTTCAAATTGCAGGTACAACTTATTTTTGCCAGCTGAATGGACTGAAGCAACATGAAATAAAGTGTCTTGCTCAAGGACACAGTGCATCGCCATATATCGAACTCACGACCTTACGATCATGAGCCGAATTTCCTAACCACAAAGCCACGCGTCTTCACTCATATTATAGTTATCATATAACACAACCACTACCATCACGTCATATTACAATCACCACATCACACAACCACTATCACTATATCATATAACATGACAACTACCATCACATCACATTATCGGTAGAGGGTCGGATGCCATGCTTTGCAGCAAAGAGTTACGGCCCTTTATGGTCTGAGTTCAAATCCCGCTGAGGTTAACTTTGCCTTTCATCCTTACGAGGTCGATAAAATAAAGTACCAGTAATACACTGGGATAATTGCTGGCCTTGCGCCAAAAGTAGAAACAATTATAGATATTACATAACACACCCACTACATCTTATTACAATCACCATATCACACAACCACTATCACTACATCATATAACACAACCACTATCACTACATCATATCACACAACCACTGTCACTATATCATATCACACAACCACTATCACTACATCATATCACACAACCACTATCACTACATCATATCACACAACCACTATCACTACATCATATCACACAACCACTATCACTATATCATATCACACAACCACTATCACTACATCATATCACACAACCACTATCACTACATCATATAACACAACCACTATCACTACATCATATCACACAACCACTGTCACTATATCATATCACACAACCACTATCACTACATCATATCACACAACCACTATCACTACATCATATCACACAACCACTGTCACTATATCATATCACACAACCACTATCACTACATCATATAACATGACCACTATCACTACATCATATCACACAACCACTATCACTACATCATATCACACAACCACTATCACTACATCATATCACACAACCACTATCACTACATCATATAACATGACCACTATCACTACATCATATCACACAACCACTATCACTACATCATATAGCATGACCACTATCACTACATCATATTACACAACCACTATCACTACATCATATAACATGACAACTATCACTACATCATATCACACAACTACTATCACTACATCATATCACACAACCACTATCACTACATCATATCACACAACCACTGTCACTATATCATATCACACAACCACTATCACTACATCATATCACACAACCACTATCACTACATCATATAACACAACCACTATCACTACATCATATCACACAACCACTATCACTATATCACACAACCACTATCACTATATCATATCACACAACCACTATCACTACATCATATCACACAACCACTATCACTATATCACACAACCACTATCACTATATCATATCACACAACCACTATCACTACATCATATCACACAACCACTATCACTACATCATATCACACAACCACTATCACTACATCATATCACACAACCACTATCACTACATCATATCACACAACCACTATCACTACATCATATCACACAACCACTATCACTACATCATATCACACAACCACTATCACTACATCATATAACATGACAACTATCACTACATCATATCACACAACCACTATCACTATATCACACAACCACTATCACTACATCATATCACACAACCACTATCACTACATCATATCACACAACCACTATCACTATATCATATCACACAACCACTATCACTACATCATATCACACAACCACTATCACTACATCATATAACACAACCACTATCACTACATCATATCACACAACCACTGTCACTATATCATATCACACAACCACTATCACTACATCATATCACACAACCACTATCACTACATCATATCACACAACCACTATCACTACATCATATCACACAACCACTATCACTACATCATATCACACAACCACTATCACTACATCATATCACACAACCACTATCACTATATCACACAACCACTATCACTACATCATATCACACAACCACTATCACTACATCATATCACACAACCACTATCACTATATCATATCACACAACCACTATCACTACATCATATCACACAACCACTATCACTACATCATATCACACAACCACTGTCACTATATCATATCACACAACCACTATCACTACATCATATCACACAACCACTGTCACTATATCATATCACACAACCACTATCACTACATCATATAACATGACCACTATCACTACATCATATCACACAACCACTATCACTACATCATATCACACAACCACTATCACTACACCATATCACACAACCACTATCACTACATCATATAACATGACAACTATCACTACATCATATCACACAACCACTATCACTATATCACACAACCACTATCACTACATCATATCACACAACCACTATCACTATATCATATCACTCAACCACTATCACTACATCATATCACACAACCACTATCACTACATCATATCACACAACCACTATCACTACATCATATCACACAACCACTGTCACTATATCATATCACACAACCACTATCACTACATCATATCACACAACCACTATCACTACATCATATCACACAACCACTGTCACTATATCATATCACACAACCACTATCACTACATCATATAACATGACCACTATCACTACATCATATCACACAACCACTATCACTATATCATATCACACAACCACTATCACTACATCATATCACACAACCACTATCACTATATCACACAACCACTATCACTATATCATATCACACAACCACTATCACTACATCATATCACACAACCACTGTGACTATATCATATAACACAACCACTATCACTACATCATATCACACAACCACTGTCACTATATCATATCACACAACCACTATCACTACATCATATCACACAACCACTATCACTACATCATATCACACAACCACTATCACTACATCATATCACACAACCACTATCACTACATCATATCACACAACCACTATCACTACATCATATCACACAACCACTATCACTACATCATATCACACAACCACTATCACTACATCATATCACACAACCACTATCACTACATCATATCACACAACCACTATCACTACATCATATCACACAACCACTATCACTACATCATATCACACAACCACTATCACTACATCATATCACACAACCACTATCACTATATCATATCACACAACCACTATCACTACATCATATCACACAACCACTATCACTACATCATATCACACAACCACTATCACTACATCATATCACACAACCACTGTCACTATATCATATCACACAACCACTATCACTACATCATATCACACAACCACTATCACTACATCATATCACACAACCACTGTCACTATATCATATCACACAACCACTATCACTACATCATATAACATGACCACTATCGCTACATCATATCACACAACCACTATCACTATATCATATCACACAACCACTATCACTACATCATATCACACAACCACTATCACTATATCACACAACCACTATCACTATATCATATCACACAACCACTATCACTACATCATATCACACAACCACTATCACTACATCATATCACACAACCACTATCACTACATCATATCACAAAACCACTATCACTACATCATATCACACAACCACTATCACTACATCATATCACACAACCACTATCACTACATCATATCACACAACCACTATCACTACATCATATCACACAACCACTATCACTACATCATATAACACAACCACTATCACTACATCATATCACACAACCACTATCACTATATCACACAACCACTATCACTACATCATATCACACAACCACTATCACTACATCATATCACACAACCACTATCACTACATCATATCACACAACCACTATCACTACATCATATCACACAACCACTATCACTACATCATATCACACAACCACTATCACTACATCATATCACACAACCACTATCACTACATCATATCACACAACCACTATCACTACATCATATCACACAACCACTATCACTACATCATATTACAATCACCATATCACAGAACCACTATCACTACATCATATTAACCACTACCATCACATCTTACTACAATCATCATATCACACAACCACTATCACTACATCATATCACACAACCACTATCACTACATCATATCACACAACCACTATCACTACATCATATCACACAACCACTATCACTACATCATATCACACAACCATTATCACTATATCATATCACACAACCACTATCACTACATCATATCACACAACCACTATCACTACATCATATCACACAACCACTATCACTACATCATATCACACAACCACTGTCACTATATCATATCACACAACCACTATCACTACATCATATCACACAACCACTATCACTACATCATATCACACAACCACTGTCACTATATCATATCACACAACCACTATCACTACATCATATAACATGACCACTATCACTACATCATATCACACAACCACTATCACTATATCATATCACACAACCACTATCACTACATCATATCACACAACCACTATCACTATATCACACAACCACTATCACTATATCATATCACACAACCACTATCACTACATCATATCACACAACCACTATCACTACATCATATCACACAACCACTATCACTACATCATATCTCACAACCACTATCACTACATCATATCACACAACCACTATCACTACATCATATCACACAACCACTATCACTACATCATATCACACAACCACTATCACTACATCATATCACACAACCACTATCACTACATCATATAACACAACCACTATCACTACATCATATCACACAACCACTATCACTATATCACACAACCACTATCACTACATCATATCACACAACCACTATCACTACATCATATCACACAACCACTATCACTACATCATATCACACAACCACTATCACTACATCATATCACACAACCACTATCACTACATCATATCACACAACCACTATCACTACATCATATCACACAACCACTATCACTACATCATATCACACAACCACTATCACTACATCATATCACACAACCACTATCACTACATCATATAGCATGACCACTATCACTACATCATATTACACAACCACTATCACTACATCATATAACATGACAACTATCACTACATCATATCACACAACTACTATCACTACATCATATCACACAACCACTATCACTACATCATATCACACAACCACTGTCACTATATCATATCACACAACCACTATCACTACATCATATCACACAACCACTATCACTACATCATATAACACAACCACTATCACTACATCATATCACACAACCACTATCACTATATCACACAACCACTATCACTATATCATATCACACAACCACTATCACTACATCATATCACACAACCACTATCACTATATCACACAACCACTATCACTATATCATATCACACAACCACTATCACTACATCATATCACACAACCACTATCACTACATCATATCACACAACCACTATCACTACATCATATCACACAACCACTATCACTACATCATATCACACAACCACTATCACTACATCATATCACACAACCACTATCACTACATCATATCACACAACCACTATCACTACATCATATAACATGACAACTATCACTACATCATATCACACAACCACTATCACTATATCACACAACCACTATCACTACATCATATCACACAACCACTATCACTACATCATATCACACAACCACTATCACTATATCATATCACACAACCACTATCACTACATCATATCACACAACCACTATCACTACATCATATAACACAACCACTATCACTACATCATATCACACAACCACTGTCACTATATCATATCACACAACCACTATCACTACATCATATCACACAACCACTATCACTACATCATATCACACAACCACTATCACTACATCATATCACACAACCACTATCACTACATCATATCACACAACCACTATCACTACATCATATCACACAACCACTATCACTATATCACACAACCACTATCACTACATCATATCACACAACCACTATCACTACATCATATCACACAACCACTATCACTATATCATATCACACAACCACTATCACTACATCATATCACACAACCACTATCACTACATCATATCACACAACCACTGTCACTATATCATATCACACAACCACTATCACTACATCATATCACACAACCACTGTCACTATATCATATCACACAACCACTATCACTACATCATATAACATGACCACTATCACTACATCATATCACACAACCACTATCACTACATCATATCACACAACCACTATCACTACACCATATCACACAACCACTATCACTACATCATATAACATGACAACTATCACTACATCATATCACACAACCACTATCACTATATCACACAACCACTATCACTACATCATATCACACAACCACTATCACTATATCATATCACTCAACCACTATCACTACATCATATCACACAACCACTATCACTACATCATATCACACAACCACTATCACTAAATCATATCACACAACCACTGTCACTATATCATATCACACAACCACTATCACTACATCATATCACACAACCACTATCACTACATCATATCACACAACCACTGTCACTATATCATATCACACAACCACTATCACTACATCATATAACATGACCACTATCACTACATCATATCACACAACCACTATCACTATATCATATCACACAACCACTATCACTACATCATATCACACAACCACTATCACTATATCACACAACCACTATCACTATATCATATCACACAACCACTATCACTACATCATATCACACAACCACTGTGACTATATCATATAACACAACCACTATCACTACATCATATCACACAACCACTGTCACTATATCATATCACACAACCACTATCACTACATCATATCACACAACCACTATCACTACATCATATCACACAACCACTATCACTACATCATATCACACAACCACTATCACTACATCATATCACACAACCACTATCACTACATCATATCACACAACCACTATCACTACATCATATCACACAACCACTATCACTACATCATATCACACAACCACTATCACTACATCATATCACACAACCACTATCACTACATCATATCACACAACCACTATCACTACATCATATCACACAACCACTATCACTACATCATATCACACAACCACTATCACTACATCATATCACACAACCACTATCACTACATCATATCACACAACCACTATCACTACATCATATCACACAACCACTGTCACTATATCATATCACACAACCACTATCACTACATCATATCACACAACCACTATCACTACATCATATCACACAACCACTGTCACTATATCATATCACACAACCACTATCACTACATCATATAACATGACCACTATCACTACATCATATCACACAACCACTATCACTATATCATATCACACAACCACTATCACTACATCATATCACACAACCACTATCACTATATCACACAACCACTATCACTATATCATATCACACAACCACTATCACTACATCATATCACACAACCACTATCACTACATCATATCACACAACCACTATCACTACATCATATCACACAACCACTATCACTACATCATATCACACAACCACTATCACTACATCATATCACACAACCACTATCACTACATCATATCACACAACCACTATCACTACATCATATCACACAACCACTATCACTACATCATATAACACAACCACTATCACTACATCATATCACACAACCACTATCACTATATCACACAACCACTATCACTACATCATATCACACAACCACTATCACTACATCATATCACACAACCACTATCACTACATCATATCACACAACCACTATCACTACATCATATCACACAACCACTATCACTACATCATATCACACAACCACTATCACTACATCATATCACACAACCACTATCACTACATCATATCACACAACCACTATCACTACATCATATTACAATCACCATATCACAGAACCACTATCACTACATCATATTAACCACTACCATCACATCTTACTACAATCATCATATCACACAACCACTATCACTACATCATATCACACAACCACTATCACTACATCATATAACATGACCACTACCATCACATCATATTACAATCACCATATCACAGAACCACTATCACTACATCATATTAACCACTACCATCACATCTTACTACAATCATCATATCACACAACCACTATCAATACATCATATCACACAACCACTATCAGTAGGTCATATCACACAACCACTATATCATACCAATAGTACCACATCAAAATATGAAACTCTGCCACCAGCATCACTATTACATTATACCATAGCACTGTTGCCACTTCATGCTGCATCACAACCACAACATGGCACCACTATTATCTTTATTATATGACCTCCACTATGAACAGCATATCATATGGTGCACACAACCACCACATGATCATGATACCAACTCTACATAAAAAATATCCATTCCACCAACACATCACATCAAATCATATCATATCATATATCACAACACATCACATCACATATCAGTCATTGCTACACCACTGCTGCCACCATTACCACCACACCACACCACACCCACTACTAATACACACCACACCACACCACACCACAGTATATTGTCACTCCACCTCCATCACCTTGTTTCTTCTACTCAATCAAATGATAGATTGACAGTATCTAACAAACTGCCTGTAGTATTTTGATCTTCACTCACACCACCACCTCCACCACCGCCATCCTTTGCTCTATCTCTTTGCTGTTGTTGTTGTTGATGTTGTTGTTGTGGTTGTTATTGTTGGTGGTGGTGTTATTGCTGTTGTTGTTCTTGTTGCTCAGTTATTTTTATGATAAAAATGGTGCTCTTTGTGATTTGTCTTAATTATTTTTGGCTGTGTTTGCTGGAGCTGCACATTGCCCCACCACCACCGCCGCCCACCATGCTCCTCTTCCTCACTCTCCTTCTCCTCCCCCTCCTATTCCTCCCTCTCATGCCTACCAATCTGCTGGCTGGTGCAAAGATGATATTTAATTCTTCATCTAACCTATTTATTGTTTTATATTTTTAATATTTTCGGCCAAAAGAAATTAGTCATCTAATTGGAGTGTATATATGTCTGTTTGTATAAAATTGTATATGAGTATCTGTCTATATCTCTTTGCCTCTCTATCTAGCCATATATCTATGTATCTATCTCTCTGTCTCTATACATATATATATAGTGAGACACAGGGGAAAGGAAAATATATATATATATATATATATATATATATATATAGAGAGAGAGAGAGAGAGAGAGAGAGAGAGAGAGAGAGAGAGAGAGAGAGATGTATATATGATATATATATATATATACGCCTAGTACCCGTAGTACAACAAAATAAAGTCCAATGTGAACAGAAATTTTCATTTCATACCTTAATTATACAGAATTAACTGGATCTCATTGATTTATTTTTTATATGTATATACATCTCATTGAGTGTTTGTGTATATACATAGTATAACAATATATATTTATATATATAATCATTTAACATCCATTTTCCCTGCTACGCCTTCTTTTTTTTTTCTATTATACTTGTTTCTTGCATTTGTCTCACATTCTTCTCCACACTGTCTATTGTTTTTGTTACTTTATCTCCCTCATCAAATCTCTATATTGTCCTCTAACTTTCCTCTCCCAAAGACAGTAACACAGAATTCCAGGTATTGTGGAAAATAGCAGTTTAGTTTCTATAAGTTGATGGTATAAAATGTACACAAGTTCACGATTATATATGACTCTTGCCAAAATCATATATTAATGTTCAATGTGCATTATATGTCACCTGTTATGTTGTATTATACAATTGTTTATTGTAATATATAATTAATGTAAAGTTAAGTGTGGCTTCTTCTCTTGAACATACCATTTAGTATAGAGTGGTGAATTCAGAAAACAAACTGAAAACTAATTTTTACTAAGTAAAATAAACCAAACACTTGATAAATTATACAGTAATAAGGTTTGGGGGCACTGTTGAGTTTTCTGGGTCTCAATATTTTGTTTTCTTTTTTTATTTAGACTTTTTAATTTGATTATTGGAAATATTGCTCCTTATTTTAATGTCTTTTATGTTTCATAATATAAACTACCATATGTACTTGGGTAAAGGCTGATTCCCTGTTTTTCACAAAAAAAAAACAAAAAAAACTGTCTATTTCCATGTATCACCCTTGTTTATTGCAGGCAACAAATCAACATTTGTGAATCAAGATATTATCCTGAAATGTTATGATGAGGAAATTAATTATTCTTCACTATTATGTCTTGGTGTACTCAAGCAGAAATATTTATAAGAGCTATATGGCCTTATATATGAGTTTTAGTACTAGGAAGTGTGTGTTTTGATTCATGGAAACATCAGCCTTATTATTGTAATTCAATGTTTTGTTTTGTATTCATTTCAATTCCATTTCGGTATCTATCTACTTACTGCTACAGTATATTGAATTGTATTGGAAATTGTCAACTTCTACCCTATAAATTTAATCTCAACTTATACATGAGTATATACATTTTTTTAATTATATATTTACAATATTGCTGTTCAATTTAATTACTTATTTGTAAAACTTTGAACCATCATTTAACTTAATGAAGTTAAAGCTAATTTATAAAATGAAATTTTCTCACTAGTATATTGTAGGCTTGGCTGTATAGTCAAGTGATTTGCTTCGTAAGTACTTTGTTTCAGGTTCTATGCCACAGCTTAGCACCTTGGGCATGTTGTCTTCTATTTTCATCTCAGGCCAGCCTTGTGAGGGAATTTTGTTGACAAAAACTGAAGAAGACTATCTTCAAATATAATTAAAATCAAAACCCACCCATTATAGTTGTACTAAGAGGATGAACTTTATCAAACTGCATTCACCCTCAATATCTGGTTTCTGTCAAGTTGTAGCTATGGCTACCAGATAAATTAGTACTATATATTCTTTGTAATGCACTAAATACATAGTTCTATCAACAGAGAAAGGGAGAGTGAGAAATAAATAAATAAAGAAATGGTTACTCTGTCTGTGTCAACCAAAACTTGATCTTCCCCAAGAGAAGTATCATGACTTCAAACAGATTACTGTAACCTCATTTGATTAGTAGCCACTGCTTATTAGAATCTGTTGCAGATTGTTAGATTGTTGCTGAGGAATGCTGTTGTTCTTATTCTTTTCTTAGTGATGTCATCTTGCAAAATGGTAAATTATTTCCTAGACATTGACTATTGTTGTTGAAATCTGACCTAGATCACCATTCCAGCTATGACCATTCTATTTTATAGGCTTAGGGAACTGTGTATTAAGAAGTTTGCCATCCGAGATTTGTAGAACACTATATTCTGTTATTGTTTTACTGGTTTCGGGTCATTAGACTGTGTCCTTGCTGTGATCTAGTGGTTAGGGTGCTTGATTTACAATCATAAGTTCTTCAGTTTTGTTACTGGACCAGTTGTGTTGTGTTCTTCAAATTGCTTTTTGTGATTGGACTGTGGCCTCTATCATTAAAACATATGAGAAACCTCCAATGAGATTCAGCCTTGTTGAAGGCCAACTAACCTTGCATAGGTTGAGCTGTAGATTTCATTTCATGATGGGATGGCATCCTCAAGGGATTTAGTCCATCATATTGGCCCCAATATTTATTTTATCATTTTGTGTGTGTGACTTTATTTCGTATTTGAGTGTTAGCGCAGGTGGTGATGTTTGTGTGTGCCCCCACCCCCCAACACACACACAGCTCAGTGGTTAAATGTGTGAAGATACATGCCTTACTTATAAGTGAGGGTTGGAATCATGAAGGACATATAGTCATAGAATCCTTCCTCTAAATATCTTCTCCAACCTATGTTAGCATGTAATGATGATGATAAGGATAAGGAGGAGGAAGAGGATGGCGGTGACGACGGTGACAAGGATGATAGTGATGATGATGATGATGATGGCCATGGGAAGCCTTTATGAAGCTCTGTAATTATGCTTTCTATATTTTATCTAATAAGTACATATTTAACCTATGTAAATATAAAACAGAAAAATGTACATGCTATGTAAACATGGCTTTTAGAAAATATGTATGTGTATCTCTGTATATGTTTATGTGAATGTGTAATAGTGTGTGTTCCAATATATATCATCACACACACATACACACATGCATTATATATAATTGTGATGGTGATAGGGATATGCACACACCTAATCATTAATATTTTATGCATACAAACAGTGAAGGTGATGCATGATCAGTACGCTCATGTCGGTAGATGCTGTCCCATCTATTGAAGTGTTCATGCTTGTTGCATGTCTACAAATCTGTGTGTGTTTCTATGTGTATATATGTGTGTGTTTTTTGTGTGTATATATAAATATATATATATATATATATATATATATATATATATTATGTATATGATATATACAAATATAAAAACATATATATATATATATATATTTATATGTATGGTGATGATAATGTGTATGTATATATATATATATATGTGTATGTGTGTGTGTGTGTGTGTGTGTGTGTGTGTGTGTACTTATATCCACTGACAGATATCCACACATAGATATCTACATTTACTTCTTGTTGGTCATTTGTGGCAATAAAAGAAATTATTATTCATGTTTTGTTTTGTTTTTGTAATATCTTCTATTGGTTTCATCCTCCATCATCTGCTACCACTCCCCCTCCCCCACCTCTAACTAATCAATTAGTCAAAGATTACAGTGTATTAGTGGTGGTGGTGCTGGTGCTGGCAAGTACTACTAACACAAGCACTCCCTATGTAAACTCTCACAGCACATGTTCTAAGTAGCTCAGATGATGGCCTATTGGAAGGCACTTGGTTGGCTTTAACGCTGTCAACTGAATATCAAAAATCTCTGAATCAATGTACAAAATACTAGAGAGAGAGTGACTGAGAAAATGAATGTTGATAGTGGGGAAGAAGGAAACAGTTGTTCTTTCATTGTATCCCCCCCCCCCGTCTCTTTCTCATTAAAAATTGAATGTATAATTTTTCCTTTTGTTTGTTTATTTGGTTTTGTTTCTTTCCTGGTTCCCAAATAGTCATATCCAAACTCTTGCCCTGGATGGCTAGCTTTGTATATTAATGGTTTCTGATTAAGGCATGCGGCCAAAACCTTTGGGGGAAGAGAAAGTCAATTAAATCAACCCAGTGCATTACTGGTACTTTATTTTATCAACCCTGTAGGGATGAAAGGCGAAACTAGTCTTGGTGGAATTTGAAATCAGAATGTAAAGGGACATAGCTATATGCTGCAAAGCATTTTGTCCAACGCTCTATCGATACTGAAAATCCACCACCCTTGATATAAACTAATCATGGTTTCTGATTTAGGCACAAAGCCAACAATTTGTAGGGCGAAGTCAATGAGATCAACCCCAATGTATTACTGGTACTTGATTTTATCAACCTCGTAAGGATGAAAGGGAAAGCTAACCTCAGCAGAATTTAAACTCAGAACTTTTTATCATAACTGTATACCGCAAAGCATGTTGTCTGATGCTCTACCGACACTGCCAATCCCTGCACATTATATTTAGAAGGTGATGGATTGATAGTATCAGTAAAGCGTCAGACATCATGCTTTGCAGCATAGTTATGGCCCTTTACGTTCTGAGTTCAAATCCCGCCGAGGTTAACTTTGCCTTTCATCCTTACGGGGTCGATAAAATAAAGTACCAGTAATGCACTGGGGTAATTGCTGGCCTTGTGCCAAAAGTAGAAACAATTATGTTTAGATGGCGTAGTTTTGAAATTCTCATGAGTATAGAATATATTTATGAAATTTTAATACTTTGATGTTTCAAATGTTGTTTAGAGTATAGTTTCATAACTCTATTACATAATGCTTTTCTATCATTTTGTAGTTTCAAGAAGTTTTTGTTTACTTCCAACCACTCTCATGCTGGGAGTACTTTGAAAGTAAGAGATCAAATAAGAGAAATTTATATAAGTATTCATAGAGTAGAAAAAAGAGGGAGAGAAAAAGAGAGGGGGAGAGAGAGAGAGAGAGAGAGAGAGAGAGTGGGGGCAATAAAAAAACAAGTCAGAAGTAAGATTGATAGAAAAAGTATTAAGTCAGAGAAAAAGAGCCAGTGCGCTTGTACGTGTTTGCGTTTGTGCTTGCACGTGATATTTATGTATTAAAAAGTTCAATTGTAAAAATTTATTGGAATCATTTTCAAGGGAATGCATAATAATAATAATGGTTTCTGATTTAGGCACAAGGCCAGCAATTTTGAGTGATGGAAAAGTCAATTAAATCGACCCCAGTGTGTTACTGTTACTTTATTTTGACCCCATAAGGATGAAAGGCAAAGCTAACCTCAGTGGTTTTTGAACTCAGAATGTAAAGGGCCGTAACTCTATGCAGCGAAGCAGGGTGTCCTCATAATAATAATAATAATTGTTTCTACCTTAGGCAGAGGTAAGTCGATTAAATCGACCCCAGTGAATTACTGATAATAATAGTTGTTTCTACTTTTGGCACTAAAGGCCAGAAAATTACCCAGTGTATTACTGGTACTTTATTTTATCGACCTCGTAAGGATGAAAGGCAAAAAGTTAACCTCGGCGGGATTTGAACTCAGACCATAAAGGCTGTAACTCTTTGCTGCAAAGCATGGTGTCAGACCCTTACCAATACTGCCAGTTTCTAATTTAAGAACAAAGCCAGCAATTTTATAGTAAGTGGCTAATTGATTTAATCGACCTGAGAACTTGAGTGGTTCAATATTTTATCATTGTCAAAAGAATGAAAAGCATGGTTGATCTAGGCAGGATTTGAAGTCAGAATGTAAAGGGCCATAACTAAATGATACAAGTATTTTCTCTGACACCATAACAACAATCAACTACCACTGTTTCAATTTACATCATCATCATCATCATCATCATCATCTGGCTATTTGTTCATTAGTTCAACATCTTTTCCTAATAGCACAAAAAGAGCCCCCCACGCTAAAATATCTATGTCTCTGTTGTCGCTGATCTTGTTGGTGTTGTTGGTGTTGTCAACGTCGCCGTCTGTGTTTGTTAATCTCGGTATGATTACCAATAAAT
The DNA here is from genome assembly GCA_964016885.1 of Eledone cirrhosa. NCBI lineage: Eukaryota > Metazoa > Mollusca > Cephalopoda > Octopoda > Eledonidae > Eledone > Eledone cirrhosa. The sequence goes on along the minus strand of OZ024743.1, from coordinate 356,024,917 downwards.
TTGAATGAACGGTTATAATGTAATTACAAAATAATAACCTTTTGCCATGCATTCCTGCACACACCGCTGACTTTTGCTGTTATCGGTGGAAATCAATTGTCTAGTTTGAAAGTAATTGTTTGTGAAGGGCTCGTCCATTTCTGCTTGTTAAACTGTCATCAGTCTCTATTGATTTGTTGTTGTTGTGGTTCACACTAAGACGTTTCTCATCTCGACTCTTATTTATTCTCTCTTAAAACACTAAAACAGCAAGCCTGCTTATTATATTTACACATTATATATACATACATACATATATATATATATATATATGCATACACATATATATACATTCATTCATACATACACACACATAGATACATGAATATTTTCTTATCTTTTATAGTTGTAGTTAATGGTGATGATGGCAGTGATGATGGTGATCGCTATAATTTCTTGTGAAATATATTTTATTGATCTATTGGCTTTTGATTTTTATTATTTTTTGTTTTGTTTTATTTGTTGTTTTTTGCTGTTTTTGTGTTTTTTTTTGTTGTTGTTATTTTCTTCCGTATTTGGTACATTATTTATGTTGTTAAGGTTGCAGTGGAGTTGTAAGCTAAGCTTCTCGACCCTTCATCTTGTCTGTATCTAACTGTAGCCTAGTTCAAAGTATCTCTCTCTATCTCTTGCTATCAATCTATCTTCCTTGTTCCCCCCCCCCCTCTCCCATATCTTTTGAGGGGAGAATTTCCAAGGAGAAGGGGGTCTCACCCACCACCTCAGCCTACAGCCACTGTATATTTCAGGCTCCAAAATATATTATACACACACACATATGCACACATATATGCACACATACACACACATACACATGCATACACACGCGCGCGCGCTCGCACACACACACACACACACAGAATACAAAGCTGAACAGTTTCAATGGCTGATGGATGAAGGTGGTTAGACACTGGGTCAACAGTGTGTGGATGGAGGTGTTCAGTTTGGGTCAAAATACCACCACTAGTTTTAAGGGGGAGGATGAACTACTGAAGATAGCATTGTTTTCTTCTCTTCATTTGCGTATCATCTTCTTTTTACAACTATTTTCCATGCTTGCATGTGTTAAATGGGTTGTCTTGTTCTGATACGAGACAGATCAGATGACCATGTCTTGCCCATACATTCCATTTTAGCATGGTTCCTATGACTAGATGCCTTTCCTAATGCCAACCACATTATAGTATGTACTGGGTGCATTTTATCATGCCACTAGCATTAGAGAGGTTGTCACATTTTCAGCAAAACCTAAGAGTCCCCCTCTACTATATATGTACACTCACATACACACACACTTAGTACAGTGGACCTGCATCGTTAAATAGGGTTAATTGGAACATACTCCAGCCCTCTTTTTTTTTAAAAGTAAGATGCAGACTTTGTATGTCCAACTGCTGAGCCATCGATGGGACTTCTGTTTATGTGAGTCATAAACAAATATCCCTGGTTGTGTTAGCAATATCAAGTAGGAAGTGGAGATAAGAGAAGTAAAAAGACATAGACACACACATATGTATATAGAAAATGACTGTCTTCATAGTTTCCATCTCCTAAATTCACTCAAAAGTTATTGATAAGCCTGAGGTTATAGTAGAGCACACTTACCTAAGGTATCATGCAACGGTATAAAATCTGAAAGCATGTGGATGCAAAGCAAACTTCTTAATACTTGGTGATGTCTGCATGTATAAAGCAAGATTAAAAATTGGTTGATTGAGTGTTTCCATAACTTTGAGAGAGATGACTAGGGCACCATCTTTAGTATGTGTTGAATAAATAATATTGTTTAGATAATTCAATATATTCATGTCTTTGGAACATATTTAGACATGCTGTGCAATGAATTATGGGAATATAACCCTACTTCTCATCAATATAGCATAACTACCAAAGTGACCAGGGGTTCTGCTGTAATAATGAAATTTTTAATAGTTGTCATGCTAATGCCAGTATGTAAATTAGCTTACCCACTTTAAAGTGAAGCAAAATTTTCCATGTTACTATTAAATAGAATAGTAAGGTTTCGCAGAATCTTGTCACAATTAACTCTTTGATTGCCAAAAACATGCTGTTACATCTCTTACCTCCTACTGATACATTTAATTTAGTTTGTGGAGCACAGGTCCAGACAAATAAATTTAGCAAATTTGATCTGTTTATTCCATGTTTAACAATTGTATGAAAAATGCAGAAATTAATGAGCAATGCTGGCTTAGAGCAGTAAAATAGCAAGAATACTTCTAGCATTGAAAGAGTTAAGAAGAGCTAATCGCAATTAGCTGAAAAAGTTAATGGATCCAGAAACTGTCATTCAGGTAGTTTTTGTTATTAGTCGTTTGGCTGGCAACTTGTCATATATCCTCAACATCCATTCTAGAGTAGCAAGATTATGTGTATATTTTAAACATGCATAACTAGTCTACCTAGCCTTTGAATAAGAGTACATCTGTTATTTATGGTTTGGAATAATTTTTTTTTTTTTTCTATCACCAGTCACTTTACAAAATGAACTGAGTGCATTTATTTTATTAAGTGACCAGCACTAGTGAGATCTGTCAGGACTAACCTGTCCTCTTTGCACTGTCAATTTTTATTCAGTGACTTCTCTCTTAGACAGGTTGTCTCCACTATGGCTTATGAAATCCACATTCTCCTCCATGCAGTTTATATATGGAGTTACTGTTCTTCTTGATCAGTAGTCCAATGTACAAGTATCTATTAGGAGTTAATACCCATCCTAGATGGGCTGCTTATGTATTTAAATTATATTAACTGTTGATGATTTAGCAGAAAATATCTAAAAATGGATTTGTTAATTCAAATGTTTTTAGCATATTTATTTACTGGATGACAGATTGTTGTGAAAATGTCTTTAAAGACTTTTATTTTTAACCCTTTAGCATTTACATTACTCTATATTTACTATGGTATTTTCATGGTAAAGGCTTTATCTCACATAATATCGAATCTATGAGATTTTGATATTATTTATTTTGATAACAATACTTTAACATAAGTATGGGTGGCTGGTTTGAACAGAAAGAGGTGAGAGAATTCTGGTTGGATACAGCTAGTTTCAGTGATAAAGGGTTAATGTGATACAGTCATAGTGTTGTTTTGTAGTTTTTTAGTATGTCTTGCTAAAGTGGTTTTATGTGGTATAGAATGTTAAGAATTAATGTATTTCATCACTGTTGTGTGGTTGTTTTAATTTTCATTTTGTTCTACTAATTTGGGAACTAATACAAATGGGGTAGTACTTATTCTGTTGTCTGTGGAGGATTTCAAACTAATATAGCAAGTTAACAAAATATCTATTGTTCTTATTTACATCTAATGTCTTCAACAAGGGAGTGGACACTACACAGCAAAAATGGTTGGATACAAACTGTTAGTTAAAGTTTTTAATATTGATATACCTATGGTCTTTTATAGTTCAGATATTTGCTCTTTATCCTGTTGGGTTAAATAGAATAAGCAGCAGTAATATACAGAGGATTGATTTCTTGAAAAAAATCATATCAAAATTTGAATTTTTAATTAACACACAGTGGAGGATGGCATGGGTTGGCAGACATTTTTCAAAGCAGAAATTTATGACCAGATGCCTTTCTTGATGCCAACACTCAAAAGTAGTGGTGCCATGGTCTGAGATTTGCCTTCTGCTTGTTCAGGAACAAGTAGAAGGCAAATCTCAGACCATGGTACCACAAAGGAATTCACAATGGCTTGATGATATTGTGGTGAAACTACCTCAGACCAATAGATAGTGGCTTTCTATATCCCTTTTGCTTATGCTGGGAGGCTATTTATTTTAAGTCATATGTCACCAGTGCTTTGAAGAAACAACACCAAATATCAGACCAGGGCATATCAATACATCGAAACAACGGGAGTAATTTTTATTTCTTATTCATGTTTTCCTGTTTTTTCTGTTCAACTTCTAGCTGTCGGATGATGTCATAACTTTTGCATAACAGTTGTCACCGAAATATATATAACAGCGATTATGAATAATTGAAGTAAATTCCAGCCTGTTGACTTGTACTTTATCATCATCATTTAACGTCCATTTTTCATGCTAGCATGAGTTAGACATCATGATTTTATATATATATATATATATATATATATATATATATATATATATATATATATATATAATATACATACAAACACATATATATGTGAAATAGTTTGATGACCCCTTAATCATTCAATGATTTACTTTTAGTGAATCTATGCCATTAGGATTATAATCAACTAGCTTTGTAACTGTACACTATCAACACTAATATTTATATTTCTTCACAATTTATCTTCTCTTATTTTATTTTTCCTAATTAATTTTTCTTGATTTAATTAACCAAATCTATCCCCTATTCTCTGTTTGTGTTCACTATAATCCTGTTATCTTATATAACTAATTTTGCAATCAACACCTGATGAAATCGCCAAAGTCTTACATCATCAGATGCGGATTGCATAATTAGTTAATCAATAAAAGGGATTACTGCAAACACAAAGAGAGAATATTCTTGATTCAGAGATGGCTTGCTAAGAGAAATTCAGCATTATAGTTGAGGCAAACCATCTCTCAGATAAGAAAAGAGTTAAACTGACACACCATTCATCCATTCACAAAGCTATCCAGCCACCTGTAGTTATTGCTGTCTAGATTTCCAGCTGTGTGTCAATATTTCTATTGTCCTATCAGTCTATAAGTCTAGGTATCTGTGTGTGTCTCTCTCTCTCTCTTTCTAGTTCAGCTGTGTGACTCCTCTTTTTCTCTCTCTCCTTTATTCCATATATGTACTGTGTGTGTCTATTCAGTCAGACTGTGACTATGCTGTGGCACTGCTTTGATTTAGTTGATCATATTGATCCCTGTAGTAAGTCTAGTTACTTATTTCATTGATCTCTGTTTTGTCAAACTATGTAGATGCAGATGCACACACACACACGAGAAGCTTCTCTAGTTTCCATAGACACTTACACAAGGTGCTGCACAGTTGGATTGATCCCAGAACCATGTGGTTGTGAAGTGAACTCCTCAGTCAAAAGCCATACCTGTGTGTATGGCAAGAGAAAGAGAGGAATACACAAGTTTCATATATTCTCTAGTGTGTTTATTGAATTGATTCACTTACTACTCTTTACATCTCTCTCTCTCTATATATATATGTGAAGGTGCATAGCTTAGTGGTTAGAGCATTGGGCTTGCAATCGAAAGGTTGTGAGTTCAATTCTCGGACCGAGTGATGTGTTGTTTCCTTGAGCAAGACACTTTATTTTACGTTGCCCCAGTATACTCAGCTGAAAATGAGTACCAGCAATAGCTGGAGGTTTAACCCTGCGATGGACTGGCGTCCTGTCCAGGAGGGAGTCTTGTGCTCTGAGTCGCTTCACGCCATGAAACCGGGATAAGCACTGGCCAAATGAGCCTTCTGGCTTAAGACAGACTTTAGACTTACGGCCTGCCCAGCCAGTGTGATGGCATCATCGTGTGGCTAAAACAAAACAGCAACGTGCTGTGACCAGCGGTGCCGAATGGCGCCCGACAGACTGGTCGGTCAAGGTGATCAAGGTGATATATATGGTAATGATTGACCATGGAATTTGCACCTAGGCACAAGTCTTGGCAAGGTTGTTTGTGGAAGATCAGCAGTCGCCCATGCAAACCAGTCTCCCCTCTCCATGTCACCGATGTTGTCTAAGGGAAAGGCAGAGGCCGATACAGCTTGACACCAGTAATGTCGCAACTCATTTCTGCAGCTGAGTAAACTGGGGTAATGTGAAATAAAGTAATGTGAAGCAAAGCCTAGTCCAAGAATCAAAATCACAACCTCACGATTGTAAGTCCGACGCTGTAACCACTAAGCCATACACCTTCACACACACACACACACACACACACACACACACACACACACACACACACACACACACACATATATAGTATATCTATCTGTGCATCTATCTCTATCTATCTTCCTCCTTTTAACACTGTTTTATGTTGTCTTTTCATCTTACTAGCCTCCCACCTCACCCCACCAATTCACACACACTTTCTCCCTCCACATCACTCTCATATATCTCTGTCTCACTCTCCGTCTCTTTCCTTGCTTGTCCCTCTCTCATTTTCCCTATCTTCTTTCCCTCTCCTGTGGATTCCTCTCTCTCTCTCTCTCTCTCACATTTCTGTATTTTGCTCCTCCATCCCACTCCCCTTTCCCCCCAGCTCATCAAAATACTCTGAAACAACAAAAGGGACAACACAACGCACACCACCAGCGCACCGCCATAACCACCACTGCTGTCTTCTGCATCACCTCATCACAGCTATTACTTTGATGAGGCTGACTGACTGACTGACTGTTGGCCTGTCTGACTGGTTCACTGATGGATGGACACACAAGTAAACAGACATTCATACACACATTGACAAAGACACACACACACACACACACACATATATATATATATATATACATACACACAATATATATATATATATATATGCATATATATATATATATATATATGTGTGTGTGTGTGTGTATATATATATACTCACATGCATATATATATATATATATATATATATATATATATATATATATATATATATATATATACATATGTATATATATATATATATGTGTGTGTGTGTATATATATATATATATATATATATGTAGAGAGAGAGAGAGCCAACATAGCTAAACTGAACTGATCTATGCGGAGTCTTTACGGAGTCCATCTTGATAGACGTGGTCTATTGAACTCCATCATGATGGAATTATTGAATAAGTTGGCAGCTGAGTATTATTAATAAAACTCTCGCAGCTACTTTCAGCTGCCTATTGCATGCGCAACTTGAGCAGCAAGAATACTGCTGCACACACCACTCCAAAAGCTGTCAATCAATATTGACTGCCTCAATGATTTAAACAGCAGTCCCAAACAGTTGGTGCGTATGGCTTTATAAACGGTCGGAAATTTTGCAGACCAGCCATTGATCTGTGTATATATATTGTGTGTGTGTGTGTATGTAAGCCTGTTTCTGTGTGTGTGTGTGTGTTTCTATCCGTGGGTATTTGTGTGTGTGTGTGTGTGCCTGTGTCTATCTGTGGGTGTTTGTGTGTGTGTATGTATGCCTGTTTCTGTCTGTGGGTGTTTGTGTGTGTGTATGTATGCCTGTTTCTGTGTGTGTCTGTGTATGTGTTTCTATCCGTGGGTATTTGTGTTTGTGTGTGTGTGTATGCCTGCTTCTATTTGTGTTTGTGTGTGTGTGTGTGTCTATGCCTGTTTCTATCTGTGTGTTTGTGTGTGTCTGTATGACTTTCTATCTGTGTGTATATGTGTGTGTGTATGCCTGCTTCTATCTGTGTGTGTGTGTGTGTTTTTATCTGTGTGTTTGTTTGTGTGTGTGTGTGTGTGTGTGTGTGTGTGTATGTGTCTGTCTGTATGACTTTCTATCTGTGTATATATGTGTGTGTGTATGTCTGCTTCTATCTGTATGTGTGTGTGTGTTTGTTTCTGTGTGTTTGTGTGTGCGTGTGTGTCCATATGGCTTTCTATCTGTATATATGTGTGTGTATGCCTGCTTCTATCTGTGTGTGTGTGCCTGTTTCTATATGTTAGTGTGTGTGTAGGTAGTGTGATGTATATATATATATATATATATATAAACTCGGGTTTATGTGTATATCTAACTGTGTGTATGTGTGTCACTCATGTTTATGTGTGTGTACGTAATTAGATGTGTATATTGCTGAATGTGTGTGTTGCTGATTATGTGTTTAGTTAGTTGTGTGTTTATTTAGCTGAGTGCGAGTGCATGTGTATGCGTACCTGGTTGTGTGTGTGTGTATGTAAATGAGAGCATATGTGTAGGTAGTTTGTTATGTCTGTAGCAGGGTCTGTGTATGTGTATGTAGCTTGTGTATGGTCGTATGTAATTGTGTGTTGCTGATTATATATGTATGTAGCTAGTTGTGTGTTTATTTAGCTGAATTTATGTGTATATAAGTGGTTGAATATGTGTATGTGTAGATGGTTGTGTGTGTATATATATGTAGGTAGTTAGATATGTGTGTATCTGTGTGTATGTATAGCTGTGTGTGTGTGTGTAGATGGTTGTACATGTGTACATGCAGCTGGATGTGTGTGTATGTAGCTTTGCATAACTGATGTGCTAAGTGTTTGTGTGCATATGTGTAGCTGTGACTGTATGTAGAGTTGTGTATGTTAAATATGATGACAATAACTTAGGACTGTGTGTGTTTGTACATATGTGTAATTATGTATACAATATGTATGTGTAACTATATATATATAGGACCGTGACAAGTGGAGAGATGCTGTGCTGAATAAGACCCGTGCCACCCTTGGAAGCAGGGAAAAGCGGACGTAAAATGATGATGATGATGATGATATACATGTGTGTGTGTGTGTGTGTGTATTTATTGGATAATACATATTTCTCTGACAGCAGTGTAGAGTGGGTATGTGATCATAAACTTGACTTTCGGGAACATGGAAGTATTTCCCTGCAACACATCAATTCCTCCACATAATTGTGTTGACATTTGATGATGTCACACTGGTGTCACCGAAATGCGTATATTCCAATAAATACAATTATGTAACATATGTCTTAACATTATTTCATGCATGGAAAATCCATAACATTTGATTGCCACCATCATGCTGGATAGATACGACTGACAATGAGTGCTCTTATCAACGAGGTGTCGCAATGCAACTCTTACGGATAAGCAGCACAGTAATTAGTAATTTTATATATATATATATATATATAATCATCATCACCATCATCATTTCCGTTTAGTGTCAATTCTTCCATGCTTGCATGAGTTGGACAGTTCATCCATGCCAGGAAGCACGGATGTCTGGTAATGGTTGGCCATGTCACACCTTGTTCCGGCAAGGACTGTAAATTTAGCCGGGTATTTTACAGGCAGATGCCTTTCCTAACACCAACCACATTTACAGTGTGATATATATATATATATATATATATATATATATATATATATATATATATCATCATCATCATCATTTTACGTCCGCTCTTCCTTACATACACATACATCATAATATAAATTTGTGAAAGTATGTTTGTCTGTGCTCACCTTATTCACCATCTTATACTGCATCTTTCTATATCATTTATTTGGATCTATGCAACACCAAGTTGTTTGAATTTAATTCTAGAATATTTCTAATCCTTCTTTAATAACTGCATATTTCTATCCATTACTTTTTTTGTTTCAATTATTTCCCCTTTTCCTTTGTGATCCACTCAATTCTGCCACCAGAGATATTTCTATCCATCTGTTTCAAAGTCCAACAGGTTTTTGATACATTGCGATTATATTGATTTCAATATTACAGGAACATTGTTCATTGATAAGTTTTTATCGAATTGTTTTCATATCATATTTAACCCCTTCAATGCCAAACCACTTCATACCTCACTTGTTCTTATGGTATGGCCAATTGCTTTAACCCTTTAGCATTTAAACGGCCATCTCTGGCCAGAATTCTCTCACCTCCTGTTCAAACCAGCCATAACCAACCACTCGTATTGATGTTAAGGTATTGTTCTCAAAATAAATAATATCAAAATCTCATAGATTCGATATTATGTGAGATAATTATGTGAAATAATAATAGTAAATATAGAGTAATATGATTGCTAAAGGGTTAAAGTGTTTATATTTGTCTAAAAATCATTCATCATAATTTTACAGAAGAACCTTTGTTAGGTTATGTTTCAAACATTTGCTTAATGATGAGAAAGTTGGGTATGTTATTAAATCTCTCCAAATTATTTGAAAATCATTGACAGTGTCTTTCATCAGAAATATGGTAAGAAAAAGAGTTAAAAGATAATACCTTTTGAAACATTTTCACTGCCATTCTTTTGAAATATTTATTAAATATTTATTTTTTACATCTCAGTAGTGAGAACTATTATCTATGCAGTGCAGGGATTATCAAAACCTACATCCAAATTCCTACCAATAACTTCAAATATATTTTATTAATTTCTTTAAATGTCAGTAAAGTAAGTATTAAAGAAACATATGTTGTGTGGGAAGAATAAACATGCTCCACATGGAAAACCTGAGAACATTTTTTATGATGAAGTACTGAGAATTGTTTATTTACATTTTAACTATGGGTTAAAATGTAATTTTGTAAAGATGGTAAATTGGCAGTCATTCAAACATTGGATAAAATCCTTGGCAGTATTCATTCCAGTTCTTTGCATTTTGAGTTCAAATCCTGCCCAGATCAACTTTACTTTGGCTTTCATCCTTTTGATGTTGATCAATGAAGTAATGGTTGCTTCTCTTTCTAAATATCTTTCTCTCCTCTCTCTTCCTTTCGCACTCTCAAAGAAATGAGCTATGTTCAAACCTGGAGAGGGATGGTCTCTGCCAGGTTTAAATGTCCAAGACATACCATGTGTCACAATGGTGCTCCTATAACTTCATTAGGTGTTAAGGGCTCATTAATAGATGAATGAAATAGTTTTTGTATCACATGTGTCTGTAACAAAGCGAATTGTATTTTTTGTAATAAATTGTTTATTAAGAATTAACATGCTTCTTTTTCAAGAAATTTTCCACTTTCTCAGTGACCTGTATCCTGTTACTAACAGTTGTACCAGGATTGCCTATTAGCTAGTGAAGGGTCATATATATTACACTTTCAAACACCAGTCGTTTTTTATACCTAACTAGAGATTACATATCAGGAGACAAACTGAGGGTATTTATGTACATGCTATTCCATCAACCTTACCTTGACACAGCTGTTTATACTGAAAGGTGTCCACATCTACTACCTCTTTGAAAATCTGTTTCAAGCAAATGGACATTGGTGTAGCCTCTGATGCTATGTCAACCAAATTCCATTTCACATTTGTCATTAATAATTTAACCCTCTAGCATTTACATTACTCTTTATATAATTTTGTAGTTTTGTGGTAAACACTTTATTTTGCATAATTATCTCACAAAATATCGAATCTTCAAGATTTTAATGTTATTTATTTTGAGAAAAAATGCCATAACATTGGTATGAGTAGTCGGTTATGGCTAGTTTAAATACTAATGAGTTAAAACAATTAAAAGTTAGGTAAACATCTATGGGGCTCATAGTAGAGAGGTAGAGAAGCTATATAAACTTAATATAGGCAAAGAACTAGAATAAGAAAGTGGTTATGTTTGAGATCAAGTTAAGTCACCAATAAGTGTATGTATATATGTATATAAGCTTTTTCTTTAACTTGTCTCATTTATCAGACTGTAACCATATTAGGACAATCCATTGACAGGATTTATTTAATCATATCAATTGCTGTGTTATGGGACATAGACAAACAATATATGTATAAACACATGCTCTCTCTCACACACATGCATATATACAATGGTTCCCACTAGGTTTTCAACTACTAAATTTCATACAATACGCTTCGGTCCACCCGGGGATATAATAGAGGGCACTTGCCCAATGTTCCATGCATTAGGACCAAACCCAAAGCTATATGCTTGTGAAGAAGTAAACACCTTCATCACACCTATACCTGCATCTCTCTCTCTCTCTCTCTCTCTCTCCCTATCTCTCAAGAGATGGCAACATGAATAGACCTCTTATTTTTCTCTAAAAACATTTTCTTCAATTCCACCCAGCCCGTCCCTTCAATCTTTCTACCTTCTTATTCTTTCTTCTGATGAAGGACTAGTCTGAAATGTTAAGACCCTCTTCCTGCTATTTCAAGCGTTAACCTAATATATTTCTTCCATATACCGTACCGATTGTGTTGCTATTTCTCTTTACCTTTTACATGGTTACTCGACCATGTGGTGTTGATATATGTGCACATATGCAACCTTCATCATTTTCAGAAAACTCTATCAAAATAGCTCATTTTGAAAAACTGCAGGAACTTTCTGTCCAACCCAATATATATGTGTGTGTGTGTGTGTGTCAATGTGCATGAGCGACCAAGCATAGATGGGTTGAGTGAGAAACTGTGTATAAGAGGGATAAGTTGTAGTGTGCAGGAGAGAAGGCGGAGATGGTATGGACATGTGATGCACATGGAGGATGACTGTTGGGTAAAGAAGTGCCAGGAAATCCCAGTAGATGGAAGACGCAGTAGAGGAAGACCCACGAAAAACATGGGCAGAGGTGGTGAGAGCAGACCTCAGATCGCTGAAGCTCACGGAGGAGATGACGAAGGACCGTGACGAGTGGAGAGATGCTGTGTTGAATAGGACTCATCCCACCCTTGCAAGCAGAGAAAGGTGGATGTAAAATGATAATGATGATGCTGATGATATGTCCTGTGAGTGAGTGAGTGAGTGAGTGTGTGTGTGCATCTACATACTAAAAATGTGTATATTTATGTATACATTGTCACAGTATCAGTTACCCACTCTGTATATATAGAGATATAACTTTATTATACTTTGCCTGCTTTGTGCACTGTAAGTCCACTGGGAAGGTGACAGTGCCAGGAGTCACTATAAAATGCTTCTAGTTAACACTTTAAAGTGGATGCCATTAGGAAGGGTGTTTAGCCATATAAACCACCTGACTAATCTAACCTCAGCATGTGGCAACCCATCTAATCCATGTAAGCTTGGAAAACAACTAACTATTAACCTTTAGCATTTAGATTGCTCTATATTTACTATTGTATTTTCACTTTATCTCTTTATCTCACATAATATTGAATCTACGAGATTTTGATATTATTTATTTTGAGAACAATACCTTAACATAAGTATGAGCACCCGGTTTGAACAGAAAGCCGTTAAAGAATTCTGGTTGGATACGACCAGTTTAAGTGCTAAAGAGTTAAATGGTGCCAACGCTAACATTAATAATTGTTTCTACTTAAGGCACATGGCTAGCAATTTGAATGGGAGGGGTAAGTCGATTAAATCGATACCAGCGCATTACTGGTACTTTATTTTATCGATTCCGTAACGATGAAAGGCAAAGCTAACCCCGACAGGATTTGAACTCAAAACGTAAAGTGCCATAACACTATGCCACGAAGCATTGTGTCCAACGCTCTACCAATTCTGCCAATCCACCGCCAATCCATACATAGTATGTGGATTATGTGCGTTGTGTCAAAGATGTAGTAACCAGCTAAAACTATTGTTTTTAGCTGGGAAATGAAAGCACCACATACACACATACACGAAAACACCCCATACACACATACATGAAAGCACCACATACACACATACATGAAAACACCACATACACACATACATGTACATACAAGATTGTGTGTGCTGATCTGATAAACAAATGTATCAACATTTAGGAGTATTAATTAATTTGCCTTCCTTTCCTAACCTCCCTCCTCCTCCTCCCCTTTTTTGCTCCTCTTCCTTGTTGACCCCCCTCCCTCTTCTTGCTTTTCTCCACATCATCTCAATATATCTCTCCCTCTCATACTGTCTCTGTTACTCTCTACTCCTTCCCATGTATTTCTCTTTGTTTTTTCTTTCTTACCCATCTTTACATCTCACTACTTCTCTCTCCCCCTCTGTCTCTGATCTCGTCCCTTCCTCTCTCTCTTCCTCTGTTTTCATATCTCTTTTTCTCTCTCTCTCTCTCTCTCTCTCTCTCTCTCTCTGTTCTCATCTCTCTCCCTCTTTCTTTCTCTGTTCAAATCCCTTTCTCCCTCTCTCTTGCTTTGTTTACCTTTCTTTGTTTATAGCACTCATTCTCTCTCTCTCTCTATCTATCTCTCTCTCTCTATATATATATATATCTCTCTCTCTATCTCTCTCTCTCTCTATCTCTCTCTCTCTCTATCTCTCTCTATATATATATCTCTCTCCTTTTCTCTCTTTCTCCTCATCTCTCTTGTCCTCTCTCTTACACTGTTAACATCTCTCCTGGTTTTCACACTGTTCACATCTAATCTTACTCCATCCCCCTCTCTCACTCAGCCCACCAGTGTCACCACCCCACCAGTGCCACCACCATCATTAATGTCTACCAACCAACTCACTAGTTAACCATCCATCCATCCATTGGTACCAGTCAGTCTGATCATGTGATTATCCCCCCTCTCTCGCTCTCTCTACCCCTCCCTCTCTATTTCAATGCTGCTCTTTCATCTGTGACAAGTTTAGCTGTGAATGATGGATGGATGGCTGCTGAAGGTCTGATGGTAGATTCAATGGTTGGTGCCTGGATGGTATCTGGGAATGTGTAGATGGTAATGGTGGTGGTGGTGGTGGTATGTTGTTATGGACTCTAAATGAAGGCATTATTGGTGGTGGTGATTATTGTGGTGGTTGCATAGTGTGTGGATGTGGGCACTAAATGAAGATGGGGTTGGAGTGGTATAAGGATGGTGATGGTGATTGTGATAGTGATGTTTGTGGTGGAAGTATGGTATAAAGATGTGTGGATCTAGGCTCTAAATGTATATATGTTTAACCTCTGGGTCAATTCTGGCCTCAGTCATATCCATCCTGTCTTTTTGTAGATGTTAGGGGTGTAATTTGAAGGAATTTGCCTGCAGTTTCTAGCAGGTCGAATGACTGCAAAGCAGCTCCTCTAAAAGATGGTGATGGTATTTCTGTTGAGGGTATTTGTGGTAGGTGGTTGTGGCAATGGTTAGAGTGATGGTTGTCAGTGGATGGGAAGGAGAAATCTGTGAATGAAAGTGATGTGGGTGGTTGTTGATAGTCAGATGCGGGTGGGGGTAAAGTTGAAAGTGAATTATTGGTGTTTTAGGTGAAGAAAATGAATAGGGGGTAAGTGTGATGAGGTCTACCTTTTAAAAATAAGAGAAGTTTTTTTATGGATTGCTTGCTGTCTTGACAATTTTGACACTAAACCACCTCAAACTACCTTTACTACCCAACACTGTTTTTTTTTATGTGTTTATAACCCTAACCTCCCATCTTAATTTTATGTAATAACCTTTGTCAGTTTATACTTCAAACACCAGCTAGATAATGAGGAAGTTATATTACTAAATCCCTCTAAATTCTTGATTATGTTCAACATTATCTGGCAGATGACCCAAAGCTAGATCATGAGTAAAATGGCTGGATAACATTCATTAGCTTGGTTGATCTTACTTGGGGATCCAGTTGCATCAATTGGAGATGATTACTTCTGATAGGAACCTCTAGAATGCATGCCCGAGGAGTTTGCTTCCACAACCCTTGCAAGAATAAGTGGTTGAAGAAGGAAGTGGAGGTGTATTTTATGAGAAATATGTTAACAAAATGGCAATTAGGTACCTGAGGCAGGGGCTGGTAAAAACTGTCTATTTATAAATTATTTTACACATCCTTATGTCTTGCAATGAGAATGAAAAATTTAATTCTTAACTGCTTGAAACAACTCCTTAACATACAAAACTGTATGTTTTAAAGCATTGATATCAATTAAACCTTTCATTATATTTATATGTAAGAACATTTATTATGTTATGTTCCAAGCACCAACATAATAATGATAAAATTCTTTTACTAAATTCCTCAACGTTTTTAATTATTTTCAAAATTAATTGAAACATCAGCAATGTCTTTCATTACAAATATGATAAGAAAAGAGTTAAAATCAAACAAGCTCCAGTTCCTGTAATCACTGGTATTTCAAATTGCTTTGCCTGCTTCATTCACTCATCAGACATGCTGAATATACTTTCACTCTGTCTCAACACACAATTAAACCTTTCATTAACATATTTCTAATTACATATACTGCTTAATTTTGAAAATATTAAAGAATTTGGAGGTATTTAGTAGCATCACTATCTTTCTCGTTATTAAGTAGGTGTTTAGAATGTAACTTAATGTTTCATATGCAAAAAAGTTCAGATGGAAGTTTTTTTTAAAATGAGTATAAACACTTTAAAACAAACAATTTTGTATTGCATCAAAAGAGTTAAAAGTAACAATTTTAAAATAGGGATATGCATTCTCACCTGTCCTCCCTGAATGAGATGATGAGAGGGTTGCCATATCAGCCATTCCACCTCTCAGGACTCTTTTTTTCAGGTGAGACACTAGAGACCTCAATGGTAACCAACATAAAATAGAATCTGTCCGTTAATGCCCAGTTTTGGTAATCTTTCTTGATGTTACTGCTACAGTTCTTTTTTCTTATTTTTTTTCTCTCTCTTTCGTTTTATCTTTTTTCATCTTTTATTTCATCTGTTTCTTCTTTATCTTGATTTTTTAAACATCTTTTTCATTTATTGTCTTCATCTCCGTCATCTTTGGCTCATATTCAATGCATCTTTTTAGTGTTGTTGTTCCCTTTGTTGTTGTTTGTCTGTTTTCCTTTGATCATTGAACAAACATTGTTCAGAAGAGAAGAGAATTGTCGATCGAAAAACAATTATTGCTGTTATTGTTGTTTTGTTATAATAATCATATTCAAACACAAATAACATTAGAAAATAGTAAAAAGTGAGGAGGGGGAATGTGGAAGTAAACTTGTGTGTATAAATGTGTGCATATATGTATATGTGTGTGTGTGTATATATATATATATATATATATAATGCATGCTTGTGTGGAAAAATGGACGTTAAACGGGGATGATATATATAAATATTTATATATATATATATACTTTTTCCTTACACAACCCTACCCCAAAACAAAATCTAATAAGCTTAAACTAACTAAAATCACTAAAATTAAAATCAACCCAGTATATATTTAGATGTCTGACTAACAACAATATGTTCTTTCTCTCCTGTCTAACCTTTTCTCATTTTCTTTCTTCCCTTATTCCCGTCTATCTTCCTATTTATCTCATTCTATATTCCGATGAAGGACTAATGTCCAAAACATTGACTCTTTTCCTACAATATCAAGCATTAAATTAATATATCATCATTGTATTTTTCTCCATCTTTTATTTTTCTTTGTTAACCTTTCATATATATATATATATATATATATATATATATATATACATATATGTATGTATGTATGTATGTGTATAAAAGGTAAACAGAAATAACAAAACAAACGATATATATATATACATATGAAGGCGCATGGCTTAGTGGTTAGAGCATTGGGCTTGCAATCGAAAGGTTGTGAGTTCCATTCTCGGACCGGGTGATGTGTTGTTTCCTTGAGCAAGACACTTTATTTCACATTGCTCCAGTTTACTCAGCTGTAGAAATGAGATGATAGGACTGGGATCCCTATCATTCCACTGCAAAGTGGTCGTGGAGGTGCCACAACAAAAAAGCACTCAGCCCACACTGTAAAGTGGACGTGTAGGCGCCACGGAAAAAATGCACCCAGCACTCACTGTAAATGAGGTTGGTCTTAGTAAGGGCATCCAACTGTAGAAATCAAGCCAGAATCAGTTCCCGTATGAGCAAAACAAGGTCAGCCGACCGGACACTGCCCACAACAGGACAACCCGTCTAACGCATGCTAGCGTGGAAGAACGGATGTAAAACGGTGATGATGATGATGATGATAATCACCCGTCTGATGAGCAGATAACTTCTATAGGTCACCATAAGCCAATCCTCTGCGAAACGCATGTAACAGGTCGATAAATGAGAAGGGCATCCAGCCGTAGAAAACCTGCCAGATAGTCCTATATGAGCGAGACACGGTCACCCGACCGACCTTGCCTCAAGTGGGACAATTCCCGTCTAACCCATGCTAGCGTGGAAGATGGACGTTAAACGAAGATGATGATGATGTAAACGAAATTTCATTGTTTTTTCTCATGCCGGTGCATTGAGCGCTCAACAGTACCTCCAACTGTAATTCACTGAATTACATAGACCATATATATATATATTATAATATAATAATAATAATACAAGGACGATTTGTTAAGCCTTCCTTATGTTTATTGATTGGTTACGCACGTTTCGCTATCGATCTCGCCCAACTCTGGAATCAAAAGTTCATCAGACCTCTGCTGTTGTAATGACATATATATATACAAAAAGTAAACAAAAATAACATAGCAAATGACACAGTACAATGAAGAAATATATAAGTTTTATGCTTGATATAATAGGAAAAAGAGCCTTAATGTTTCAGACGCTAGTCCTTCAACAGAAAATTGAAGGAGAAATTAAAGAAAAAGATAGACAGTTAGTGGAGAATGAGCAGTGGCAGAAACGAAAGAAATTTCTTGGAGCAAACACAGATCTGTTCAGGTCGCCATCTCTTGGAAAACTTTCGAATTTAGCATTTTGGCATAAGAAGTTCAGTTGGTCGCCTTTTGAATATCTGTGATTAAAGGTGTCTATCATTTTGAAAAGGAAAAAAGGAAAAATTCTTTTGTATATAGAGAGGATATATGTGTGTGTGTATGTGTTTTTGTTGTTTGTTTGTATGAAGATGTGAGAATATGTGTGTATAGAAGTTTAACCCTTTAGCATTTATATTACTCTATATATACTATTATATTTTCACGGTAAAGGCTTTAACTCACATGATTATCTCACATAATATCGAATCTATGACATTTTGATATTATTAATTTTGAGTACAATGGCGGTGAATTGGCAGTATCGGTAGAGGGTTGGACTCCATGCTTTCTAGCATAGTTACGTCCCTTTACGGTATGAGTTCAAATCCCGTCGAGGTTAACTTTGCCTTTCATCCTTACAGGGTCGATAAAATGAAGTACCAGTAATGTACTGGGTAATTGCTGGCCTTGTGCCAAAAGTAGAAACAATTAATTTTGAGTACAATACCTTAGCATTAGTATGAGCAACCAGTTACAGCCAGTTTTAACAGAATAGGTGAGAGAATTCTGGCCGGATATGGCCGGTTTAAATGCTAAAGGATTAAGAGAGAGTAGTGTGTATGTGTTGTTTGTATGACGCTGTGAGAATATGTGTGTGTGTGTGTGTGTGTGTGCATGATGATGGTCCATACAGAGCCATAGGAATCTTAGGCTTAGGGGTGAATGTGCGCACCTGTGATAATGGACGAGGTAGGGGTGACAGTGGTTAGGGTATAGAAGCAACCATGAGCATATGTGTGCAGGTATCGATTTTTCTTCTTCTTCTTCTTCTTCTTCTTCTTCTTCTTCTTCTTCTTCTTCTTCTTCTTCTTCTTCTTCTTCTTCTTCTTCTTCTTCTTCTTCTTCTTCTTCTTCTTCCTCTTTGCCTTCTTCTTCTTCCTCTTTGCCTTCTTCTTCTTCTTCTTCTTCTCACATGATCTCTCTCTCTCTCTCACATATATATACAATCTGTCTCATGCATACACACACAATCTCTCTCTCTCTCTCTCTCTTGCAGTCAGAGACATGTGTGCATGTGCAATGGTGGTGACAATGATGCTATTAGTGAAATGCTGATAATATCAACCAAAATATCTAGTGCTACAACAACAACAAAAGCAGCAGAGTAAAACAAGAAAAAAATATATATTATTTTCTATTTTTGTCCTAGAAGTTGGTAGTGAGGAATTTTTACATAATTGAACCTATTTTCAGCTGTGTTGTGTGTGGGTGTGTGTGTGCATATGTTGATGTGATTTTGGGTGTGGAAGTGTGGACGTGTGCTGATATGCCCAAGTATGTGTGTGTGTTTGTTGACATGTGTGTTTTCTGGCATGTTTATGTGTGTGTTTACAAGACAGTGTTCATGTATGTGTGCACTTAAATGTCATTGCAACTTTCCTTTTGTATTCTGTGAGAGAGTGTGTGCGCTTGTTTTTTTTTGTGTGTGTATGTGTGTTGTATTATCTCCACTCAAGCATTCCATTGTATGGGGTCACCTTATTTTGATTATTTTCATGTCACACACACCTACACATTCATACAAACATGAACATACACACACACACACATAGACACTTGTAATTTATGGTGAATTCTCATACCACACTCTTGTCATTTGAAATTGCCAGTTAAACTTGGAAATCCTTCTTGGAATCCATTGGAGATGTAGGGATAAGCAAGGAAAGACAAGCTATGCTGGATTTAATAGTGGTGAAGTAAATGTTTGTTGTTGTCATTGTTGTTGTTGCTATTGTTTTTCTTGTTGTCCTTTAGTCCCAGGTCACCCCTAATTGAGCAAATCTCTGATCAGAAGTATTTCAGTTGTGACTATGAAGAAAACATTCAGAAAGAGTTTACCATGACATAAAAGTATGTCAAACTGGCACCCCCAGTAAACAACAAACTAGCACCCCAGTAAACATGTGTGGTCATATCTGAACTACATTACACTACTATATCTTTGTGGTATTGTTGTGTTGTGTGAGATTTTATACATAATATTGTTTTGTTTGAATTATTCTTGTTTTGTCTTTAGCTTAACCCTCTAGCATTTAAACCGGCCATATACAGCAGGAATTCTCTTACCTCGTTCTGTTCAAACTGGCCATAACCGGCCACACATACAGACATTAAGGTATTGTTCTCAAAATAAATAATATCATCATCAAAATCTCAAAGATTCCATATTATGTGAGATAAAGCCTTTACCGTGAAAATATAATAGTAATGTAAATACTAAAGGGTTAATGACAGGAGTAAAGGCAGCACCCCATGACTCTTTTCAGGGTCTCTTGGACTAGTGGGAGGGAAAGGAGAAGAAGCTAGATCTCATCATGTACAGTCTACTCAATAAGCTTCTGTGCAGTTTCTGTTTACTCAGTTTCACGCATGCTTTTAGACCAACAAATGCTATATCTGGTAAAAGACACTTTGTTTCAGATACCACATGATTTTGATGTAAACTTTTTAACCCTATCTTTACCGTATTTCTAATGAAATGCACTATATTTCAATTAATTAATGAAGAATTTGGATGGATTTACTAAAATCCTGGTTTTGGATTTCCAGTATCAGTAGAGTGTCTG
Organism: Eledone cirrhosa; assembly: GCA_964016885.1. Lineage (NCBI taxonomy): Eukaryota > Metazoa > Mollusca > Cephalopoda > Octopoda > Eledonidae > Eledone > Eledone cirrhosa. The sequence goes on along the minus strand of OZ024743.1, from coordinate 356,003,969 downwards.
GCACCATGCTTTGCAGCATAGAGTTATGGCCCTTTACGTTCTGAGTTCAAATCCCGCCGAGGTTAACTTTGCCTTTCATCCTTACGGGCTCGATAAAATAAAGTACCAGTAATGAACAGGGATAATTACTGGCCTTGTGCCAAAAGTATAAACAATTATTAAGGTGGCATTTGTAATATTCTTGAAAAATTTTTATTTATACAGGAAACACTTAACAAATACGGGGTGGGGGTTCATAGAAACAGAGGTGGTTTGGGGTGGATTGATATCAGAAAGGGTTAATCACACAACTTGTATAAAGAGTATATATATATATATATATATATATATATATATATATAAACATAAATTATCGAGATTCGCATTTCGGCCCACGAAATAACGAAAAACAACCTCCGAGATGTGCGGCAAGTGCTCAATGATTCAGAAGAACCAGAACTATAACAAACGTTAAAGGCCAAACACACTGAGACGATGGTTAAACAATCACTCGCATAGCCAAAAAAAAGCGATCAAGTAATATATATATATATAAGCATTGAAACGTTGTGTCTCTAGCAATTGACTGATGAAATGGGATTATCTGTATTCTTTTATTTTCCTGTCTTTGCCCATACTTTTTATTTTCCTGTCTTTGCCCATACTTTTTATTCATTATATGTCCCTTTACGATCTGAGTTCAAATCCCGCCAAGGTTAACTTTGCCTTTCATCCTTACAAGGTTGATAAAATAAAGTACCAGTAATGTACCGGGTAATTGCTGGCCTTGTGCCGAAAATAGAAACAATTTTATGTGTGGGTGTGTGTGTGTGTGTGTGTGTGTGTGTGTGTGTGTGTGTATGTGGGTGTATATATATGTATACACACAAAATGGCTGATTGAATACATAGATGCATTTTCTTAATTTTTTTTTTACTGTTCCTTCCTCTTCTCAATTTTTGTCTTTCTATTTCATCTTATATTTCTCATTCTATTTTCTGATGATAGACTAGCGTCTGAAACATAAAGAGTCTTTTCCTACTATATCAAACATTAAACTAATATATTCCTTCATTATACTGTGTTGTTTGCTTTGGTGTTTCTGTTTTCTTTTGCTTATATATATATATATATATATATATCAGAGGGATATAAAAAATGAGATGTCTGGCATTTATGCAACTTTAAGGTCCTCACAGAAATGACAGGGAGCATATTGAATTCACTCACCAGAAATTTATATATATTCTCAACAACTCCTTAGGAAAAAATATGTTCTTCTGGCTGCAATACATTGTTAGACTAATAGCCAAGCTCTCTATGCTACGTGATTTTATGTGGCCAAATGTTCAAATGTTACTATTATAGATGTGTTGAGAGAAAAAAAACAGGTATAAGTAGAATCTGATGTAGTGTGTGCAGGAGAGAGAATTGTATGATTATTATATATGGATATTGAATTGTTAAATGAAGAAGGGCCATAAGTTGCAAGTGAAAAGATGTGTAAGATGTAGGCCCAGGAAGACAAGAGCAGAAGTGGTGAAAACTGATCTTCAGGATGCAGATCCTGACTATATATATATACACACGCACTTGCATACACGGTAGCATGCAGATACACATATATATACACACACACACACACACACACACATGCATACATAGATATGTGAATGTTACTCATTCTGTCAATCTTTATAACTATTAACAAGTGTAGCTAACTACCTATGTATCTATCTGCCCATCTATTAATCTTTATATATATATATATATATATATAACGAAGGAAATGTGGTAAGGAACCAGATGGACCATAACGCACCAAAGTACTCAATACTTAGGGTAGTAGAGTGGGTAATAGGAACGAGTAGGACCCCGACGGCTGAGCTCAAGCCGTTTCGACGGCTAATTCTGGACTGCTAGTCCAGAATTAGCCGTCGTAACGGCTTGAGCTCAGCCGTCGGGGTCCTGCTCGTTCCTATATATATATATATATATATATATATATATATATATATATCAATGTGTCTATCTATCCATCAGCTATTTTCTTCCTAACCACCACTTCCCAGTTGGTTCTTTTTGCTGCTCTACCACCAAACTCTAACCCCCCCTCTCTACGCCCTTGCCCTCCACACCATCTCTGCTGCCACCCCACCTACCAACTACAACTTGTAGAATGGGGGAGGAGCAGGGTGGGGTTTATCATCTGACTAAGTGTAATCAATCAGGGCAATTTGACTTATTTGATTCTTTGTCATCATTCACCATCATCATCATTATTGTCTACCACTGCCACCACCACCAACACTATCCACCATTGTCATCCATTATCCCCTGCCATCATCATCATTACCATAATCATCATCATCATCATCCACCACTACCACCACCATCTTCATTGCATCACCTTTGCCCACCGCCACCATCTTCATAGCATCATTATCATTGTCCATCATTTTCATTGCATCACCTCCACCATCTTCTTTGTATCATCATCATCATCTACCACCACCACCACCACTGTCATCATCTACCACCACCACCACTGTCATCATCTACCACCACCACCACCACCACCATACTGTCATCATCTGCCACCACCACTACCACCACTACTGTCATCATCTACCACCACCACCATCAATGTCATCCACCACCACCACCACCACCATCAATGTCATCCACCACAGCCACCACCACCACCACCATCAATGTCATCTACCACCACTGTCATCCACCACCACCACCATCAATGTCATCTACCACCACTGTCATCCACCACCACCATCAATGTCATCCACCACTGTCATCCACCACCACCATCAATGTCATCTCCACCACCACCACCACCACTGTCATCCACCACCACCACCATCAATGTCATCATCTACCACCACCACCACCACCACCACCACTGTCATCCACCACCACCACCACCACTCATCCACCACCACCACCATCACTGTCATCCACCACCACCACCATCACTGTCATCCACCACCACCACCATCACTGTCATCATCTACCACCACCATCACCACTACTGTCATCATCCACCACCACCACCACCATCAATGTCATCCACCACCACTGTCATCCACCACCACCACCATCAATGTCATCTACCACCACCGCCATCACCACTGTCAACCACCACCGCCACCACCATCAATCTCATCTACCACCACCACCACCATCAATGTCATCCACCACCACCACCACCACTACTGTCATCCCACCACCACCACTACCGTCATCTACCACCACCACCACCACTCATCATCTACCACAACCACCATCACCACCACAACCACCACTGCCACCACTGTCATCATCCACCACCACCACCACTGTCATCATCTACCACCACCACCACCACCACCACTGTCATCATCCACCACCACCACCACCACCACCTCCACCACCACTGTCATCATCTACCACCACCACCACCACCACCACCACCACTGTCATCATCCACCACCACCACCACCACTGTCATCATCTACCACCACCACCACCACCACCACCACCACTGTCATCATCCACCACCACCACCACTACTGTCATCATCCACCACCAACACCACCACCACCACCATCATTGTCATCATCCATATTCCCTTATTCCATTATTTTCAGATGTTGTGCCCTCTCATGTTGTCCCTTACTCACACTCTTCCTCCTATCCGCACAACCATCTTTTACCTCCTCTTTCACCCCCCCCCCTACACACATATACTTGTTCATCTTTTAATCATTTCAGTTTGAATCACATACATACACATGCACATATAC
>OZ024743.1:355855190-355992690 GCA_964016885.1 Eledone cirrhosa | reverse complement strand
AATGATGAAGATTGTGATGACTAGATATACAAAATGATGATGGTGATGTTAGTGATGACAAAGATTTATGAGGGTGGGTATGAGGATGGAGGAGGAGAAGTGCTAATGAATTGCTATGGTGGCGATGAAAAAGAATGATTATGAAAGCCATACTGGAAGTTATAGTGAGTGGAACTGATAATGATGGTGTTGGGATGATTGTGTCGATGCTGGTACTGGTAATGGTAGTGGTGGCAGCTGCCACTAGGGATGGTGTTGGTAGTGGTGAGGATTTCCCCCATCTACTTACATTGCCCTCGTTTTTCCTTTATTCTTTCTCCTTCATTCACACCCCTGTAACCTTGCCAACCACTGCATGCACTGTTTTCTTTTACCTTGCACACTAAACATGCTTTGAAGCATCTAGTTATGGCCCTCTACTTTCTGATTTCAAACTCCACCAATGACAACTTTGCCTTTCGTCCTTTCAGTGTCCATCAGTAAAGTACTGGAGTTGGTATAATTGACTTTCCCTTTCCCTGCAAAATTGTGTACCTTATGCCTAAATTAGACACCATTCAGTAGAGGGGTGGACGCCATGCTTTGCAACATAGAGTTACGGCCCTTTATGATCTGAGTTCAAATCCCGCCGAGGTTAGCTTTGCCTTTCATCCTTACGGGGTCGATAAAATAAAGTGCCAGTAATACACTGGGGTAATTGCTGGCCTTGTGCCAAACGTAGAAATAATTATTATTGTACCTGTCAAAGACAAAAGATTTAGCTGCTCAGGGTGAGGAGAAACCAGAGTTTAAGGCGGTGGATCAGCAGTATCAGTAGAGCGTCGGACACCATCCTTTATGGCATAGAGTTGTAGCTCTTTACGTTCTGAGTTCAAAGCCTGCCAAGGTTAACTTTGCCTTTCATCCTTATGGGGTTGATAAAATAAAGCACCGGTAACAAATGGGGGGTCGATTTAATCGACTTTCTCCTTCCCTTCAAATTGCTGGCCTTGTGCCTAGATTAGACACTACTATTATTATGTCTGTGTTTAGAGTTATGACCCTTTATGTTCTAAGTTCAAATCCCACTGAGGTTTGGTTTGCCTTTCATCTTTACGGGGTTAATAAAATAAGGCTCCAGTAATGCACTGAGGTCAATTAACTCGACTTTCCCCTTGTGCCTAAATTAGACACCAATGAGAGAGTAATGTGGTGTTTTGTTTTACTCCTATTATTGGGTAACTTGTTCTTGTTGACATTTGTTATTGTTTTTTTATTATGTATATTTATTACAATTTCTATTATTGTTATTCCTATTGTTGTCTCTTCAGTGATGTCCACTTTCCATTACTTGTAAATCACATTCTGTATTGTTGTTTTTACCTTGTATTGTCCCCAATGTCTTGGACCCATGTAGCCAATAAAAGAAAGTATTGTTATTGGCCCTTTACGTTCTGAGTTCAAATCCCGTCGAGGTTAGCTTTGCCTTTCATCCTTATAGGGTCGATAAAATAAAGGACCAGTAATGAACTGGGGTTGCTTTAATCAACTTTCTCCACTCCAAATTACTGGATTTGTGCCTATAGTAGAAATGATTATTATTGGGTTGGACAGAAATTTTCTGTCATTTTTCAAAAGGTGGTATTTTGGTAGAGCTTTCTGGATATGTTGAAGATTGCGTATGCACACATATATATGAACTGATGTTGGTATGTACTTTGTGCATTTCTCATTTTTTGTTTCGCTGTCAAAGAGGGATTAACAAGGATCTATCCAAATCGTTTTTTCATGGCTGTTACATTATGATTTCAAATCTGACCTAAGCGCAACAGCATTAAATCGTTGCATTAACAATCTATTTTCGTCACACACCATGTCTTCATGCTGTACCAGGGTCTTGTTTGTATGTTTCATTTCAGTGATTACACCCTTAAAGATCGACCTCATGCACGGCATCCATCAAACTTCAGTGAGGAGCAACTGCATGAGCTGGCTGAAGCCAACCCATATCAGACATCACATCAACTCTCTGAAGTGCTTAGGCCACTAAAAACAACCATCCTCAACCACTTGCATGGAATATGGAAGGTTTCCGAGTTAGACAAATGTGTGCCACACAATCTGGCTGACCATAATCGTGAAATGCGGGTGACAGCTGCAACTTCTCTGCTCTCCTACCTTCGCGCCACCAACTGGTTATGTTCCATTATCACTGGTGATGAAAAATGGTTTCTACATCAATGTCAAGCACAAGTGATTGTGGGTTGATAAAGTGTGTACCACAATAGCAAGCAAAGGTTGGTCTTCTTCTTCTTCACAAGGGCCCTACTGAACGTCTGGTGGGACTGCAAAGGTGTCATCCACTATGAGCTGTTTCCACCAAACACCAGCATAATTTCTGATGTACATTGCCAATAACTTGACAGATTAGCATAAAAAATCATATAGGTGCACCTACACCATGGTCTTGTTCGATTCCTTCATGATAACACTCGGCTGCATACATGAAGGATGACCTGTGAGAAGTTCCTGGAGCTAATTTTGGAGGTTCTGCCCCACCTGCTATATTCACCAGATGTCGCACCTACAGACTATTACCTTTTTCTCTCAATAAGCAATAGTATGCAGTCAAAAACCTTCGCCAATGAAGACCAGTTAAATCAGTGGGAGAAAAAATTCTTTGCATCAAAGCCAGAAGAATTCTACGGGGATGGAATCATGTGCCTTCCTAAATGATTGCAGATGGTAAATCACAAATGATGCCGATCATTTTGACTTGTAGAATTTTTCTAATGTTAAAAAAAATCAAAGTCAATAAAAATTTTTTAAATGTGGGGAACCTTCTGTCCAACCTAATATATATATCATCATCATTATCATTTTACGTCCGCTTTTCCCTGCTTGCGAGGGTTGGACGGGCCCTATTCAGCACAGCATCTCTCCACTTGTCACGGTCCTTCGTCATCTCCTTGGTGAGTTTCAGCACCTCTGCCCATGTTTTTCGTGGTCTACCTTTACTGCGTCTTCCTTCTACTGGGATTTCTTGGCACTTCTTTACTCAGCGGTCATCCTACATGCGCATCTCATTTCCATACCATCTCAGCCTTCTCACCTGCACTCCACAACTTATTCCTCTTATACTCAGTTTCTTTCTCAACTCGTCTATGCTTGGTCGTTCACTCACATTGACATTGCACATCCAGTGGAGCATACTTGCTTCATTTCTCTTCAGCCATCGCTATTAATAAGTTGATGGAACTAGCATGAGTATCACTGCTAGGACCGGTTGATCTCAGCGTATTCAATAGGTAATGTTAAATAAACTCCCAGAGTAGACACATAGTTAGTCGCTTCAATACAACACACATAAACGGGTACCTTCACTTATTCCCGAACTCGAGTTTCAGCCACAATTAATGAAGAAATAGAGTGCACAGCACCCTCTCTCCGCATATATTATGCAACAATGCACAATCAGTACATGTGGCTTCATCAGCGGGCTTTGCCTAATCAATAACCAATCAATCAACAGAATTCGACTCCAGTATGAATCCAGGTATGAATCGAAGTTGTAGCTGTCATATAGCAGGTACTAATCGAGTTGTTTGAGTCAGCTGTGGAAAAAAATTGTACCTGTAATTCAAAGCATTAGCACTGTGACATGCTGAATCTCCCTGAGAATTACATTAAGGACACATATGTCAGTGGCATGCTCATCCATTTGCATGTTAATTTCACACACACACACACACATATATATATATGGAGGCACATTTAGAGCATTGGCCTTGCAATCGAAAGGTTGAGAGTTCAATTCTCAGACCAGGTGATGTGTTGTTTCCTTGAGCAAGACACTTTATTTCACATTGCTCCAGTCTACTCAGCTGTAGAAATGAGATGATAGAGACTGGGGTCCCTATCATTCCACTGCAAAGTGGTCGTGGAGGTGCCATTGCAAAAAAGCACCCAGCACTTACTGCAAATGAGGTTGGTGTTAGGAAGGGCATCCAGCTGTAGAAATCAAGCCAGAATCAGTTCCCGTCCCACCCTTGCAAGCAGAGAAAAGTGGACGTAAAATGATGATGATGATGATGATCCACACACACATGTATATATTATTATTATGGTAATGGATTGGCAGTATCAGTAGAGCATCAGACAATGTTTTGCAGCATAGAGTTACATACTTTTACAAATCCTGCCGAGATCAGCTTTGTTTTTCATCCTTACAGGGTCCATGAACTAAAGTACCAGTAATCTACTCAGGTCGATTTAATTCACTTTCCTCTCCTTTCAAATTGCTGGATTTGTATCAAAAGTAGAAACAATTATTATTAATGTTTATTGTTTGTAATCATTATTTTGTTCGGTGGATTGGCAGTATCGGTAGAGAGTCGGACACCATGCTTTCCAGCATAGTTACGTCCCTTTACAGTCTGAGTTCAAATCCCGCCGAGGTTTACTTTGCCTTTCATCCTTACGGGGTCGATAAAATAAAGTACCAGTAATACACTGGGTAATTGCTGGCCTTGTGCCTAAAGTAGAAACAATTATTTTGTTCATGTATTATTTTTGGCTTTTTAATTTTGTCCCTTATTAGTGATGTTATTGTAGTTATGGCTGGTGTAGGTGTTGCTGTTGTGGCTGCTGCTGGTGTGACTGCTGCTGTCATTTCTGTTATAGGCGTTGTGGCTGTTGTGGTTCTTGTTAAGTTTTCTATTTCTATATATAGAGCTTCTATTTATATGTGGGTATACACATATGTGCAGTTGCATATACATATATAGATTTGTATATACATGTAGTTGTAGTTATGCATACATTCACCCAACAGAAGCTATTGGATTCATTCAGAAATTAGAAACAATATGCACATGCATAACTACACATGCATACTTACATTAACACACAGCTCTAGGGATGCACATGCATAGTACATCATGCTTTGCGCACAAGTACTCAAAATCAACATTCTGTGAATTCACACAGGAATACATACTCTTTCTGTCTCCATCTCTCTTTCTCTCTCTCACATGTGCACCTATACACAGATAGACACATATAATCCTATACACAAGTGTCATGTACACACATGCACACCATGGGTGATACAATCATACATACATACATGTTGGATCATTTTCAGTTACAATAATAAGTGTTCCAGTTGTTAGAACAACTGAACAGTCTGCTCATGAAATTAACATGCAAATGGATGAGTATTCCACCAACATATGCGTCCTTAACGGAATTCTCAGGGAGATTCAGCATATCACAGTGTTGACATTTTGAATTACGGGTACAAATCATTGTTCCCCACCTGGCTGAACTGGAGCAGCATGTAATTACCTGCCTTAATCAAGGATACACTAGGCCACCAGAAATCAAAAATCACGACCTTACAATCCTGTGTCAAACAAACTTACCACTAAGCACCACGCCTTCACACATACACATAATACACTGGCAGATATATAATCCTATATATACACAGTGTGCACATTTGATGTCTAAATGAATATGCTGTCCAGTAGAGTAATTCCAGTTTGGTGCTGTTTTATTGTCTGATTGACAAATTCAAGTATTTGTTGTGTTTGTGTTGAAGATATGTCCACTAGTGGACACTTGGAATATGGTCTGATGTTCTTGTCTTGGAGAAACATTGCTTTTACCTTCTCTTCCTCGCCCTCTTCTCTTCTTAATCTTTCAATATATATATATGTGTGTGTTAGTGTGTACACTCTTTCAATATATATATATGTGTGTGTTAGTGTGTACACTCTTTCAATATATGTGTGTGTGTGTATGTGTTAGTATGTATACTCTTTTAATATATATGTGTGTGTATGTGTCTGTGTGTTTGCTCTGTCTGTTGGAAGATGATGTCAGTTCAATCTCAACAAGTGTAAGTTCTGTAGTTTGTTTAGGTATTTCGTTGTTGAACTTTCTGTGATAAAACAGTGGTCAACAACTTTCTCAGTGGTATCAATGTCCTGGCTTTCATTTCCTGTCGGCCCGTTTCACACATTTACATACATTCTTGATATTGTTCCTCTTACTCAGATGACAAAGCCATGCATGTCACAGATTCTTGCTTTCTCTCCTCTTTATCACCACAAAATCTGTCATCTCAAGCCAACAAGGGAACTTTTATGAGAGGTTAGTTGTCCTTTATCGTTACCATATTTCTAATGTCAGATACTGCTTACTATTTTCAAAACATTGTTGAAATAATCAAAAATTTGATGGGATGCAGTAATATAACCAAATTTCTCATTATTAAACTGGTGGATTGGTAGAATCATGTGAGCATTGGACAAAATGCTCTGCAGTATTTATTCTGTTTACATTTTATCTTCAAATCCCACTGAGGCCAACTTTGCCTTTCCTCTTCCTTTTAATTGATAAAATAAAGTACCAGCCAAATACTGGGGTCATTCCTTACCTCAAATCCATGACCTTGTGCCCGAATTAAAAAATCATTATTAAGCTGGTGTTTGGAGCATAATCTAATAAAGGTTCTTCCATAAAATTATGATGGAAAGTTCTTAGATAAATAAATTAACAGTTTAGAGCTGTAGAAGCAAGAGTGATTTCAGGCTCTTTGGTTTAAAAAAAGATTAAACTGCTAGTAATAGCAGCTAAATTTCTTCAGATTGTGCCTCATTGCCTTAGCTATTTTGATACTACCCTGCCCCAATACTGTGATGACAAACCTCTTTGTTTTATAATGTTCATATTTATATCAAAACCTTCCATCATTTCTTTATATGTCAGTTTGATATATAGATATAGAAGCATGTTTTGTATTTTGTGATTCTATTCACTTTTTCCCATCTTAAGTGGTTATACTCCAAATTTTATTAAACTATATTATAGATAATGTACTGTAGTAGGTTTTGCAAAGCATACTTTTTAATTTCAATCTTGCTACATACTCCTCTCAAGCTTTCCGTTGTCTATATGTAAGCATTTCTGTCCACGTTTTTCTGTCTCCAGGGGTACAATTTATTCAACTGATAACTATTATCTATAGTTATCTGCAGTGTGATGACTGTATTTTCAAATTTCCTAACACTTTGTTTATCAACCAAACCTTATTTGTTTACTTTTCTAGTTTAACTCTTAGATACTCTAAAAAGATGGTATGTAGCAGCTAGGGAGTGATTGGTATATTAAATGTGTTTGTCTGACATATGAGAGATGCGTGGGTCACTTTTTCTCATGCATCTCAGATCACATTTTTTCCATTACTAGGATACTTTACCCAATATATTCAGCTGTTATCTATAGATATCAACTATAAATATGGTTGTCTGCATTTTGATGACTATTTTCAAATTTCAAATCTTTTGGAATAAATTTTGATATCACTATGCCTTATTTTTATATTCACATTCCTTAACAGTAAACTAATAAGCTAATTATAGCTTACCCTTTGTGTTTGTGTTAGTAAATATTTCTCATAATCTTGAAAAGCTAGAGGAGGGTATTAAAATATTTTGGGGAGCTTTTTTTTTTAAATGTTAAATCAGAGATGTGCATGACCCTTTCCAGGGCCTCAAAAACTGGAGGGAGGCAGGAATGTATCTTTAAGCCTGAGATCTAACCCTATTGCTTACAACAGAATGGACATCACTAAAAACACCTGAGGGCCATGTGGTTTTGACATATTAATCATCCAAGTAGGTTTATGTCAAGCTCAAAATTTGCCACCACTGTTGGATTGATTCATTCCAACAACACTTACAACAAAAGTGACTGTTGATTTGGTTGAGCACTCCCCTGCCCATGAGGTAAACCCATTTGCAAGATAGTTGTGCTGCAGACACTAATGGGATGACATAAACAGTGTCGTGGACGGCTGAAAATGTGGATCGCCATGATTCAGTGTGGTCTTGAGCTAATATCTGGTTCGTTACATATATGGTGTCTGCTGTTGGGGCTTTGATAGGCTGACAATATCTGCAATGGACACAACATATGCTATTGCTGTGCATGGGTAACCTTTCTCCATAACGCTGTGGATTTACTCAATGAAGCTTGCTCATCCCATTCTGAGTAAATGCTGATACAAGAACAAATATTGACAGACATAGAAAGAAAAAAACCTTCTAACATATCTTCATATGTTCGGCTAATGAATCTGTAAGCAAAACAATGAAAATATGTAAGGCTTCACAAATTTAGCTAGTAACTCATCATCATCATACGTCTATCTTCCGCGCGAGCATGGGTTAGATGGGGAGGCAAGATGACCGGGTGACCGTATCGTGCTGGTATAGAACTGTATCTGGCAGGTCTTCTACGGCTGGATGCCCTTCCTAACGTCAACCACATTTACAGTGTACTGTTATTTATGTCTAAATCCCAGTGGTAGGGGCCAACCCATTCTTTATGTGATAAAGTCACTCATCATACACAAACATCAATACTTTTGTCACTATTGATCTATCCCAATTTGTATTGATCCCATCCACTCACTAAAATGACTCCACCACTACCATCACTGCCCTATAAGTGAGACACTTTCATACATATAAGCATACGTGCAACTAGTTAATTGAATATTATGGTGCTGCTGCAACAGCTGTGCATACATGCAATCACTACAAATGTCAATGTGGCTGTCATTTAAGAGAGGGATGTGAAAGTGGGATGGGTGGGGACTTTTTACTTTCCTTATGGGCCAAGGGTTGGTATTTTCTACTGTTATATGTTTTGTGAAAAGTGAATGAAGGGAAATATAAATATGCCTGTATATATGTGCATGTGTGTGTGTATATATATATATATATATATATAATATATAATTATATAATACATTATCATTCATTCCATTTTATGTCCGCTTTTTCCCTGCTTGCAACCTCATTTACAGTGAGTGCTGGGTGCTTTTTTGCCGTGGCACCTCCACGACCACTTTGCAGTGGAATGATAGGGATCCCAGTCCCTATCATATCATTTCTACAGCTGAGTAAACTGGAGCAATGTGAAATAAAGTGCCTTGCTCAAGGAAACAACACATCACCTGGTCTGAGAATTGAACTCACAACCTTTCGATTGCAAGGCCAATGCTCTAACCACTAAGCCATGTGCCTCCATTATATATAATATATAAGTATATAATATGTATTATATATCATCATCATTTCATTTTACGTCCGCTTTTTCCCTGCTTGCAAGGGTGGGACGGGAACTGATTCTGGCTTGATTTCTACAGCTGGATGCCCTTCCTAACACCAACCTCATTTACAGTGAGTGCTGGGTGCTTTTTTTCCGTGGCGCCTACACGTCCACTTTGCAGTGTGGGCTGGGTGCTTTTTTGCCGTGGCACCTCCACGACCACTTTGCAGTGGGAGGGTGTGGGGGCATATTGTCTATATGCTTCAGCTTCGGCTTGTTCCCATGGGAGGTCGGGTACTCTGTATTACTGCATGACGCCAGAGGTCATCGCCTTTGAGAGGTGTAATTGGGTAAGGTCGGCTTTTATCACCTCATCCACGGTCTTCTTGGGTCTCCCCACTCCGCAGTTTCCATTGACTTCTAGTGGGTGCTCTGCACCTTTTTATGCAGCTGTCATCCTTCATACGCAACCGCCTCTCCTGTACACAATGTTTGATTCCTCTTATGCTCAGTCTCTCTCTCAATTCATTTATGCTTTGCCATTCGCGTATAGTACTATTAAACATCCATCAGAGCATGCAGGCTTCGTTTCTTTCTAATCTATGCAAGTCTTCCACATTCAGCGCCCAGGTCTCACTACCATGTAACATTGCCATTCGTATACACGCATCATACAGTCTGCCTTTCATTTTGAGGGAAAAGCCTTTTGCAGCTCGCAGTGGCAGTAGTTCCCTGAACTTCTTCCATCCCGTTCTTACCCTAGTTATTGTACTTTCTGAACACCCACCTCCGCTGCTAATTCGGTCATCTAGGTAACAGAAGCTGTCTACTGTTTCTACAGAGCCCTCCCAGAGATTGGTGGTACTTGTTTCCTGTGGCTGTTTGCTGCTTGCTGTCCCAGCACAGCTGCAAGATGTGAAGCCTACATTCTTAATTAAGCTTCCTGAGATCCTGCTACATCTCTTGTGTACCCAATGTTTGCATTTGGGGCAGAGAATGGAGTTCCTACCTACACCTTTCCTACATACTGAGCAAGGCCATTTCCCTGAGGGGATCTGAGTTCTGTTTTCTAGTCTACTTACAAGGACCTTAGTCTTTGTCAGGTTGACTTTGAGACCCTTTCTTTCTAGTCCCTGCTTCCAAGTTTGGAATTTCTTCTCTAGTTCTACCATAGATTCAGCTATAAGTGCGAGGTCATCTGCATACAGGAGTTCCTATGGGCGTCCGGTCTTAAACTCCTCCGTTATTGCCTGCAGGACTATGATGAACAGGAGAGGGCTAAGAACAGAGCCCTGGTGGACACCGACCTGTACGCTAAATTCCTTGCTATACTCATTGCTAATCCTAACTTTGCTGACTGCTCCCCTATACATGGCTTGTACAGCTTTCACGAACCATTCATCTACTCCTGGTTTTCTAAGAGCCCACCAGATTATAGCACGTAAAGTGACTTACTTTTAGCTAGGTACTTTTCCTGTAACTGCCTCACAAGAAAGGGGGCATCAGTGGTGCCTCTTCCTGGTACAAACCCAAATTGCATCTCATCTAGTTTCACCTGGTCCCTAATCAACTGTGCTATAACTCTTTCTGTTACTTTCATGACCTGGTCCATCACCTTTATACCTCTATAGTTTCCTCTATCTAGTGCATCACCTTTACCTTTGTAACAGTTGACAATGATGCTACTGTACCAATCCTTTGGTATGACAGCTTCCAGTAATAATATATATATAATATATATATATATACATATATATATATATATATAATATATATATAATATATATATAATATATATATATATATATATATATATATATATATATAATATATATATATATATATTATATATATATATCATCATCATCATCGTTTAACGTCCATGTTCCACGCTTGCATGGGTTTGGACGGGAGTTTTCCCACTTGAGGCAAGAGTGGTTGTCTTGCTCCCATAGAACTGTCAGGCGGGTTTTCTACAGCTGGATGCCCTTCCTAACACCAACCACATTTACAGTGTGGGGCTGGGAGGTTTTTACCATGTTGCCTACACGGCCACATTACAGCGTGAACTGTGTGTTTTTTTTGTCGTGACACCTACATGATCTCATTTGTTTCGGCCTGGATGTTGTGGCACCAACATAACTTTACATTGAAAGGGGCGGTGTGGATTGGGTGGGGGTGGTGGGACGGGGGTGTATTTTGTTAGAGATGCCTACTGACTGCAGTAGGTTTTACTTTGTATTTAGGTAAGGCAGGTCTTCTCTATTACTGAGTACCGCCAAAGATCTCGGTCCAGTGACATTGTCTTGGAGAGGTGTAAGTGTGCGAGGTCGGAATTTATCAGGTCGTCCCAGGTTTTTCTGGGTCTGCCTACTCCGTGGCTACCGTCTATCTTTATTGCCCTGCACTTTGTTATACAGCTGTCGTCTTTCATGCGCATCACGTGACCATACCAACGTAGCCTTCTCTCGAGTAAACAACATCTGATCCCTCTTATTTCTAATTTTTTTCCTTAGTTCGTTTATGCTTTGCTGTTCACGTATATTACTATTACACATCCAGCGGAGCATGCAAGTTTCGTTCCTCTCTAGTCTGCGTATATCCTCTGCACACAATGCCCAGGTCTCACTGCCATGCAACATTGCTGTTCGTATGCAGGCATCATACAACCTGCCTTTCATTTTTAGGGAGAACCCTTTAGCGGCTAATTGTGGTATAAGCTCTCTGAACTTTTTCCATCCAGTTCTGACTCTAGCTACTGTACATTCAGAGCACCCTCCCCCACTGCTGATTTTGTCACCCAGGTAACGGAAGCTGTCCACTATTTCTATAGAACCCTCTGCGCAGTTGAAAGAGCTAGTATTTTGTGGGCACTTGCTGCTACTTATTGCACCAGAGCACCGGCTACATGTAAAATCTATGTTCTTAGTTAGCTTACCTGTGATCCCACTACATCTTTTATGCACCCATACTTTGCATTTGGGACATAAAATGGAGTTTCTACCTACGCCTTTCCTACACACTGAGCATGGCCATTTCCCGGAAGGGACCGGCGCCTTATTTTCTTTCCTACAAACTAGAACATTAGTCTTAGCCAGGTTAATTTTAAGGCCTTTTGATTCTAGGCCGTGCTTCCATGTTTGGAATTTCTTCTCTAGCTCGGCCATTGATTCAGCTATGAGCGCTAGATCATCTGCGTATAGGAGTTCCCATGGGCAGCCGGTCTTGAACTCCACTGTTATAGCCTGAAGGGCAATAATAAATAGTAGGGGGCTAAGAACAGAGCCCTGATGAACACCAACTTTTACGCTAAACTCTTCACTATATTCGTTGTTAATAAATATATATATATATATAATATGTATATATGTATATATATATATATATTTATATGTATATATGTATAAGTACACACACACAGACAGTCTTTCTCTCTCTCACACACACACACACACGCATATATGAAATAATAGTAAATTGCATTTGGTCATGTGTATATGTGTATACAAACACATATTCACATAGAAAGGGAATGAGAGAAAGAGGGGGGAAGAGTAAGTAAGAGAGTAGTTACTTGAATGAAAGAGAGAAGGTTCCTATATAATTAGATAGAAATGAGAAATCAGCAAGCACAAGAAAGTGTGGGTGGGTATTGGTAATAGAAGCACTGTAAGAGGAGAGAACGGTGGGTGGGTGGGTGGGTAGGTTGTAATAACTGGAAAGAGAAATGAAATGAAATTAGATTTAATTTATTGTAATTAGAAGAAAGTGTAACGATGCAAAATGTTGGGGTATAATTTGTTTAACAATATAAATCATAATAAAAACAAAAGTTGTGTAGGGTGGGTTTAATAATTAATAGTGATAATAAATAAAGAGTGAAATCTGTTAGATAAACCATGACACAGCTGTGTGTCCATATTTGCAGGGTTTTTTTTTTTTTGGTTTTACTTAAATTTAACATTTTTTTTTAATTTTGTAATATTGTGTTTGTTTTATGGCTTAGTCAGAGGAAGGAGGACAATTTCCCCCCACTCCACCCACATAAGATTGGTGGACAGAAAGAGACAAAGCAACAACACATGGGTTGCTGCCTGGTCCATTCCTTCATGCCATTCTTTTGTATATGGCTGTAAAACTTTAGTGCTCTTCATCAGAACATTCTAGTTAGGCACTCTAATTCACAGTAATTTCAAGGCGGAATTTCAGAATAAGTTTTTCACCATAAATGTTTCTAAATTTGAGCATTTCAGCATGCACCATTGATAAGTGTGTGTGTGTGTGTGTGTGCAGGAGGCTGTGGTATCCAGTCCCCACATCCTCCCTTGGTGATGGGGCCTCACTGCTGGATATGACCAATGAACCAATTTCCCTCTAATTTGTCCCAACCAATGAGCAAAACAGTTGATGCTTTCTGTAAAATTGTTTTGAATTCAAAGCTGCTACACAGCAATATTTCACAGCAACACTTCAAAGCTATTGTATGGCAACATCAAAACTACTGTCTGGCAACAATAGAGCAACTGTGTGGCCACACAAGTGGGTAACTTAGAAAGAACATTGCTAGTGAGAATGATGGGTTTATACAAACTGGATGTATTTGACTATTTTTCCTTTAGCCAAATCCTCCATAACATATGTTGGCTTCTATGTCAAACTCCAGAATTGATTCCATTCAATAACCTCTACTAAAAAAGCATTTCTATTGGTTTGGTCATGCATTCTATCATGCACAAAGCAAATTTATTTTCAAAGTGGTTTCCCCTGAGTTACTCTAGGGATGGCATAAACAATGAAGTGGACATGTGGATTAGAACAATTTTAAATTAATATTTAGGCCTCATGTATATAATATCCATCATTAGAATTACAAGAGGTTCAGAATCAAGCTTTCACTTTATTTTTTACTAAAGAAATTTTAGCCTGACAGTGGTGTTTAGAACCCTCAAAGAAATGGAAAAAGATCAGTATTGTACGTCAATACTCATCTTTTTCCATTTCTTTGATGGTTCTAAACCCCACTATTAGGCTAAAATTTATTTTGTCATATATATAATAATAATAATAATAATTGTTTCTACTTTTGGCACAAGGCCAGCAATTCACCAGTGCATTACTGGTACTTTAGTTTATCGACCTTGTAAGGATGAAAGGTAAAGTTAACCTCAATGGGATTTGAACTAAGACCGTAAGGGGACTTAACTATGCTGGAAAGCATGGTGTCCAACCCTCTACTGATACTGCCAATAATAATAATAACATTAATAAAGATGCTGAATCTCTATTGTAACTACAAACTACGAATGCTGAGAGCTTTCTCCTACTTGCTCCTGTTTTTACAAAAACAATCTCTTCGAAATATATATGTATACATATATCATCATCATCATCATCATCATCATCATCATCGTTTAACGTCCATGTTCCACGCTTGCATGGGTTTAGATGGGATTTTTCCCACTTGAGGCAAGAGTGGTTGTCTTGCTCGCATAGGACTGTCTGGCGGGTTTTCCACAGCTGGATGCCCTTCCTAACACCAACCACATTTACAGTGTGGGACTGGGAGGTTTTACCGTGTTGCCTACATGGCCACATTACAGCGTGGACTGTGTGTTTTTTTGTCGTGACACCTACACGATCTCATTTGTTTCGGCCTGGATGTTGTGGCACCAACATAACTTTACATTGAAAGGGGCGGTGTGGATGGGGGGGGGGGGGTGTATTTTGTTTGAGATGCCTACTGACTGTAGTAGGTTTTACTTTGTATTTAGGTAAGGCGGGTCTTCTCTATTACTGAGTACTGCCAAAGATCTCGGTCCAGTGACATTGTCTTGGAGAGGTGTAAGTGTGTGAGGTCGGAATTTATCAGGTCGTCCCAGGTTTTTCTGGGTCTGCCTACTCCGTGGCTACCGTCTATCTTTATTGCCCTGCACTTTTTTATACAGCTGTCGTCTTTCATGCGCATCACGTGACCATACCAACGTAGCCTTCTCTCGAGTAAACAACATCTGATCCCTCTTGTTTCTAATTTTTCCCTTAGTTCGTTTATGCTTTGCCGTTCGCGTATATTACTGTTATACATATATATATACATACAGGGTGTCCCGAAAAATGTAAACATACTTTTATTACCTGTACAGGCAATATTTATTGGAATGCTGTTGAAGTGTGTATACATTTTTTGTGACACCCTGTAAATATATATATATGTTATAGTGCAACTTATCAGAGCAAATTGATCTAGACGAAATGCAGTTTGGGTTTGTGTCAGGTAAAAGTACCATAGACGCCCTTTTCCTTGTACAACAACTACAGAGAAGTACCTAGCTAAAAGTAAACCCCCTATACTTAGCTTTTGTTGACTTGGAGAAAGCATTTGACAGAGTCCCCATGACCATTATCTGGTGGGCCCTTAGAAAACTAGGGGTTGATGAATGGCTTGTGAGAGCTATACAAACCATGTATAAAGAAACAGTCAGCAAGGTTAGAATTAACAATGAATATAGTGAAGAATTTAGCGTAAAAGTTGGTGTTCATCAGGGCTCTATCCTTAGCCCCCTCCTGTTTATTATTGCCCTTCAGGCTATAACAGAGGAGTTCAAGACCGGCTGCCCATGGGAACTTCTCTATGCAGTTGATCTAACACTCATAGCTGAATTGATGGATGAACTAGAGAAGAAATTCCAAACATGGAAGCATGGCTTAGAATCAAAAGGCCTTAATGTTAACTTGTCTAAGACTAAAGTTCTAGTATGTAGGAAGAAAATAGGGCACAGGTCTCCTCTGGGAAATGGCCATGCTCAGTATGTAGGAAAGGAGTAGGCAGAAATAGCATTTTATGTCCCAAATGCAAAGTATTGGTGCATAAAAGATGTAGTGGGATCACAGGTAAGCTATCTAAGAACGTAGATTTTATATGTGGCTGGTGATCAGGTGTAATAAGTAGCAAGTGCCCACAAGATACTAGCTCCTTCTACTGCCCAGATGGTTCTATAGAAATAGTGGACACCTTCCGTTACCTGGGTGACAAAATCAGTAGTGGTGGAGATTGCTCCGAAAGTACAGTAGCTAGAGTCAGAACTGGATGGAAAAACTTCAGAGAGCTTATACCACTATTGGCTGCTAAAGGTTTCTCTCTAAAAATGAAAGGCAGACTGTATGATGCCTGCATACGAACAGCTATGTTACATGGCAGTGAGACATGGGCATTGTGTACAGAGGATCTGCACAGACTGGAGAGGAACGAAGCATGCATGCTCCGCTGGATGTGTAATAGTAATAAGTATAAATGAACTAAGATGCTGTTTACTCGAGAGAAGTCTACGTTGGTATGGTCACGTGATGTGCATGAAAGATGACAGCTGTATAAAAAAAGTGCAGGGCGATCAAAATTGACGGAAGTTATGGAGTAGGTAGACCCAGAAAAACCTGGGACGATTTGATAAATTCCGACCTTACACACTTACACCTCTCTAAGACAATGTCACTGGGCCAAGATCTTTGGCGCTACGCAGTAATACAGAAAACCCGCCTTGCCTAAGTACAAAGCAAAACCTACAGTCAGTAGGCACCTCTTAATCAAATATACACCCCCTTCTCACTACCCCAACTCCCCCACCCCCATCAACACCACCCCTTTCTCTGTAAAGTTATGTTGGTACCACAACATCCAGTCCTAAATAAATGAGGTTGTGTAGGTGTCACGACAAAAAATACACAGTCCACGCTGTAATGTGGCCGTGTAGGTAACATGGTAAAAACCTCCGAGTCCACACTGTAAACGTGGTTGGTGTTGGGAAGGTCATCCAGCCGTAGAAAACCTGCCACACAGTCCCATACAAGCGAGACAACCAATCTTGCCTCAAGTGGGACAATTCCCGTCTTAAACAATGATGATGATGATGATGATATATATATATATATATATAAACTTACCAAATACATTTGAATATATAAGCTGACCCTCAATTTTATGTCTTAGAAATGGGCAAAATTTAAACCCTTTTATAAGCTGAGGCTGCTAATCAACACATGTTTAAATGGTGTAGTTTTGAAATTCTTGTGAGTATAAAATATATTTATGAAGTTATTTTGATGTTTAGAATGTTTTAAGTATCGTTTAGGATATAGTTTTTGATTCACAACTGCATTACATAATGAGTTTCCATTACGTTAACTTTCAACAATTTTTGTTTACTTCTGACCACTCACATGCTAGGACTACTTTGAAAGTAAGAGATTGAATAAGAGAACGTTGTATAAAGGAACATACATAGATTATAAGAGGGAGGGAGGGACAGTAAGTGAGAGAGAAGAGAGGCAGGATGAGAAGGGAGGGAGAGAGCAAGAGCAAATAAATCAGAAGTAAGATTTCAATCTTATATGAGATTGAAAGTAAAGTAATATTAAGTTAGAGAAAAACGTGTGTGTGTATGGGATATTTATGTATTAAAAAGTTAAAATTAAATAAATCTGTTAAAAATATTTTCAAGGGAATGCATAAATAACACCAATGACAAAGTAAATGTAGAAAAACAGTGTTTCATAATCACTCCAGATATTTTAGCATTTTATTTATGTAGAATTTGAAATAGTGAAAATTGTTAAAATATTGACCTCGGATATAAGCACCCCACTTCTATTTCACACTTGATTTTTTTTTTGTCACATATTCCTCAGCTTATATTTGAGTATATACGGTAAGATTTGTTATGTTCCAAACACCAAATTATTTTACTAAATGCTTCCAAATTCTTGATTATTTTCAAAATGATTTGATAATCAAAGACACATATGTTTTTAATTAGAAATATGGTAATAAAGGAGTTAAGTTGGTATTTGGAACATCACTTAATAAGGGTTCTTATATAAAATTATGATGAATGTTTTTTTAGATATTATAGACACTTCAAAACAAACAGTTTTGATCACAAAACCAGGGGCAGTTTTATGCAACTTGGTTTGAAAACATTTTTCATAAAAATTTTGATGGACGGTTTTTAAATAAATATGAACATTTTAAAGCAAGCAGTTTTGTATCATAGAACCCATGACAGTTTTAGGCAGTTTGCTATCAAAGGTGTTAATAATGAGAAGGTTGGTTATATTACCTAATCCCTCCAAATTCTTAAATATTTTCGAAATGACTTGAAAGTCACAGGCATTAGGAATATGGCAATCAAAGAGTTAATGTTGTATTAGCATTGTTTTGCTTTTATAAATATCTATTTCATTTGTTGTTCATCTAATTAAAGTCCATTGGAAATGTGTGTGATGATGATGATGATGATGATATATGTTTGTTTCTGTCTGCACTAATATTTTCTTTAATATGTTTTCAGGTTTGTTTGAAATATACCCCTCAGACAATACACTGATTTTTCTGTAATTATAATAAAGAAAAATCATAGTTCCCATGGAAGAAGTTACAAACAATATCTGTATATACAAAGCTGAAGTTTTCTCTGTGTGTGTGTGTGGACAATTTTTTATGAGGCCTCATATATTCTAAACCATTCATGCGATTCTTTGAAATTTTTTACAGAGCTTCTCCTTGCACAAAACCTGTACATGATCTACAAAGGCTTTCAAAAATCGATATTGGGGCCTTTGGAGACATTAAAAAAGTTTCGGTTATTTGTGTCAATTTTCTTGATTAAGTAAGACAAAAGTTATCTTTCGTCAATACAATAGGAACTCATTTTTGATGTTGTCAAAAATTTTGTTTTGGGATTTTGATTATTACAATTCAGCTCATTCGGATTTTACTTTACTCTTTGTACTTGAAACAAAAGGTACGCTTCCTTGAGACTAACAATATCATTTTGTATATTTCACAACCAGCAATTTCTAACAGATTACTAAGTTAAGTTATAGATTTGACATTGTATAATTTAGCGTTTCAAGCTTGGTGTTAATACATTAAGTGATGTCATAACAGACCTTCCCATGGTACCAAATGGATCACCTGCTGATGAAGTGGACGCCTGCTTAAAAAAGTCCTATTTTTGGCAGTTTGTTGAGGTACAAAAACTAACAATTAATATGCGATCGCTATTACAAACTGGTCGTCCGTCTACGCCATTTTCCACTCAACTCGAAATCGGTGATGGTCAACTTGAGTCTGATGACAATGGATACATTGACACTTCTAGCATTGGCCGCTCATTCTCAACGCCCGATGACTTATGTTCTTAAGTTTATCCAAATCTTTCAACTGAATTCATGAATCCTGATTGGCTTTGTGAGAGGGCTATTCTTGCACCCACAAATGCTGCTGTTAAGCTGATCAATCACGAAGTAGTTGGTCAGTTGCCCGCTATTCAATGCTGTTACAAGTCAGTTGACACTGTTACAGACTTTAATCAAGTGACCAACTTTCCAACAGAGTTTCTTAACTCTCGGGATCCTCCAGGACGACCTCCTCACGAGTTGTATCTAAAAGTTGGAGCTCCTGTTATCCTGCTACGTAATTTAACCCCCCCCCCTCTTTCTTTGTAATGGAACAAGGCTGGTGGTAAAGCAACTGATGAACCTTGTAATTGAGGCAGAAATAATCACAGGACCCGGGCGAAATGAATCTGTTTTTATTCTCAAAATTCCTTTAACTCTTCTGATTGTCCATTTCTCATGAAAAGGTTACAATTCCCACTCAAGCTTAATTTTGCAATGACCATAAACAAATCTCAAGGCCAATCTCTTAAAGTTGTTGGTCTGGATCTTCGAACCCATTGCTTTTCACATGGTCAGTTTTACGTTGGCTGTTCTCGAGTTGGTAATCCTGACAACCTATTTATTTATGCTCCTGACAGGAAAACCAAAAATGTTGTGTTCAATAATCCAAAAGACAATGAGTGCTCCCACCCAACATCCACCTCTTTTTATAACGATTTGCTCATCCATCAGTTCCCCCCTGTTATGTCCAATCTGTATTGTTATTCCAACCTATGTACATAATTGTTTCTACTTTTGGCACAAGGCCAGCAATTACCCAGTGTATTACTAGTACTTTATTTTATCGACCCCGTAAGGATGAAAGGCAAAGTTAACCTCGGCAGGATTTGAACTCAGACCGTAAAGGGACGTAACTATGCTCGAAAGATGGCGTCCGACCCTCTACCAATACTGCCAATCCACTGCCCTATGTACATAATAGTGTCTATTATTCACTTCACTTCTCTATTTCATGATGCGCTTTTACTGTTGTCAAAAAAATTTATACCTAGACTGGATTTCTGTTGTTACATGGTATAACGGATGACACCGAGCTCACATATTAATTATTTCACTGGAATGGTGCCTAAGGTTTTCATGTTTACATAAAGTACGTTTTTCTTCTATGTATTCAAATTTACTTTAGCTAGTATATATATAAGTGTGTGTGAGTGTGGTGATGTCAAGTATAAAAATTATTTGTGAATCCAGACTGCTATGTATTTGATGCTGATAGTATTATAGAATTACCAATCTAATTTTTTTTTCCATGCTGGGTGATATGTGGTATGGTTGTTAAAAATGAGTTATAGATAATTTTTTCTCATTTTTTATAGCATTAACCCTTTCCTTATCTTTCTGATGAAAGACATTACCTATGATTTTCAAAAACATTTGAAAATAATCAAGGATTCAAATGAACTTAGTAATATAACTAACTTTCTTATTATTGAACTGGTGGTTGGAACATAACACAGTTTCTTGCATATAATTATAATGGATGGTCTTTAGATAAATATAAATACTTTAAACATTTTTAGAGGATTTGGTATCTAAAAGGTTAAGCTATAGTGAAATCCATTTTACCTATGATACCTAATATTGACAACAAAGTGTATTTATTGGTAGACTGGTGTTGGACTGAGCCAGTTCAATTTGGTACCTGTTACTATTATCCAGCTGCTTTGGAACCTGGGCAACATTAATCTGGTACCTATTACTAATATCTAGGTGTACTGATTAATGAACTGTGGTGTGAGATTGGACTATATTGATCTGGTACCTATTACTGACACCTAGCTGTACTGATTAATGAACTGTGGTGTGAGATTGGACTATATTGATCTGGTACCTATTACTGACACCTAGCTGTACTGATTGATGAATTGTGGTATGAGATTGAACTATATTGATCTGGTACCTATTACTGACACCTAGCTGTACTGATTGATGAATTGTGGTGTGAGATTGAACTATATTGATCTGGTACCTATTACTGACACCTAGCTGTACTGATTGATGAACTGTGGTGTGAGATTGAACTATATTGATCTGGTACCTATTACTGACACCTAGCTGTACTAATTAATGAACTGTAGTCTGAGATTGAACTATATTGATCTGGTACCTATTACTGACACCTAGCTGTACTGATTGATGAACTGTGGTGTGAGATTGAACTATATTGATCTGGTACCTATTACTGACACCTAGCTGTACTGATTGATGAACTGTGGTGTGAGATTGGAACTATATTGATCTGGTACCTATTACTGACACCTAGCTGTACTGATTAATGAACTGTGGTATGAGATTGGAACTATATTGATCTGGTACTTATTACTGACACCTAGCTGTACTGATTAATGAACTGTGGTGTGAGATTGAACTATATTGATCTGGTACCTATTACTGACACCTAGCTGTACTGATTGATGAACTGTGGCGTGAGATTGAACTATATTGATCTGGTACCTATTACTGACACCTAGCTGTACTGATTAATGAACTGTGGTGTGAGATTGGAACTATATTGATCTGGTACCTATTACTGACACCTAGCTGTACTGATTGATGAACTGTGGCGTGAGATTGAACTATATTGATCTGGTACCTATTACTGACACCTAGGTGTACTGATTGGTGAACTGAGGTGTGAGATTGAATTATATTGATCTGGTACCTATTACTGACACCTAGCTGTACTGATTGATGAACTGTGGTGTGAGATTGAACTATATTGATCTGGTACCTATTACTGACACCTAGCTGTACTGATTGATGAACTGTGGTGTGAGATTGAACTATATTGATCTGGTACCTATTACTGATATATATAGCTGTATTGATTGGTTGACTCTGATGTGAGACTGAACTATATTGATCTAGTATCTATTACTGACACCTAGGTGTATTGATTGGTGAACTGTGGTGTGAGATTGAACTATATTGATCTGGTACCTATTACTGACACCTAGGTGTACTGATTGGTGAACTGAGGTGTGAGATTGAATTATATTGATCTGGTACCTATTACTGACACCTAGCTGTACTGATTGATGAACTGTGGTGTGAGATTGGACTATATTGATCTGGTACCTATTACTGACACCTAGCTGTACTGATTGATGAACTGTGGTGTGAGATTGAACTATATTGATCTGGTACCTATTACTGACACCTAGGTGTACTGATTGATGAACTGTGGTGTGAGATTGAAGTATATTGATCTGGTACCTGTTACTGACACCTAGCTGTACTAATTGATGAACTGTGGTGTGAGATTGGACTATATTGATCTGGTACCTATTACTGACACCTAGCTGTACTGATTGATGAACTGTGGTGTGAGATTGAACTATATTGATCTGGTACCTGTTACTGACACCTAGCTGTACTGATTGATGAACTGTGGTGTGAGATTGGAACTATATTGATCTGGTACCTGTTACTGACACCTAGGTGTACTGATTGATGAACTGTGGTGTGAGATTGAACTATATTGATCTGGTACCTATTACTGACACCTAGCTGTACTGATTGATGAACTGTGGTGTGAGATTGGAACTATATTGATCTGGTACCTATTACTGACACCTAGGTGTACTGATTGATGAACTGTGGTCTGAGATTGAACTATATTGATCTGGTACCTATTACTGACACCTAGCTGTACTGATTGATGAACTGTGGTGTGAGATTGGAACTATATTGATCTGGTACCTGTTACTGACACCTAGCTGTACTGATTGATGAACTGTGGTGTGAGATTGGAACTATATTGATCTGGTACCTGTTACTGACACCTAGCTGTACTGATTGATGAACTGTGGTGTGAGATTGAACTATATTGATTTGGTACCTATTACTGACACCTAGCTGTACTGATTGATGAACTGTGGTGTGAGATTGAACTATATTGATCTGGTACCTATTACTGACACCTAGGTGTACTGATTGATGAACTGTGGTGTGAGATTGGAACTATATTGATCTGGTACCTATTACTGACACCTAGCTGTACTGATTGATGAACTATGGTGTGAGATTGGAACTATATTGATCTGGGACCTATTACTGACCCCTAGCTGTACTGATTGATGAACTGTGGTGTGAGATTGGAACTATATTGATCTGGTACCTATTACTGACACCTAGCTGTACTGATTGATGAACTGTGGTGTGAGATTGAACTATATTGATCTGGTACCTATTACTGACTCCTAGCTGTACTGATTGATGAACTGTGGTGTGAGATTGAACTATATTGATCTGGTACCTATTACTGACACCTAGCTGTACTGATTGATGAACTGTGGTGTGAGATTGAACTATATTGATCTGGTACCTATTACTGACACCTAGGTGTACTGATTGATGAACTGTGGTGTGAGATTGAACTATATTGATCTGGTACCTATTACTGACACCTAGGTGTACTGATTGATGAACTGTGGTGTGAGATTGAACTATATTGATCTGGTACCTATTACTGACACCTAGGTGTACTGATTGATGAACTGTGGTGTGAGATTGAACTATATTGATCTGGTACCTATTACTGACACCTAGCTGTACTGATTGATGAACTGTGGTGTGAGATTGGGACTATATTGATTTGGTACCTATTACTGACACCTAGCTGTACTGATTGATGAACTGTGGTGTGAGATTGAACTATATTGATCTGGTACCTATTACTGACACCTAGCTGTACTGATTGATGAACTGTGGTGTGAGATTGGACTATATTGATCTGGTACCTATTACTGACTCCTAGCTGTACTGATTGATGAACTGTGGTGTGAGATTGAACTATATTGATTTGGTACCTATTACTGACACCTAGCTGTACTGATTGATGAACTGTGGTGTGAGATTGAACT
This sequence comes from Eledone cirrhosa, assembly GCA_964016885.1. Taxonomy (NCBI): domain Eukaryota; kingdom Metazoa; phylum Mollusca; class Cephalopoda; order Octopoda; family Eledonidae; genus Eledone; species Eledone cirrhosa. The sequence goes on along the minus strand of OZ024743.1, from coordinate 355,968,487 downwards.
ATATTGATCTGGTACCTATTACTGACACCTAGCTGTACTAATTGATGAACTGTGGTGTGAGATTGAACTATATTTATCTGGTACCTATTACTGATATATATAGCTGTATTGATTGGTTGACTCTGATGTGAGACTGAACTATATTGATCTAGTATCTATTACTGACACCTAGCTGTACTAATTGATGAACTGTGGTGTGAGATTGAACTATATTTATCTGGTACCTATTACTGACACCTAGCTGTACTGATTGATGAACTGTGGTGTGAGATTGGAACTATATTGATCTGGTACCTATTACTGACACCCAGGTGTACTGATTGATGAACTGTGGTGTGAGATTGAACTATATTGATCTGGTACCTATTACTGACACCTAGCTGTACTGATTGATGAACTGTGGTGTGAGATTGGGACTATATTGATCTGGTACCTATTACTGACACCTAGCTGTACTGATTGATGAACTGTGGTGTGAGATTGAACTATATTGATCTGGTACCTATTACTGACACCTAGCTGTACTGATTGATGAACTGTGGTGTGAGATTTGAACTATATTGATCTGGTACCTATTACTGACACCTAGCTGTACTGATTGATGAACTGTGGTGTGAGATTGAACTATATTGATCTGGTACCTATTACTGACACCTAGCTGTACTGATTGATGAACTGTGGTGTGAGATTGGAACTATATTGATCTGGTACCTATTACTGACACCTAGCTGTACTGATTGATGAACTGTGGTGTGAGATTGGACTATATTGATCTGGTACCTATTACTGACACCTAGCTGTACTGATTGATGAACTGTGGTGTGAGATTGGGACTATATTGATCTGGTACCTATTACTGACACCTAGCTGTACTGATTGATGAACTGTGGTGTGAGATGGAACTATATTGATCTGGTACCTATTACTGATATATATAGCTGTATTGATTGGTTGACTCTGATGTGAGACTGAACTATATTGATCTACTATTTATTACTGACACCTAGGTGTATTGATTGGTGGACTGTAGTGTGAGATTGAACTATATTGATCCGGTACCTGTTACTGACACCTAGGTGTACTCATTGGTGAACTGTGGTGTGGGATTAAACCACATTGATCTGTTTGCTGTTTATGCCATCTCAGGAACATCTTAGATGCGAATGCATCATGGATGAGTTCATATCATGGGCAGGTGAGTGTGTTGCCAAACCAATGGAGGCACCTTTTGAGTGGGATGTAGGTGTTGTTAGAGGTTATCAATCTGACATCATCAAGGAATTTGGCACAAAATCCAGTGTATGGACATGGAGGATTCAGTGAAGGGAAAAGTGGTAAAAAGTTTTGATTGATCTCAGACCTATTTCTGACAGCTAGTTGTATTCAGATGACATAGAATATTGTATTTTACTTTGGAACCTGACAAAATGCCAGGAACACATTTGAATTCCTGATTCATGGTCACATAGTTTTATGTATTCTTCTCCTTGGTAGTGGGGCTTCTGTTTTCTCTTGGTGTAGGTGTGTGCTTGTGTCTCAGTAACATCTTTGTGTTTATTTATGGGATCCTATATGCATAGACACATGTACACACACACACGCACACACACACACACTCTCTCTCTCTCTCTCTCTCTCTCTCTCTCTCTCTCTCTCTCTCTCTCTCTCTCTGTCTCTCTCTCTCTCCAACTGAGCATTACTGGCAAGCAATGGGCAAATAAAGAGTTGACATAAAATGTCTACCTCCTTCTGGGATTGAACTTCAATGTGTTAGCTCTGTAGCCAGCTTAGCTTGCTGATTGGTATTCCATGCATCACATTATCTTCTGCACCTTCCACCACCGCCATGTTGGTGACAGGTGTAAAAAGAGAAGAAAAATAATAAAGTAGTCAGCAATATATATATATATATATATATATATATATATATATAGTTAACTACTTTGTATGTGTGTAAATATATATATACTCACACACACTCACACACATACACATATATGTGCATGTGTGTACCCAAGGTAGCCTAACGAGAAACGTCTTCATGCAATAGTTTTGATTGGTCAATCACAGAATAGATGCCACTGTTTGATTGGTCAAGTCAATGCAGCAGATGTGTGTGCTGCCAGGTAAAAACCTTCCAGAAATGCTGCCATAAAGAATAATTATGATGACAAGCCTGTTGACATTGACTTGCCTGACGTCTCTGCCAGCACTCTGGCCATCACCACCACCACCATCTTGAAACACCTTGTCCCAGTGCTACCTTATAGTTTACAGTCCTGTCGGTCTCAAATGTGTCAGCCACTTAACAGAACTTCTTAATCTTTCTGTGATTTGTGAGATTCAGTGGAAAGGTTATTCCAGGAATTTTGTCATAAGAGATGGCATAAACTAGCAGCAAAACCACCAAGTGATTGGTGCATGTGTATGTGTGTGTGTATATATACACATATATAAATCTCTCTCTCTCTCTCTATATATATATATATATATATATATATATCTGTGTGTGTGGAAGGGCTGTCAAGTGTTTATTATCAAAGTACTGATTGGGTTGAGATAAGCACAATAATAAAACCTGATGCAACTGCTGTTGTCTTCCAACGCTCACCCTACCCCTGTCTTTTTTAAAATAAACTGACTTGTTCCCAGTTGGTTGGATGGATGTTATGTTGTAACAGTATAAGTGACAGTTTCAAATCATCATCATCATTGTTATTTTTGAGAAATAGTTGCTAAAAATGGAATGGCTTTGTTCAGTTTAAATCAAACACCATGATTGGTTAAAAACCAGAGCATTAACAGTCAAATCTGATTTTTAAAAAAAGTGACTATCAATACATCCAAGGGGATGACATCCCCCTTCAAGGGACATAATTTCATTTTTATGTTCATTTCTAAAGTGGTCTCCCTTGAATTATTAACAATCATCATCATTATCATCATCATGCATTGATTTAACATCATTAAGTTAGCTTTTCCCAAGTCAGCATAATGGTGAATTAACAGAATTGGTAAAAACAGCAAACAAATGCCTTGTGGTATTTAATTAGTTTCCTCACTATGTTCCAATCCTGATGGGATCAACCTTGTGCTCTCTATTTTTTTTTTTGGGGGGGGGGGGGGATAAAGTGAGTGCCAGTTGGGTACTGAGATTGATTAAACCGACTGCACGTCATCTCTCTCGCCCCTCTAAATTTAAGGTCTCCTGTGTTAGAAATCACATTCATTATTGCTGCTATTATCAGCTCTAATGATGTTGCTAAAGACTGGATTTAGATTTGTTTATACCACATTCAGTTGTTGATGTCAGCTATCAATTTATCTCAATCCTTCCTCTTTAAACCTCACCTTGCAGACTAAAAGCAGCAGGAAGATAAATAACACGCTATAAAATAGTATTGTAAAACCAGGAGCAGTTTCAGATGATCTGGTATTAAAAGGTTTAACGCTTTTCATACCAATTTGCCTCAAAACGCTCCTGGTTCTATGGAACAAATCCTCCTATTTTAAAGGGTTCTTATTTAAATTTTCCAACATAATTTTATATGAGAATTTTTCATTGCTAGACATATCTTAAAGATTAATAATTTTAGTAAATCCCTCCACATTCTTCATTAATTAATTCAGACAGATAGTGTATTTTATTAGAAACTAGCGGCATGGCCCGGCGTTGCTTGGGATTTGCTCTAGGGTTCTTATATATTTGATATATATTTATCCTTATCGAGCCTCATGAAATAAATACGTTTGTTTATATTTTGTTATTGTGTATGCAAAAATATCTGTACACGAATATATCATCATCATCATCATCATCATCAACGTTTAACGTCCGTGTTCCACGCTTGCATGGGTTTGGACGGGGGTAGTCCCACTTGAGGCAAGAGTGATTGTCTTGCTCGCATAGGACTGTCTGGCAGGTTTTCTACAGTTGGATGCCCTTCCTAACACCAACCACATTTACAGTGTGGGTCTGGGAGGTTTTTACCGTGTTGCCTACACGGCCACATTACAGCGTGGACTGTGTGTTTTTTGTCGTGACACCTACACGATCTCATTTGTTTCGGCCTGGATGGCGCGGCACCAACATAACTTTACATAGAACGGGGTGGTGTGGATGGGGTGGGGGTGGTGGCGGGACGGGGTGTATTTTGTTAGAGATGCCTACTGGCAAGGCGGGTCTTCTCTGTTACTGAGTACCGCCAGAGGTCACGGTCCAGTGACATTGTCTTGGAGAGGTGTAAGTGTGTGAGGTCGGAGTTTATCAGCTCATCCCATGTTTTTCTAGGTCTGCCTATTCCGTGGCTACCGTCTATCTTTATTGCCCTGCACTTTGTAATACAGCTATCGACTTTCATGCGCATCACGTGTCCATACCAACGCAGCCTTCTCTCGAGTAAACAACATCTGATCCCTCTTATCTCTAATTTTTTCCTTAGTTCGTTTATGCTTTGCCGTTCACGTATATTACTGTTACACATCCAGCGGAGCATGCAAGCTTCGTTCCTCTCTAGTCTGCGTATATCCTCTGCACACAATGCCCAGGTCTCACTACCATGCAACATTGCTGTTCGTATGCAGGCATCGTACAACCTGCCTTTCATTTTTAGAGAGAACCCTTTAGCAGCTAATAGTGGTATAAGCTCTCTGAACTTTTTCCAACCAGTTCTGACTCTAGCTACAGTACTTTCAGAGCACCCTCCCCCACTGCTGATTTTATCGCCCAGGTAACGGAAGCTGTCCACTATTTCTATAGAACCCTCTGAGCAATTGAAAGAGCTAGTATTTTGTGGGCACTTGCTGCTACTTATTGCACCAGAACACCGGCCACATGTAAAGTCTATGTTCTTAGTTAGCTTACCTGTGATCCCACTACATATAATTATATATATACAGGGTGCGGACGATATTTGTTCGCAAGATTACTGTCTAGGAAAAAGTAACACAGTAGTTTTATTTTTTAAGGTATATTTATCAAACTTGGGTCAGTTTGTCTTCATGACTTGTTCTTCCGATCTCACTCGATAAACCCGCCATTGGCTTTGATGACGGCCTCGAGGCGGCCTCGGAACCGGCTGCAGGCCTTCGTCACTGTCCCCCGACTTAGGCCCCTAAAGGCACTTGTGATCCTGGCCTTCAGATCGTCTTTCGTATTGCAGCTAGATCTGTTGGTGTCTCGTTCCACTGCGCCCCACACAAAGAAGTCAAGGGGGTTGCAGTCAGGCGAGCTGGGAGGCCAGATGTTAGATGAAGTGTGGTCGACGAAGTTATCTGACAGCCAGGCTTGCGTCTTTTGGCTGGTATGGCAGGCGCTGAGTCTTGCTGCCACACGTACAGCCTACCTGCAGCTACTTGGTCGATCCGGGGCTTTACTACCTCGCTCAGAACGCGGATGTAGCCATCGGTGTTCAGCTTGAGGCCCTCAGGGAAGAAGTGAGGTGGCATGACATCACCTTGACTGCTGACAACACCTAAGACCAATGTTGTCGCTGGAAACTTTGTCTGCATGACTCTGAGCACATCTTTGGATGAGACAGCGAGCCACCTGTTGTTCTGGGAGTTGATCTTCTGGTCTTGGCAGAAGTTTTTCTCGTCCGAGAAAAACCACAGCATGTCTGACTCCAGTGGGTGTTTCAACTTGTTGATCTGCTTCTTTGCGTGCTTCAGTCGCTTTTCTTGCATCGCCTTTCTTGCATCGCCTTTGACAGAAATTGTCCTTTCCTCATCTTGTATGAAATGTAGCGAATGTCTTCATGTACCACTAGCCTAATGAGCTTTTCATCCACGCCTTTCTCCCTTGCAATGGCATGCATCGACTTGCTAGGTTCATTGTTGATGATATCCTGAACTTCAGCGACGAACTCGGGCGTTCTGAAGGCGTCAGATCATCGATCATGTATTTTCCTCTCTGATGTTTCTTCGTAGTCGAATCCTGAATCTTCCAATTCCTTTCTGACATTTTCCACCATTCTCCTGCTGACACTGAGAAAGTCTGAAATTTCCTTATTTGTCCTCCCGGTGCGGATTCCAAGAAGAACTCTGTGTCTCTTCCACAAATTTGGAGAATCAAAATTATTCATAATCAATTATTCTGAAAATAAATAATGGAAATATAGTCACTGTTTTTATGAAGACAAGAGTGACAACGGAAGTAAAAAAAATTTGCATAAAATTAGCAGTTGAATATATGTATATATATATTAAAATAACATATTAAAGTTTAAGCAAAGAATCACTGCTTTAAGCCTTAACGGGATCTTCTGAAACTAAAAAAAATCAATCTGTGAACGCAGAAGTAAATATTTCGAAAAACATTACACACTATATATATATACACACACACACTATATATACATATATACACACACACATATAGCGTCATAATGTCGTAATGCAGCCAGCCAGACATACAGACAGATATTATAAGGGCGCAGCGTTATATCTATGTATCTATCTAAAAAGAAAGACTAAGAATTATGGAGAGTGATCGCTAAATCGACTAATGCGGTCCCTAGGGCATTGAAAATTTGAAATTTTTTTGCTCAAAACACTCACTGGACCATAAGTATTACATGTGTAAAGTTTGAAAACAATCGGTTGGGTGGTTCTCGAGTTTTAGGGAGTCAGACAGACAGACAGACAGACATTCTCTGTTTTAGATATATAGATAGATATGGTAATGACAGTTTTAAGTATGTATGATATTGTTCATGGTAAATTCCAATGTTTCAGGCTCAGGTCCTTCATTAGTGAGAGTGAGAGAGAGAGAGAAAAGGGAGACTTTATGTAAAGATCTGAAAAAAAGGAAGGTATGGTTGAGACTGTAGTTCCTTTGATCCTTTAATTCCTACCTACCGCCATCTCTCAACATTGAATTCTTGATTCTGGTCAATGAATCTATCATTCAGACACCTTACATTCTCTCTCTCTCTCTTACCCAGGTTTATATATTGCTTTTCTTTCTCTTTCTTTGTTGCTCTCTCTCTCTCTCTTACCCAGGTTTATATATTGCTTTTCTTTCTCTTTCTTTGTTGCTCTCTCTCTCTCTCTCTCTCTCTCTCTCTCTCTCTCTCTCTCTCTCTCTCTCTCTCTCTCTCTCTCTCTCTCACTCTCTTACTTCCCTTCTCTTCCAGACTTGCACATTATCTTCTCTACCTTTCTTTATCCCACTCTCTGCCTTATTCTCACTCTTCCCTCTCTCTTTCTCTCTCTCTAAAACTTACACACAATACTTACCCCCTCTCTCTTTCTTTCTCTCACTCTCTCCTTTCCCTTCCCTTCTTTATCTTCTCTCCTTTCTCTTCCCTTCTTTCTTTTCTCTCCTCTTTCTAATACATTTTACCTTTCTTTCTCTTTTCCTTCTCTCTCCAAGTCCATCTTCTCTGTCTCCCCCCCCCCCCTCTCTCTCTCTCTCCCTCTCTCTCTTTCTCTCTCTGTTAGACTTATTCAATACTTCCCCTTCACCTCTCTCTCCCTCCACCCAGTCTTCACTTTGTGAGTTGTGAATTGTAAAGATCCAAACCATCCACTTCTGGAAAGTTCTTTCCATAATATGTTAGTTCGTGTTAAATGTAGATCAATGTAAACTTGTCAGTTAGACTGTTGTTGTTGAACTTGTCTACCCCAGGGTGTCTTCACTTTCTTCACACACACACACACACACACAGATGTACATAGGCATAAACACACACACATACACACATTCAGCCACATGAATACTATGCACACACAAACACGTGCACACACAAACACAGATGTACATAGGCACACACACACACACACACACACACACACACACACACACACACACACACACACACACACACACACATAAACAAACAAAAGTGCACATGAACATAGGCACATACATACACAAAACTCACACATGTACACACAATCAGACATGCACAAAATGCTACATGCACATGCAATACAGATGCATATACACACAGTGAGATATGCCAGAAGATATATGCATACATGCTTATATATGCATTTGCTGCAGAGGAGGTAGTAGAGGTGGTGGTGGTGGGGGGGGGGGAACAGTTATGATAGAGTTTGGCAAGAATGAGGTGGGCAAATTCCCAGTTCCTTCCCTTTTGAAGTATTTAACATTGAAATGTTTGGAAAACTCCGAAATTTTGCAGCAAATGATGTTCCACAGGTCCTACTTGTCCACAGCGTGTGTGTGTGTGTCTAAACTGTGTAGTTATGGCAATAAAAGAAATTGTGTGTGAGTGCAGGTACTATAGCAATGAGTTAAATAGTGTGTCTGTATGGGTGCTAGCTGTATGGTTATGTCCACAAGAGAGTTTGTATATTTGTGTGTGAATTTGTGTAAGCAATATAATTATGACATTGAGAGTGTGTGAAAAAATGGCTGTATGTATGTGTGTGTGTGTATGTATGCATGTCTGTATGGGTGCTAGCTGTATGGTTATGTATCAGAGAGAGAGAGAGTGTGTGTGTGTGTGAGAATGTGTGTCTGTATGTCTGTGTGTGTATGCATGTCTGTATGGGTGCAAGCTGTATGGTTATGTCATTAAAAGGGAGGGAGGGAGTGTGTGTGTGTATTTGTGTGTATGTATGTATGCATGTCTGTATGGGTGCAAGCTGTGTGGTTATGGGACTAACAGAAAAAGAGAGAGAGATAGTGCGTGTGTGTGGTGGCAGAAATGAAAGAAGTTAACAGAGGAGGATATCAGACAAGATGGAGTCCAAAATAAGAAAAGAATGTTTGTAAATAGAATGGAAGTGTGTGTGTGTGTGGTGGGGTCATGTTTTTGTTGCTAGGGACTGGTTGTCATGCAGTTATGTGGTGGCTGGCCCTTCTAAGTACTTAGCGTTGGAAAAGCCCAATACTTTCTTTATGTCACCCGACCCCCACCCGACCTCTCTTCATCAGCTTGGTGAATTGTGTAAGACCAGCAGGTGTGTATTAATACCTGCGCTACAGACTTGGGAAGAAATTGCATAAATCTGTGTAGAGATGACATTAAGAATCACCTGTTAAAATCAGTTGTTGTGCACGTTTGACTGAAACAACAACAGCGACAGCAGTAGCAGTGACAATTGCAGAAGGAGAAGCAGCGACAGCTGCAGCAGCTCTTCTGTGACACATACACACACACACACATCCATATATTGAAGATTTGAAGAATTCATCAAACGAAATGTTAGGATGCATTGATTATTTTGAGTAAACAAACATGGTGGATTTAATGAAAAGTGGAAGAAAATAGAGGGAGAAGGGAAAAGGAATGATAGGGGGAATTGCTTTCTCAGTAGTCTTAACATACAGCTGTGTATGTATACATGTATATGTGTGTGTATATACATATAGTTTATTGAGGCTGATGTGTATGTATGTATGTATATATATATATATGTACAATGTACAAATATATATGTGGAGGCATGTGTCCTAGTGGTAAGAGTGTTGGACTTACGATCATAACATTGTGGGTTCGATTCCTGGGTTGTGTGTTGTGTTCTTGAGCGAAATACTTCATTTCACGTTGCTCCAGTATACTCAGCTGAAAATGAGTCCCAGCAATAGCTGGAGGTTTAACCCTGCGATGGACTGGTGTCCTGTCCAGTGGGGAGTCTTGTACTCTCAGTCGCTTCACACTATGAAACCGGGATATGCACCGGCCTAATGAGCCTTCTGGCTTAAGACAGACTTTAGACTTAGACATATATATATATATATATGTTGTTATACTTGGGGAGGGTCATATTTGTGTAATATTGCCAGAATTAATAACAGAACACACTCACTGTTTGGTTGGTTTTCGCTTCTCGCTTCTGTGTATATAAATGGACGTTAAATGATGATGATGATGATACACACATATATATATATATTTACACACACATTATGTAGTTTAAGGTTGATCCAGTAGCCTATTATTACACTATAGTTTCCAGAACATTGAATCATTCCAGAGTTCCGGGCTCTTGGATCAGCTGTAATGAATTATTAATGTCTACTATGGTATTGAGTACTCATTTTCATGTTCACAAATACAAAAGGATATGTCTGTGTATGTGGTGATAAAACGGAGACAATATATGGTGTGAGAGACTCTTCACTTTGGACAAGCATGTTGCAACCTCTGTAATGCTGATGCCATCATAAAATGCATCCATTACACTCTATAAAATGGTAGTGTTGGTGCTATGAAAAAATCCACTTAGTACACCCTGTAATGTGATTGGCATCATATTGGACATCCAGTCATAGAAAATGTCAAATATGGAACTCACGAGCAAGAGAATGTCACTCCAACTCGTCTAGTTCAACCCATGCCAGTGTGAAAAGTTGATGTAAAATGATGATAAAATATATATATATATTTGTCGAGAGGACTCCCTAATTGAATCAAGGGCACAACAACCTCTCTAGTGCTTGTAATCTACACAGTAAATGCTCCCAATATACCCTGTTAGGTGGTTAATAATAGAAAGGGCACCTAGCCATAAAAAGTGAGTTAAGAGAGTAACTCTTGAGGTCCCCCACTATCTTAGAGTATTGGTGTTGTAAGAGTGAATATCCTTGCTATGTTAGGTGTGTGCTCCACACCCACAGAAGATGATAAATTATGAAACACATTAAGCTCCCTCAGTAATGAAAATGATATGAAATGTACAGCTCACACATATATTAGTTTAGCTGGACTCCTACAATCTTGCATCTCAGGAGTTTTCTTGGGACACCATTCCTATCATGGCAGGCAATGTGAAAAAAAGAAGTGTCTTGCTTTATTTCAAGAACACATTGCAGCACCCAGTATAGGTATCAAACCCATGACCTTATGGGAGTCCAACACCGTACCTACTAGGCTACACATTCATGGGTCATAATGTGGAAGTTATTTTTCTGTCTTCTGTTGTAAAATATTGTTACATTTGTTCATAGATAGCACTGCACATCCTACAGCTAGTTGTATCAGGTTATGTATTAGATGGATGGCAGGATAATGAGATGAAAGAGTGACAAAAATATGTACTGAAAGCAAGCAGCATTTCGCCTGTATATATTCACTTTATTATTATCTTTTACACCCCTCTCTAAGAAATATATATATACCCATTCTCTCTAGCTCTTCCCATTAACTAGCCAGCCCCATAATTCACTTACTATTCTAATTAATTCACCTCTTCCTCTCGCTGCTTCTTTCTATCTATAGTCAATCTTTTACTTATATTAAACTTAGTTACTCTTTCATTATTCACTTTCACATTGCAGTCTAATAAACTCTACATTTTCCTGGTGAGAAATTGTCTGTATAAATTTGTTGAAAATTTATTAACTGAAGCTGATTTTCTTTATAATAATTCTGTTCTTGCTGCATCGTGATACAATCTGGTCATAATTTGCTTTCAAATCTAATAATATACATTCAGAAACAAAGATACATCAGGTTGAAGTAACTTAAAGTTTAGTTTATATGAAGCATTGTGAAATATGTAGCTAGGATTGTTTAGGAAAGCTAGTATAATGTTAGAAATAAACTAGAACAGCATAAAGTAACAAGAACAAAACAATTTACACTTTTACCTCATATTTCATTATATTTTGAGATTAGAACCCCTTTTTCAAAAGAAAGGAAATGGGGTGTGGTGGTGGTGGTGGCAGTGGCGATGACAACAATTGGAGCTTTTCTCAATAGATATTGGATCAGAGGAGTGGTGGCATTTGCAGACTGGTATGATCAAAAGAGCCAATAGGGATTCCTGCTACTGTACCTGTTGTTTATGAGAAGCATCAGTCTAGTAATGAGTATAGCTTCGTCGATATGTAAATTTCCAACGTCTTATTTATTTGGTGGTCTCTATGGTAACTTTGATGTTTTGGGTGTGGAATTTCTCTAGATGTTACCATTGTGTGTTATAACACCTCTGCCATATCTGTGCAGAAAAGCTCCACCCATTATAAACATCACTCTCTATTTCATTTCTTTTGAAAAATGTGTCTTAAGCTCATAAATATCATTATATAACAGGTAACAGTGTTAAGTGTGCCTTTGTTTTTCTTACTTTGCTCTAGTTTACACTCCATTATTTCTAACAAAGGGCGGTGGATTGTCAGTATCGGTAGAGGGTCGGACGCCATGCTTTTGACGCATAGAGTTATGGCCCTTTCCATTCTGAATTCAAATCCCGCCAAGGTTAACTTTATTTTATCGACCCCGTAAGGGCGAAAAGCAAAGTACCAGTAATGCACTGGGTAATTGATGGCCTTGTGCCAAAAGTAGAAACAATTATTTCTAACTTACATTGTATCAGCTTACCTAAACATTCCTAATGTCAAATAAATTTTTCATCAATGGTAGTGATAACGGTGTTATTAATGTTGAAAGTGATGATGATGAAAAGGACCATGATGATGTTGTGGTGTTGATATTGTTGGTGGTGGTAATGATGTCGGTGATGATGTTCTTCTTTAGCCTTGGGTCAGAATCCTGAACCTACAAATGTATGATCAAAGACATTTTCACCATGACCAGCTTAGTGTTTATTCAGGCTTACTATATCCATCCAAGACTACATTCGTTTTTCAAATAGTTCAGTATGATTTGAGGATGATTTACCTACCATTTCTTGCAGGCCAAATAACCATGTAGAGGTTCCCTCGCTGGCTTTTGATGAAGATGATAATATTAAAGGTGTTGGTGGTGATGGTGCCAATGATGATCATTATAGTGATATTGTTTATTTATTTCTTTCAGGTGATACTTTGCTTGTAGGCTATACTGTGGTGGTGTTTCCTCCCACTGGCACCTCATGCTCACATATTCCTGAAGTCCTGATTATCCTCACAGCCTGAAATCAGTAAGTGATTCCCAATTATAACAGATCTCTTACAGATTTTACCTATTGTTTTCTTATCTTTTTTTATCTAAACCCCCCCCCCCCTCTCTCTCTCTCTGAGAAAATTAAGATTATGGTTTACGGGGCAGATGCTGAGGTTTGTAAGCTAGTGAGATGGCAGATCATATAAAATGGGAGAAACTTCAAACTACAAATGGCCTTAAGGTATCCTATCCTGTCTAGGAGAGTAGTGACCCCAATTAAAAATGACTACACAGGGCAGATGTGGACTCTGCAAGCCATGGTGATGGCACCCCGCCTAGGAGAGCAGCAACTCCAATTAAAAATTACTTCATGGGGTAGACATAGAGAATAGACATTCCAAATAAAAACACTAACACAGGGTGGAGAAGACTCTTGAGTCCAATAAGACAGCCTCTCTAGTGCTGGTAGCACAAACAATACACCCAGTCCACACTGTAAAGTGGTTGGTGATATGTAGGGCATCGAGCCATACAAACCCTGCCAAAAACATGAAAAGTTCAACAAATATAATTCTCACAAATTTTGTATACAGGGCTAACACTAATCATGTTAGTGCTGTGCACAGAGTAGCCATGTGCGAGAACCCCTTGACCATCATCAAGCAATCACATAACCCTTTTCCCTTTCAGATACATAGAACTTCTACCAAAGGAAATAGCAACTGGCAAGGTACGAAAGTCAGGACTGCCACACTCAATGTTGGCACCCTGAAAGGAAAATCAGGTGAAATTATGGAGCTTCTAGAGAGGAGAGAAGTTGATATATGCTGTGTACAGGAGGTGAGATGGGGGCTGATGCCTCAGTGAGACTACTTACAGCAAACAGCATAGATACAAACTTTACTGGATAGGAAATGATGATGCGGTATGAGGTGTAGACATCTTACTAGGTGAGAAATGGATAGATAAGGTTATAGAAGTTAGAATAAGGGACAGAATTATCAAGCTTAGATTAACAATAGGAAATAGGATGGTGGCAATTACATCTACCTATGCTCCACAGGCAGGACTAAGTAAAGGACAGGTTCAGGCATCAATAAAGGTGACTTCATCATCCTGGCAGGCGACTTCAACAGACATGTAGGGTAGTACCAGGACAGATCCAGTGGAGTTCATGGCAGCTATGGATATGGCTCAAGAAATGAAGAGGGACTGAGGCTCCTGGAATTCTATGACACAAATGAACTAACCATTTGCAGCACACATTTTAGAAAAGCAGTCAGCTACCCAATCTCATATCAGCCAGGCAAACACAAAAGTTAAATTGATTACTTACTTGTAAGAGAACAAGACAAACAGACTGTAATAAATACTAAGGCTTACTCTGGGGAACAGTGCACTGCCCAAAACAAGTTAGTTATTAATGACTTCAAAATAAGCACAAGACAGAACAAGATACGCAAGAAAATATGGAGACGGGTGTGGAAGCTAAAGGACCTTTCTGTTAAATATCCTACAGGATGGAGGCACATGGCTAAGTGGTTAGAGCATTGGCCTTGCAATCGAAATGTGAGTTCAGTTCTCAGACCGGGTGAGGTGTTGTTTCCTTGAGCAAGACACTTTATTTCACATTGCTCCAATTTACTCAGCTGTAGAAATGAGATGATAGGGACTGGGGTCCATATCATTCCACTGCAAAGTGGTCGTGGAGGTGCCACAAAAAAAAGGCACCCAGCACTCACTGTAAATGAGGTTGGTGTTAGGAAGGGCATCCAGCTGTAGAAATCAAGCCAGAATTAGTTCTCGTCCCACCTTTGCAAGCAGGGAAAAGCGGACTTAAAATGATGAGGATGATGATGCGTTTGATGAGAGAAGTGACGAGCTAGATAGTTATGATGTAGAGGACAACTGGAAATTCTTGCGTGACAACTTTTTGCAAACTACTACCTGTGGCTGGAGTAGAGCACCAGCCATCAGAAGGTGACCTGGTGCTGGAATAGCTCAGTGTGTAGAACCATTAAAGCCAAAAGACAGGTATGGAAAGACTGGAAAAATGAAGGTAGCAGAGACCAGCACCAGGTAGCTAAGGGAGAAGCTAGATGACAGATATACTCAGGCATTTAGAGAGCTACTCCCACTGTTGACCACAAAAGGTTTCTCCCTACGTACAAAAGAATGACTGTATGACGCTTGTGTGCAATGCTGCATTGTAGTGAAACATGGGTTGTGACTGCAGAGAACATGCATAGACTGGAGAGAAATGATGTGCAATGTAGGTGTGAGAGAAAGGCAGAGTATGGATGAGTTGAGAGAGAGGCTGTGTTTAAGAGGAATCCGAGGTGGTGTGCAGGGGAGAAGACTGTGTTGGTATGGATTTGTGTTGCGCATGGACAGTGATCGCTGGGTGAAGCAGTGCCAGGAAATGTCAGTGAATGGAAGCCACAGTAGAGGTAGACCAAGAAGACCTGGACAGAGGTTGTGAAACCTGACATCAAATCACTGAGACTCACAAAGGATATGACGAAGGAAAACAATGATGTTGTATGTATGTATGTATGTATGCATGTATATGTGAATGTATGTATATACAATGTTTGTGTGTGGTTGTGTATCTTTCTCTCTCTCTCTCTCTTTGTGTATATATATATATATATATATCTGGGACGAGCTGATAAATTCCGACCTCACACACTTACACCTCACCAAGACAATGTCACTGGACCGAGACCTTTGGCGGTACTCAGTAATAGAGAAGACCCGCCTTACCTAAGTACAAAGTAAAACCTACTACAGTCAGTAGGCATCTCTAACAAAATACACCCCCGTCCCACCACCCCCACCCCATCCACACCGCCCCTTTCAATGTAAAGTTATGTTGGTGCCACAACATCCAGGCCGAAACAAATGAGATCGTGTAGGTGTCACGTCAAAAAACACACAGTTCACGCTGTAATGTGGCCGTGTAGGCAACACGGTAAAAACCTCCCAGCCCCACACTGTAAATGTGGTTGGTGTTAGGAAGGGCATCCAGCTGTAGAAAACCCGCCAGATAGTCCTATGCGAGCAAGATAACCACTCTTGCCTCAAGTGGGAAAACCCTCCGTCCAAACCCATGCAAGCGTGGAACACGGACGTTAAACGATGATGATGATGATGATGATGATATATATAATACTCTGGGAAGGCCAAGCTGCCAGTAAAAACATGCACCAGTTATATTTCACTTCAGTTTATTGTTAGTTAACTAACAAATCCTTTCATTAGATAATTTACTAGCTGGATGGTTGTTTAATATTATTTATCTTTAATTTTTAAAGCCTTTCATTACACATCCTGTGACCTTCTCAATAACTATTTTTGCTTCTCTGTGTCTCTTCTTTGTTCTGATTTTGTTCTATTTACTCCATCTTGTCTTTTTGTGGTGTGTATGTAGTCTACACATGCATGCATGTTTGTGCCTCTGTGTTTGTGTATGGCATGTGTATATATGTGTCTGTGCATTTAAGTATGTCTTTATATCTTGTTTCTCCTCCTCCAAGTTTTTGTGCAGATGTTTCTGTGTATGTTTTATACTTGTCTTTCTCACCCATCATTAGGTAGTTGTTATTTTTTCCATGTGTATGTACCATATATTGCTGTCAGTTGGTAGATCGTGGGGTTGTTATTCCATTCATGCTTCCTATTTAGTTTGTTTATTTTCTTTTATATGTGTGGCTTCCTTAATCTGTCTGAGACACTTTGCTCATAGACATTGTATAACACTATCTGTTACAACACATGATTTCATATCAAGAATCTTGCAATACAAATACAAAAATGAAGTTTATATATATATAAGTACAAGCATGATTGTATGCTTAAGAAGTTACCATGTGTTTGGTCTTGGGCTCTACCACACTCTGTGGTACTTTATGCAAATGTCTTCTATATTGTGGAATCCTTAGCCACTTGCATGTAATTTGACAAGCAGGTTGTTCCTGCTTCCTCTATGTGGTGGCCTGACTTGCTAAAAATAGCAAAGAAATCAGCTTAGCTTAAGAAGGAATGACATATCAGATAATGAAATCCTGTTTACACACTACATGACAAAAACATTAGTAGATAATAGCAGGTAGAGAATTTTTAATGATGATTCTACTGAAGTTATGTTTTCCCAGGTTAAACAACAATGACTACATCACGATTATTGATACAATCACTACCACAGTAACCACTACTAATACAGTCATTACCACAGTAACCACTCCTGATACAGTCACAACTATAGTACTCATTACTGATATAATCACTGCCACAGTAGCCGCTATTGATATAATCACTACTACTACTACCATCACAACCATCTTCATCACCACCACCACCACCTTCACATCATCAATATCTACACCATCATAACCAATGCCACCATAATCACCACCTCTAGCTCAATCACCAACACCTTCAATATCACAACCACCACCATCACCAATACATTCACCACTATTACCAGCACCATAACCACCACCACAACCTCCACCACCATCATTATCAATACTACCAGCAACAGCAGCACCACCAGTAACTCTAGCTCCATCATCAATATCATCGCCACTATCACCAGCAGCAGCACCACCTACATCACAATCACCACTACCACCTCCATCATCATCACTAATACCACCAACTCTATCATTATCAATTCCACCACCATTATCTCTACCACAACCACCAATACTTCTACCATCACCAATACAACCACCACTACCATCACCAATACCTCCACCACCAACACTAATACCACCACCACCACTACTACTACTACCACCTCCATCGCCACTACCACATCACCAACTGCCACCAACACCACCGTTAACTCTAGTTTCACTATGGAGAATATAAAAATGGCATTTATCTTTGCTTGATAAATTTATGGCTTTGGGATTGATTGATGGCCACTGTGATGTGTGGTGTGGTGTGGTGTGGTGTGGTGTGGTGTGGTGTGGTGATGTGGTTGTATGGTGTTGTGTGGTAGTGGAGTGTATCATGTGTGTGTGAGGTGTAATTTGGTGTTGCTGTACAATTTGTGTATATGATATGGTGTATGGTGTAATGTGGTGGTGTGGTGCGTGATATGTTACAATGTTATATATAGTGTGTGTATGGTGTGTTGTGGTGGTGTGGTATGGTGTAATGTGGTGGTGTGGTGTATGGTGAAATGTAGTGATGTTGTGGTATGGTGTAATGTGGTGGTGTGGTGTATGGTGTAATGTGGTGGTGTGGTGTGGTGTATGGTGTAATGTAGTGGTGTGGTGTATGGTGTAATGTAGTGATGTGGTGTATGGTGTAATGTGGTGGTGTGTATGGTGTAATGTGGTGGTGTGGTGTATGGTGTAATGTTGTGGTGTATGGTGTAATGTGGTGGTGTGGTGTATGGTGTAATGTGGTGGTGTAATGTGGTGTATGGTGTATTGTGTAATGTGGTGGTATGGTGTATGGTGTAATGTGGTGGTGTGGTGGTGTGGTGTATGGTGTAATGTAGTGATGTGGTGTGGTGTATGGTGTAATGTGGTGTGGTGTATGGTGTAATGTAGTGATGTGGTGTGGTGTATGGTGTAATGTGGTGGTGTAGTGGTGTGGTGTATGGTGTAATGTAGTGATGTGGTGTGGTGTATGGTGTAATGTGGTGGTGTGGTGTGGTGTATGGTGTAATGTGGTGGTGTATGGTGTAATGTTGTAGTGTGGTGTATGGTGTATTGTGGTGGTGTGGTGTGGTGTAATGTGGTGTATGGTGTATTGTGTAATGTGGTATGGTGTATGGTGTAATGTGGTGGTGTAGTGGTGTATGGTGTAATGTAGTGATGTGGTGTGGTGTATGGTGTAATGTGGTGGTGTGGTGTGGTGTATGGTGTAATGTGGTGGTGTATGGTGTAATGTTGTAGTGTGGTGTATGGTGTATTGTGGTGGTGTGGTGTGGTGTAATGTGGTGTATGGTGTATTGTGTAATGTGGTATGGTGTATGGTGTAATGTGGTGGTGTAGTGGTGTGGTGTATGGTGTAATGTGGTGGTGTGGTGTGGTATATGGTGTAATGTGGTGGTGTAGTGGTGTGGTGTAATGTGGTGGTGTGGTGTATGGTGTAATGTGGTGGTGTGGTGTGGTATATGGTGTAATGTGGTGGTGTAGTGGTGTGGTGTGGTGTATGGTGTAATGTAGTGATGTGGTGTGGTGTATGGTGTAACGTGGTGGTGTGTGGTGTGGTGTGATGTAATGTGGTGGTGTGGTGTATGGTGTAATGTGGTGGTGTGGTGTATGGTGTATTGTGGTGTGTGGTGGTGTTGTGGTGTGGTGTATGGTGTAATGTGGTGGTGTTGTGGTGGTGTGGTGTATGGTGTAATGTGGTGGTGTTGTGGTGTATGGTGTAATGTGGTAGTGTGTTGTGGTGTAATGTATTGTTGTGTGTTGTGTGGTTATATAGTGTGCGTATGGTGTAATACAGAGGTGTAGCATGTTATTATATTGTGTAGTATACAGTGTAATGTAGTGGTGTGGTGTATGGGGGTGTAATGTGGTGGTGTGGTGTGTTGCAATGTGGTATATTGTGTATATACAGTGTAATGTGGTGGTATGGTGTATGGGGGGTGTAATGTGGTGTGTGGTGTGTTGCAATGTGGTATATTGTGTATATACAGTGTAATGTAGTGGTGTGGTGTATGGGGGTGTAATGTGGTGGTGTGGTGTATGGGGGTGTAATATGGTGGTGTGGTGTGTTGCAATGTGGTATAGTGTGTAGTATACAGTGTAATGTGGTGGTGTGGTGTGTTACAATGTTATATGTAGTGTGTATACAGTGTAATGTGATGGTGAGTGATGAGGTGTGGTGGAGTATATGTGCATAATGTGTCTGTGTGTGTAAGTGTTGTATGTATTTGTGTGTAATGTATGCATGAGTACATGTGTGTGTGTGTGATTATAATATATGTTTGTGTTTATAATGCTGAATATGCGTGTGTGTGTGGTTATAATGCTGTATTCCTGTGTGTTTGTATGATGTATAGTTGTGTGTGTGTATAGTGTATGCCTGTCTGTATGATGTGTGCTGACTGCTCTATTCTGGTCTGCATGAGTGTGTATTGTGTGTGTGTCTTGTATGTGTGTCTTGTAGCTGTGTCTTGTAGCTGTGTATTGTGTGTGTGTCTTGTAGCTGTGTCTTGTGTGTGTATTGTGAGTGTGTCTTATAGCTGTGTCTTGTGTGTGTATTGTGAGTGTGTCTTATAGCTGTGTCTTGTAGCTGTGTCTTGTGTGTGTATTGTGAGTGTGTCTTATAGCTGTGTCTTGTGTGTGTGTCTTGTAGCTGTGTATGTATAAAGTGGATTAATAGGTCACTGTGTGTGTGGGGGGGGAATATGTTTGCAAAGGTATGTATATGTGTGTCTGGACCTCAGTGTGTGTGTTTGTAAAGGTATGTATATGTGTGTGTGTGTGTCTATGTTAATATATAAGGTGTGTCAATCTGCTTCAGGTATGTATCTGTGTGTATCTGGAACTTTGTGTGTGTATGTGTGTCAAAAGTGCTTCAAGTGTGTGTGTGTGTGTGTGTATGTTTTGTAACTAATCCTGTCATTTGGAATGAATGAGAAATCCCATGTCTGACTTGTTTGAAATTGATCTGAAGTATGGTGGTGGTGGAATTGGCAGTGGTAGCGATGGGGGTTATTTTGACCATAATGATGCTTATTATAGTAGTTGTAAGGGTTGAGATGGTGGTGGTGGTGGTGGTGTTGGTGGTGTCAGCAGCAGTCATAAGGATGCTTCTTATAGTTGTGTTGGTGGTTCCAGTGGTATCATGGTTATGGTGTGGTGCATGTTATAGCTGTGTTGGTGTTGTTGGTGGTGGTAACTTTGGTAATCCTGAAGTATGGTCCTTGTCCTAGTTTGTAGTAGTAGTTGTAGTAGTAGTAGTATCAGTCATGGTTGTGGTGGTGATGGCAATATGTACTATAGTAGTTGTAGTTGTTCTTTAGCCCTAGGTCAGTCGTTATCAGGCAGCCTTTTGACCAAAGAGCATCCCAGCCCAGCTTTGACTCTCCTGATTCTCCCCCCAGACACACTGCACTCAGAACAATGACATCTTCCTGTGTTTCCTTTTTTTTTAAAGCAGTAATGATTTGAGAGAGATTTGCTACTATTTCTAGCTGGCAGGGCATCTACGTAGAGCACACACATGCCTGGTCATTGTCAGTGGCTTGTAATAGTAGTTGTAGTGGTGTTAGCATGAAGATAATGGTTATTATTATTATTAGTGTTAGCATGAAGATGATGGTTATTATTATTATTATTAGGGCGGTGGATTGGCAGTATCGGTAGAGGGTTGAACACCATGCTTTCTAGCATAGTTACGGCCCTTTACAGTCTGAGTTCAAATCCCGCCGAGGTTAACTTTGCCTTTCATCCTTACGGGGTCGATAAAATAAAGTACCAGTAATGCACTGGGTAATTGCTGGCCTTGTGCCTAAAGTAGAAACAATTATTAGTGTTGTTATTATCATTATCATTGTTATTAACCCCCACTGTCCCTGTCTTTGTATTGTCTCCTACATGTTGGCCCTTGTGGCCAATAAATGAAACGGTCTGAGTTCAAATCCCGCCGAGGTTAACTTTGTCTTTCATCCTTACGGGGTTGATAAAATAAAGTACCAGTAATGCACTGGGTAATTGCTGGCCTTGTGCCAAAAGTAGAAACAATTATTATTATTAGGGTGGTGGATTGGCAGTGTTGGTAGAGTGTCGGACTCCATGCTTTACATGGTCTGAGTTCAAATCCCGCCGAGGTTAGCTTTGCCTTTCATCCTTACGGCATAATACACCAGTAATGCACTGGGGTCGATTTAATTGATTTCCCCCTCTCCCCAAATGACTGGCCCTGTGCCTATAGTAGAAACCACCATTATTATTACTGTAGTAGTTGCAGTAGTCATACTTATGTTTATGGTAATATTGATGGTAGGGGGAGGGGGGTTGTGATGGGGAGATCATTACAATGTCTATTATATGGTTGCAGTGGCGGTGGTGGTGGTGGTGGTGGTGGTGATTGTGATTGACAGTGTGTTTGTTGTGTAGTAGTTATTGTGTTGCTAATTATAGTATAGTCATTGTTATTGTTTCCAGTGGAGGAGGAGGAAGTAGTAGTAGTAGTAGTTTAGAGTGTTGTTATTGTTATGGCCATTGTATTTACAAGATTTGTTTTTACAATTTTGATTCAGTCAAATGATCGCATTTGTTTTATTTAAAAAAAAAAAATTTAACGAAATGAAATAAAATTTGTAAAAAAAAAATAATCTTATCATTATCATTACTATTATTTATGGCCATTGACTGGATCAATATAATCGACTATATTCTTCCTTCAAATTTCTAGTTCTGTGTCTGTGCTATGTTAGAAATCATGGTGAGGATTATTAGAGCATTGAACAAAATACCTTTGTTGTATTTCCCCCAGCTCCTCTTAATGTTTTGGGTTGAAATTCTACTGAGGTCAACTTTGCTTTCCATCCTTCTGCGCAGGTGGCAGGGTGAGAGTAGATAAGATAAAGTACCTGCAAGTACTAGGGTTCATATAATCAACTAAGGCCCCTCCTCCCTCTCCATGGTCTTGTGCTTATGTTAGAAATTGTTATTATTATTGAAGATGGCAAATTGGCGGGGGATTGGCAGTATCTGTAGAGCTTCAGACACCATACTTCGTAGCATAGTGTTTGGGCCCTTTACGTTCTAAGTTCAAATTCCACCGAGGTTAGCTTTGCCTTTCATCCTTACGGGGTTGATAAAATAAACTACCAGTAATGCACTGGGGTTGTTGGCCTTATACCAAAAGTAGAAACAATTATTATTGAAGATGGTGGTGGATTGGCAGCATCGGTAGAGCATTGGACACCCTGCTTCGTAGCATAGTGTTATGGCCCTTTACGTTCTGAGTTCAAATCCCACCGAGGTTAGTTTGCCTTTCATCCTTACGAGGTCAATAAAATAAAGCACCAGTAATGCACTGGGGTTGATTTAATTGGAACTATTTTTCCCATCAAAATGTTGAGAATGAAATACAGTGAGAGAGAGAGACTATGTGTGAAAGACAGGTGTCATCATAAGAACTAACTACACAGCAAGTGATGCTTTCCTGCCGATACTACCAGCTTGTTGTCAACCTTTGTTGCCAGATTGTGAGTTTGTTACTTGAGAAACTGTTTGTTACCCAAGGCATTTTATGTTCAGAAAAATTGTTCAATCATTTATTGTGCATTTTCCCTGTTAGCATGGGTTGGACAGGTCATCACAACCAAGTCTATACTTAGAGCCAGACCTCTTAGATAGACTGGAGGAGCACATCCCACTTACATTACCATGTTCTACAGAATGTACAGAGTGTTGTATTGTGGCCCCACCACTAGAAGTTATGGGGTCAAAGTATAGCATATCATGTTGTGTTGACTCAATATTCAATGTGTTTGACCAGTGTTTATTGTCTAAATTAGCTGATGTATTTGACTGTAGTTGTAATACCATTATATATCCACTGTATATATGATATGTTGACTCAATGTCTGATGTATTTGACTGTAGTTGTAATACCATTATATATCCACTGTATATATGATGTGTTGACTCAATGTCTGATGTGTTTGACTGTAGTTGTAATACCATTATATATCCACTGTATATATGATGTGTTGACTCAATGTCTGATGTGTTTGACTGTAGTTGTAATACCATTATATATCCACTGTATATATGATGTGTTGACTCAATGTCTGATCTGTTTGACTGTAGTTGTAATACCATTATATATCCACTGTATATATGTTGACTCAATGTCTGATGTGTTTGACTGTAGTTGTAATACCATTATATATCCACTGTATATATGTTGACTCAATGTCTGATGTGTTTGACTGTAGTTGTAATACCATTATATATCCACTGTATATATGATGTGTTGACTCAATGTCTGATGTGTTTGACTGTAGTTGTAATACCATTATATATCCACTGTATATATGTTGACTCAATGTCTGATGTGTTTGACTGTAGTTGTAATACCATTATATATCCACTGTATATATGTTGACTCAATGTCTGATGTGTTTGACTGTAGTTGTAATACCATTATATATCCACTGTATATATGATGTGTTGACTCAATGTCTGATGTGTTTGACTGTAGTTGTAATACCATTATATATCCACTGTATATATGTTGTGTTGACTCAATGTCTGATGTGTTTGACTGTAGTTGTAATACCATTATATATCCACTGTATATATGATGTGTTGACTCAATGTCTGATGTGTTTGACTGTAGTTGTAATACCATTATATATCCACTGTATATATGTTGTGTTGACTCAATGTCTGATGTGTTTGACTGTAGTTGTAATACCATTATATATCCACTGTATATATGATGTGTTGACTCAATGTCTGATGTGTTTGACTGTAGTTGTAATACCATTATATATCCACTATATATGATGTGTTGACTCAATGTCTGATGTGTTTGACTGTAGTTGTAATACCATTATATATCCACTGTATATATGATATGTTGACTCAATGTCTGATGTGTTTGACTGTAGTTGTAATACCATTATATATCCACTGTATATATGATGTGTTGACTCAATGTCTGATGTGTTTGACTGTAATTCTAATACCATCATGTATTTATTTATTTTATATATGTTCTGATTACTCAGTGTCTGATAATTGTTTTTTTTTTGCTATATTAACTGTTATGTTTGACTGTGGCTGTTATACCATCATGTATTCAGTGTATGTATGTTATGTTGTTGTTAATACAATGAGAACTAGATTATATCCAGATTCAGTTTCAGTTGTCAGATTGATATCTATTGTATAAATTTTGATGTTTGCTGTGTTAGTTTAACATCTCTCTCTTTCCACCCTACACCCCTCTCTCTCTATCCCCCCCCCCCCTCTCTCTCTCTATATATATAGCATAGATAAGTCAGCCACCACATGGTGAGGCTTCATCCAGGAGTGGATCCGAAGCAGATGAATGAAAAATGTGTGTGTATGTATATATATATGTATATATATTTATGTATGTGATTGTGTGTGTGTGTGTGTGTTAGTGTGCCATGTATTCCTTGTAAAGTGAAAGAAAGTGGAAATGATGGCAGATACTGTCAGTCATTCCATTGATATGTCATGGACACCTGACTTCACCACTGATTTCTATAGCTGCTACCTTCAATATTCCTCCTACTCACACTGCACCTCCTCTTCCTCCCTCCTCCTTTCACTCTCATCCATTGCCTTTCAGCTGTTATGTTAATGTACTGTCACCTTATCTTCTTACATTCACTGCCACATGCACACATATGCTTACATGCACATATATACATACATGCACATATATATATACACACACATGAATGCACAAATGCTAACACAAACACACGCATGCATATATATATATATATGCATACACCTGTCTTTATAATGGTATTTTTTCTGGTCTCTAATGCTAATAATGTTGACACAGGGATACACACACATGCATGCACACATACTAGCACATATTCACAGCCAAATGTGTGTGTCTGTTTCTTTGTCTATGTTTGTGAAGAAATAGAAAGAGATGTCAAGGTTCCAGTGTCCATTCTACTGGTTATTGTATGTCAGCTCTATCTCACCCCTATTCCCCTCCACAGGATGTTGGACAATGCTCTCACTTAACCTCTACTCATGATATCCTAAATTTCTATATTTATTGGACCTTCATTGGTTACGACCAGTGTTCCTGTTTTTTTTTGTCAATAGAACAGCCTTCTTGTAAAATTAACATGCAAGTGACTGAGCATTCTATAGGCATGTGCACTCTTAACCCTTTAGCTATTAACATTACTCTACATTTACTATTGTAATTTTTTTGTGATAAATGCTTTATTTTACATAATTATCTCACAAAATATCGAATCTATGAGATTTGAACAGAAAGAAGTGAGGGGATTCTGGCCGGATATGTCCGGTTTAAATGCTAAAGGATTAACAATTTTCGGAGGGATTCAGCGAAATGTGACAAGATTGGCCCTTTGAATTACAGATACAATTCATTTTCGCCAGCTGAGTAGCCTGGAGTAATGTGAAATAAAGTGTCTTTCTCAAGAAAACAAAGTGAACCCAACACTCTATCCACTAAGTCACAGGTCTTCATAAACTTCTATATAACTCTTTACATATCCCAGTTTGTTTTCTTCTTATATTCTACTACTGGTTTCAGTCTAGACTGTGGCTTTGCTGAGGCACTGCCTTAAGGTATTTGATCATATCAACTCTGCTACTTATTTTATTGATCTTTTTTTTTTTCATCAAACTGCACAGTTTGGGGATATAAACAGAGAATCAAACATGAACACAGATGTACACACACATATACATATAAATGAGTATATATATATATATGTGTGTGTGTGTGTTTGTTTGTGTGTGTGTGTGTGCGTGTGTGTGTATATATATAATCATTTAATATCCATTTTCCACAATATATACATATACAGTCTGTTTGCTTTTTACGTGAACTTGAAGTAGGCAAATTCTCTTTAACATCTCTTGAAAAATTATTATCAAATATTCACTTTGCGCGAATCACATGCTGTAACGCGTGTTGTTTTCAATTTTTTTTATTTATCAAAAAATTGGACTTGAATTACGTGAATTTGCTTTATGCACTGTGTACATGAACACATCTTTGCATAAAAGGTAAACACACTGTAAGTATATCATCATCATTTCATCATTTTACGTCCGCTTTTCCCTGCTTGCAAGGGTGGGACGGGAACTGATTCTGGCTTGATTTCTACAGCTGGATGCCCTTCCTAACACCAACTTCATTTACAGTGAGTGCTGGGTGCTTTTTTGCCGTGGCACCTCCACGACCAGTTTGCAGTGGAATGATAGGGACCCCAGTCCCTATCATCTCATTTCTACAGCTGAGTAAACTGGAGCAATGTGAAATAAAGTGTCTTGCTCAAGGAAACAACACATCACCCGATCTGAGAATTGAACTCTCAACCTTTCGATTGCAAGGCCAATGCTCTAACTACTAAGCCATATGCCTCCATTATATATATCCTCTTAACCAAATATACACCCACTGCCCCTACTCCATCCTCCTACTTCCACCCACACCACCCTTTCTCTGTAAAGTTATGTTGGTACCATAGAACATCCAGTCCACACTAAAGAGGTTGTGTAGGTGTCATGACAAAAACCACCCAGCCCATGCTGTAAAGTGGTCATTTAGGAGACATAGAAAACCTGCCAGATACAGTCCTATACGGGCGAGACACAGTCACCTGACCAATCTTGCCTCAAGTGGGACAATTCCCATCTAACCCATGATAGCGTGGAAGATAGACGTTAAACGATGATGATGATATATATGATGGACTCTCCCATCCATTTTGAAGTATGAGGATCAAAACAACCTATTCACTTCATTCAGTTTGGATGTTTATGCCTGGTATGACATTTTATACCTCCCAAGGATTTACAAGCAAGTCCACAGATTGTGCAAAGATGAGGTTTACTGGATAATGTTGCTGGTGTGTTTGACAATGCTTTTCTCCTCCCCCTTGCTTTTTGTAGCCTATGGATACAACCAGGCTTAAAGTTCCTGATCCCATTGTGAAATCCAGATCTCTAATCCTTCCATTCCAAGGCCACTTGCTCAAATATCTCATAAGGTATATTAGTTGCTGAAAAATTTCCCTTCAGTTTGTCTTTGTACCTGAGCTATGGCCATCAAACATTTCTATAGCCACCATTAAGCTGGCTGTACCTGAGGACTTTTGGTATTCTTATGTCACCCATTCTGATGACATGACCAGCCCAGCGTAGTTGTGATTTCATAAGAAAGGTCTCAATACCTCCAATTTTGCACTTAGTTAAGAGGTCAGCATTAGATATTTTGTCTTTAAGTTGGTACCTACAGATTGTCTGAAGACAACCTTTATGAAAGATGCTTAGTTGGTTGATGTGTGACCTATATGGAGTTTAATATTCTGATCCATAAAACAGTGTGGTCAGTATAACAGATTTATAAACCTGTATCTTGGTGTCCAGTTTTTATGCCCTTCTGATTCCAAAGGTGATGATGGAGCTTGCCAAATGCACTCATGGCTTCTCGTCATTGAAAGATGCATTTGAGTTCACCCTACTACCAAGATATGTGAACAATATGTCTTGCCTACAGGAGACTCCAAAATCATCTGTACCTAGGTGCATTAACACTTAACCTTTGAAAACTTGTGAGAAACAAACTGAGTTCTGCAACAAACTGGACATTGCTCTCAACTCAGTTAAGATCACTAAGGACATTGAATCATCTTAGAAGCTCTCCGAGATACTACATACACTACGTCCTTAGAAGTTCTCGGACTACCTCTTTAGAAGCATTGGTTTGATAATGATAACATCAAGGCCCAGCTGTTAATCTAACATATATATATAACTTACTACCGGGGAAATAACTTACTACCACTACAGGGATTGAAGGTTCAAGACCTTAGGGGTATGTCGTATAACCAATCTCTTATATTTTATCTGATGAAAACGTACTGAAACACCATTGTACCTTTGAAATATGTATAATAAAATGTATACTTTGGTTATGATAATATTTCTCATTTATTAATATTTTGAATATTATATATATATATAATCATCATCATCATCGTCTTTCCATGCTTGCTTGGGTTATAGGGATTTTTTTCTAGAGCAACATCCCTCTATTCCTCGTGACTCCTTGACATCTCTTTCAGATCAGTTCTCACAGCCTCTAATCCAGGTCTTTCATAGTCTACTGCAGTTTCCTTCCACTGGGATTTCTTTGCACTTCTTCACCCAACAATCATCATATAGTGTGTATATATACATATAAAAAGAATCAGTTATAGTGTGTATATACACTGATTCTTCTTATATGTAGCTCTTCACTCAGCTTATTCCTGCCTTGTTGTTCAAGCATATTAATATTGCACATCCATCAGAGCATGCTCACTTCATCTCTCTCTAGCCTTTGCATACCTTCTGCATTAACTGCACGTGTTTCACTGCCATGCAACTTCATATGCAAGCATCATACAGCTGGCTTTCCTTTGTAGAGAGAAACCATTTTGTTGTCAACAGAGGTAACTACTTGACCGTTTTCCATCTGGTTTTTATTCTATGCTGTCAGAGCAACCACCTCCACTGCTATTTAGATCAACTAGGTAACTGAAGTTATCAACCAGTTCTTCAGAACCTTCCTGTAATTGGAAAAAGTTTATTTCACTGATTCACTTACTGCCAACTATCTCTGTGCATCTGCTACAAATAAAGCCTACTTTTTTCTGTTAGTCTGCCTGTAATCTCACAACTCCTATTGTGTACAAAATATTTACATTGTGTACTTCATATAGAATTTCTACATATCAAGCAGTTACCATTTTTAATCTTTATGTTTTGACCATATAACTATCAATTTTCATAGCTGGTCCCCTTCTTGGGTCAGCTGGGAGTAGTCTCTCTTTCTCCACATTCATCAATCTTTCTTTTTAGCATCAGTGATTCTAAATATACCTTTCCCCAAGAACACTCTGGTTCTCACTGACATACTGTTTTGTGATGCAGAACGTGTTATGTCTTTGATTCTCATGTTGCAAGACACTAGCAAATCTCCTGCTTTCAGTTTCTTTGAATGCTATGTATACCTGTCATCTAGCTTCTTTTTTAGTTACCTGGTACTGCTCTTTTCTGTCCCCATTTTTCAAGACTTTCCACTCCTGTCTCTTAGCTTTTACAGCTGGTGCTTTGCTTCAACCACAAGTCTCATCAGTAGTCTGCAGTAGGTTGTCTCATAGAAACTTCCATTGTCTTATATGTCACATGTCTAATTTTTCCTCCTCCTTGTCATATGCATATCAGGCTTTTCTGAACTTACAGAGAGGTTATTTAGCTTCTACACTCTCCTCCACCATATTTTCTTGCATTTCTTGTTCCATCTTGTGCTTATTTGAATATCACTAATAACTAACTTATGTTTATATGGTGCATTCTTCTCTGCCGGAAGGACTTACTATTTATACCTGTCTACAAGCCATAACCAAAGCTACTGTGTACTCCAGTGTAGCCATCTTGGTGCTACTGTACATATCCATTGAAGTTGTTAGCCAGGATGATGAGGTATCTGTCATCGCTATCTAAAGTTGTCTGTAAGAATTCCTCATAGAAACAGTCCTATTTTTCTTTGCTTAGCCCTGCTTGTGGTGCATAGGCAGAAATAATTATCATCATTCTATTACTATTCTGAGCTTCATCATTCTCTTACTTATTCTAATTACATTATCTGTCCACTTGTCATGTAGTAAAATTCTTACTCAACCTACCCCATCTTGATTTCCTACCCAGAAAAGATTATGTCTAAGCTGTTTGCCTGGGAGGAGTCTGGCTGAGACTCTTTTCCAACCCACTTCTTGGACACAGCATACATCTACTTGTCTCTTCGCAACCAACACCACAATTTCTCCAGATATACTTTTCAGAGCACCCATATTAAAAGGTGGCAGCCCTGAGATATGGTACCTGACAGTGATGGCTAGGCCATCCTTTAATAGTAGCTTTCTGTATGTGTTGGACCAGAATTAGCCTATTCCATTCCTACACCACCCTGCCCTAGAAAAGGAGCCAGATCTGTTAACAATAGCTGTTTCTAATCTCTTTAGACCAATCATTATTAGAATAGAAAGTGAGGTTGGAATTTACAGCAATGAAATAACTTCAGTAATTGTTTAGTGAGTAGTGAAATGCAGCCTAGTTTACTGTGGTGGTTTTGTAGGGTCAGTGGCCTGATGTGTGCATATATATATATATATACATTCTTATATATTGACATTGTGTGAAAGCATATCTACATATCTTCAATAATTAACACTGGTGTATCTAAGATGTGTGTACATTTATATGTATATACACACACACACACATATATATATATAATGTCTGTATGTATGAGGGAGTGTATATATAATGAGGAATGGTAAGAGCTGAATGAAGGATAAAGTGGTGTAGTTAACCTATGTGTGGCCTCCATCAATAACATATCACATCTTCAATTAATAGGCAGGGGTTTATGTAGTCAGTGAGTGGAACAGGGAGATATTGGGGCTGTGTAACAACAAAAGCAGGTAGCTTAGTGGTTAGGGTGTTTGGTTCATGATTGTACAACCATGAGTTTGATTCCCAGCAGCTCGTGCCCTTGAGCAAGACACTGTATTTCACATTGCTCCATTCCTCTTAGCTAGCAAAAAATGAGTTGTATTAAAGGGTCAGTCTTGGTATACAGGTCATGCTAAATCTTCCTGAGAATTACGATTAAGAGTACACATGCCAGTGGAATGCTCAGCCACTTGCACGTTAGTTTTATAATCCAGCTGTTCTGTTTGTACAACTGGAAGACTTGTCATTGGAATCAACAGAGGTCCAACACAATATAAGGACATGGGGAGTGGTGTAGTGGTCCAACATAATATAAGGAGTGGTATAGTGGTCCAACACAATATAATGAAATATGGAGTGGTGTAGTGGTCCAACACAATATAAGGAGTGGTGTAGTGGTCCAACACAATATAAGGAGTGGTGTAGTGGTCCAACACCATATAAGGAGTGGTGTAGTGGTCCAACACAATATAAGGAGTGGTATAGTGGTCCAACACAATATAAGAAGTGGTGTAGTGGTCCAACACAATATAAGGAGTGGTGTAGTGGTCCAACACAATATAAGGAGTGGTGTAGTGGTCCAACACAATATAAGGAGTGGTGTAGTGGTCCAACACAATATAAGGAGTGGTGTAGTGGTCCAACACAATATAAAGAGTGGTGTAGTGGTCCAACACAATATAAGGAGTGGTGTAGTGGTCCAACACAATATAAAGAGTGGTGTAGTGGTCCAACACCATATAAGGAGTGGTGTAGTGGTCCAACACAATATAAGGAGTGGTGTAGTAGTCCAACACAATATAAGGAGTGGTGTAGTAGTCCAACACAATATAAAGAGTGGTGTAGTGGTCCAACACAATATAAGGAGTGGTGTAGTGGTCCAACACAATATAAAGTGTGGTGTAGTGGTCCAACACCATATAAGGAGTGGTGTAGTGGTCCAACACAATATAAAGAGTGGTGTAGTGGTCCAACACCATATAAGGAGTGGTGTAGTGGTCCAACACAATATAAGGAGTGGTGTGGTGGTCCAACACCATATAAGGAGTGGTGTAGTGGTCCAACACAATATAAGGAGTGGTGTAGTGGTCCAACACAATATAAAGAGTGGTGTAGTGGTCCAACACCATATAAGGAGTGGTGTAGTAGTCCAACACCATATGAGGAGTGGTGTAGTAGTCCAACACCATATAAGGAGTGGTGTAGTGGTCCAACACAATATAAGGAGTGGTGTAGTGGTCCAACACCATATAAGGAATGGTGTAGTAGTCCAACACCATATAAGGAGTGGTGTAGTGGTCCAACACAATATAAGGAGTGGTGTAGTGGTCCAACACAATATAAGGAGTGGTGTAGTGGTCCAACACAATATAAGGAGTGGTGTAGTGGTCCAACACAATATAAGGAGTGGTGTGGTGGTCCAACACCATATAAGGAGTGGTGTAGTGGTCCAACACAATATAAGGAGTGGTGTAGTGGTCCAACACAATATAAGGAGTGGTGTGGTGGTCCAACACAATATAAGGAGTGGTATAGTGGTCCAACACAATATAAGGAGTGGTGTAGTGGTCCAACACCATATAAGGAGTGGTGTAGTGGTCCAACACCATATAAGGAGTGGTGTAGTGGTCCAACACAATATAAGGAGTGGTGTAGTGGTCCAACACCATATAAGGAGTGGTACAGAGGTTATGGCCAGTGTGTAACATATTGTAATATACAGCAGGTTTAACAAGCTCTAAATTACTAATATTGCTTACCTTGCATATTGTCATCTTTTGTCTCTTCACTATAATATTTATGTATTCCAAAATCAAATTGATGGTGGTGGTGGTGGTGGTGGTGGTACTGTTGGTGGTTGTGGTGGTGGTGGTCTTAGTGGCACTTCTGTTGCTGATGGTTGTGGTGCTGCTGCTGTAGTTAATGTTGTGGTTGGTGGTGTTGGTAGTGTTGGTGGTGCTGATGTTGTGGCTGGTGGTGTTGGTGTTGTGGTTGCTGGTGGTGGTGGTACTGTGGTTGCTGGTGTTGATGTTGTGGTTGGTGGTGTTGGTGCTGTGGTTGGTGGTGGTGTTGTTGGTGGTGGTGTTGGTGGTGGTGTTGGTGCTGTGGTTGGTGGTGTTGGTGTTGTGGTGGTGTTGTGGTCAGTGGTGTTGGTGTTGTGGTTGGTGGTGTTGGTGTTGTGGTCAGTGGTGTTGGTGTTGTGGTGGGTTGTGTTGGTGTTGGTGTTGTGGTCAGTGGTGTTGGTGTGGTGGTTGGTGGTGTTGTTGTGGTTGGTGGTGTTGGTGTTGTGGTTGGTGGTCTTGATGTTGTGGTTGGTGGTGTTGGTGTTGTGGTGGTGTTGGTGTTGTGGTTGGTGGTGTTGTTGTGGTTGGTGGTGTTGGTGTTGTGGTGGGTTGTGTTGGTGTTGGTGTTGTGGTCAGTGGTGTTGGTGTTGTGGTTGGTGGTCTTGATGTTGTGGTTGGTGGTGTTGGTGTTGTGGTGGTGTTGGTGTTGTGGTTGGTGGTGTTGTTGTGGTTGGTGGTGTTGGTGTTGTGGGTGGTGGTGGTGTTGGTGTTGTGGTTGGTGGTGTTGTGGTTGGTGGTGGTGTTGGTGTTGTGGTTGGTGGTGTTGGTGTTGTGGTGGTGTTGGTGTTGTGGTTGGTGGTGTTGGTGTTGTGGTTGGTGGTGTTGTTGTGGTTGGTGGTGGTGTTGTTGTTGCTGGTGGTGTTGGTGCTGTGGTTGGTGGTCTTGGTGTTGTGGTTGGTGGTGGTGGTGTTGATGTTGTGGTTGGTGGTGTTGGTGCTGTGGTTGGTGTTGATGTTGTGGTTGGTGCTGTGGTTGGTGTTGATGTTGTGGTTGGTGGTGTTGGTGTTGGTGTTGATGTTGTGGTTGGTGGTGTTGATGTTGTGGTTGGTGGTGGTGGTGGTACTGTGGTTGGTGGTCTTGATGTTGTGGGTGGTGGTGGTGCTGTGGGTGGTGGTCTTGATGTTGTGGTTGGTGGTGGTGGTGTTGTGGTGGTGTTGGTGTTGTGGTTGGTGGTGTTGGTGTTGTGGTTGGTGGTCTTGATGTTGTGGTTGGTGGTGTTGGTGTTGTGGTTGGTGGTGTTGGTGTTGTGGTTGGTGGTCTTGATGTTGTGGTTGGTGGTGGTGGTGGTGCTGTGGGTGGTGGTCTTGATGTTGTGGTTGCTGGTGGTGGTGGTACTGTGGTTGGTGGTCTTGATGTTGTGGGTGGTGGTGGTGCTGTGGGTGGTGGTCTTGATGTTGTGGTTGGTGGTGGTGGTGGTGGTGGTGGTGGTGGTGCTGTGGTTGCTGGTGTTGATGTTGTGGTTGGTTTTGGTGGTCTTGTGGGATGGTGGTGTGGTTGATGGTGCTGATGTTGTGGTTAGAGGAAGTGCTGTGGTTGGTGGTGTTGGTGTTGGTTTTAAGGATGGTGGTGTGGTTGTGTTGCAGTGAATGAGTCTAGTGATGCTCTAGTGATTGCAATTTGCATTAAAAGACATTACCTATGAGAGCATTTAATTTACAGATGTCTGCATATGTGTATTTGTGTAAACGTATTCATCTCTATATGTGTCTGTGGGACTGCATAGGTCTGTGTGTGTGTGTGTGTGTTTGTGTGGGATGGGGTGCATAATGAGAGCGAATGTGTCTATGAGTGTTGGAGCATGTATCTGTGAGTTTATAAGTATATGTGTATGTGTGTGTGTGTGTGTGTGTGTGTGTATATGCTTATACACTTATGTTGTGTTGGTGTGGGATTTCTCCACATCTGTGTATGCTTATATGCATGCGTGTGTGATGTCCATGTGTGTATATGTTTATGTCTGTGTGTATGTATGTTTGTGTGTGTGGTTATATACATATGTCTATGGGGTGTGACCATGTGTATGTATGCATATGAATCTATGATATGCTTGTGTGTGCGTGCGTATATGATGTGTCCATTTGTGTCAATGCCAAGCATCAGTTGTCAATCATGTCTCTGCCTTTCATCCTTACGGGGTTGATAAAATAAAGTACCAGTAATGTACTGGGTAATTGCTGGCCTTGTGCCAAATGTAGAAACAATTATTTAGTTGGAGTATTATTTAAATTATTTGCAAATCCCTCTTCACTTCCACCACCACACTCTTTCTTATGGCCCACATATGTTGATACCCATTAAACACCCACGCACACACAAACTTCCTGTATATGTGAAAGGGTAAGGGTCAGCACATCTGACCCTGGTGGATGGTTTGCTACCAGAGTGATTAAACCTTCTTCTGTGGCCAGCAAGCAGGTAAAGTGCTGACTTGTCACTTAATGGCCTCATTTAAAATCAATAGCTTTGATGCCATGTTGTCATTAAGCTAAGTACACCTGTACACCACCACCACCACACCACAACCTACTCTCTTCCAATAAGTGGATAGATGGAGGGAAGAACTCTCATAGAGGAGTGTGGTTGTGACAATCACATTAACCACTTGGTTACCTTATTTCTAATAAAAGACACTGTGTATTATTTTCAAATAATTTAGAAAATTATTTACAATTTGGAAAAATTTGGTAATATAATTGTTTCTACTTTCGGCACAAGGCCTATCAATTACCTCAGTACATTACTGGTGCTTTATTTTATCAACCCTCGTAAGGATGAAAGGCAAAGTTAACCTCAGCGGTATTTGAATTCTGACCGTAAAGGGGCGTAACTCTATGCTTAAAAGCATAGCATCCGACCCTCCACCAATACTGCCAATCCACCGCCCTTTGGTAATATAATGTGATTATTAAGATGGTGCTGGAGTATAAAAATGTTTCTCATAATTATGATGGGAAGGAAGTTTTTAAATAAATACAACCACTTTAGAATAAACAAATTTATATTATAGAGCTAGTAATGGTTTTAGGTGGTTTGGTATCAAAAGCATTCAGGCCAAGTCTTTGGTTTGAAGATACCTTTTCTTTCTCCCTTTTACCAGTGTGTGAGGCCCTACCTTCCCTGGCTAAACACCACTTTATGTTCATTTTCCATTCCTGCATTGGTTGGATGGGTCATAACCACATCTTGCTCATATATTGCTTATTTCAGCATGGTTTCTATGGTTGGATGCCATTCCTAATACCAATCACATTAACAGAGTGTACTGTGGCACCAACAGTAAAGTGATTGTCATGTACTTGGAAAGACAGATGTGTCTTATATACCTTATCTTGTCTCTCATTGCCAACCACTTTATAGGGTGTAATGAGTGCATTATTGTGGTACCAACACTAGAGAGGTTATTATGTATTTGGCAAGTCTGAAGGGAGGATGTTTCTGAAGCTGAAGGAGAAGCTCAGTGGTATCCCCTTTGAGATTGTGGAGGAGATGGAGGAGGCTGTGACAAGCGCCCTGGACACCTTCATTTTGGAGGACTACAAGGGGGCCTTCCAGAAGTGGCTGGAGCACTACAACAATTGCAAAGTTGGGGATCCTATTTTGAGGGAGACTAGAGTTTTGTGTATCTGAGTTAAATAAATGTCTTTCTGATAAACTCTTAAAAGCACTTGAGTGTCATGATTTCAAGAAGAACAAAGAGTTTTCTCTACTCTATGATAAAACATGAGATTACTGTTGAATATATCTTCTGTTTGGAAGATTCATTAGAACATCAAATAGAATGCTTTGTGGTACTCTTTCCAGTTCCTTGTATTCTGAGTTCAAATCCTGTTAAAGTCAACTTCGCCTCCTGGGGTCAATAAAATAAAGCAGTAAAGTACTTGGGAGAGGAGTAGTATAATCAACTTTCTCCTTAACCTTAAAATTGTTGGCCTTGTGCCTAAACTATAAACCATAACTTTTATTAGCATCGGACATTATGCTTTGTGGTATATAGTTAGGTCCCTTTACATTCTGAGTTCAAATCCCACTGATGTTAGCTTTGGCTTTCATCCTTACCGGGTCGATAAAATAAAGCACCAGTAATGTATTGGAGTTGATTTAATCAACTTTCTCCTTAACTCTAAAATTGTTGGCCTTGTCCCTAAATTATAAATCATAACTTTTATTATTTGTTTTCATCCTTACGGGGTCGATAAAATAAAGTACCAGTAATATACTGCGTAATTGCTGGCCTTGTGCCAAAAGTAGAAACAATTATTTGTTTTCACTTCTTTCATTTTGTTATCTCTTACTCATCTTCTCTTTCTTGGAATTTCTTTCTCATTCATATTTTAAATATTTATCTTTGTTCTATAACTTTTTCAATTTTTCTTTCTTTCATTTTTCTCTTTCTTTTACCTTTCTTTCATTTTTCGCTTTCACTTCTCTCTTTCCTTCTGTCACCTTTCTTTATTCACATCATTTCTTTCATTGGTCCACTTTGTCTCTTCTTTTTCTACTTCTTTTCCTTATTTCATTTTCTTTATTCTTGTGCTTATTATTTTTTTTGTTTTGTTTTTTTCTTCACTTTTTTTTCATTCTTATCATCCATTTTCCTCCTGTCATTTTTATGGATTTTCATTCATTGCAACATCTAGTTTCTTCTTTTTCTTTCACTTTTCCTTTTTTTCTTCTTCTGCCTCTTCTTTTATCTTCATTCTTTTTTAAAATTTCATTCTTCTTCATTTATTTCAAACATCATCATCATCATCATCATCATCATCATGGAGAACATATTAAATGATAATGATTCATTCATACTTACTTTCATTTTTTTTTAATTTCATTCTTCATCATTTATTTCAAATATCATCATCATCATCATGGAG
The DNA here is from genome assembly GCA_964016885.1 of Eledone cirrhosa. Taxonomy (NCBI): domain Eukaryota; kingdom Metazoa; phylum Mollusca; class Cephalopoda; order Octopoda; family Eledonidae; genus Eledone; species Eledone cirrhosa. Next base: position 355,930,721 of record OZ024743.1, on the reverse strand, counting down.
AACATATATTAAATGATAATGATTCATTCATACTTACTTTCATTTTTTTTTTATTTCATTCTTCATCATTTATTTCAAACATCATCACCATCATTATCACCATGGAGAACAGATATTAAATGATGATGATTAATTCATTCTAACTTTCTTTCATTCATTTTTTTTTCATCATGTCTTTTCTATCTTCTCAATTATTCCATTTATATTCCAAGTTGGTGCCCCTTTCGCCTCTCTCTTTTGTTTTGGTAACCTCCTTATCTACAGCTTCTTCTCCTTTCCTCCTCCTCCTCCCCAACAGATTAATCTACCTCACAAATTAATACATCCTCCAACACACCACCACAACCATCATTGTCACCGCCATTACCTTCTGAATTCTTCAATCCTCTTTTACAGTTTTTTGTGGCTTTCCTGGTTTTTGTTATAGTCAGTGTAAATATTTATACACACATATCTGTACATACATGTATGTATATGTGTGTGTGTATATATATATATATAGGTAAAAAGCGGACGTAAAATGAAATGAATGAATGAATATATATATATATATATATATATATATTGTCTGCCTTTCTGTTTTTGTTCCCGTCCAACTTTTCACTATATATATATATATTAATTCAAAATATTAACAAAAATAGACATTCATGTGATCAAGTATATTTTATTATACATATTTCAGAGGTACTGAGCTATCTTCAACAGTACGTCCTCATCAGATAAAATAAGATGATGCATGACATACCCTGACATAGTAGATGGTTAAGATTCAGTCATGGTAGTGAACATGATATGACAAGACTCAATATTTATATACCTTAAGATTGAGACATAAAAAAATTTACATACACAGAGGGTGCGTGTGAGAAAGCTTAAAAATACATAATAGCAATTTACATAACTGTTAGAGATTCAAATAATTTAAATTATTGAAGAAAGAAGAAAGACAGAGAGAAACAGATGAGGAAAAAATGTAGTTACTAGAAGTATAGAAAGAAAAAGAGAATTGATCAAGGATAGAGAGACAAAGGGGAATAATTTTTATATTATAAAGCATAGATAAATACATGAATATACATTTGGGCATAGCTTTGTGAAAGAGTAAACTCGAATCTTTGAATTATCTAGAAGTATGCATCTATCTAAATATTAAATATATCTGGGTGTAATTATATGAGGGTTTAATTTTGAGTCCTCAATTAATAAGAAATATACTAACAATTATTTATATACACTATATATATCCAAACTTATCCGGCTGACCGTTAAATTTCGAATTCCTTATGTTAGTTCAGAATAATGGATTAATCTAAAGGTATAATATTTCAGGCTATAAAAGTTTATAAATATCTTATAAATATTTCAGGCTATAAAAGTTTATAAATGTCTATATTAATATTAAAGTATACTGACATATTTAATTTATAAAATCATATTTAAAGTATTTTCAAACATGCGAAAGAAACTTAGTATTTTCATCCACACGAAGATAAACCATATTAAATTATATTACCTTATATTATTTTCCCATACTTAAATAATTCTCATTATATAATTTAGAAAATAATTACAGTTATAACTTTAAAAATTAAAAATTAACAATTAGAATGCCCTAAAGCATCTAAAGGCCTTATAATTAAACTTTAAAAAGTTATTATTAAATTTGATATATGCATTTGTCTAAATATATACAAAGAGTATATTGTCTAAAGTTCAAGACGATATTAGTCAATTATACATAACATAATATAATACAATATAATAAATAAGTTACTGTTAATATTGTTACAATTAAAGTTTTAGATCAATTATTGTATCTTAGGATCATGTAATACATGTATACTATAAAAATTTCATGAATAATAAGGAAACAAACCAGATTCAAAATAAATAAGTAAATTGTTTGCGATCCTATAAGTGCCAAATAGTTAAGCTATATAATTTAAAATACAAGAAAATTTTTAAGGATCTATATAGTAGTATAGTATCATATTTAAAGTGTCTGCAAACATGAGAAAGAGAAACTTAAGATGTTCAATGACCCGAAGGTAACCCGAATTTAATTAAATAAAAAAATAATAATCGTTATATAATTTAGAAAATATTTAACAATTAAAACACTAGAATGTCCTTAAGTATCTAAAGTACTTATAAATGTAGCTAGAAGCCTATTATTAAACCAGATATTCACATTTGTCCAAATATATACAGAGTATTCTGTTCGGAACTCAAGACGATATTAGTGATCCATATACATATAATAAATAAATAATAAAAACATTGTTAGTAAAGTTATAATTGAAGTTTAACATCAAGTTAAGTGGAAAAAGTTTGTCGACTAGGATCGTGTACGACGCATATACCATACATATATATAAACAAATATAAATATATAAATCAAACATCTTGAATCTTAAAACTAACATACTCCAAAAGAATAAATACATAAATACATAAAAGCATGAATTGTTTACGGTTCATTACAACCACTGTTGAGTGCTTCCAATCTATTGTAAAACTCATTCTTTGATTTATTCATTGAACCTTGTTTAACCTTTAAATATATATATATATATATATAAAATAAAATAAATAAGTCAAATGTTTAAAATTTGACTTCATTTATTACTGCTATATATATTCCGGTGACAGCCATCTTTGGCTGTGACCTCTTCAGGCAGTCCGAATTAGTGTGGTAGAGACGAGTACACATGTTGTTGAGGTGTATAACTTTGTCAATACTCTGATATGTCCAGTTCCTGGTTGGGTTGTTATTTCACTGAGGAACTGGAATCATATGATTCCAGTTCCTCAGTGAAATAACAACCCAACCAGGAACTGGACATATCAGAGTATTGACAAAGGTATACATACACCTCAACAACATGTGTACTTGTCTATACCACACTAATTTGGACTGCCTGAAGAGGTCACAGCCAAAGATGGCTGTCACCGAAATATATATAGCAGTAATAAATGAAGCCAAATTTTAAACATTTGACTTATTTATTTTATTTTATTTTACATTACTCCGGAGTAACCAAACCAACCTGCGCACTTCGTTGAGTGCTCCAATCTGCATACTGAGGTGTTGGTATACAACCAACATATACTCAAAATATATATATATATATATATATATATATATATACATACATGGATGTGTGTGTGTCTATATGTATGTATGTATATATATGTGTGTGTATATATATATATATGTATGTGTGTGTGTGTGTTGTCTGTCCAGCCCTAACAAGCAGGGAAAATTGATATTAAAGGATAATGATGATATGATATATGTATGTATGTGTGTCTGTGTGTGTGTATATATATATATATATATATATATATATATATACACACACATACACAAACATAAACATACCTATATCTGTGGAGAAGTCATTGCATTTTCTTACACCTGTTCAGTTTGTGTGTGTATGTATGTGTATGTGTGTGTGTATATATTTGTGCATGAGTATCTACATATGTATGTGTCTGTTTATTTGTTCATATTTATACTATATAGATAGCTACTATATACACATCCTTCTATCAGTATAGTTATCCTTCCATGTACCTCTATCCCTTCTATCCATCTGTAGCTATCTGTTTTTCTGTCTATATATATATATACCTATCTCTATGTGTGTGTGTATATCGATATATATATATATATGAAAAAGAGGGGAGAGGACGGACAGGGTAGAGAAATATGGGTTGATATATAAATATGTATGTGTGTGTGTGTATATCGATATGGGCATTGTGTGCAGAGGATATACGCAGACTAGAGAGGAACGAAGCTTGCATGCTCCGCTGGATGTGTAACAGTAATATACGTGAACGGCAAAGCATAAATGAACTAAGGAAAAAATTAGAAATAAGAGGGATCAGATGTTGTTTACTCGAGAGAAGGCTACGTTGGTATGGTCACGTGATGCGCATGAAAGTCGATAGCTGTATAACAAAGTGCAGGGCAATAAAGATAGACGGTAGCCACGGAATAGGCAGACCTAGAAAAACCTGGGACGAGCTGATAAACTCCGACCTCACACACTTACACCTCTCCAAGACAATGTCACTGGATCGAGACCTTTGGCGGTACTCAGTAACAGAGAAGACCCGCCTTACCTAAATACATAGTAAAACCTACTCCAACCAGTAGGCATCTCTAACAAAATACACCCCGTCCCACCACCACCACCCCCACCCCATCCACACCACCCCGTTCTATGTAAAGTTATGTTGGTGCCGCGCCATCCAGGCCGAAACAAATGAGATCGTGTAGGTGTCACGACAAAAAAACACACAGTCCACGCTGTAATGTGGCCGTGTAGGCAACACGGTAAAAACCTCCCAGACCCACACTGTAAATGTGGTTGGTGTTAGGAAGGGCATCCAACTGTAGAAAACCTGCCAGACAGTCCTATGCGAGCAAGACAATCACTCTTGCCTCAAGTGGGACTACCCCCGTCCAAACCCATGCAAGCGTGGAACACGGACGTTAAACGTTGATGATGATGATGATGATGATATATATATGAAAGAGAGGGGAGAGGACGGACAGGGTAGAGAAATATGGGTTGATATATAAATATGTATGTGTGTGCGTGTGCGCGCAAAAAATAAATGGAAAACAACACATTAAACACTACAGTTCAATGAAGATACATATTATATATTAGTTTAATGCTTGATATTGTAATATATATCCATCCCTACATCTTTCTATACAACCCCACCAGCTCTCTCCCTCTCTCTCTCCCCACACACACCATTTGAACTCTGTCAAAATATGAGGTATATCTGTCTCCACATGTTACTTCTCTTATTTCTTTCATTTAACATCCATCCATCCACACACCCCTTCCCTTATTTATCATCTCCCTTCTTCAGAAAGATTCATCCCCACCATGTCCCACTCTCACCCTCTATGTCTAGTTCTATGTGCTCCAAAAGGGTAACAAATGTGTGTTTCATCATCATCATCATCTTCGTTTAACGTCCATCTTCCATGCTAGCATGGGTTAGACGGTGTTTGTGTGTATATATGTATATGACATGTCTGCATGTACATATAGTACACACACATACACATATATATAATATATCAAATTAAATGTTAAGTTAAAAACTCACAATTTTCTTGTATAATCAAATAAGCTCAAGGAAAAGAATCCAAGCTCTTTATAATACAGTAAAGAGAGAAATACACACACACACACATATATATATATATATATATATATATATATATATATATATATATATGTGTGTGACAGTCTGAATGAGTTTGGGTTCAGAACCCAACGAAACTTAAGTACCTGTTTATGTCACTGTTGTAATTATATATATATAATTGCATCTCTAGGCACACTTCAGCTATAGGCATCTAATATATTATATCATAGTTCTTTCTCCTCTATTCTTATGATATATGTCTCTTTGAGATATATATGTATATATATATACATATGTATATACATATACATATATATATATATATATGACAGAGTGTTGTAGTTTGCTTGAAGCATTGTTGAGTAGAAAACACAAATTTAAATAATTTTGAAAACCATACAATGCACTAGAAAGAAAATCAAGATTGCTAAAATAACAGAAGAATCATACCTTAGCAAATTTGATAATTCCAAATATTTTCGAGTTTAAAAACCCATTGTCAAGGGAGTATCCCTTGATAATGGGTTTTTTGCTAAGGTAAGATTCTTATGTTATCTTAGCAATCTTGATTTTCTTTCTAGTGCATTGTATGGTTTTCAAAATTATTTAAATATATATATATATATATATATATATATATTTATATATATATATATATATATATATATATATATATATATAGATTTGGAGTTTATGTTGGTTGTATACCAACACCTCAGTATGCAGGCTGGAGCACTCGACGAAGTGCGCAGGTTGGTTTGGTTACTCCGGAGTAGTGTAAAATAAAGTTAAATAAAAGTCAAATGAATAAAATTTAGCTTCGTTTATTACTGCTATATATATTTCAGTGACAGCCATCTTTGGCTGTGACCTCTTCAGGCAGTTTGAATTAGTATGGTATAGACAAGTACATATGTTGTTTAGGTGTATGATATTGTCAATACTCTGATATGCCCAGTTCCTTGCTGGGTTGTTAATTCACTGGGGAACTGGAGTCATATGAATTCAAACAAACGAATTTTCGTGTCACAGGTCCCCTTCTCCTCTCATTGGTCAGTTATTAGTGTTGTCATTGTTGGACAACACTAATAACTGACCAATGAGAGGAGAAGGGGACCTGTGACACGAAAATTCGTTTGTTTGAATTCATATGACTCCAGTTCCCCAGTGAATTAACAACCCAGCAAGGAACTGGGCATATCAGAGTATTGACAATATCATACACCTAAACAACATATGTACTTGTCTATACCATACTAATTCAAACTGCCTGAAGAGGTCACAGCCAAAGATGGCTGTCACTGAAATATATATAGCAGTAATAAACGAAGCTAAATTTTATTCATTTGACTTTTATTTAACTTTATTTTATATATATATATATATATACACACATATGTGTTCAAATCATATATATGTGTGTGTATTTCTCTCTTTACTGTGTTATCATCATCACCGTTTTACGTCCGTTCTTCCATGCTAGCATGGGTTAGACAGGTTGTCCTGTTGTGGGCAGTGTCTGGTCGGCTGACCATGCCTTGCTCATACAGGAACTGATTTTTGCTTGATTTCTACAGCTGGATGCCCTTCCTACACCAACCTCATTTACAGTGAGTGCTGGGTGCTTTTTTTCCATGGCACCTACACGTCCACTCTACAGTGTGGGCTGGGTGCTTTTTTTCCGTGGCACCTCCATGACCACTTTGCAGTGGGTGGGTGTGGGGGCATATTGTCTATATGCTTCAGCTTGTACCCATGGGAGGTCGGGTACTCTGTATTACTGCATGACGCCAGAGGTCACGGCCTTTGAGAGGTGTAATTGGGTAAGGCCGGCTTTCATCACCTCATCCCAGGTCTTCTTGGGTCTCCCTACCCCACAGTTTCCATTGACTTCTAGTGCGTGCTCTAGACCTTTTTATGCAGCTGTCATCCTTCATACGCATCACATGTCCATACCAACGCAACCGCCTCTCCTGCACACAGCATTTGATTCCTCTTATGCTCAGACTCTCTCTCAATTCATTTATGCTTTGCCGTTCGCGTATATTACTATTACACATCCATCGGAGCATGCAGGCTTCGTTTCATTCTAATCTACGTAAGTCTTCCACCTTCAGCGCCCAGGTCTCACTACCATGTAACATTGCTGTTCGTATACACGCATCATACAGTCTGCTTTTCATTTTGAGGGAAAAGCCTTTTGCAGCTAGCAGTGGCAGTAGTTCTCTGAACTTCTTCCATCCCGTTCTTACACTAGTTATTGTACTTTCTGAACACCCACCTCCGCTGCTAATTCGGTCACCTGGTAGCAGAAACTGTCTACTGTTTCTACAGAGCCCTCCCAGAGATTGGTGGTACTTGTTTCCTGTGGCTGTTTGCTGCTTGCTGTCCCAGCACAGCTGCTACATGTGAAGCCTACATTCTTAATTAATCTTCCTGAGATCCCACTACATATCTTGTGTACCCATTGTTTGCATTTGGGGCAGAGAATGGAGTTCCTACCTACACCTTTCCTACATACTGAGCAAGGCCATTTCCCTGAGGGGATCTGGGTTCTGTTTTCTAGTCTACTTACAAGGATCTTAGTCTTTATCAGGTTGACTTTGAGACCCTCTCTTTCTATAGTCCCTGCTTCCAAGTTTGGAATTTCTTCTCTAGTTCTACCATAGATTCAGCTATAAGTGCAAGATCATCTGCATACAGGAGTTCCCATGGGCATCCGGTCTTAAACTCCTCCGCTATTGCCTGCAGAACTATGATGAACAGGAGAGGGCTAAGAACAGAGCCCTGGTGGACACCAGCCTGTACGCTAAATTCCTCGCTATGCTCATTGCTAATCCTAACTTTGCTGACTGCTCCCCTATACATGGCTTGTACAGCTTTCACAAGCCATTCATCTACTCCTAGTTTTCTAAGAGCACACCAGATTATAACACGTGGAGCTCTGTCAAAGGCTTTCTCAAGATCGACGAATACCAGGTAGAGTGGCTTACTTTTAGCTAGGTACTTTTCCTGTAACTGCCTCACAAGAAAGGGGGCATCAGTGGTGCCTCTTCCTGGTACAAACCCAAATTGCATCTTATCTAGTTTTACCTCTATAGTTTCCTCTATCTAGTGCATCACCTTTATATAATATATATATATATCCCACTACACCCTCAATTCACCCATTAATTTCTCTAATATTTATTTCAAGAACCCACTTTACATTTGTTTACCTGTTGATGTCTGTTCATATGACTCCTATATATATATATATATTTCTAGGGCGGGTAAAATTCCCGAGATCCATGGGCGAGTTCTTTCCAACGGTCTCTGTCCCTCATCCTGCATCTCCAACAGACCAGTGTCTGTCCTTAGAGCATCAACATACATTAACCTTGGTCTTCTTCTTCCAGTGTGTCCATGTAGGGGCTCCCACAGGAGCACTGAGAGCAGTGTCCACTCTGGATGTCGGTGAGCATGTCCAGCTAACCTCAGTCTCCTCTGTGTCACTTTTGAGCTGATTTTTGGGAGGCTCCCATACAGCTCTGCGTTTTTCATCCTCAGTGTATACTGATTAATGTTCAGAGCCATCCTCAGCATTCTTGTGTAGCACCCATCCACCATCTGAGTGAGTTTCTTGGTCAGTGTCCAAGTCTCAGGCCCGTACAGCAGCACAGACTCCACTACAGCAATGAAGAGGCAGATTTTTAGGTCTTTACGAAGGTCCGACTTCCACACCGATCTCAATATATATATGTGTGTGTGTGTGTCTGTGTAGTACTGTGTTTTGTGTGTCTCTCTCAGTGTACATCTGTGTGTCAGTGTATGTGTGTTTGTATCTCTCTATGAGTATGTCCTGGTGTTTTCCAGTTTTTCATTTTGCTATTTGCTTTTCCCTTCTTTTTTTTATCCCTCCACTCCTTCCACCCACACTACCACTACTCCTTCCACCCACATACCACTACTCCTTCCACCCACACTAGCTCCACTCCTCCCATCCACACTACCTCTACTCCTCCCACCCACACTACCACCACTCATCCCAACTACACTGCCTTAACTCCTCCTACCCACACTACCTCTACTCCTCCCATCTACACTACCTACACTCCTCCCACCCACATACCACCACTCCTCCCACCCACACTGCCACCACACTACCACTACTCCCCCTCATCCTCCTTCCATTTACATTTTTCTGACTGCCATTTAGCTAGTAACAACAAACTAATACATATCTTGATAGGGTGGTGTAGTGTAGTATGTGGTGTGTCTGACACTGTATGTGGTGTGGTGTAGTGTAGTGTGTGGTGTGTCTGACACTGTATGTGGTGTGGTGTAGTGTAGTGTGTGGTGTGTCTGACACTGTATGTGGTGTGTCTGACACTGTGTGGTGTGTCTGACACGGTATGTGGTGTAGTGTAGTGTGTGGTGTGTCTGACACTGTGTATGTGGTGTAGTGTAGTGTGTGGTGTGTCTGACACTGTGTGGTGTGTCTGACACGGTATGTGGTGTAGTGTAGTGTGTGGTGTGTCTGACACTGTGTATGTGGTGTGTCTGACACTGTGTGGTGTGTCTGACACTGTGTATGTGGTGTAGTGTAGTGTGTGGTGTGTCTGACACTGTGTATGTGGTGTGGTGTAGTGTAGTGTGTGGTGTGTCTGACACTGTATGTGGTGTGGTGTAGTGTAGTGTGTGGTGTGTCTGACACTGTGTATGTGGTGTAGTGTAGTGTGTGGTGTGTCTGACACTGTGTATGTGGTGTAGTGTAGTGTGTGGTGTGTCTGACACTGTATGTGGTGTGGTGTAGTGTAGTGTGTGGTGTGTCTGACACTGTGTATGTGGTGTAGTGTAGTGTGTGGTGTGTCTGACACTGTATGTGGTGTGGTGTAGTGTAGTGTGTGGTGTGTCTGACACTGTATGTGGTGTGGTATAGTGTAGTGTGTGGTGTGTCTGACACTGTGTATGTGGTGTGTCTGACACAGTATGTGGTGTAGTGTAGTGTGTGGTGTGTCTGACACTGTGGTGTGGTGTAGTGTAGTGTGTGGTGTGTCTGACACTGTGTATGTGGTGTAGTGTAGTGTGTGGTGTGTCTGACACTGTATATGTGGTGTAGTGTAGTGTGTGGTGTGTCTGACACGGTATGTGGTGTAGTGTAGTGTGTGGTGTGTCTGACACTGTATGTGGTGTGGTGTATTGTAGTGTGTGGTGTGTCTGACACTGTGTATGTGGTGTGTCTGACACTGTGTGGTGTGTCTGACACGGTATGTGGTGTAGTGTAGTGTGTGGTGTGTCTGACACTGTGTATGTGGTGTAGTGTAGTGTGTGGTGTGTCTGACACTGTGTATGTGGCGTGGTGTAGTGTAGTGTCTGGTGTGTCTGACACTGTGTATGTGGTGTAGTGTAGTGTGTGGTGTGTCTGACACTGTATGTGGTGTAGTGTAGTGTGTGGTGTGTCTGACACTGTGTATGTGGTGTGGTGTAGTGTATGGTGTGTCTGACACTGTGTATGTGGTGTAGTGTAGTGTATGGTGTGTCTGACACTGTATATGTGGCGTGGTGTAGTGTAGTGTGTGGTGTGTCTGACACTGTGTATGTGGTGTAGTGTAGTGTGTGGTGTGTCTGACACTGTATATGTGGTGTAGTGTAGTGTGTGGTGTGTCTGACACTGTGTATGTGGTGTAGTGTAGTGTGTGGTGTGTCTGACACTGTGTATGTGGCGTGGTGTAGTGTAGTGTCTGGTGTGTCTGACACTGTGTATGTGGTGTAGTGTAGTGTGTGGTGTGTCTGACACTGTGTATGTGGTGTGGTGTAGTGTATGGTGTGTCTGACACTGTGTATGTGGTGTGGTGTAGTGTATGGTGTGTCTGACACTGTGTATGTGGTGTAGTGTAGTGTGTGGTGTGTCTGACACTGTGTATGTGGCGTGGTGTAATGTAGTGTGTGGTGTGTCTGACACTGTATGTGGTGTAGTGTAGTGTGTGGTGTGTCTGACACTGTGTATGTGGTGTAGTGTAGTGTGTGGTGTGTCTGACACTGTGTATGTGGTGTAGTGTAGAGTGTGGTGTGTCTGACACTGTGTATGTGGTGTAGTGTAGTGTGTGGTGTGCCTGACACTGTGTATGTGGTGGAGTGTAGTGTCTGGTGACTGACACTGTATGTAGTGTAGTGTGTAGTGTGTCTGACACTGTGTATGTGGTTTAGTGTAGTGTAGTGTGTAGTGTGTCTGACACTGTGTATGTGGTGTAGTGTAGTGTGTGGTGTGTCTGACACTGTATATGTGGTGTGGTGTAGTGTGTGGTGTGTCTCACACTGTGTATGTAGTGTGGTGTGGTGTAGTGTGTGGTGTGGTGTGTATGTAGTGTAGTGTAGCGTGTGGTGTGTCTGACACTGTGTATGTGGTGTGGTGTAGTGTAGCGTGTGGTGTGTCTGACACTGTGTATGTGGTGTAGTGTAGTGTGTGGTGTGTCTGACACTGTGTATGTGGTGTGGTATGGTGTGTTTGACACTGTGTATGTGGTGTGGTGTAGTGTAGTGTAGTGTGTGGTGTGGTGTAGTCTAGTGTAGTGTGTGGTGTGGTGTAGTGTAATGTGTGGTGTGTTTGAGACTGTGGTGTGGTGTAGTGTAGTGTGTGGTGTGGTGTAGTGTGTGGTGTGGTGTAGTATAGTGTAGTGTGTGGTGTGGTATGGTATGTGTGGAGTGAAATTGTGTAGTATATAGCATGAATCTGGTAGTGTGTTGTGGTGTGATATTTGTGTGTGTGTCTGATAGTGTAGTATGGGTCTAATGCGGTGTGTTGTGGTGTAGGTGCTAGTCTACACGCAGTGTGTGTGTAGTATAGTGAGCTGTATATGGTGTAATGAGGTGTATATGGTGTGGTGTTGCAGGTAATATTATGTGTGTGGTTGTGTAGGTAACTCTGAGAGAGAGAGAGAGTGATATAAGAGGTGGCCAATAAAAATGGTACTTATAATTTGCTAATAAAAGGAAATTAGCTTGTCACTAAGCCAATTTGATCTTTCCTTCACTGACAACTCTCTCTCTCTCCGTCTCCCCCACTTTCACTGTCTCTCTCTCTCTCCATCTCTCCTACTTTCGCTCTCTCTCTCTCTCTCATTTTCACTATCTCAGTCTCCTCACCACATCCCTCTGTTTTCATCATCTCTGTCTCTATCACTATCTCTCTCTCCCTCTTTCTCTCCCTCTCTCTCTCCCTCTCTCTCTCTTTCTCTCTCTCTCTCTCTCTCTCTCTCTCTCTCTCTCTCACTCTCTCTCTCTGTTTCTTTCTCTCACTCTCATTCCATCTCTGTCTCCTTCCTTGTCTCTTTTTGTTATAGGTATTCTTCAATGTGTATAGAAGTGAGTGTATGTGTGTTTGTGTACAGCTACATGTATTTCAAATTACACATATCTGTCCACATACACATGCATACATGTATGTACATATATGTGCATGTGTAAAGTAAATATTTAATTTGATATATTAGTGCCTTGATATATGACTACAATTGCATTCACACACACACACACACACACTGGTGTTTATATGTATGTATATTTGTATGTGTGTGTTTGTTTGATGGTTTGTGTGTGTGTGTCTGTGTGTGTAATTCAAAGTGTTTGTTTTTGTAACATAAGGTTTATGCTTTACATATATATATATATATATATATATATATATATATACACATATACCTCTCCCCTACACAAATACTCCCCCCCTACACATACTGACATATATATCCAGACCCATGCTAGCGTGGAAGATGGACGTTAAATGATGATGATGATGATGATTTTGATATATATAATGTATATATGTGTGTGTACGCGCACATACCTACATATATATATTTAATTGTATATACTCTATGTATTGAGTACCTTACTTACTGATTGAACCTGGGATACACACACACACACATATATATATATATATATGAATGCACATTCACACACACCTGTTTTTGTGTATCACTCCTTTTGATATCAATCCTTCTGAGACTGCTCCTGTTTCTATTATATAAACTGTTTTAAGTGTTTGTATTTATCTAAAATCCTTCAAACAATCTTATGTAACATATGTTAAGTTATGTTCCAGACACTATTTTGATAATGGGAAAGTTATCTATGTCCCCCCCCCCCCCCCCCTCCTCATAAAACAACTTGATTATTTTCAAAATTATTTGAAAATTCTAGGCAGTGTCTTTCATTATAAATATGCTTAAAATCATTACAAAATCCATGTTATTTTATAGTTTTTTTGGTTCCATTACCTCATTGTTCCTTCTTTTTTGGGGGGGATGTTTGTCATTAGGGGGGGAGGAGAGATGTCCGTTATATCTTTAACATCTTTACTCCAGGGCTGACTGTTGTAAAAATGTTCAGTATCAGACTAAAAACCTCAATTTTTAACACGATATAGATATAATGTTGTGGTGTACTTTTCAAAAATGCTTTGCTAATGTAGTTTCATGTGGTTTCAAATGCTTATAGTAACTTTACTACTGGATGGATCTTTATGAAAATTTGCAGTATTAGACTAAATATTTCAATTTTTAATGTGATGCAATCATAATGCTGCTTTGTACTGTTCAAGAATATCTTGCTAATGCAGTTTTATGTGATACAAGACATTAACCCTTTAGCGTTCACATTATATATATATATACTATTATATATACTATTATATTTACTATTATATTTTCATGGTAAAGGCTTTACCTCACATAATTATCTTACATAATATCGAATCTATGAGATCTTGAAAGTATTTATTTTGAGAACAATACCTTAACATCAGTTTGAGCGACCAGTTACAGGCAGTTTCAACAGAAAGAAGTAGAGAATTCTGGCCGGTTTTGGCCGGTTTGAACATTAAATGGTTAAGAGTTAAAACAGATGTTTTATACAGTCTAACACTTCTTGTTGTTGTCTGATATGCCTGTAAACCAACCATTCTACAATTTTGCTACCAACCCTTTAGTATTTACATTACTTTATATATTTACTATTATATTTTCATGGTAAAGGCTTTACCTCACATAATATCAAATCTATGAGATTTTGATATTATTTATTTTGAGAACAATACCTTAACATCAGTATGAATGGCTGTTTATAGCCGGTTTGAACAGAAGGAGGTGAGAGAATTCTGGCCAGAAACGGCCGGTTTAAATTCTAAAAGGTTAATGGGACATATGGAAGTTTGCATGTTACATGTTGATCTTACTGTTGTTGTGGTCTCTTGTCCACATTTAAACCTTTCCATATCAAACCACTTCAAACTTGTTTCCTCAATATATAGCTGTATATTTTAAAATGTTTATATTTATTTAAAAACTTTTGATATTAAATTTCATATATTAACCTTTATTAAGTTATATTCCATATGCTTGCTTAATAATTGTTTCTACTTTTGGCACAAGGCCAGCAATTTCCCAGTGTATTGCTTGCTTAATAATGAGAAAATTAGTTATATTAATCTGTTAATCTAAAGTTCTTGTAACTGGTGCAGCCAAGGCCTATGAGAGGGGTCCCAGCCGGTACTTGTGTTCTGGGCTCAAGAAGGCTAAGATTTCTCTTGGAGGCCCTGGGTACAGCCAGTCATTATATGTCTATCCATCACAGCATGTCAGTGGGCCTTAGAAATTTTTGGCTGTACCTGTCTCTTCTTCAAGCAATCAATATCTCATTAAGTTCATCCTGCCAGCAGTAGCAGTTACCAGGATGTGTCTGAAAAATGTTATATTACTAAATCCCTCCAAATTCTTGATTATTTTCAAAAGGATTTTAAAATTATTGGCAGTATTTTTTCATTAGAAATATGGTAATGAAAAAGTTAATGAACCAGCCATAGATTTGACTCTTAACATACCCATTTTTCTGCTCAATAATAATGGTATGTTTAATCAAATGTTTATAGTGTCTATTTGAATAAAAGATATTGTGAAAATTGGAAGTTTTTTTTTTAACATGAGGTAGTCATCTGTATTAAAATATAATTGTTTCTACTTTTGGCACCAGGCCAGCAATTATCCCAGTGCATTACTGGTACTTTATTTTATCAACCCCGTAAGGATGAAAAGCAAAGTTAACCTCGGCGGGATTTGAACTCAGATCATAAAGGGAGGTAACTCTATGCTTCAAAGCATGGCGCCCGACCCTCTACCGATACTGCCAATCCATCTGTATTAAAATATAATATTGTGTATATGTTATATATATATATATATATATATATATATATATATATATATATATATATATATATATATATATATATATATATATATATATATATATATATATATATATATATATATACATATACCATCTAACCCATGCTAGCGTGGAATTTTGAAAAAACAAAAACAGGTGTTTTAAAAAAGCGATTTAAATGCAATTAGTAAGATACATTGTCAAGTAAACATCTCCAAATACAAGATATTCTTATCAGCTATTAACTGCTCAAATAACTCATTGATATTTCTTGTCATTGATATAATGTTCATGTTTTAAATAAAAGTAAGAGGTGTGTAGTTAGATTCTATAAAATGGATCAATAACACCTGGATCAAAGAATTTTCCTCCTTTAAAATGATGATGATGTGGATCTAAGACTATCTATTAAAAATAAATAAACTACCAAGATTGGAGGTACAATGCATTGTCAAGGATCTACCAACCATAAACAAGATCTTTCAGTACATGGAGGCTATGAAATGATTCAACAGAAATATTTAGCTGCTTTATAGCTGTCCTTATTTTTCACCTTTTTTTTAAATTATTTTTACTTCCTCTGCTTCTTTTTTTTACTCTTCTCTTTTTCTTTTTTCTCTTTCTGTCTCTTTTCTTGGTTTTTATTATAAGGAGCATTAGATACCTCTCCTAGTCTGTGATGGCATACCAGCTCTATACAAACTTTCAAATTGGTTAAATAAATAAATAAAGAGATTTTGGCTGCTAACTCCTGCTGCAGGCCACAGTGAACATGTAGAAACTATCTTATTGTCTGGTAAATGGCAACAGTGGTTATAGTCTGTTACCTTGGCCTAAGATAACCAAAGTTTTTGTGGATAGTATTGTAGTATCAGAAAGTCTTGCCAAACCACAAGTAATCCATTACTGCATTGTGTCCAAGTCTGATTGCAGGAAAGATCTATAGTGTACAGGATCTGTCCTTCTTATCTCAAAGTACAGTTTACAAAATCATCACGAATTTAAGGCAACTTTCTATTGTTGCAAATACATGTCTGAAACTAAACATTTACCCAAATGTGTGCCTCCTACCTTTCCTTGGCCTGCTCTATAGCTCGAATGCACAATGCTTATAGGGAAATGCTCAATACTTGTAGTGGAATGCTTGGTGCTTATTGTAATACACCATAGGATGTGTGTTTTGATGCATAGAATTGGTAATATTACTGTAATTCATTGTTTTTGTTTAGGGATCTGCTACTGATACAGTACTTTGGATTCTAGCTTGAATTTCAACCCATCACAAACAACACCATCATTAACACAACCACTACCACAATTATTGATGGTGATGGTTGGTGGAGATAGTATTAGTGGAAATAATGGTATTAATGGTTGTTGGTGGAGGTGGTATTAGTGGTGGTGATGGTATTGGTAGTTTTCATGTAATAGTCGACCCTGTAACTTAAACCTTATAAAATTGTCTAAAAAATGTGACTTTTACACAAGCATATACAGTATATATATATATATATATATATATATATATATATATATATATATATATATATATATATATCATCATTTCATCATCATTTGATTTTACGTCCACTTTTCCCTGCTTGCAAGGGTGGGACGGGAACTGATTCTGGCTTGATTTCTACAGCTAGATGCCCTTACTAACACCAACCTCATTTACAGTGAGTGCTGGGTGCTTTTTTGCCGTGGCACCTCCACGACCACTTTGCAGTGGAATGATAGGGACCCCAGTCCCTATCATTCTCATTTCTACAGCTGAGTAAACTGGAGCAATGTGAAATAAAGTGTCTTGCTCAAGGAAACAACACATCACCCGGTCTGAGAATTGAACTCACAACCTTTTGATTGCAAGGCCAATGCTCTAACCACTAAGCCATGTGCCTCCATATCAAAATGAAAATCCTAAGGCAAGGTAAAATTTCCAATCATTTTAATCACAACACGTTTCAATAAGAGATAGATCGATAGTGAAGCCATGATCGATTATCACTGATCTCGTCAGGTGAAAATGAATTGTCTTCAAATTCATGATATGAGGGAGAAAATTAGCAATGTTCATTCACAGAGTTTATTCCCTCATATGAAGATCAAGCAGTCAAAATACAGTGACTGCCATCATCTTCAGTTAAGGTCATAAAACTATCAAGTCTCTATCTCCCAATAGCTGCCATAGCTGGACATCAATCAAATCTGTATAATTAGTTGGTCACAGTTAATGTGAGTGGGTACACACGCACTCAACACCCACACACACCGACTCGAGGTCAAAGAAAAAATATATATACACATACCAACGCAGCATCAGATCTGTAGAACTATAGACGGTCACAATTAGTGTGAGTGGGTACACACACACTCTCTCACACACACCGAAGCGATGTCAAAGAAAAAATAATAAATATAAGAATATACCAACATAGTATTCACCGAAAGTTAGTTTACAAAACAACAAATGTTACATTGGTTAAATCTCAATTTAACGATGTAAATTGGAAATATTGGGTCAACCGCAACCCCATACACAAGCAAGTAAGTTCAGTTCAGTGTTCTGCTATACGTGTATAGATTGAATTGTAACATCCGTATCTCCAAATAGTGTATGTTATGGTATATACACATCCGTATCGTCCAAAAAAGTGTATGTCTAGGTATATACACATCCATGTGAAGAGCAAGCAATCAGCTCACATCGAACTCAGTATGTACCGCTTCGGATTTTCATTTTGATACTAATACTCCGTTTTACATCACCTAGCTGTTCCCTTGAATGGAATTGGAGATATACAAAAGCGTGGAGAACTTAATATTGCTAACAAAAATTTATTGGACCGTTTTACACAACCAATAATACACCTTACTATATAACAACTATATATATATATATATATATATATATATATATATATATATATATATATATATATATATATATATATATGATGTGTAATAGTAATATACGTGAACGGCAAAGCATAAATGAACTAAGTGAGAAATTATGAATAAGAGGGATCAGATGCTGTTTACTCGAGAGAAGACTACGTTGGTATGGTCATGCGCATGAAAGACGACAGCTGTATAAAAAAGTGCAGGGCGATCAAAATAGACGGCAGCCACGGAGTAGGTAGACCCAGAAAAACCTGGGACGACTTGATAAATTCCGACCTCACACACTTACACCTCTCCAAGACAATGTCGCTGCACCGAGATCTTTGGCGCTACGCAGTAATACAGAAGACCCGCCTTGCCTAAGTGCAAAGTGAAACTTACAGTCAGTAGGCACCTCTTACCAAAATACACCCCCGTCCCACTACCCCCACCCCATCCACACCACGCCTTTCGATGTAAAGTTATGTTGGTACCACAATATCCAGTCCTAAATAAATGAGGTTGTGTAGGTGTCATGACAAAAAAACACAGTCCACGCTGTAATGTGGCCGTGTAGGTAACACAGTAAAAACCTCTCAGTCCACACTGTAAACGTGGTTGGTGTTAGGAAGGGCATCCAGCCGTAAAAAACCCGCCAGACAGTCCTATACGAGCAAGACAACCAATCTTGCCTCAAGTGGGAAAATTCCCGTCCAAACCCATGCTAGCGTGGAAGATGGATGTTAAACGATGATGATGATGATGATATATATATAATATATTTGAAAATAAAAGGAGAATGAGTTCACTGATGGTTGGTATGTTTCAATAATCTAAAATTTTATAGAAACATTTTTTGTTATTGGTTATAATGATTTTTACTATAGGCACAAGCCCAGCAATTTTGGGGGAAGGGAAAGTCGATTAAATCGACCCCAGTGCATTATTGGTGCTTTATTTTATCAACACCTTAAGGATGAAGGGCAAAGCTAACCTCAGCGGGATTTGTGCTCGGAATGTACAGGGCCATAACTCTATGCTGCAAAGTACGGTGTCTGACGCTCTACCAATACTGCCAATCCAAACAAAAATGTCTCTTTATGAAACATTAGATTATTAAAACATAACAACCCCAGGTGAAGTAATTTTTTTTTATTTTTCAAATATATTTTACTATACTGAGGATTTTTCTCATTTTCCACTGAATATCTATATATAAATTTATGTGACTTCCGTCTGTCACACAAGGTGTGTGTGTTTATGTGAATGTATGTGTGAAAGGAAGGGGATGGTGAAAAAACTATAGCGAAACAGTGGCTGGTTTTCCATTTGCTATGCTGTGTGTTTGTGTAAATGTATGTCTGTGAGTGTGTATTTTTGTAAGTGTGTCTGTGTTTCCATGTTTATATTTATATACTCATACACATCAGTATGTTAAAAAAAATTCTAGTGTATATTGGGTAGACGGAAATTGTTTGGAAGCCAGTCAGTTGGACTGCACCTGTAATTTAACCCTTTATTATTTAAACCGGTCGTATCCGGCCAGAATTCTCTTATCTCTTTCTGTTCAAACCAGCTGTAACTGGCTGCTCATACTTATTTTAAGGTATTGTTCTCAAAATAAGTAATATCAAAATCTCATGGATTCAATAATATGTGAGGTATTATGTGAGATAAAGCCTTTACCATGAAAATACAATAGTATATATAGAGTAATGTAAATACTGAAGGGTTAAAGGATCAGCTTTGTCAGTCACTGTCATGCTGAATTTCCCTGAAAATTACATTCTGGGATATATATATATACCTGTGGAATGCTCAGCCACTTACATGTTAATTTCATGAGCAGGTTGTTCCATTGATTAAACAACTGTGACACATAGCTTCGAAACTGACGGAGGTCCACTCTTTTCCATGTTGCAATAGCTCTTCTTGTTGTTGTAGTTGATGTTGATGTGACATTTCTATATTCGTCTCTCTCCTCTTGTAATAAAATGTTTTATGTTATATTAAATAATATTAATTAAGTAAATCATTTTGTGTCTTTTTTAAATTTGTTTAATATATTCAAATATTTATAATTGTGGAAAGGGGTACACAGAGGTAATGGTGTTGGTGGTGGTGGTGGTGAAGGTTGTAGTAGTGATGGTTGTGGTGGTGATGTTGATGGTAGTAGTGGTGGTGGTGGTGGTGGTAGTGATGTTTGTGGTGCTATTAGAGATGGTTGGGGGGTGATGATCTTGGTGGTAGTAGTGATGGTGATGGTAGAGATGGCTGTAGTGGTGGTAGTGATGTTGTGGTGGTGGTATTAGAGATGGTTGTGGTGGTAGTAGTGATGGTGATGGTAGTAAAGATGGTTGTGGTGGTGATGCTGGTGGTAGTTGTGGTGGTGATGTTGGTTGTGGTGGCGGTATTAGAGATGGTTGTGGTGGTGATGTTGGTGGTAGTAGAGATGGTTGTGGTGGTGGTATTAGAGATGGTTTGGGTGGTGATGTTGGTGGTAGTAGAAATGGCGGCGGTGGTTAATTGCTTCAATGAAGTTATTTTAAGTTGCTGTGTCTGGGTACCGAGTGGAGTATTAGAGAATAGAAATGACCTGGGGTGAGGAGGGTTTTGATTAAGGACAGTGTAGGAAATGAGTGGACAGAAGGTATGGAGGTGGAGGAGTAGTGGTGCTGAATTTGTTTCCTAATTAAAGAAACATTTAGTTGCATTCATATAAAGCAGTTTACTCCAGAATATCTACTAACATACCTCTTTCTCTTTCATATTTGTTTATATAATCGTCTTCATTTAACCCTTTAGCATTTAAAACGGCCATGTTCGGCCAGAATTCTCTCACCTCTTTCTGCTCAAACTGGCCATAGCTGGTCACTCATACTGATGTTAAGGTATTTTTCTCAAAATAACTAACATAAAAATCTCATAGATTTAATATTATGTGAGATAAAGCCTTTACCATGAAAATACACTAGTATATATAAAGAGTAATGTAAATGCTGAAGAGTTAATGTCCTACGTCCACTTTTCCATGCTGGCATAGGTTAAACAAGATGTTTAGAGACGTTTTACAGCCAAATGCTCTTCAGTGACTCCAGCATTTTTAGTTGCCTCATAGACATGCAGGAACACAGTGTACCTATTCTAAAAGCCAGAATATATATATATGTGTGTGTGTGTGTGTGTGTGTGTTATGGATTTCCATAAAAAGGGTAAAGGAAAGAAGAGTGCTCTATGTATAGTACAGAGCTATTTAATTACATAGTAAACAACACGATATGTTCCATTACCAAAGGTTTCAGGAAACTAGACGATCTTAACAGAAACGTTCGGTACGCTCATCAGATGAAATATTTATATTATGGATATAAGATTTGAAATTAAAATTTATTAAAAATAAAAATGAGAGAGAGAGAGGGGGATTGATAGATAGATAGATCAGGGTGTCCCTTCATATATAAAGTCTGCAAAATAACATTTTTGAGGAATGACAAATACATTCAATTTGAATAAAGTAGTGTTCATCTTCCCTTGATGCCCTAAGTGTTTGCTTATTTTACTTAACCCAGCTCTGCTCTTGGTCCACTGGAGAGGAGAGGGGAGACTAGTCTTATGGCTGGGATAATAATAGAGAGGTGGCAAAGTGTGATACTATGGGAAGTAGAAATCAATAGTTTGTTAATGAATAAGTCGATTGCATTTAGGTGTCTTTGATTTTAGTTTTTGGTGGTGTGTTGAGGTCGTATAGATTTTGGTGGTTATGCTTGTGGTGCTGTTAAAATTGTTGAAGGGAGATAATGATGGCTAGGGGTGATATGCAAAATATGATAACAATGACAATGAGGAGTTGGTGGCAGTGGTTGTGGTGTATATGACTTTGTTACTCTGACCAACAGTCTTCCAACATAAGTCCTGATCCCATCAAACCATAATTCCCAGACTTTCTTCAAAAGTACAAAACAGTACCATAACTGTGTCATTAATCCTTTCGCATTTAAACCAGCAATATCCAACCAGAATTCTCTCATCTCTTTCTTTTTAAACTAGCTCTAACCGTCCACTCATACCAACATTAAGGTATTGTTCTCAAAATAAATAATATCAAAATCCCATAGATTCGATATTATGTGAGATGAGATAATTATGTGAAATAAAGTGTTAACCGTGAATATACAATAGTAAATATAGAGTAATGTAAATGCTAAAAGGTTAAATATTTAGTTTAGTTTACTACACATTTCCACAATGATCTGTCTTTTTGTAAAGATATTATAAACATCTGAATTAACAAACTCATTTTAGATACGTTCTGCTGTGGGTGTGGAGAAGTGTGTGTGGAGTGTTGTTATCTAATGTGTATTTTCCTTTTATTTAAGACAGATTTGGCTGTTATTTCTATAACTACCTAGAGGCTTCCTTGTTCTGCTCATCTCACTGGCTTGTGATGGCAAAATTGTTTAAATGCAGTAGTGGTGGTGGCTATCTCAAAAAGGGGGTGGTGGTTGCTGTAGTGGTAGCAGTGGTGGTGAATGTGGTGGTGGTGGTCAGTTACGACATTCGTGATAGAAGCTCATCAAGACATCCATCTTTGTCACAGTGGTCAGATAGTCCAAAAGCATAGGAGGTCACAGTTTGAAAGACACCAGATGGCCTAACATGATAAATTGCCCTACACACACACACATGCACACACTCACACACACTTTTTTTCTTTATTCCCCCCCACCCTCTGTTCATTTACCCCACCATTCCATGCTGCTCTAAACTATCGTCTCTGCTCTTCTACCATCATCATGTGGTTGGTCTACAGACATCAGCCAGAATGCTGCTCATGTGCAACCATCAGCAAGACACACAAGCACATACATGCAAGCTGTATGTGCTTTTGTATGTTTAGATGTGCCTGTGTGTTTCTTGTTATGTATTCGTTTCTGTATATCACTATGTGTGACTGTCTCATTCTCTCAATCTCCCCATCACTACCCCACATCTTCCCCCACCACACACACACACACACACACACACACACACACAATGTCTTTATGGCTATGTATCTATGTGTGTGCACATGTCTGCATTTTAGCTTTTGCAGATGCATGTATTTTAGCATTGTCTCGAATCAAAGTCAGCAAGCCACTGCCACCACCACCATTACTACTACTACTACTACTACTGTTTCTCATTGCCACCAAGACTTTAACCCTAATTTCCTCTGTATTGTTTTCCCAGTATGTGTTAGTGATAATAATATACTGACCCTTTAGTGTCACTAGTAAACTGTTGGACATTGTTTCCGGTTTTGGGTGCCTGTGTTGTCTCCTTCATTAATTCTGTATTAAGAAAGGCAACTAACTGACTGTGAAGTTATTGGACACCACCGCTACTACTATCAACCCTGTCTTTATGGCTAACATACTCAAATAATAGTAATCATTATCAACATCATCTTTCTTCAACTGCAGTAGTAGACAGCCATGACTGTCTTCCAACCATTGTAAAAGTGAAAAAAAGGAAAAAAAAGCCTTTATCCTCTGATGGAGTTGTAGGGGCTCTTGACATGGCATTGTCTTGGACATTTAAAACCTGGTGAAGCCCATCTCTCTCCAACTTAGAACATAGCCGATTTAATCCAGAGAAATAAAGGAAGCGAAAAGGAGAAAAAGTGATAGACGAAAAATCAACCCCCAGTACTAAACTAGTACTTTATTTATCAAACTTAAAAGGGTGAACTACAAAGATTACCTCGGTAGGATTTGAACACAAAGTATTTGTAGTGAGCCAGAAAAAATACCAAAACATTTTTAATCTGATATTCTAACAACTTTGCCAATTTGCTACCTTAACCCTTTAGCATTTACATTACTCTATATATACCCTCATATTTTCATGGTCAACACTTTATCTCACATAATATCGAATCTACGAGATTTCGATATTATTTATTTTGAGAACAATATCTTAACATAAGTATGAGTAGCAGGTTATGGTCAGTTTGAACAGAAAGAGGTGAGAGAATTCTGGTTGTATATGGCCGGGTTAAATGCTAAAGTGTTAACCGTCCATTGTGGGGCTTTAATAATCAGTTGAGATCAGGTGATTAGCCTTGGTCATCCAAATACTCAAATTTTTTGCAAATTTACTCAAATCTGTTTTCATCCAGATTGCTTGCTTGGTCATCTCACAAATGATGAAGGTGCCAGCAAGTATGACTCAACCTAGAACCATGTCGTTGTGAAGTAAACTTTTTAATTACACAGCCTTTCTAAATGTTTACTTATTTTGAAATTTGTTTTGATGTTGCTTTTGCTACCAACCCACCCCAAACCACCTCTGGCTCTATGAAACAAAGCTTCCTATCTAAATTAAAATTGTTTAGCCTCCTAATTAGATATCTGGTCTCTTGCCATCCTCATTGTTGAGGGACTATGGATAGTCTATATATCCATGACTCTCATCCAGGAAAACGTGATGTTGATGAGTCCCAAATCTTTGTCCAATCATTACCCGTAAGCTTGCTACTGAACCACAGCTCATCCGCCTTCATCACAAGGATGAATCTGTTGGCCACTTGAAAGGTTGTCACCTACGTGACTAAGGAGTCCCATTCTACTCTGGTTTTGAACTCAGAGTCATCCTTCTCCTAGACATACTGCTAACCACGGCTACGGTGCTCTCTCTACCTGTGTTGGATGGCTGTTGATGATCCTGAATTCCTCTGCCCTTAAATGGTTTTTTTTTATCATCCTGCAGGCTGTCCAAAATCACCCTCCTCACCAAGCAAGCTTGGTAGGGCTGCAGCCAACAATCAGACCATGTGATAGCTTGTACCAAGTTACATGTTACCAGTGGCACTCAAAAGCACCCTGGTCATATATTAGATATAAGAACCTTTTATTAAGTTATGTTATAAATACCATCTTAATAATAAAATGATAATTTTGATAAATCTTTCCAAATTTTCCAATTAATTCCTACACAGTATATTTCATCAGAAATACACTAATGCATATGTATATAGCACTGATAACTAAAATACTTTGTGAGTAGTTTGAAATGAGGCCTCTTACATCTAGCTTATGCAAATTATCTATTTCACAGAGACTTGTTGGTGGCTGTAAATCTTAATGAAGTCATAGAGACATTTAAACCTAGCAAAGCCCATATTTCTTCAGGTCAGAACAGCTGATTACTTTCAGAGAAATACAAACAAAATTGAGAAAGGGAGTATGAGAGAAGGATAGGCCCCAGTATTGAACATATTACAATTTTTCGACCTTGACAGGATGAAAGGCAAAGTTGACCTTAGTGAGATTTGAACTCAGAGTGCAAAGAGCCAGAACAAATACTTGCAAAGCATCCTGTCTGATGTTTATAACGACTTTGCCCATTCAGTGCCTTTTAATAGTTAGTAGTATTAGAGTTAACTATATTGACCATGTACGTCGTCACACATGTACATAGCAACAGAATTTCTGTCAGATTCTGGTGGCTATAACATTTACTGATACTAAATAGATTTAGATATTGACTGTGTGTGTAGACACACATAGGTACATAGCAACACAATTTCTGTTAGATACAAGTGGCTATAGCAGTTAGTAGTATGAAATATAGTCAAGTACTAACCATATCATCATCATCATCATCATTATTATCATTACTTCTTTCTCCACTTTTCGATAACACCATTGATTGGAATGGAACTTTTTGAGGCATTTTGGGGGGAGGCAGATGCCCTTCCTGGTGCCAACCCATTAACACTTTAGCATTTAAACGGGCCGTATCCAGCCAGAATTCTCTTAACTCTTTCTGTTCAAACCGGCCATAACTGGCTGCTCATATTTATGTTAAGGTATTGTTCTCAAAATAAATATCATCAAAATCTCATAGATTCGATATTATGTGAGGTAATTATGTAAGATAAAGCCTTTACCACAAAAATACAGTAGTATATATAGAGCATTGTAAATGCTAAAGGGTTATATCACCTCATACCATATGCAATGATACAGTGTACATATTCTAAAAATTGGGATACAGGCACTGAGGAAAGTGTCTTTTTAATGTTATATTTTTTGGTGCTTTTTTTAGGTATTACTGGGTCAAATAGTTTCCAACAATTAGCCATTGCTGTGTAGTTTAGAAGTTTGCTGTGAAATGATGTATCAGTAAACTAAATGCAACCACAAGTACCATATTTGTTTAATAATGATTATAATAGTAATGGGTTGTGACTTAGGCACAAGCCCAGTAATTTGGGGGTAGGGGAGAGTCGATTAAATCGACCTCTGTGCATGACTGGTACAATTTTTTATTGACCCCCATAAAAATGAAAGGCAAAGCTAACCTCGGCAGGATTTGAACTCAGGATGTAAAGGACCATAACTACATGCTGCAAAGCATGTTGGCTGATACTCTACCAATACTCCCAATCCACTGCCCTTAATAATAGTTGTTTTTACTTTTGGCACAAGGCCAGCAATAACTCAGTGTATTACCGGTACTTTATTTTATCGACCCTGTAAGGATGAAAGGCAAAGTCAACCTCGGCGGGATTTGAACTCAGACCATAAAGGCCATAACTCTTTGCAGCAAAGCACGGCGTCCGACCCTCTACCGATACTGCCAATCTACCGCCCTTAATAATAATAGTAATAATATATATGTATGTATAACACACACACACACACACATAATTATTCAGGCCAGTTACTACAACAGTGCCATACCAGGTACGTATGTTTCATTGGTCACTGAGGACCAACGTGTTTGACCTGTGCTGATGAAAATGCAATACCAACCTTTCTAAAAGCTATTCCTCACACTCTGTCTGGCAAAGTGGCCTAGTTATTAGTCTAGGACAAAATGCTTTGCCATATTTATTCTGACTCTCTGCACTCTCAGTTCAATTCCCACTAAGGTCAAATTTGCCTTTCATTTTTCTTTTTCTTTGTTTGTTTCCGATCTTTGAACATTCTGAGTTCAAATCCTCCTGTGGCCCACAAGTTCATTTCACTACAGATTTCATTGAATATGTGATGTTGCATACAATTTCTTTGTTTTCTTTATCAATCTTTGCTTAGTAAATGATAACATTCAGTATCAGGAAAAAGTGTCTCGTATTTTCAGTGGCCTCCAATGAATCTATGTTTTATAATAATTATTTCTAGCATTGGCACAAGGCCAGCAATTTGGAGGAAGAGGAAAGTTTGCTAGTCCCTGATCTTGAGCAGTAGATCTGTGCCTCACAGCATGTTGTTGTTCAACTAACTACCTATGTAACCTAGGTGTCTGTTAGTTGAAGACTGACTAGGGACGGGGTGTTACATAATAACTACAACAGCACCACCATCACCAAGACAACGACTACACTCAATATGACCATAACTACCAGTCATTACCAACCTCAACTATGTTCTAAGTTCAAATCCCGCCAAGGTTAACTTTGCCTTTCATCCTTATGGGAGGGGGGGGGGGGGTCGATAAAATAAAGTACCAGTAATGCACTGGGGTCGACTTAATCGACTTTCTCCTCCCCTTCAAATTACTGGCCTTGTGCCTAAAGTAGAAACAATTATAATCACCTCCACCACCAGCCTACTCCCACTGTAACCACACACACACACACACATATATGATCACTATGTTTCCTATAAAAATACTTTCCTCCATAGCCAGTAATATCACTACCACCACCACAGCCGCCACCATCATCATCATCAACACCACTAACATCACCAACAACAGTGTGGTCATATACAACACTACCAATATCATCACCATCAATAACACTACTGTTATCATCATCAATGCCACCACCCTCATCACCATCATCATCACTATAGTTATCATCCTGTCTCCTCGCCACCATTATCCTTAGTATCATCAACACCAACACTGCCATTATCCTCATCATAAATCACCAGCATTATCCATCATCATTATCAGCAGCAGCAGCAGCAGCAGCATCAACCTCACCACCATTATCATCATTACCATCAGCTACATCACCACCATTATCATCATCATCATCATCATCATCATCTTTATAAACACCAACACCACCACCACCATCACTATTGCCACCACTACCACATCCACAACACAACCACCACCACCACCATCATCACCACCACCACCATCATCATCACTATCACACCACCACCACCACCACCACCACCATTATCATCATCATCACTATCACAACACCACCACCACCACCATCATCATCAGCACCACTACTGCCACCATTATCAGCATCATCATCACTACCACCACCATCATCCATAACATGACAACCTTCATCATCATCATCATCACCACCACCATTATCCTCGTCATCAACAACAGCACCATCACCACTCTCATCACCAACAATACTACTACCGCCAGCACCATTACCACAACTGTGTCAAGGGAAGGGAGCATATTTCATTAGTATAATGTCAAAATTGAAAGAAAATTGAAGTAAATTTGGTTAGCTGCCACATTGCACTAGGTTTCAGTGTACTGAAGAGAGAGAGAGAGAGAGAGAGAGAAAGAGAGAGAGAGAGAGAGAGAGGTGGTGGTGGTGGTGGTGTTGGGCAGTAAAAGGCAAGGTACTAAAGCTGCCAGAAGGTCTGTGACTGATAGCGCTGACTTTACTGCTCTTTGCTTTGATGGATTGGCTGTATGTCAGCATATAGCAGAGCTCACTGCCATTTTCACTGCCATATTACTAACAGCAACAGCAGTAACAACAACAGCAGCAATATTACATCTGTTGTGAGTGAATGTGAGCTAGTTGATGTATGTGTGTGTATTTGGGTTTCACTCTCTCACACTTTTCCCTTCTCTCTCTCACATACACTTTCTCTTCTCTCTCTCTCTCACGTACACTTTCTCCTCTCACTCTCTCCACACACATTCACACACACTCTCTCTTTCTCTCTATCTCTCTCTATGTTCTTGCTCTCTTTCTCTGTTCTCACACTCTCTCTCTCTCTCTCTCTCTCTCTCTCTCTCTCTCTCTCTCTCTCTCTCTCTCTCTCTCTAGACACTCACCACCCTGCCAAAATTACCTTTTCATTCTTTCCTTTGCTTTGAAATTGTTTCTATAATAATTCCACTGACTCTATCCTTTGTAATAGTAGCAGTGGTGGTAATGGTACTAGTGCTGGTAGTGATTGTGGCTGTGGTTGTAGCGATGGTAGTGCTGGTGGTGGTGATACTGTTAAGCTGGTTTTAGCAACAACACCGATGGTATCAACAATATTTTTGTTGCGATACTGATAACTTCTAATGTAGTTCCAAAACCTCACATTTTATAGGTAAACCAGGAATGGGTGCATTGGAGATGAAGAGATGGTGATATTAATGCCTTTCAGCTGGTGTTTCCAGCCTAACTTGACAACATTTCTTTCATAAAATTAGATAAATATAAACACATTAAAATAAACTTTATCATAGAACCAAGGGCAGTTTCAAGCAATTTAGTATTAAAAGGGTTTTAAGCAAGCTTTTGATATTTTAACTTTTTGTTATCATAATATTAATGAAATACACTGCCAATGTGTTTCTATTAATTTTGAAAATAATCAAGAATCTGAAGACATTTAATAAAATCGCACATTGTTGATCATATTGTTTAGAACACAATAACATGTTCTTACATAAAATTATGATGGAAGGCTTTAATATACACGTAATTAGTAACACACTGAAATGAGGAGCAGCTGTGTATCGTAGAATGAGAGGTAGTTTCAGGCTGATGGGTATCAAATGTATTGCAATGTTTCTTTCTTTAACAAAAAAGGTTTTTGGTGATATTCTTTCCCACAATAGACTGGTTTCTTCAACATTCAGTATTATTTATTTATTTATTTGTAGTCATAACCTACTTTTTTTATTATTTTTCTTTTCTTTTCAAAAACATTGGGATTTTTTTCTGTTGTATAAATATAATGAATTTTTGTTTGAATTTTGAATTTGTAAAACCAACCAAAAACTAGGTGTAAAACTTTATTCAGTTCTTGCTAGAATCTCATTTCCTTTGGTTAGGTTTTCTTTAATTGCAGAGAAACTGTTTAAAGCTTTCATTTTAATAGTCATGGTGCTTAGGGAAATTCATTTTTGGTTGCAACTTTCCATCCACAAGTATAAAAGACTCTATTTCAAACCAATATAATACTTCTATTCCTAGTTGTCTGCATAATTGAAGTTGGCACAGCTTAACATTTTTTTTTTTTGTTTTTTTCCACACTCATCTACGTTGGTTGTAATTGTTCACACTGTTGCTTCATTTATTCCCAAATCTCACTGTGTTTTTCCTTTGTTGTCACCACGGTTCTTGTATTTTTATAACTTCCAATTTATTTTCTAAAGTTAACACTTTCCTCTTGTTCCTAACACCAGAACTTTTCTTGTCAGTTTGTCTTTTAACTATAGTTATTGAGGTTAGATTACTGCAGTGTATTTTGGTTTATATTACTGTGCTAGTCGCGCTTAGACAACCCACTCACTCCTGCCTCATTTTATATAGAGAGACAATTGAATAAAAATAAACAAGTCATGAAGTTACTATTCAGATGGCAAATAATCAGCCATGCTGTGAATGTGTTGTTCTGATTCATTGTTTTAGACACAAGCTCTTTGTTCAGTTTGCTCTCTGCTGTGTATGTGTGTACACATATATATATATATATACGTGTGTACACCAGTTGGTGCTACTGGTAACATGCATTCCAGTACAACCTGTCCCATGGTCGGGTCGTTGGCGACTAAACTGGCAACCCCACCAAGGTTTCTTGGTGAGGAGGGTGACTTTGGACATCCTGCATGACTAAAAACAAAACCTGTCAAAGGTCAAAGGAGCTCTTAAGAGTCAATGGCCATCCAAAATCACTGGGAGAGATGACCCCCTTAGCCTTTGTCAAGGCAGAATTCTAGGAGAAGGAAAACTCTGATATAACACCTGCAACCCTGATGATATCCAATGATGTTGACTTGTTCTTCTTTTTGGTAAATATCATCTTGGTTAAGAGAGTGGGACTGGCTTTGTGCAGTGCCTTTGCTCACTATAAAAGCTTCACAGCACAGGCTTTGCTTTATATCTGGAGATCTCTCTGCACTTGTCGTCACATGGTACCATGGGCCCAGCACTATGTGTCAATAATTGTCACAAGTGTAGTGTTTGTACGAGAGTTTTCAAGTCGCTGGCTGGACTAAAAAGTGACACTCGTTCAGCGCATCGGTAGGGGTTCTCCTACATGGATATAAAGTAGTGGCCGTACTCGAAAACGAGTTGGCAGCCACCATATATATATATATCATCATCATCACTCGTCGACTACTGTCGAGATGATGGATCTCACTCTCATGCCCCACAATCCCCTGTCCCCCATCGCTGCCCCCAGGTCCTGTCTGCTGATTCCCGTATCCCTAGAGATAACGTCAGGGAATGACAGCTTCCTACTCCTAGTCAGGCTGGAGTCAGGGTTCCAGAGCAAGAGAGCGGATATGATTTCATTGCTGGCACGGTGACAGTGGCCAGCAAATTGAGCTCTCCGGGATTTTAGAAGAGCAGAGGCTCGAGGGAGTTTGCCATAGATTTTAGACAAGGTGGGATGTCGTTTCCAGGATAGGTTTTGCACTCTCATTAAGAGGCGGGTATATGTGCCATCCAATCTCCTCTCAAGTTGTGATGTTAGTGTCCAAGTATACACACATATATATATATATATGTGTGTATGTGTGTGTGTATATATATGCCATGATAAAATGCACCCAATTCACTCTGTAAAGTGGTTGTTATGAGAAAGGTCATCTAGCTGTAAAAACATGTCAAAATGGAACATGTAAGCAAGGACCTGGTCATCTAACCTGTTTAGACTCAGAACATGTCAATCTGTTTAACTCATGTAAGCATGGAAATAGACCTAATATACAAAATAATATTCATTGCACAATACAATTTTTATTGGTAAAATTTCCCCAATGTTTCTCAAAGAAAAACGAAAATTCTGGCCTAGATCTCCACATGTTAAAATATCAAAAGGGAATAAACAACATTCTCAATACAATGATTCCATGTTAATTGTGGGCTCTAGAAAACTCAATTTTTTAAATAGAAATATATATTTCAATAACATAAAAAAATAATAAACTGGACACAGTCTCACACTCCTCCCTTTATTATTATTATTATTATTATTATATATATATATATATATATATATATATATATATATATATATATATATATATAGGAAAATGTTCAAGGCCCCGACGGCAGAGCTCAAGCCGTTTCGACAGCTATTTCTGGACTCGTTATGGTCCACCTGGTTCCTTACCACACTTCCTTCATTTTATTTGTATGTATGTATGTATGTATGTATGTATGTATGTATGTATGTATGTATGTGTAATGATATGTAATAGTTGCCTTGCATATGTGCCACTGTTTCAATGCATAGATGTATTTTTAAAGCCTTTGAAAAAATACCAATGTTTTGACACCCATGTACAATAAATAGTAAGGTAATTATCATATTTCATAATAAATTAATATTTACTTTACAAACTCAAGTTTTTTAGCTTTTTCTTTGAGTTTCAGTCTCTTTGAACACTTGTTGACTATACATTCATATATATGGGTCTGTGTGTCAAGATATACACGTGTGTATGTGTGTCTATTGGTGTGTGTTTGTCAGATCTATAGTAAACAAGTTTATGTACATATCCAAGCCTAAAGGTTTCATGATATTAAAGTATTCATCAACTGTTATTATCAATACATTCTGCTGGTCTGTATAGTCAATTGCAGTCAATTGAATGGAACCTTTAGGCTTCGATATGAGTTCCTGTTCATCTTATATATGATATGCGAAAATACATACACACGCAAGTGTGTGAGTGTATCAGGTGTCAACTGGAGATCTCTATGTATTTGGCATCTTCCAACAGTATTGTTCCCTCCAGTGATACCAAGCAGTGCTAATGCTACCAGGGAATGTCCAAGTTTGGTGGTCCTCTCCATAGTACGATTTTCCTCATTACCCATGCTATTATCACTAGAATGATGATGCTATTGTAACTATTCCCATCAGTCAGGCATTCTGATGTATTTTCCATGCTGAGGGTTTGCTCTCTGCTCTCAGCACTGGTCATAAATGCTTTTTCCATATCCTTAATTCATTTTTCCCTTGTGGTGATATATGATTATTTCCTTTAGTATTTGACACTAACCTCCTTTTTTCTGACCTTCCTAAGCCAAATAGTGAGGACCGATAGTTTTTTAACATGACCATACCAAAATTGCTCTAAGTTTATGAATTAAGATAAAAGCATGACATTTTCAGTGAAGATTCCAAACTGAATTTTCTAAAGGATATTGTAAAAATTGTCATATTTACATATTAAATTAAATAAACAATTTGATATAATAAAATGTAAGCAAAAACATGAAAAAAAAAATTATTTTCTATAAGTATCAACATATACATACTTTTGTGGGAAATGTTCCAGATGATAGGGCTTGATACAGTTAATACAAAGACTTAACTTGCATATCTCCCAGTCTGTTTTTGGTTCCCTTCTAATATTTGGTTTTGAACACTGCTTGCAAATTCTTTTTTTCCCTAAGTCTACTGACCAATGCGTAGCACAAAGGGAAGCAGAAAATAAGAAATTTACATGATCTGTAACATGCAGACCAAAGGTGTGAGGTGATCAGGATTGCTAGGCAGTGTATCAGGGAAAATTGGGATGTTGGTGGGAAGAAGTGTGTCCAAGGTGATAATAGTGTACTTGCACTCACTGATGCTGAAAGTAAGGTGGCATGGAAGTGCCGCTATGAAAGACTACTGAAAGAGGAAAATGCATGGGAAGAAGATAGCTTACGCCAAGTAAACCCAATACAGGGACCAGCTGTAGTATATTAAGTAAGGCAATTAAGGATATGAAAACAGGTAAATTAATTCAACCTAATAACATGTGTTTTAAAGATCCAAAATGGAGAGAGCAAGCTTTGCTAAGATCATCATTTGTACATGTTATAAAAATCCTTTATATATATATATACCAGGTGCACTTTTCGAACCCTTTTTTATTATCATGTTCCTTATATATATATCTTTTGTATTATTTCCAGAAATGCAGCGATTCCGATTTAAAGTAAGAACCAGAGTTTGTTGCCATGTATTGATACCTTGTTGCCTTATATAGTGCTGAAGTAGCACTTGATTGGAATCAGTCTTCAGACTAAAACTGAGCCCAGAAACCATTTGGTAAGTATCTTTGATTAAATTGGAAAAGTGAAATGGTTTGAAGATTGATAAGGAAAGTGAAGGATGGGATGTTTGTCAGTTTATATATGGGAGCCAGAAAGATGTGGGTTGTGTCTGTGTGTATGCACAAAACATGAGATGTTTATGTGTGTATATATATATCATTTCATCATTTTCATTTTACGTTCGCTTTTCCCTGCTTGCAAGGGTGGGACTGGAACTGATTCTGGCTTGATTTCTACAGCTGGATGCCCTTCCTAACACCAACCTCATATACAGTGAGTGCTGGGTGCTTTTTTGCCGTGGCACCTCCACGACCACTTTACAGTGGAATGATATGGACCCCAGTCCCTATCATCTCATTTCTACAGCTGAGTAAACTGGAGCAATGTGAAATAAAGTGTCTTGCTCAAGGAAACAACACATCACCTGGTCTGAGAATTGAACTTACAACCTTTCGATTGCAAGACCAATGCTCTAACCACTAAGCCATGTGCCTCCATATATATATATATCATTTCCATTTAGCATCAGAACTTCCCTGTTTGCATGGGTTAGACAGGTCATCCATGCTGGGAGGCAAGTCTGGCCATGGTTGACCATGTTGCACCTTGCTCCGGTGTGGACTATAAATTTGGCCAGGTATTTTTGAGCTGGATGCCCTTCCTAACACCAACCACATTTACAGTGTGGGACTGGATGGATCCATCATGCGGAGGGACAGGCCAGCTGTCCACATCAAACCTGTCTCACAGCGGAGCCATAGTTTAGGAGCCCGGTACTGGAAGGCACCGATATGAGGAGTCTGACCCATCTCACAGCATAGCCACCGATGTGTGGGGGGGGGGGGGGGGGGCTCTCAGCACTACCACACTACACAGTCCAGATACGGCTATTACTACTAGCCCATCTTTTTCTCTCTGTGTTTGTTTTTGTCTCCATGGGTCTAACTGACCATCACACATTGTTTGACTTAAATGTCAAACATTTAATTATATATATACTTTGTCCTCACCGTGCAAGTTCACATCAGTTCTGTTTTGTTTCCATCTTGTAAAATACCGTTGGTACAGGTTAAAATTGTGTGCATCAATTTCGACAACCAATTACCATGGAGTTCCAGTATCTGTTGCCAATATATATATATATATATATATATATATATATATATATACGATATTAACAAATGGAAACTATATTTATAAAACCATATTTATTTCATTATACATATTTCAAGGACACCAAGTTAAATTATGGTGTGCTTTCATCAGACAAAATATAATATAGATCAGTTTTATAAATAAATATTGACATACCCTTTTATAATACTTATATTATTATTTACTAATAATAATATAAGTAAACAACTCCACTATCCAGGAGCTTCCAACAGTAATGGTTGCATTTTTTAAGGGTATGTCAATATTTATTTATAAAACTGATCTATATTATATTTTGTCTGATGAAAGCACACCATAATTCAACTTGGTGTCCTTGAAATATGTATAATGAAATAAATATGGTTTTATAAATATAGTTTCCATTTGTTAATATCGTATATTTACTCCAAATACTTGTTGAGTGCTTTATATCAGTTATAAAAATATTTGCTTGTTGTATCCCAACAATTTAAATATAACTTCTACATATATATATATATATGTATGTATGTATATATTTTATTTAATTACATAATAAACAACACAATATAATTATTCTATTACCAAAGGTTTTCAGGAAACTAGACGATCCTTACTGAAATGTCCAGCTCGTTCATCAGATGAAATATGAAGGATTGTGTTGTTTATTATGTAATTAAATAGCTCTGTACTATACATAGAGCACTCTTCTTTCCTTTACCTTTTCTACGGAAATACTTAACATATGTATATGTATGTATATATATAATTGTTTTAAGATCTGCTTTTCCTAGCTGATATGTAATATATTTGTGTGTGTGTGTGTGTGTGTGTGTGTGTGTAGTTTATATGTATGCATGTGTGTGTGTCTGTGTAGATGTATATATGTATATGTATGTATTTGTGTGAGTGTGTAGATGTATATATATACATGTGTGTGTATTTGTCTGTTTGTGGGAGTAGAGCCATGGGAGAAGGTTGAAAAGCTAAAGATTAGCTGGAAGATGAGATGGTGAGAGAGAGACTTGATTGTATATCTAATGATATTCACAGCCTATGTGTTTCAATTAATTTTTGAAAATAGTCAAGAATTTGGCACGATTCCATACAATAACATATCTTAACAAAAGATTCTTACATAAAATTTATGATGGAAGGTTTTAATTTAAATATGATCGCTTTGAGAGATCAGAGTGTTTGTAACAATGAAGCGGGGGTGGTGGACTTGTGGTAGGTTTGTATTAGAAAAGAGGAGGGCTTCTGTTAGTGAGAGAATAGCATGGTGTGTGAGGTGAAGAATATATAGATGGTCAGAGTGAAAGACAATAGGGAGTGAGAATTTGAAGAGGTTGTGTTAGAGACAATGATGGTGGTGGTGATGAAATTAGTCACGGTGGTGGTGGTGGAGATGATGATGATGGTTTTTGTGGTACTGGTGGTGGTGATGCTAATGCTTGTGATGGTGGCAGCAGCAGAAATTATACTTTATATAACAAATATGTAAAAGAGAGTTTGGGGTTTAGCAGAAATGAAAAAAATAGGGGAAGGAGATATGGTGTGGGGGCAAACTCTACACCCTCTGCTGGAACGGTATATTTCAGCTTTATCCTGCAGACGGGATAATGAAAGCATTGCTATGAAGAATAGCCATTTCACCGTATATGAAATAATGAAATAATGAAATTATTGTGTACAGTGCTCAGGTGCACTACAACTCATCAAAGGTGCATGTATAGTACATAGAATAATGTACAAATGTCAGGAAAATAAACAGTGTATGAGTCATGATATAATAACAATAACAATAATGAAATATTGTGCACAGTGCCCAGGTGCACCACAACCCATCAAAAAAGTGCATGTACAGTACATAGGGCAATGCACAAACATCAGTAAAATGAACAGTGCAACATGTGTGCATGTGTATGGAAGGGGCACATCAGGTGTAGTTTTGGCGTATTTCGGGAAGCATGAGTGTCTTAAAGGATGCAGTGTCTCGGCAGCTAACAATTGACGCAGGCAGTTTGTTCCATGTTTCAGCAACTCTGAGCGTGAGAAAATGTCTGCGAAAGTCATGGGAGCTGTGCTGTTTTCTTATCTTGTAGGCATGTCCACGTGTGTTAGATACATGGAGATCAAAGAGGCGCTCAGGGTTGCAGTTGGCGAGATGGTTAAAAACTTTGTGGGTATTCACCAAGTCCACTGCCAGACGTCGGAGCTTCAATGAATCCATGCCCAGGGAAGCAAGGCGTTCAGAGTATGGTAGGTGTCTGGTGGAGGGTATGCGCTTGGTTGCACGTCTCTGAACAGTTTCCAGGAGGTCAATGTTCCGAGCAAGATAGGGGTTCCAGACTGATGATGCGAATTCCAAGTGTGGTCGCACCATAGCTGTATACAGTTTTAAATAGATGGCTGGAGAGCGGCTAACAAAGGTCTTGCTGAGTGATGCCAAGACACCCTCGGCCTTCTTGACAATCTTAGAGACATGCTTTGTCCAACGCAAATCGTTGCTGACAGTAATGCCCAGGTCACGTTCACAAGAGGACTTTTTGATGTCAGTGTTGTGGAGGGAGTATGTGGACGCTGGATTTTTCCTTCCAAAATGCATGGTGGTACACTTGTCCACAGCCAGCTTCAGTTGCCAGTCTGTGATCCATTGCTGCATTGTGTCCAGGTCTGATTGTAGGAAAGAGTTGTAAATTTCAGGATCAGTCCTTTTGATTTCAAGGTACAGCTTGATGTCATCTGCATATTTTAGTACCGTGGCATTCTGTAAGTTGGCATCTATGTCATTAATATATGCCACAAACAAAAGAGGACCAAGAACAGATCCCTGTGGTACACCAGATGACATCTCATATGGTGAAGAATGCTGTCCTAGAACCGTGACTACTTCCTTTCGGCTGAGAATGAAGGATTTCAGCCAGTCGAAAAGATCATCCCTCACACCCATTGCAGAGAGTTTTGCCATAAGTCTTTTGTGTGGCACAGAATTAAAAGCCTTAGCAAAGTCAAGGTAAACAACATCCACCCATGAGCCGCTGTCAGTGATCCGGGTGATGTCCTCAAGGAACTCGATAAGCTGATCACAGCAGCTGGAGTTAGGGATAAATCCAAACTGTGAGGGCCGGATGAGGCTGTGAGAGCTCCAGAAGTTCCAAAGTGTTTCTCTGACACAGGATTCCATCAGTTTGGCCATACAGCTAGAAAGACTGACTGGACGATAGTTGACAGGTGACATGCGGTTGCCCTTTTTGAACAGGGGAATGACACTGGCAGTTTTCCACTGCTCCGGAGTAGCACCATTGCTGAGACAGTATTGAAAGAAAAAAGAAAGCTGGCGCAAAAGGAAATCCCCGCCACGTTTGAGAAGCAGGTATGTCACACCATCAAGACCAGGGGAGGCATAGTTGCGCTTATTCTTAAGGTGACGTCGCAACATTGCAGGTGTAAATTCCATAGTTGTTATGGAATTTGATGTTAGAGATGGTGGAGATGGTACATTCTGGTTTTCAACAGTAAAAATACTTGCATAGCACTCAGCAATGAGTTCTGCGCATTCCTTGGGATCGTCAGTGATCTGGCTTGTGTGGGGATTGCGAAGAGGACCAACTGGAGAGTGAGGTCTCTGCTTTGAATGAACATATTTCCAGAACACCTTACTGTCGGGATTGGTTGCGATGCACTGTTCAAATTCAAGCACTGCCTTCTTTGTCACTTGCTTGAGATGGTTAGAAGATTTATTCCGCTTTTTTCTGTTGGCATCTGATCTATGCAGTTTATATTCCCGTTCAGCGTTCCGACGTTCTTTCCTGGCAAGTCGGACTGCTGAAGTTTCCCAGATTGCACTTTTGAGGTGGTTATTTTTCCGCTTCCGTGGCACTGATGCTGCACACGCTATCCATATTGAGTCCAGGATGCTCTGGAGTATAGAGTTCACATCTCCAGAGTTATACATCTCATGCCAGTTTGGGCGCTGTAGCTCAGTGCAGTACAAGTTCCAATCTGCCCTCTTCCAATCAAAGCAAGCAGATTGGAGATGGCTCTGGTTTTTGTTGCTGCCCTCAAGTGCCAGATTGGCAATGATCATAGCATGATCAGAGTCGCCTAGAGGTTCCTCAGTAGTACAACTGATAACCACTTCAGGAGTAGTGGTGAAGATCAGGTCCAAAGTGTTGTCACCTCTTGTTGGAGAGGTGACTACTTGTGACCAGTTTGAGTCCAGCACTAGTTCAAGGAAATCGTTTGCACCCTGTGGCCAACGAAAGGTTTCCCAATCGATCTCAGGATGATTGAAGTCACCTGCAATAAACACATAAGTGGCTGTTTTCTTGGCAGCAACTCTGAGGATATCGCAAAGCTGTGTGTCCTGATGGTAGTTTGGGGGGCGATAAACAACACCAAGCAGAAGTGTTGACATGGTCATACGTATGTCACAGAAAAAAACTTCTTCCTGTGATTCGTTCAAATCAACGCAAGGAATTACCGAAAAGTTTGAACGAACGTAGACCATCACACCACCACCACGGCGGTTAATGCGGTCCTTGCGGAAAAGGTTGTACCCAGTAATGGTGAAAACCCCATCACAGAGTAAGGAATGTGCCCATGTTTCCGTGACTGTGATGAAGTCAGGGTCGATGCTTCTGACGTAGGATTCGAACAGATGTATCTTGTTGCATAAACTGCGAGCATTTAAGGACAACAATTTGTACCCTGCTCGCAGTTTATGATGGTGTGTAGAGGGTGGCAGGTTGTTCTGGCTTAGTTTCCCAGAGTTGTAGCAGTTTTTACATTGCCAGTTATTGTGGGTAGATCACACTCAGACCAGCTGGTATCTCTCTTCCATGTTTGACCAGCCTTGACAAACCTCCAGATCTGCCCATCATCACGCAGACTGAAACTTTCATCTTGTGCTGAGTTCCGATTCAAGGAAGCTGCAGCACGTAGTTTTGGACGTACATGGGGTGGTAGGCCTGGGCGTGTTCGGAAGGTAATCCGATTTTCACGCCCAGCTTTAGCAGAGGCCAGATGATATGAGGTTGCCTCTGCGGGGTCCGAGAAAGACAGCCTGATGAGTCTGGGTTTTGGACCAGGTCGACCAAGGCGGAGGGCACCCTTTGGGGGAACACAGCCTAGGTCTTTGGCCGAGCTGGCAGCAAATGCCTGAAGATCGGCCTTGTCCTCTGGTACCCCAATGGCAATCACTTCATGGGTAGCAGATTCCGCAGTCTTTTCAGTCTTTCCAGCAAGAGGTACAGGGAGATTCTTTAGCAAGGCATTCCGATAAGACCCCTCATTGTGGGGCCCTACCCGAATGCTTGCCTCTATTCCTGCAACTTCCCTTCTCAGAGCAGAATGATTAGTTGCAGTTCCGCAAAATCTGTACTGGTCGGTTGTTGTTGTTGTTGTTGTTGTTGCTGCTGCTGCTGTCGTTGTTGGTGTTCCTCCACGGGAATGGCAGGGGAGGACACAGCCGCAGGTTGTTGCTGTTGTTGTTGTTGTTGGTGATGATGATGTTCCTCCACGGGAATGGCAGGGGAGGACACAGTCGCAGGTTGTTGCTGTTGTTGTTGTTGGTGATGATGATGTTCCTCCACGGGAATGTTAGGGGAAGACACAGTCACCAGTTGTTGGTGTCGAGATGTACTGGGAGTGGAAGACATGGGTTGTTGTTGTTTCTGATGTTCTCCCACAGGAATAACAGTAGAAGCCAGTGTCATAGGTTTTTGCCGTTGTTCAGTAACAATGGTAGAGGAAGACACAGTCATTGGTTTTTGTTGTTGTTGTTGTTTTTCAATAACATTAATAACATTCGTGGAGGCAGGCACACAGGCCAGACACTGAAAGGACCAGGATTTTAGCTGGACCATCTCCCATATTCCATCCATCATAGCATTATGATGTCTCTTTTTTTGGCCTGGGATCCTCCGGAAGCCTGTGGCGCATTGAAGGCAGACAGAGATGCGACAGGTTCCACATTCGACCCAGCGATTACGGAACGAGTTTTCGGGTTCCGCACAGATATGGCAGATGTGATTTTCTGGGCAATGTTCTATCTTGGGACATCGGCCGGTTTTGTCACATATTTCATCGATGGATATCACCATGGCAATTTTGTTATTTCTACCCATCCGTAGAAAAACACAGAATGTAAACAATATAGGTTTAGCGCACTTGATTACGATAGAAATAAAATGTCTGTTTTTTTGTGTATTTTGTTTCCGTTTTCCTAAATGTTGTGTGTGTACAGAAGAGTCTGAATTACATTACATGTAAACAAATAAATATGCTGCGTAAGTTAAATGAAACGTACTGTAGAAGGCAGTTGTTTATTAACAGCGAAATAAGGTTTTTTTTTTGGTTTTTTTTCCCCTGATACTGCTTCTTTATAGTAAACTTTCAATAATATTTTTTTTTCAAAATTATTAACTTTCAGCTGCTAGTATATATATATAATTAAAAGGTGTATGTGGGTTAGAAGCGAGGTCAGTGTTAAGAAATATTTTACCAATGTAAATTGGTAAAATTGGCCGGTATAGTGTCTCACACGAAATAGTGTGGTTTCTTTTCACGTGTGTGTATATGCATATGGTATGTATCTGTATATAAATCTGTGTGTATATTGTTGTTTATATGTTTTGTGGAGTACTTACTGCGATCCTTAAGGGACGTAGTGATTTGTTTTTTGTTTTTTTTTCTTTTTTCCCCGTCCATGTCCACACGTGGTTTGTTGGCGAAAATCAAGTCAAATTATATATACTTCGTTAAAATAATTCTATCTTGAAACTGGTACTAGTTGTCAGGGAACAGTGAAAGTAATTGTGATAATGAATATTGTAATCCATCTGACATGTGTTTAAAGGGCAGTTTTTGGTGAAAATATTATATTTTGTTCGGTCAAGACGTGGTCAAGCGACCTTCCTTGTCGCCATGTTAACTCCCTATGTGCTTCTTCCTCAGACATAATGCCCTCATCACAATTTGGCAGGAGAAAAATAGGATGGAGAACACCAGAAGTCTCAGTATCAAAAATGAGATGACCAGTAAGTTAGATGTAACGAGAGAGAAACATTACTGACATAAGACAATAATTATATGGAAAGCAGGCCAGCTGATTCATTCAATGTTTGATTGAAGGCACTTGGCCTAGTGGTATGGGTGTTGGACTTACGATCGTAATGTTGTGGGTTTGATTCCTGGGCTGGGTTGCGTGTTGTGTTCTTGAGCAAAACACTTCATTTTATGTTGCTCCTGTATACTCAGCTGAAAATGAGTGCCAGCAATAGCTGAGGTTTTAACCCTGCAATGGACTGGCATCCTGTCCAGGATATAAGCGCCAGCTCAACACACTGCTAGCAGTGCACGAGGGCATGCATGCATGCTTAATTAGTGGTGTTGCACATTACTTTCTCTCCTTTTGTCACTGTTTTTTTTTATTTTCGGTACCTGCTGTTTAGTCAGAGAATGACGAGCCTCTGTTATAGATGGTAGAGAGGAAGGGTGGTAGGAAAGAAAGAAGAAAGATATCCTCAAACTGGATACCTGATTCAAATACTTACAACAGAGGGGGCTCTGTTAAAGGCACCTAAGTGTTAACCAGGTATTAGTGTTAACCTTTTAGCATTTACATTACTCTATATTTACTATTATATTTTTATGGTAAAGGCTCTACCTCACATAATTATCTCACATAATATCAAATCTATGAGATTTTGATATTATTTATTTTGAGAACAATACCTTAATGTTTGTATGAGTGTACAGTTACAGGTGGTTTGAACAGAAAGGTATGAGAGAATTCTGGCTGGATATGGCCAGTTTAAATGTTAAAAGGTTAACCTGAATGATGAGTTGAGTCTACCACACATGGAATAAAGTTCCCATGTCACAAATCAAATCACTCAGATAGCTAGCCTGACCACTACTCTTGCAATTGTTACCATTTGTATTTTTCCTTTTAAGTGAATGCAATATAGTTAAGATCTTCACTTTGCAATCATTAGATCACAGGTTCTGTCAACTTCTTTCTTACTCAATGTGATTTTTAGCTTAAAATCTTATTTGAAATTGCTTCAATGTTCAAGTCATATGTCATGGTTTATATTTTAATAGAAGATTGCAAATTTAATTTTTTTAAATAAAAAAAACATCAGAGTAGCTAAGAGCAATATACAATAGGCTAAAGTGCCACAGGTTCCTGATTCCTGATCTAGGACTACAATATTTAATGTCTTTCCCATATCAATTCAGTGGACATGTAATTTCAATGGGAATTGGTTACTATTTTTAGTATGTTGAGCATGCACATAGAAGCTCTCTCATTGTGTTTTTGGGGGGACACTAGGTTTGTATTAGAAAAGAGGAGGGCTTCTGTTAGTGAGAGAATAGCATGAGGTGTGAAGTGAAGAATATATAGATGGTCAGAGTGAAAGACAATAGGGAGTGAGAATTTGAAGAGGTTGTGTTAGTGACAATGATGGTGGTGGTGGTGGTGGTGGTGGTGGTGGTGGTGGTGGTGGAGATGATGATGGTTTTTGTGGTAGTGGTGATGC
Organism: Eledone cirrhosa; assembly: GCA_964016885.1. Taxonomy (NCBI): domain Eukaryota; kingdom Metazoa; phylum Mollusca; class Cephalopoda; order Octopoda; family Eledonidae; genus Eledone; species Eledone cirrhosa. Next base: position 355,886,489 of record OZ024743.1, on the reverse strand, counting down.
TAATGCTTGTGATGGTGGCAGCAGCAGAAATTATACTTTATATAACAAATATGTAAAAGAGAGTTTGGGGTTTAGCAGACTGTTGCTTTTAACAATTAGTGTTCCCATTGTTCAATCAATAGAATAGCCTACTCTTGAAATTAACATACAATTGATTAAGATCTCCAGGAGACACATGTACCCTGTGATGTAGTTCTCAAGAAGATTCAGTATAACAGAATGTGTGACAATGCTGGATCTTTGAATTACAGGAACAATTTCCATCTACAGAATGTCACTCCACAAGACATTGGTCAATTCAAGGGTGTGGGAAATGATGCTCGAGATACCAAATCAAGTTCCCAGTAGGATTGAACTAATTATATACATTTCACCAGGCATTTACTAGCCTTGACCAACAAACCTTAAGTTGAGTCCTATATAGAGATAAAAACAAAACAAAAAAAAAAACCTAATTCACTGAAAGCCATACATTTATTATAATTTTGAATATTATTTTAATTCTATTTTAAACTGTTCAGAAAAACAGGTTCCTGATTTGTGATCTAGGACTACAATATTTAATGTCCTTCCCATATCAACACAGTGGACATGTAATTTCAAGGGGAGTTTATTACTATTTCTAGTATGTTGAGCATGCACATAGAAGCTCTCTCATTTTGTTTTTTGGGGGGACACTCATCCCCTGAAAGAGGCCTGTGCGTGGAGTGGAGTTTCACTATAGCAGGTGGAGAAGCATCTCGGGGCCATGTTCACAGATGCGGGGAGACAGGAGGCTGAATTAAGTGCAAGAATTGCAGGAGCTAGCACAGTAATGCGCCAACTTCAGCATTCTGTAATCAAAAGAAGGTAGATAGGTATAAATCCCAAAATCTTTATCTTCAATTTGGTATTTGTGCCTTTACCTATGGTCATGAATTTTGGGTAATAACCAAAAGAATACAATTTTGAATAACAGGCGACCGAAATGGGATTCCTCTGAAGGGTCTTTGGAGTAACATTACTCGATAGAGTGTGTAGCTCGGAGATCAGGGAGTCACTCCAGGTAGAGCTGCTACTTCTCCAAATTGAGGTATCATGGCTCCAATACTATGGGTATGTGGTTAGAATGTCACAGGCAAGAATCACTGGACAGTTGTTACGATCAAAATCAACCAACAGGGGACCCTGAGCAAGATGGTTGGATAACATCCAGCTCAGTTGGTTTTGCTTTGGGTGGTTGCTTCTGATAGGACCTACTGAAAGGAGTGTTTGAGGATTCTTCACCCCAAACCCTTCTAGGAATAAGTGGGCAAAGAAGTTGCATATTTCATTATGAATTGTGAGAGGGTGTAGATAGCTTCTGCTGAAGGTCCCAACATTGACTGAATCATGGGTCAAGCTTTTCTATGAAAAAATATTAAAATAATACAAGTTTGTATATATAAATGAGTGTGTTTATGTCTCTATATATAAATGTGTGTGTGTTTACATGTATAAATGTGTATATGTTTACATATGTAATTGCGTATGTTTACATATACAGGATGGGACATAAAGATCTCCCATATTCTTTTTTTATATCTCTTCAAAATGTGGAAGATCTTTATGCCCCACCTTGTATAATTGTGTGTGTTAATATACACATATTTCACAGCTTTGGTTGAAATATGTACAGTTTCTATACAGACATAAATTTATAGTATGAGAGTGTTGCCTGTTGAATCCTTTTGTCAGTTCTGTGGACCAGTATTTCAGTTGTTTCATCAATGGATCAGCCTGCTTGTGAAATTAACATACCGACAGCTGAGCATTTCACAGAGATGTGTACCCTTAACCCTTTAGCATTTACATTACTCTATATATACTATTGAATCTTCGTGGTAAAGGCTTTATCCCACGGAATATCAAATCCATGAGATTTTGATGTTATTTATTTTGAGAACAATACTTTAACATCAGTATGAGTGACAAATTACAGCTGGTTTGAAAAGAAAGAGGTGAGAGAATTCTGGCCGGATACAGCCTGTTTAAATGCTAAAGGGTTAATGCAATTCTCAGGGAGATTCAGTATGACACAATGTGCAACAAGCCTGGCCCTTTGAATTGCAAGTACACCTCATTTTTACCAGCCATGTAAACTGGAGTAAGATGAAGTAAAGTGTCTTACAATCAGGAGCCAAATATCCTAACCACCAAGTCACGATGCTTCGTATCAACAACATAACAGATATATGCTAAGTGGACTGGAGCAACATATATAAAGGGTCTCGCTCAAGGACACAATGCACCACCAGGAATCAAACTCATAAGCAAAACACCCTTCTCACTAAGCCATGCACTTTCACAAATGGGAGAGTTTGTGCTTTTAGTGTACACTACCCGGTGTTGCTCGGGGTTTGAAATTATGCTAAGAATATACAGCTAGGAAGTAAAAGAAGAACATTATTTGTCCCCAACCTAGGGCGGTGGATTGGCAGTATCAGTAGAGAGTCGGACGCCATGCTTTCCAGCATAGTTACGTCCCTTTACGATCTGAGTTCAAATCCCGCCGAGGTTCACTTTGCCTTTCATCCTTACGGGGTCGGTAAAATAAAGTACCAGTAATGCACTGGATAATTGCTGGCCTTGTGCCTAAAGTAGAAACAATTATTTGTCCCCAACCTGTCAAAATAAGCAGAAGTCTTCAATAATTAATGCAAACGAATATTTAGTGCAATCTTTGTACACATAAAACTATGCTGATAATGAAGGAAAACACTGAACAGGATGTAGTTATACAAATGATTAAAGACAATACACGTTGCAAATCTGTAAAAAAACAGGCAGTTTTGCTAAAGTACAAAAAGTTGTATACAAACAAAAAAATAATGAGATGCCTTTGAAATACCCCGCGATAAAGCTCTACGTTGAGCGTTACCCTCCAGCCGAATAGCTCGACTTGTTACAGTTTCTACAGCTCGTGCTGTAGCAGTAGCTGAAACATTTCTCAAATGTAAACTTTGACGTTCTTGCTCAGTCTCAATTGCTCTTGCTGCAACATTAGCTGAAGCATTACGCGCACGGTGTCTTTCATATTTTTGTACTGTCTCTGCAGATCTTGCTGCAGCAGTATCTGTAGCATCCATAGCAAGGTGTGTTTCACGTTGCTCTGTAGTCTCTGCTGCAGCAGTTGCTTTAGCATTATTGGTTCGCCGCACTAACTGACGTTCAGCGGCAGACAAAGATGTTGCAATAACTGTATTCACCGCATTTAGTGATTGTCTATTTTCGGTTATCGGCGGAGCGTCATTTACACGCATTGTTTGATTCGACCGATAACCAATATGTGCATACTTTCTTTTACGGGGCATATTTGGTGAAAAGTTGTAAAGTCAAAATGTATGAATTGAAGCGTTACAGTTAACTTTGAAAGTGCAACAAATTTTTTTTTTTGTATCAACATGGCTTGGCTTATGAAAGTTTTAAAAATGTAAAAGTTGTAGGTCCCAATGGTTTGAATTGAAAGTCCCATAACGATTGTTCTAAAAATGAACAAACCATCATCAAAATCTCGTCAATTCGAGACTGCTGCGAGATTATGCCCTTAATGCGAAAATTAACACTTAATATAGTGAAACAGTTTAAAACAACAAGTGTTTTTTTAACTTTGAAAGTGCAACAAAGAATAAACAAGAAACAAACGATAATATTAATGATTTATCTTCAAATGAATGTGATGTTTATATTTCTGAAAAGTTGGTTATCTCCCTTTTTTATAAGGATTGTCAATAAAGTTTATCTCCCTTACATCAATTTTTCTACCGATAATTTTGATATCGATTTTTTATTGGTCAACGTGGGTCGATTTGAAAAATGTTTGTGATGTGGCAATTTTAGCGACCTGTGCAATGTGCACAAAATTTGGTCAAATTCCGTTGGTAATTGTGAAAGCCTTAAGCATGCAAAGTTGTACACAGACACACACACATCCTCACTTTTATATATATAAAGATGTGAGGGAAATTGTTTGAGAGAGTGAGAGAGACAAGGAAATATGTTAATGAGAAAGAAATTATAATATAGTCCTATATTTCAGTATATGGGTGTAATGTACATGTGAGAGAATTATATCTTGAGTGATGAGTTGGGGGTGGTGGGGATCAACTCCCTCTTTTCTGTTTCTCTCTCTTTCTGAAAGAAATGAAAATGTAGTGTGTATTTCAAGCTTGTCTATAGAATTGCTGAAACAAACATATTTTAATATTTGTAAACTACTAGTGTTGATGTCTGCCTTGCCTCTTCCGCCCCCCTCTTTCTTTACTCTCCAGCTTCTATTATCATAAGAACTTTGGAGGAAAAATACATTTATGTATATGTAGAAACAAAGGTATATATATATATATATATATATATATATATATATATATATACACATGTGTGTGTATATATATATACACATATATATGTGTGTATGTATATGTGTCTACATAATATGCCACCCACCAAAATATATAGCAATAACAACAACCCTTTAGTTTTCATTATCATTTCATAATTTCATTTATTTCTAATTAGACATTAGTGGTGTTGAAGATGGGGACCATAATTTTGTATAATTAAATTTTTAAAACCAAAAAATAATCTTTATTAACATTTTAATTAGCAATTAATTGTATTGAGTTTTTCTGAACAGTTTAAAATAGAATTAAAATAATATTCAAAATTATAATAAATGCATGACTTTCAGTGAATTAGTTTTTTTTTTTTGTTTTGTTTTTATCTCTATATAGGACTCAACTTAAGGTTTGTTGGTCAAGGCTAGTAAATGCCTGGTGAAATGTATATGATTAGTTCAATCCTACTGGGAACTTGATTTGGCTGAATGGTTATAGAGTTTGTTTTGCAATCTTTAGGTCTTGGGTTCAATCTCACCATATGGTATCTTGAGCATCATTTCCCACACCCTTGAATTGACCAATGTCTTGTGGAGTGACATTCTGTAGATGGAAATTGTTCCTGTAATTCAAAGATCCAGCATTGTCACACATTCTGTTATACTGAATCTTCTTGAGAACTACATCACAGGGTACATGTGTCTCCTGGAGATCTTAATCAATTGTATGTTAATTTCAAGAGTAGGCTATTCTATTGATTGAACAATGGGAACACTAATTGTTAAAAGCAACAGTCCATTTTGTTTTTATCATATAGTTGACAATGATTCTAGATTTGGCTTTGATGGTGGTTGTTGCTTCTGTTATTGTTTAGCCCCCGGTCAGCTCTGATCGAGTGGAGAACTTATAACCAAAGACATTCCAGCTATAACTACACCATCTTTTAGTGAGCATTTACAACAGAGAATCTTTTCAATCAGCAGATTTATTTTCAGCTTTAAAAAATGTTTAAATTAGACCATTGAAGCCATATAAGATATAAACAAAAATACATACAACAAAAAATACATGAAGTTAGATGACTTCTTTCTGACTCAATGCAACTTTTAGCTTTGAATCTTTTCTAAAATTACATTATACTATCCTAAGGTTCTGATTGAGAACTAATTGTATTGTGATCTTGGGAGAGATGTGTCATGTTGAAAATCACCTGGTAACAGAATACAGAATACTGACCCCCCTCATTTGTTAACCTGTCCACCTGCTCTAATCTTAAAATGCCATGTCCAAATCCGTAAAGTATTAATGCGAAAATAGAGACCCGCTTCTGTAACTAGTCTGTTAAAAAGTCTGTTCCAAGCCCAGAGGCTCATCAGGCCGGTGCTTATGCCAGTTTTCATTGGCATTAAGTGATTGAGGATACAAGACTCCCCCCCTGGACAGGACACTAGTCCATCACAGAGTTAACTCCCAGCACCTGCCGGTACTCACTTTCAACTGAGTATACTGGAACATGAAATGAAATGTTTTGATCAAGAACACAGGGCACAACCCAGTCCAGGAATCCAACCCATGTCATAATGATCATAAGCCATAACCACTAGGCCATGTGCTTTCACAAGCTACCTTATAATATGATAATTATTGTTAGTATAAGAGTGTGACATGTAGATGTAAATAATCAAATAATATAACTGTAATCTTTTAAGACTTTTTTTCTTTTGTCTTTCAGAAAGAACCAGATTGGCATCATGATGGCAAATGCAGAGCAAGATATGCACATGTGTCTGAACTGTCATCAGACCATAGAAGGTTTGATGAACTATGTTCAACACAAGCAAGCTGGCTGTCAATCAACAAAAAGCATTGCCCAACAGGCTTTGAACAGTCTCGGTAAGATCCCACCATCAACATCTGCCCAAGATATGTTTGAAACTGATTGTAGTGAAGCTAGCACCTCTACTGTCACTTCAGAGGAACATTGTGTTTTGGAACCAAGGCTAGAGACCATCACTTTGAGTAGTAACATTGATGACAAGGCTACACTGGAGAATTCTGCTCAGTTGAAGACCGTTAACTTTACAGTTAGTGAAGAATCTCACCCAATTGAACTGTTACAACAACCTGTGATTGTTACAACTGATACCATTACTGAAGTCAGCAGTGTTGTCAAAGATGTGCCTGAAGCAGTCACTGCAGAAGTGGTCAACACTAATGAACCAGAAGCGGAGAAAGATGACCAGCTGCCAGAAGCTTCACCTTCATCCCCGGTTAAAAGCGGGGAGAATTTCTTCCATTCCTTAGAACTTCAGTACAAAAAGGAAGATAATGAACGCCATTGTTTGCCTGCAAAACAAAACCGAGCTGTGAACACAACATTGGATAAAGGATCAGCAGACAATCACAGTGATTTGCCTATCTCAAATATTTTTAGCAGTCTTGATTTCTCCAGCGATGAAGAGCTGGATTTCTCCTATACGGAATTGTCAAGTGATTCTAATGATTATTCTTCTGATGAAGACAACGTACCTCCAAGAACTCACACTGGTGGTAAATGGAAACCTGGTGAAGGTCCATCATCTTCTAAAAATTTCCCACATCCCAGCTATACACGTGGCAAGTGGAAGCCTGGAGAGACGCCCCATGAGCTGCAGCTAAATAAAAACAGTGCTAATATTTCTGCTGATGACAGTTCTATATTGGAAGATGTAACTGGTGTTGAAGATGGCTCTACTAATGCTGTCAGCAGCAAAGAACAAGATTCAAGTAATCTCAAAGAAAATTACTGCTCTGCATGTGACAGCTTCTGTTGTGAACATGTGGAAAAATCTGCTGATTCTCTGAAAGACACTGCAGGAACATCTAAAGACCCTAATGAAGTTGTTGTCATTGAAGAACAATCTACAAAGAAACAGAAGAAGAATAAAAAGGACAATGGCAAAAGCTCTGTGCATCATTGTCAGATATGTGATAAATCTTTCTTCAGTAAGTATGTTATCGGTAGGCATATACTGACTCGATATCATCAAAACAGAGCTAGAAATCACCCAGAGGGCTTCCGTGTTCTGGAGAAATATTATCGTTTCGTGATCCGGTTGAGTCCATTTCAATGTGGAGTCTGCCAATTTTATTTCAATCGAGAGAATGATCTGATGGATCATATGAATACTAGTGAACATTCAAAGAACTGTCTTGCTCTTGTGGGACCTATGTTCTGTACCGTTTGCAGCCTTAAGCTGTCTTCTAATGCTGAAATGTTAAACCATCTAATGGAAGATGTCCAGCATAAGGAGGCGCTGGAACGACAAAAGCAGTTGTGCATCATTAAAGAGTGTCGCTATCAGATTCAGTGCCCTTTCTGCGATATAATGATGCACTCATCTGTTCGTCTACGCCGTCACATCAGGCATAAACACAAGAGTGGCAAAAAGGTGAAGGCTTCACCAAGACGCAAGGGCCGACATAAACCTGAATGCCCTCATTGCAATATTCAATGCCACTCTATGTCATCATTAGAAATCCATGTACGGAGACGTCATACTAAAGAAAAACCCTTTTCCTGCAACCCTTGCAACAAAAACTTTTCTGATGGCTACTCATTGAAGCTACATTTGAAGACTGACAGACATATTAAGAAGTTGAGCAGTGAACAGGTGACAAAACCACGGCGGAAGAAGAAAACATTCAATCCTGATTTAATACCAACTGATGAAGTGGTTATGGAAGGAGATGAAGATGAATCCATTCCGGGAGAAAATGAAGAAGGAGTGGCCAATGTCAAAGATGATTTGTATGTGAATGGAGACAAAACATCAGTGAAAACTCCTAAAGTCAGTGGCCCTCGGAAATATGCAGCAACACGGAAGAACAAAGCTAAAGACAAGATCTATAAGTGTGACCATTGTGATTTCACAGCACCCACATATGGTGATCTTCGGCCACACTATCTTGATGTACATTCAGGTCATGTCTTTATGTGCAATGTTTGTGATCTGGTGTTCCTTTCTGAGAAAGCATTACGGGTGCACTATGCTGGTAAAATGCATCAGATGAACTTGGTAAAGGGCGATGAAACTAACTTGTATACGTGTGAGGAGTGTGGCAAGAAGTTTGATGATGAGCGTTGGTGCCAGTTTCATGTTGAGGCACATCATAATCACATGAGCAATGAAGAAGCTGTAAGGTCCAAGTTTCGAGGTCAAGATATCACTACCAGCCAGTTTCGAGCCTACTTGGACGAAGTTGCTAAGCAACCACGTGATAGTGCCGTACAGTGTCCGGAATGTTCAAAGAAACTGAAAAAAGAACATGTTATGGAACATCTACGCATGCACACAGGAGAAAAACCGTTTGTCTGCAGGTTCTGCCAGAATGGTTTCATCTCAAGTCTGTCTCTGCGCCGCCATATTTTGCGTCATTTAGGTTTAACCGAACGCAAATGTCAAATATGTGGCAAAGAATTTCAAAAGGTTTTCTCTTTTAACATACACATGAAGCAACATGAGAACTCTGATATGGGCAAGTTTACCCACATGTGTGATGTTTGTGGTCAAGCTTTCCCTCTGAAAATGCAACTAGTTGCCCACATGCGACGTCATGGTCAGCGTGTCCATAAATGCCCCTTCCCCAATTGCCGATGGGACTTTGTTTTCAAAAGCGAACTAAATAGCCACGTTCGAACACATACCGGCGAGAAGCCATTTTTGTGTGACATCTGTGGTTATTCTGGCGCTACAAAGACTCGGCTAGCTCGTCATTCACGAATCCACACAGGAGAGAGGACTTACCACTGTGACTATTGTACTTACAAAGCCGGCAACAGTACTCACTTGCGGCGTCACATGCGTATTCACATTGGTTCAAAACCTTATAAATGTCCATATTGTTCCTACTCCTGTAATACTCATGAAAACATTCGTAAACATATAACTAAAACCAAACGGCACATGGGTCTATTTATTTACCCATGCAAATTTTGTCCATTTGGCACAAACAGTACAAAAGATTTCCGTAACCACTTATTAGAAATTCACCAGGACCAGTGTGATCACAAAAGCCTCGAAGTTCTCTCAGTTTTTACAGGCCTTTATAATAAAGAGATTGACCCCAGAAAACCCCCTGAAGGTAGTCAAATTTTCCCAATCAAAGAACGTAAGCAGCGTGCACCTAGGAGTTCCCTTCCACCTAACCAAATGGATTTGTTGAGTGAAGAGCAAGAGGAACAACAGCAGCTGGAGCAGATTGCTTACAAAGATGTCGAAAGCAGTCCTTTAGATGCACAAGAGGTGACTGTCACGCCGGAGGCTCATTCTTTGCTAACCTCCGAGATGATTGCAGTTGCAATGACTGAAGCAGCAGTGCCGACACATATCACCACAACACAGCAAATCACCACACAGCACACAGGTGCAGTTGACTCACAGTTACTGCAAGTTGCTGACCCTAACATTCACACCTTGCAAAACAACCAATATCGTAGTAGTCTATTACAGCACCCACAATTTCGCACTGATGCTATTACTGCTAGTCACTTCCATACGGATGGGCAAGTGATAGCTCAATCCCAAACTGTGGACCCAAATACTGCCTCCAATGTCCTCTCTCTCACTGAAGCCCACCCTATGGCTTCCTCCTTAGACTTAGGTTATTGTACTACTATAGAATATATATGCCTACCATCGGCGAACGGTACATAGCTATGGCTTTAAATAGTGACTACATGGACAAACAGACAGCCTTATACCAGAATAATTTACTCAGTGATATTTTGGATGTTTATTTCATTTATTTTTATTTTTTTATTATTCTTATTATCTTTCAATATCTCCAGAAAGAAAGAAAACAAAAAAAAATATATTGAAAGAAACTTTCCTTCTACTCCAGACGTGTGTTGTTTGTTGCATCTCACAGATACATACCTTCTTATGTTATTAGCATAACAACTGTTGCTTTCTCCTACCCATCTACCTACCTACCTCTTCCTTACTTCCACTTCTGTCAACAGAACAACAGAAATTCCCCAATCTCTCTCTCTCTATATATATAGAGAGAGAGAGGGTGAGAGCATGGGAAGTGGATATATATATATATATATCCACTTCCCATGCTCTCACCCTCTCTTTTTCCTTTTATCTTTCCTTCTTTCTTTCCACTTTACTCTCCCTTCTTTTTCTCTCATTATTTCTTTAACACTCTCTTCTCTCTCCATTTCCTCTTTTTTCCCCTTTTCTCTCTCTCTTGAGCCTCTTACTTTAGTTTCAGTTTGACTCCTCAACCTTCTTCCAGAGGTCAGTCAGGGAACGTAACCAATCCGCACAACAGCAAAAATAACTAAAAGTTTCCCTCAAAAATAACTTGACCAATGATGGAGTGGACAAACAGTCAGGAATCTCCTATTCTCTCATAGCTCTCAGGTCAACAGGTGATCATGTGTAAAGTCCTACTGAAATTGACACATTTGTATGATGGTTTAATAATTAAGGCAGCAATTTGACAGAGTTATTAGAGCGTCAGATGGAATGCTTTGTTTGCAGTGTTCATTCTGGCTATTTGTGCTCTAAGTTCAAATGTGGCCAAAGTCAAACTTAAACTTGCCTTTCATCCCTTTGGAGTCGATTAATAAAGTACCAGTCCAATACTGTGGTCAATTCTTTTCCTACTCTCTCTCTCTCTCTCTCTCTCTCTCTTTAGAAGAAATCGGCTGTGGTAAAACCTTGGGTATGTTACTATCCATGGCATACTATGACTCCATCAGGAGTTGAGGCCTCAAGGAAAGAATTCTTTCAATTTATATTCATCATCATCATCATCCTCATCACCAGTTGTTTGATTATTAACTGCTTGAAGTGGCCACAGATGCGATATGGGTGGCTTGAAGTGGCCACAGATGCGATATGGGTGGCTTGAAGTGAACACAGATGCGATATGGGTGGCTTGAAGTGAACACAGATGCGATATGGGTGGCTTGAAGTGAACACAGATGCGATATGGGTGGCTTGAAGTGAACACAGATGCGATATGGGTGGCTTGAAGTGAACACAGATGCGATATGAGTGGCTTGAAGTAACCAGAAATGCGACACAGGTGGCTGGAACTGACTTAACATGTGATGCAACAAACTGAAAGTGACCAAAGATGTAACATGTATGTGGTTACTGGTTCTACTTGACCAGAAGAGAAAACAAAAATGTAAAACAATATCAGAAGCTACTTTTTTGTCATATTGCAGCTGTTAGTGTGGTTTTTGTGTAGCTGGAAGCTGGGTATGTCTGCTAATTACATCGTCAGTCCTGCCATCTGTGACCACCCTACTGGAGATTAATCACAATCTGAATTTCAATGAGAAATTTCTACTCCCGTTGTTTTTATTTTTTTTTTTATTTATATGTTTTTCTAACTATTTTGTTTAATTATTTTACGGGTCTGAAAATATATAAATTAAAAAAAGATAAAATAAAATAAAAAAATAACCCTTCCAAAATAAAATAATCAGATAAAAAAATTATAACATTCTTATTATTATTATCATCATCATCATCAAGGGGCAGCGGATTGACAGTATCGGTAAAGGGTCGGACGCCATGCTTTGCAGCATAGAGTTACGGCCCTTTATGATCTGAGTTCAAATCCTGCCGAGGTTAACTTTGCCTTTCATCCTTTACGGGGTCGATAAAATAAAGTACCAGTTACGCACTGCGGTCGATTCAATCGACCCCCCCCCCCCCCCCCTCCAAAAAAAATTGCTGTCCTCGTGCCTAATTCAGAAGTCATTATTATTATTGTTGTTGTTGTTGTTGTTGTTGTTAGAGTGTCAGTTGATATGATTTGTGACATGGTCAACTTTGCCTTTTGTTTTGGAGTTGTACCAGCCAAATTCTGTGGGTCGATATAATCGGTTTCTCCTCCCTGCAAACTACTATGCGCCTAAATTTGAAACAATTATAATTAGGGTGATAAATTGTTTAGAGTCGTTAGGACACTTTAGGTTCAGTTTAAAATTTCACATTGACCTCAATTTCGATGTTTAAATTCTTGAAATAGATGAGACAGAAGCATGACTGTTTAAAAATTTCTATCCCATTGCATGACATTTTGAACAAATAATGAATGTCTTCTACCATAGTCCTAGGAGAACCAGTGCTTTCTGAGTGAGTTTGGTAGATGGAAACTATACAAAGCCTATTGTAGGTGTGTATGTATGTATGTATGTACATACATACATACATACATGGTGGCTGTCAACTCGTTTTCGAGTACGGCCACTACTTTATATCCATGTAGGAGAACCCCTACCGATGCGCTGAACGAGTGTGACTTTTTAGTCCAGCCAGCGACTTGAAAACTCTGGTACAAACACTACACCTGTGACAATTATTGACACATAGTGCTTTGCCCTTGGTACCATGTGACGACAAGTGGAGAGATCTCCAGATATAAAGCAATGCCTGTGCCGTGACGCTTTTATAGTGAGCAAAGGCACTGCACAAAGCCAGTCCCACTCTCTTAACCAAGATGATATTTACCAAAAAGAAGAACAAGTCAACATCATTGGATACCATCAGGGTTGCAGGTGTTATATCAGAGTTTTCCTTCTCCTAGAATTCTGCCTTGACAAAGGCTAAGGGGTCATCTCTCCCAGTGATTTTGGATGGCCATTGACTCTTAAGAGCTCCTTTGCCCTTTGACAGGTTTTGTTTTTAGTCCTGCAGGATGTCCAAAGTCACCCTCCTCACCAAGAAACCTTGGTGGGGTTGCCAGTTTAGTCGCCAACGTCCCGACCATGAGACAGGTTGTACTGGGATACATGTTACCAGTAGCACCAACTGGTGACCTGACACATACATACATACATATATACATACATACATACATACATACATGCATATATACATACAGGAAAAAGAAGCTGGAAATGCAACTGGTGTTTAAGAAAATATATTAATAACTTCACTGGTTTCACGTTTTGATGATTCTCAATGTGGCTCAGATTGCTATCTATTTAAAGCACACTTGGATTGGTTGTGGAAGATCACCTGATGAGGTTTAGATTTGTGTAGCTTTCTGCACCAAAAATTGATCAAGTGATTAAGAATAGATTTTTTTTTTTGTAGATTTTGCACCCCATGGTGCAGTGAACGTAGCTAGTGACAATTCAAAAGGAATTCATGTCCATTTTGTGTTACGTAGTCAAATCTATAGAATGGTTTGTGACAATCCCCAAAAATTCAAGTGTATAGGAAGTTTATGTGTGAGTGTAGAGAGATTTTTTCCGTTTCCTGCTATGTCGAAATATGGAGGGGTATTCAAATATTTTACTTCCATGAGTATGAGATCTACTATGACTTAGTAGTCCAAGCTTTGACATACACGTCCACACACCTCACATGTAAAAGTCTCGAACCCCATTCTGGGAGCGGACAAACATACTCCGTATACTTAGCTGGTCGCTGTGTGTATATATATATATATACATATATATCTATGTATAAGATGAAGTTTTTTTTTAATGACCCACACGGGTAAAAATATAAGGAAAGGAAATTGAAAATGCAACTGGAATCTTTTCCTAATATTTATTTACTTTACCGGTTTCACAGTTCTTATGATTTTCAAAAATAAAATTGAGATGGAAGGTTTGTTTCTCGAGCCGACAAAGAAATCATTTCATCTCTCCCTCTGGGTGTGTCTATTCACGAAAACTGACTTTCCCAGACACCATAGCTCGGGACTCAGGATTGAACATAAGGGATCTGGGGACATCAATGCAGAACCGAACAGTGTGGAAAGGGATTGTCAAGAGTGTTCCGACTGCCTTCAAAGGATGATGATGATGTTTCTCAAAGTACAGCAGAAACACAAACCCTACATCTCAATTTTACTTTTGAAAATCATAAGAACTGTGAAACCGGTAAAGTAAATAAATATTGAATTTGTAAGTTAGAAGGAACAAGGTTGACGACTATGAAAAGTAGTTTAATAAGTTCAGCATATAAAGACTGGCAGAAAATATTTGTTCAGAACAACCTGTGATACTTGAACCCATAGATACAATATACCGTTTAGCATTATTAATCAGGCTTTACATACACAAATATATATCTACACCTATGTATATAAATGGCGGAGAGGACTCTTCATTATTTCAAAGACATGACCACCTGCCTAGTGCATTCTGTAAAATGCGAGATGAGGCTTTCTGTCCATCTAAGTGTTTAGTGGCACCAAACACTGACTTAGTGACAACCCGTCCAACCCTTACTAGCAAGGATATGTGTGTGTGCCCCTGCTTTCTCTCACGCTCGCGGTAATATTTACTTTTCTGCCTCAACCGAAATACCATTTCTCAGCAGCAAAAATTTGTCATTTACTTTTGAAATAAAACAGCGATGAAAAATATCTGACAGAATTCTGCATGAAAAAATGGATGTAAAACTGATAATGAGAATGATGAAATGTTTGAAAACAAATTTGAATATTTAAATTTGTTTAAGCTTTCAAGTCTTCCGCTGTTTCTTGGAGAAAGAAAAAAAAATTAATTCTGTATTGTATTATTATTCTTTTACTGGGCTGTGGATTGACAGTATCAGTAGAGGATCGGACGCAATGCTTTGCAGCATGGAGTTTCATCCTTTTACGTTTTGAGTTCAAATCTCGCCGTTAACTTTGCCTTTCATCCTTACGGGGTCGATAAAATAAAGCACCAGTAATGCACTGGGATAATTGCTGGCCTTGTGCTAAAAGTAGAAATAATTGTTATTCTTTTACTGGTTTCATGGTGGGGCACCAGCCACATTTGGTCTATACCATCGGCTCCAATACTACTTTTTTCAAGTCTGGTACTTTTTTTTTTTTAAATCTATAAGTCATGGGACATATACACAGACACACATAAAAAGAATAAATTTGTATAATGTGTATACTAACATCCGTTAGTGAAAAAGAATAAATTTGTATAATGTGTACACTAACATTCGTTAGTGAAATATTTAATACAGAGGCAATATCAGTGACAGGACGACATTTATTGTATAATTTTCGACGGCTCATCTAAATTCATTTGAAATTCTGTTCCTCTGGTTGACCATAGTGAGTAATGAACTATATCGCTGATAAACACTAAATTTAAGTTGACACTAATCAAATTAAATATTGTTATATTTGTGGAGGGTCATGTTGCTAAAATATTGCCAGAAAGATACAGTAAAACATACTCACTGTTAGTGTGTTTTACTATATCTTTCTGGCAATATTATAACAACATGACCCTCCCCAAATATATATATATGAAAAATAAACAATGTTTTCTCTTATTGAGATGAAGTGAGTGTATTTGAATGCATATATAAATGAGAAAATTCATTACTAGAACAGCCATTAAAACAGTTAAAGGCTGTCAAAGACAGACACCCACCAACGACCAGTGGTCAACAGAGAGACAATCCACAAGGTGGGTGACAGGCAGATGAAATATAGAAATGACTGGAAGAGAAGTGTATTGGCACATGAGTTTTCTTATTTTTATATGTATTCACATACACACTCGATTCGTTTCGATCAGAGGCAACAGTGTTTTTTGTTTTATTTAACTCTATCATAGCTATGATTAGTTTTCTATTTAGGATAGACACCACAGCTTGAGATCCACTATCCTATTATTTTCTTTTCTTTGTTTTCTTTCGTCCTTCTATCTGTTCTGTTTGTTTTATCACACACACATCATACCAGCAGAAAGATTTTTTTTTTCTGTTGCACGATCCAACATTTTAAAATGGTATTCTCTATTAAATCGTGCGAAGCCATTCGCTGGTTTGAGAGCTGATGAGGGTGAAGATGGGTGTGTGTGTGTGTAAACTTGTCTTGTATATTGCCTTTCTTTTTATTTTCCTAGTCACTTCTATGCGCCTACACACTTCCCCTTGACCCCCCCCCCCTCTTTCACTCATTTCTATATTTCATCTACCCGTCACCCACCTTGTGGATTGTTTCTCTGTTGACCGCTGGTCTCTCTGAGGCATATTTGCCTATCGCTGTCTTTGACAACATTTAGCTGTTTTAATGGCTGTTCTAGCGATCAGTTTTCACACACACACTCACATTTATATATATTGGCTGGAGTGACAAGTGGCAGAAGGTTTGGGAAAGCTCGAGGAGTCAAGCATTTTTACATAGAATGTTATAATCAAGGTATTATCAAATTAAATAATGTTTTTTCTATAAACTCCGTCACTTTTTACGGATACTATGCTAGTATATATGTATTGGAAATTGAGAAATTCTATATGGCGAATTTATTACGAGTTATTTGTTTGTTGAATTCTTTGCTGTTATTGTTTAATGTTTGTTTGCTTTTTATTAGGAGTGGTAACTGCTGTAACTATTTTACCCGAAGACAGTTTCCAGTGAGAAACCTCAGCAATAAATACGTCATTTTGAATTTATCAAATGTATATGTGTCTGTGTATATATATATATATATGTGTGTGTGTGTATTCATAATATACATATATATACATAATATATATAAATACACACATACATATACAAATAAATAAATATATATATATACATATACAAATATATCTATATATACATACATATACAAATATATATATATATATATACATACATATACAAATAAATAAATATATATGTATATATATACATAAATATATCTGTATATGCTTGTGTGTGTGTCTATATATATATACTTATATACACACATATATATATATGTCTGTGTATATATTTATATATATATATGTGTGTGTGTGTATATATATATGTATACATATATATATGTGTGTGTATATATATATATATATATGTATACATATATATATATGTGTATGTATATATGGATATATATATGTGTGTATATATATATAATGCCTTTATGTGTGTATACTCATGTATGTGTATGGTAGCATTTATGTGCGTATAAATATACATATTTCCACGAGTGTTTTATGTACAATCTTAGATTAAAAAATTCAAACATTAACAGGCAAAGCACTCAATACTCATATAGAAAATACTCTATTATATTCTTTTAAAAGAAACGTTTGGCAGCCTCTTCTGAAGATTTCTTGGTAGTTGGTTTTGTGTTACTTTTGACATAACTGATACAACGATATCTTTTTCGTACCAGTTATATTCTTCAATCCTTCGTGTGAGTGATGTAGAAAAACAGCCATAAGTGGTTTTTTTATAGAATTTAGATTGAGTAGAATTTGTTGAATTTATAGAAATGCAAAATTAAATTAAAAACATCAACCCTTTTGTTACCATATTTTACGCTGCCTGTGATTTTGAACTAGTTTTGAAAATAATTGTTTCTACTTTAGGCACAAGGCCAGCAATGACCCAGTGCATTACTGGTACTTTATTTTATCGACCCCCGTAAGGATGAAAGGCAAAGACAACCTCGGCGGGATTTGAACTCAGACCGTAAAGGGACGTAACTATGCTGGAAAGCATGGCGTCCGACCCTCTACCGATACTGCCAATGAAAATAATAAAAAAAAAATTGAAGAGATTTAGTAATAAGCAACTTTTTTATTATTAAGCTGCTTGGATGTATATTTATTATTTCATCATGTATAGGGCGGTGGATTGGCAGTATCAGTAGAGCGTCGACACCATGCTTTGCAGCATAGAGTTACGTCCTTTTATGATCTGAGTTCAAATCCCGCCGAGGTTAACTTTGCCTTTCAACCTTACAGGGTCGATAAAATAAAGCACCAATAATACACTGGGATCGATTTCATTGACTTCCCCCTCTCCTTCAAATTGCTGGCCTTGTGCCTATAGTTGAAACAATTATTTCATAATGAATAGGGCGGTGGATTGGCAGTATCGGTAGAGCGCCTGACACCATGCTTTGCAGCATAGAGTTACGGCCCTTAACGTTCTGAGTCCAAATCCCGCCAAGGTTAGCTTTGCCTTTCATCCTTACAGGGTTGATAAAGTAAAGTACCAGTAACGTACTGTGGGCGATATAATCGACTCCCTCCCCCCCCCCAAAAAAAAAAATTACTGGCCTTGTGCCTACACTAGAAATAATTATTGTCAACAGGTCGAAGGCACGTAAGTTAGTGGTGAAAGTGCTGGTCTCACGGTCATAAAATTATGGATGCGATTCCAGCGCCGGGTTGTGTGTTGTGTTCTTGAGCAAGGTATTTCATTTAACATTGCTCCAGTCCACTCAGATGAAAATTAGTGCCAGTCGTAATTAACACCACACGAAACCCAGAAAAAATTCGGCGTTCGTCCAACGCTTGTGAGAATGGAATAACAGATGTAAAACCGATAATGATGATGATGATATTGTCTTCGTCGTCATCATCAGTGTTATTTATTATGGCTGATGCAATGTGGAGTTACATAGTAAGCTATGTTAGTATGGAGGTAACGATGTTATTAAACACTTTACTATGGTTTCCACCTGAGTATTTGGGTAGATTACTAAAGCGACCTATTTTCAGTATTACACACAATAGATTGTACACATTACAAGTAACTAACGTAAGTTAAAATCACCGCTTACTTACATCAGAAAATCAAATATTATTCAGTAGCAGATAATAAGTATGTTAAAGACTAGGAAGCTGCTGTAACTGTTGAATATCACAAGATAGTTGCAGAAAGCAAGTATATATTAATATTGCACGCTATCTTTCTAACTAACGAAAAGTTTCTCAGTGCCACGGCAGAATATGATGGCCTCTACAGTAATAAATCAATCATTTGAGCAGCAATGAAATTCTCGTAAGAATCTGGATGAGAATTCCAATAGCTATGGTAACTGCCAAAACGGACATAAAAATGGCAAATCAAATGACAATTTTGAAGAACCATGAATATATTCTCCGGTATTTTCATGAACTGAATGTTCTACATTTAAATAACGAACTCTCCCTAGTTTCGGGGGGAAAAAAGAAAGAATGAAAAGGAAAAATAAAACAAAAATCAACAAATTATGCAGCTTGACTAGAAAAGAAACAACAATTTATGATGAGGAATCAGCTATCATTACGATATGCATGGAATGGAATATCTATAAAACCTGTCACAATGGATGATAAATGTCACCTGTGTAACACGGAACAACAATACATTATTTGGTATGTTAGATGAAATAATAACATATATCATATCAGGATATGATATACTGTTCTAATTATTATCTTGCTAATATTAGCTATACTCCTATATACATACACACTATATATATGTATGTGTGTACGCGCGAAAGTGTGTGGGGAGGGGATAGGCCCCCCTGCAGTCATGACTGATCATACGTGGGTAACTGCACCTGGACGGTTCCGC
Organism: Eledone cirrhosa; assembly: GCA_964016885.1. Taxonomy (NCBI): domain Eukaryota; kingdom Metazoa; phylum Mollusca; class Cephalopoda; order Octopoda; family Eledonidae; genus Eledone; species Eledone cirrhosa. The sequence continues at coordinate 355,866,807 of OZ024743.1, read as the reverse complement.
GGGCTGAGCAAAGTTCTTATTAATGCTGTGATCGTGTCACAGCTATAAAAAAATTCGTATTATACACAAACATCGTGTATGCTTTCATTTACAATATTCCTATTATATATATATATATGTGTGTGTGTGTGTGCACGTGTATGTGTGTGTGTATATATATATGCGCGTGTATGTATGTGTGTTTATTTCTCTGTATGCGTGTGTGTGCGTATGCTTATGTTCTTACCACTGTGGGGCAGTCCCATTCTAACATTCAAAGCTTTAAATATGTTTGCTCATCAATACATAAGTGAACTGTTTAGTGAAATGAATGAGATTCAACGATGTGATTGCGATCAAGTTTGAATGAACCCCTCATGGTATCAAGTACTAGAACGAAGAACTGTGATCGGACTTTCTCTAAATCACCTCCAGCCCTATAGAACCAACTTTCTCTAATAATAGGAAATGCAATATCGATGTTAGCTTTTAAATCGAATTATAAAAATAATTGTTTCTACTTTAGGCACAAGGCCAGCAATTACCAGTTCATTACTGGTACTTTATTTTATCGACCCCGTAAGGATGAAAGGCAAAGTCAACCTCGGCGGGATTTGAACTCAGATCGTAAATGATTTCTGATCTAGGCACATGGAGGGAGGGAAAAGTCGATTAAATCGACCCCAGTGTGTTACTGGTACTTTATTTTATCGGCCCTGTAAGGAAGAAAGGCAAAGCTAACCTCGGCGGGATCTGAACTCCAAGCGTAAAGAGCCGTAACTCTAATCGCTAAGCTTGTCTGACGCTCTACCGATTCTGTCTATCCACCGCCCTTGGTACATTAAAAATAATAACAACAAAATCCACGAGTAAATTATTTTCAAATTCCTACATAAATGAATCATACTGACATTTTTTTTTATAAAGCCAAAAGAACTTTAATATATCTATGGATATAAAAGTTATTCCCTAAAAATGGACAACTAGGGCGCATATGAAGATTTTCTTAATAGATTTATGGCACTAGATAAATGTTACGGGGTCGATGAAATAAAGTACCAGTAATATACTGGGGTAATTGCTGGCCTTGTGTCAAAACTAGAAACATTATTATTAGGGCGGAGGATTCACAGTAGCGGTAGAGCGTCTGACACCATAGAGTTACGGCCCTTTGCGTTCTAAATTCAAATCCCACCGACGAGGGCAGTGGATTGTGAGTATCAGTAGAGCGTCGGACACCATGCTTCGCGGCATAGAGTGACGGTCCTTTATATTCTGAGTTCAAATCCCACCGAGGTTAGCTTTGCCTTTCATTTTTAGCGGGTCGATAAAATAAAGCACCAGTAATTCTCTGGAGTCGATTTAATCGACTTTCCCCTTCCCCCAAATTACTGGATTTGTGACTATAGTAGAACTCATTATTAACATTTGAATATTAACCCTATAGCATTTCCAACACTCTGTGTTTACTATTCTATTTTCACACTAAAAGCTTTATCTTACATAATATTGAATTTATGAGATTTTGTTTTTATTTAGTTTGAGAATAATACCTTAACAGTATGAGTGGCCGGTTACAGCCAGCTTGAACAGAAAGAGGTGAAAGAATTTTTGCCGTATATGGCCGGTTTAAATGCTAAAGGGTTAAAGAATAAATAAATAAATAATAAATAAATAAAAACAGAAATAATGATTATTATTACAATCCCGCTGAGGTTAACTTTGCCTTTCATCCTTACGGGGTCGATAAAATAAAGTACCAGTAATACACTGGGTAATTGCTGGCCTTGTGCCTAACGTAGAAACAATTATTACGTGGACAGTATATCTCTTACATCACCATTGTCTTCGCATTTACAGTTTTCATACAATGAGCCAATGAAGAAGACTACGTGGTCATCTGACCTGCTAGAAATAGCAACTAAACCTACCTCAAGTTACACCCTATCCTCAAAAAAGAACACGCTGGATGATGTGTTCCTTGTTTTTTGTTTTTTTCACATAGGAAAAAGAAACCCCGGATAGTAACAGCTAGGATTTTCTTTGATTATAGGTTTACTCCATTAGGGTTGACCTGGGGCTAAACAACGTCATCCGATCACGTGAACAGTCTTTCTTTATTACCATGTAAAATATTTAAAACTTTTTATAATTTCTCTTTCAAATCTTTTGTTTCTTTAATCTCCTTCATCTTTTATCTTTTATGATCTGAGTTCAAATCCCGTCATGGTTAACTTTGCCTTTCAGCCTTACGGGGTCGATAAAATAAAGTACCAGTAATACACTGGAATAATTGCTGGCCTTGTGCCAAAAGTAGAAACAATTATTATCGCCGTCTTTGTTCAACTACCGCCGAGATTAACTATAATAAAATAAAGTACCAGTAACGTACTGGGGTAGATTTAATAAAACTTTCCCTCCACATAATCACTGACCTTGTGCCTATAGTAGAAATCATTATTATCGTTTTTTTACGGAGTCGATAAAATAAAGTACCAGTAATGTACTGAGTAATTGATGGCCTTGTGCCTAAAGTAGAAATAATTATTATCGTTTTTTTTTTGTACAATCTATCTTTTATTTATTTGCCTTTCCCTCTCATATTGCTTATCATTAAATGTGTTAGATTGGGGGCGTTGGATTAGTAATATTGTTAGAGAGTCGAACACCATGCTTTGCAGCATAAAGTTACGGCCCTTTACAGTCTGATTTTAAATCCCACCGAGGTTAAATTTGCCTTTCATCCTTACGGGGTCGATAAAATAAAGTACCAGTAATGTTCTGGAATAATTGCTGGCCTTGTGCCAAAAATAGAAACAATTATATGTGTATGGACACACACACACGTTATTATTGTTGTTGTTGTTGTTGTTGTTGTTATTAGCTCTTATTCAAGTGCTCCTTTCCTTTATCCCTCCTACGAACACTTTATTTAAACGTTTCAATGAGAGAAATCTCTCAGAGAAACAATATTAAATATTAAAATCAAGTGAGAAAAAAACTCTTATTATAGGAGTACAAATAAGATAGACAAAGAATTCTATCTAACCTCGCTTATATATAAACCTCCCTACCGTGGTTTCATATGGGGAAGAACCATTATTGGAACAACCTATAATTGAAGAATCCGCCATATTTGTCAGGGGAGTTTAATTCTTCAAGAGCTAAGAGAAATTGAACAAGATATAATACATACTATTTCCTTTGCTGAGGCAGCATGGTGGAATAAAAACATACGTAGTGTTTTGTTATTAAAATCCCCTAGCATATTAGGACTACATGACAGTCTTATAATGTCGGTAGAAATAGCAGCCAAAAGACCAGCTGGTACGACTCGATAAATTAAGGAGCATTCTGCCTTGGCAAATGAAACATTATGTAGTATATCTTGTTCAATTTCTGTTAGCTCTCGAAGAATTAAACTCCCCTGAAGAGTTTGGTGGATTCTCCAATTATTGGTGGTTCCAATAATGGTTCTTCCCCATACGAAACCATGGTAGGGAGATCTATCTATCTATTTAACTATCTATCTACCTACCTAACTATCTATCTCTCTCTCTCTCTATATATATATATGTATATATATATATGTATATATATATATATATATATATGTATATATATATATGTATATATATATATATGTATATATATATATATGTATATATATATATGTATATATATATATATGTATATATATATATATATGTATATATATATGTATATATATATATGTATATATATATATGTATATATATATATATGTATATATATATATATATATATATATGTATATATATATATATATGTATATATATATATGTATACATATATATATATATATATATATATATATATATATATATATATATATATATATATACTAGCCGAATTACCCGCGCCTTGCTGCGTTTCACACATTTTTTTTTTTTTATCTAAGAAAATGATTGATTTTAAATCAGTGATATAATTTATGAAGAACAACTCTGCATTTCAATATTACTCAATGTAAAATGTAATGCATGAAAAATTGGAAAACATTATTTTTTGTAATATATCAAATCAAAATTACATTATTAAATCTTATTCTTATTTTGTTTCTTGTAAATAATTTTTTGCAAAATATCAATTCAAAACTTTTGTGGATAGGCATCATATCTTGTCATTTACCTACGGCTTAAATTTCATATAAATCGAAGGGAAAGATTTTCAGCGAGGGAGTTGTGCTCCCGGGGAACCCTAATAAGGGGTTTAACCCCCATTAGGGTGTCTTAATATTATTGAAATTTGCTGAAATTCTGCGAATAGGCATCATATCTTGTCATTTACCTATGGTTTAAATTTCATATAAATCGAAGGGAAACATTTTCAGCGGGGATTTGTGCCCGCCAGGGAACCCTTTGATTAAAATGAAATATACTTATCTAAATACCATGAGCAATGTAGTTTCAGAATATATATATGGTTATGGGGGTCTATCTCCAAAACCATAGGAGGAGTTCGTGAACAAACAAACATACAGGAACTACAACTTTATATATATAGATGTGTGTGTGAGTGTAGAACAATGAAGACGAGACAGAAATCAGATCGTAAGAGTACAAACTAATTAACTACCTATCTCCGACTTCTGTATTGTTTTCCTTCTTCTATACACATTCACACATATATAAATGACTTTGTAACCTGGCCGGATTCTTCTTCGAGGAAACTTTACGCGGTGGTCAACCACTACAAAAACTACTGGTCACACCGCCTTTCCAAGGACACACTGAGTTCTAACAACAGTATCAGCCCCACTACAAGCAGGGTGAATACAATATATTTATATATATATATATATATATATATATATATATATATATATATATATATATATATGTGTGTGTATGTATATATATATATATATATCAAAAAATTATAGTGTATCATAGACAAATATAGTTCCTCACAGCAACATTTTATGTACCAAATATAATTTAGAGATATATCAGATGAAAGAATGGTATTTAACTAATGTATTGGTACGCGATGGGGCCCACAGAATGGAGAAGGCGTTTCCCCGGAGGACGGCAAGGGAGACGCGCTGGAAAAGCCACTCCAACTCGCGGGGCTCACACCTGCGGCTGGCCAGCTCAGCGCCTATGGTGGTGAGTAAGGAGGTAGCCCTGGGGCCGAGGACATATATATATATATATACATATATATATATACATAGATATATATATACATATATATACACATATATATATATATCTACATATAAATTAATAAAATAATGAATAAACAAAGAAACAGTTCCTTATATTAAAAAAAATCATCATTTTACGATCGTTTCTAGGATATATATGTGATAGAGTTGGTATGCATATTCTATAGATCTATGTACAGTACTTATACAAACTATCAGAGGGAATATACATACCTACACATATATATGCTGTCTTCAGAAATAATGATATTTGTTTATTGAAAAAAACAAAGATTCAATACAATAGGTCTGTTTGGGAACAGGTTTTGAATTGACCAATAGAGAGATAGTGAGGGTCAAGATAGTAATATAGTAGTAGAAGAACCTTAAATTATGGGTAGAGGAAGATAGATTTCAGTTTTGGATGGAAAAGAATATTATGAATGAAGGATTATTTTAGGGGAGAAATAGGTCGTATGCTGACCTTAGAAATAATTTTATTTGTTCATTGAATAAAACCAACAAAGATCTAATATATTCTGTCTGTTTGGTAAGAAGTTTAGAATTAACCAATAGAAAGTTAATAATTGGCCAAATGGTAAAATAGTAGTAATTGAAGCTTATTTTAGGGGTGAAAATAGGTCAGGTGGTCAGTAAAAGGTATACAAGCAGTTGCTGTTATAAAATAGTAATGCCAATACAAATATCTAAGGTGACTAAAGTTTTACGGATAAGAGTGTTAGTGAAAAAAATACATCTATGAAAAGAATATAAATTAATTTAATTGATGGGTATATTTATATTGATAAAATTATACTAATACATATAGATATGATAAATAAGAGTTAGATGCAGTTGAAAAGTGGTGTTAAAGATGAGGGGAAATTAAAAGAATATAAAAATAATATATATATATATACCTATATCTATATATATATACATATATATACACTTACATACACACATATACACACATATATATATATATATATATATATATACACACACATATATATATATATATATATATATATATATATATATATATATATATATATATATATGCATGCATATATACATACATACATATATATATATATACACACACATACACACTTACATATACATATAATTATTGGGGGGGGGGGTGAATTACATTTATTAGTGAGAAATAATAAATATATATAGTTTTCAAGGAACATAGAGTCATAACCTGAAGTTAAAGCATTATATATGTTTACTTAATAGTATCAGTTTTAGGAAATGATAGTTGTAAGAAGGAAAGCAAAATTATGTAGTTCATCAGTAGTAGAATATTAATTATAGGTTAACTAAATTAAAAATAGTTTATATATTAATTTCTAAAGTGTATATTAATTAGGTTTATAATATTTAAAGCAGAATTATGTAGTTCGTCAGTAGTAGAATATTAATTATAGGTTAACTAAATTAAAAATAGTTTATATATTAATTTCTAAAGTGTATATTAATTAGGTTTATAATATTTAAAGCAGAATTATGTAGTTCGTCAGTAGTAGAATATTAATTATAGGTTAACTAAATTAAAAATAGTTTATATATTAATTTCTAAAGTGTATATTAATTAGGTTTATAATATTTAAAGGTTTTTCTCAGTTTATGATTACACGATATTATTAATTCCTGTCGCTTATTTAATAGGATATCCTTAGATATATATATATATATATATCTACATATATATATATATATATATATATATATATATACATATATATATATATATATATATATATATATATATATATATATATATATATATATATATATTGAAAAAATACCCTTACCTCCTTTAGTTCCGGCCTCTCTTCTCTTCCTCCTACTACTTCGGTTATCTATATCTTTCGTTGTCATCTCCTCTCCAACTCTCAATCTTCTGTAAGTTTCCCCCCTTTCGATGACTTCATCATCCTTTTCAGTTTAGTCTTTTTTACTTCTCAGTTTCTATATTCTTGTTGTTGTCGTTGTTGCTGGTAATGCTTCTTCTGCTATTAAAAAAAAATTATTTGTTAATGTTGTTATATAGCTATTATTATTGTCATTATTCCTTCTCGCTCCCACTGTATCTCACACCGTCTCTCTATATATAACCACTTCTGTTTTTTTTTCTATTTCTTTCATAGTTTTTTTTTCAAAAGTAAAATAGCAGACGATTCTAACTGAAATAAAACCGCCAAATTTCATTGCCATAACCCGTCTCCGACTGTCAGTTGTAAAAATATAATATTGCCTTGTAATTTGGTAGAAAAGGGAGATAAGTTAGCGTTAGTATTGGTTGTGGTGGTGCTGGTGGTTGTGATAGTTGTAGTATTAGTTATGGTGGTATTGATGATTGTGATCATGGCTGGTAAATGTTATAGTGGCGATGATAGCAGTTGTGGATATTGTGATGCTGGTTGTTTTGGTGATGGGGGGGGGGGGGTAATTATAGTTGTGCTGATGGTTGTGGTTCATATAAGGGTATTATTGTGGTAGTAGTGGTGATAAATGTGTAGACGGTGCGTGGGTTTAGACTGTGAGTATCCTCTTATAATGCGTAGTGTACTGGTTTGTGTAGTTTGTAGCTTATTGTGGAGAGATTGGAGCCGCAGAAGGGACCAGCATTGTCCCCGACTCATCTAGTGTATTGCTTATTCACCACAGATGTTGTTTCTCTCTGTTGACGTCAGAGCTTTAAATATGTTTGTATATTTGTATTTTTTTCTACCATGTCTTCTGCGTCTACTTTCAGTATTGTTGAGGAGTTATTTAACTTTTAATATCTTTGTCTTTTGTTTACGTGACATGCTTCTCTTTTTGAATGTAAGGAAGCGAATTGGTGGAATGCTTGTCTCTGGAGTTTTGTGCTCTGTGTTCAAATACCGCTGAAGTATTTGGGTTCGATAAGTACTAGTTCAGTATTGTGGTCGATTCTTCTTGTGAAGGTATGTGACTTAATGGTTATTGCGTTTGGCTTACAATCGTAATTTCGATTCTGGGCGATGCACACTTGAAAAAAAAATGCACCTATAATTCTAACTGCCAGCCATCGTACTTTAATACTAAATAAATAAACTGCAAAATCAAAATATGTCATTGCGAGTTCGTAACGCTTTGCTATCACGAAAGAAGTTTTGCTTTTTATTTATATGTTACTCACTATGCAGCGCCCGCGTCGAATAGAGGCTATGGATTATCAGCCTACGTCAAAAAAAAAAAGATGTTTTATTCGAAAATCAGTACGGATTCGAATCTCCTCGAAGGTGTTGTACTGTGCTGTTTCAATCATGCCTCTGCGTATTTCTGGTTTATACCCCTTTTTTACTTAAGATGAAGTCACCGTTTCGTAGAGAATAAACGCCATTATATTAAATTAAATAAACCCAGACCTGCCAACCTCTAAAAACTCAAACGGAGAGTACAATGAAAAAATGTGCCCCCAAAACGGGGCGAAATTAAGCAAAATGGGGAGATTTTATGTAATGAAAGCTATACCTATTTTCACAAGAGAAGACATCCTTCACTCACCCCAAAGTGGGTGGGAGACCGCCCCGTACGACTGGAAAAGTTGACAGGTCTGTAAATCACAAAACGAAATATGTCGGTGCAAATTTGTATACGTTCCATGTCAAAAATGTAGTTTTCCCCTTTCATACATTAGTATAGATAGACGTCACAAAAAAAGCGAGCACACCTACTTACAGTAGCAGAAATACCACCAGAAGGGCGGTATTTCTTCTAATAAGCAAATAGTCAAGCTTCTGGTAGTAGCTAAACCTCACTCAATGTAACAGCCAAATATCTATAGCGAGGATACTGGGTTGTATGAATGTAACAAGGAGACATCGTTTGTGTGTATAATATTTAATCAACAATTTAACAGTATAGTTGCATGTCAAAGAAATAGATGAAAGAATGAAGCAAAGTTAGTAGTTACCGTTTTGATTGCCAGGCAAACGCAGGCTGGCAGAAGACGCCTGGCGAAGGCCAGGCGCCGGAAGGGCAAATGAGAGGGTAAGAACTTAAAGTTGTTAGGGTTCTGACCGGAAGTTACAGAAAGGGTTCTACTTCCCGTCTAGATGTTGTTAATCTATTGGGGTTGTGAGTCACAACAAGGGAGGCTACTGCTACATATCTTCTCAAAAAACCCGTTACTATCTTAATGAGGAACACGTGGTTAAATTAAGGGCATTGCAAACCAATAACGAGCCTTTATGAGGTCTCTCGATCGGCTAGAAATAGGACAACCAACCTTGTTAAGAAGGATGAACACATTGGATACTGTAGTTCTGAATACTCTGTTAATAAAGACTACAATGATCATGTGTAAAACACTAAAAGCTGTATATGAAGTTAAAGAAAGAACAATATAGGTTAATGGAATACGCCGTATATTTAGTTCTGTCAGCGATAGTGTAAAAATACACACACAAGTACTTATAATCCTGTTGCTGTATCAACAACAACAATAATAGGTAAAATGTAAATATTCAGTTCACTACAGTGTTTGTCTTCCTTCAGTTTCAGCCTCTAGTCAGAAGGGTTGCTCTTCACAACTAAACCGTATTCCAGATCTATCAACTCTTCCCGTCCAATGGAGAGATCTCTCCGTTTTGGCTCATTTCTGCCCGTCTCCCTATTTTTGTGAAAATGGGTATAGCTTTTATTATGTAAAATCTCCCCATTTTGCTTCTCATTTCTCCCCGTTTTAAAGGTACCTATTTTCATGGTACCTATTTTCATGGTGCTCCCCGTTTAGGGTTTTTAGAGGTAGGCAGGTTCAATATTCGTCATGAGACGATTTCTACAATTTACTGGAGAGCATTACTTCATTTTTTACCTTTACCTTTTTAAAGTGTGTATGTTTTCCCTCGTTTTTGTTTATTTTTATTTATATTGATTATTTTCCTTTTGCAATCTATGAACATTATATAATTTAAGGAGTATCGGTAGAGGGTCGGACGCCAAGCATAGAGTTACGGCCCTTTATGATCTGAGTTCAAATCCTGCTGAGGTTAACTTTGCCTTCCATCCTTACGGGGTCGATTAAATAAAGTACCAGTAATACACTGCGATAATTGCTGGCCTTGTGCCAAAAGTAGAAACAATTATATAATTTAATTGTACTACATTTTATGCCTGTAGGCAGTATAGTGTTGTATTTTTGTATTGATTTTTTGGCTTCCTTTTCTTCATTTCCTTTTCTCAAGTATCTTGCTGGTCTTATTTGTGTGTGTTAACTAATGTCTAAAACACTTTCAAATATACAATTAATGTGGTGTGGTAAATAAATATATACATATACACCAGGTCTGAACACAATGGAACCAAACTCTCACTTTCACTGCCTCTGTCTCTCCCACTCTCCCCATCTCCCACCCTCACTGTCCCTGTCTCTCCCACTCTCCCCATCTCCCACCCTCACTGTCCCTGTCTCTCCCACTCTCACTATCTCCCACTGTCACTGCCCCCGCCTCTCCCACTCTCTCCATCTCCCACTGTCACCGCCTCCGTCTCTTCTACTCTCCCCATCTCTCACTATCATGAGCAAATGGGGGCCCACGCGCTGGCCACCCCGCGGGTAGTTGATGGAATTTTGATTAACCCTTCTCGTCACCAACTCTGTCACACCCTACCTCACTCATTTAGAATTTTCAAACACTAATTCTTAACTAAACCTAAACGGTTCTACTCTAATTTATCTTTTTAAACCCTACACATTGCTTTAAAAATATTTTAATCTAGAGGAAAGGATTTGTTCCGATGTCCTTTTTAGGCTCTCTGCAACTAGTGAGATCGATGTCGTTAATGTTTCTCTTGAATATGAATTATATGTATTGTTGTTATCCATAGTTTAGCCTTAATTAAGTAGGTTTCTCTTAAATCCCCCCCCCCCCCCCCCGCCCTCTTCATATCATTCCTGAGCAAGGTTAGAATTTCTTGGATCCCAGAACCGTAAAACATCTCGTCTGCAGTTAATTGTAGAAGCTTTTTTCTTGGTTACGTTAGTATATCTTGGATCACAATAGCCAAAGTCTCTTCCTTAAAAAAAAAAAATCAGTAATGTCTTCTTTGCGATATATTTGGTTGCTATTTCTAGCAAGTAAGGAGACCGCGTAGAAGCTCTATCTTTGTTAGTTATGATGGCTCCTGTCAAATTCAGTATTCTCTACCGGAAACGACGCGTTCAGCTTTCAGTATTCAGGCCCCTATCTTAAAGTCCTATCTAAGTTGACAGTACCGATGACAAACTTCGAGATTTGTGTAGCTATACAAATCGTGGACAGTCTAGACTTCCGTTCTCTTTATCTAGTAACCTAATAAATATCTTCTGTAAATACAACCTGAAATGACTGGCTGCGATTTGTCTTATATCCACATTAGCGCATTCGGAAAATCCATTTAATACCTGTCAGACAGTTAGAGCAG
>OZ024743.1:355845190-355852690 GCA_964016885.1 Eledone cirrhosa | reverse complement strand
GGTCCGGCAGAAATTAGAAATTGGAATAAATGCTCTGAAATAGCGATATATATGTGAATATAGACATAGAATATTCGAAAATTATAAACATACAGAATATTTTCGAATATTCTATGTCTATATTCACATATATATCGCTATTTCAGAGCATTTATTCCAATTTCTAATTTCTGCCGGACCGGCAACCGCTCTTTCAAACCAGTTCCTGTACACAGCTAAGTATTCTATAAGTCTCTAGCTGTGTCATTCTCGATAAAAGCACTGGATATGTGGTCCTGATGATTTCTAACAAGAATGAAACGCGTAGATTACTTCCCTTGCTTTTATCGAGAATCTAATTGTAATACGCGACGTATTCTATTCTATAGCGATTAGGTCTTCAAAATGTTTATTATAAACATACAGAATATTTTCGAATATTCTATGTCTATATTCACATATATATCGCTATTTCAGAGCATTTATTCCAATTTCTAATTTCTGCCGGACCGGCAACCGCTCTTTCAAACCAGTTCCTGTACACAGCTAAGTATTCTATAAGTCTCTAGCTGTGTCATTCTCGATAAAAGCACTGGATATGTGGTCCTGATGATTTCTAACAAGAATGAAACGCGTAGATTACTTCCCTTGCTTTTATCGAGAATCTAATTGTAATACGCGACGTATTCTATTCTATAGCGATTAGGTCTTCAAAATGTTTATTATAAACATACAGAATATTTTCGAATATTCTATGTCTATATTCACATATATATCGCTATTTCAGAGCATTTATTCCAATTTCTAATTTCTGCCGGACCGGCAACCGCTCTTTCAAACCAGTTCCTGTACACAGCTAAGTATTCTATAAGTCTCTAGCTGTGTCATTCTCGATAAAAGCACTGGATATGTGGTCCTGATGATTTCTAACAAGAATGAAACGCGTAGATTACTTCCCTTGCTTTTATCGAGAATCTAATTGTAATACGCGACGTATTCTATTCTATAGCGATTAGGTCTTCAAAATGTTTATTATAAACATACAGAATATTTTCGAATATTCTATGTCTATATTCACATATATATCGCTATTTCAGAGCATTTATTCCAATTTCTAATTTCTGCCGGACCGGCAACCGCTCTTTCAAACCAGTTCCTGTACACAGCTAAGTATTCTATAAGTCTCTAGCTGTGTCATTCTCGATAAAAGCACTGGATATGTGGTCCTGATGATTTCTAACAAGAATGAAACGCGTAGATTACTTCCCTTGCTTTTATCGAGAATCTAATTGTAATACGCGACGTATTCTATTCTATAGCGATTAGGTCTTCAAAATGTTTATTATAAACATACAGAATATTTTCGAATATTCTATGTCTATATTCACATATATATCGCTATTTCAGAGCATTTATTCCAATTTCTAATTTCTGCCGGACCGGCAACCGCTCTTTCAAACCAGTTCCTGTACACAGCTAAGTATTCTATAAGTCTCTAGCTGTGTCATTCTCGATAAAAGCACTGGATATGTGGTCCTGATGATTTCTAACAAGAATGAAACGCGTAGATTACTTCCCTTGCTTTTATCGAGAATCTAATTGTAATACGCGACGTATTCTATTCTATAGCGATTAGGTCTTCAAAATGTTTATTATAAACATACAGAATATTTTCGAATATTCTATGTCTATATTCACATATATATCGCTATTTCAGAGCATTTATTCCAATTTCTAATTTCTGCCGGACCGGCAACCGCTCTTTCAAACCAGTTCCTGTACACAGCTAAGTATTCTATAAGTCTCTAGCTGTGTCATTCTCGATAAAAGCACTGGATATGTGGTCCTGATGATTTCTAACAAGAATGAAACGCGTAGATTACTTCCCTTGCTTTTATCGAGAATCTAATTGTAATACGCGACGTATTCTATTCTATAGCGATTAGGTCTTCAAAATGTTTATTATAAACATACAGAATATTTTCGAATATTCTATGTCTATATTCACATATATATCGCTATTTCAGAGCATTTATTCCAATTTCTAATTTCTGCCGGACCGGCAACCGCTCTTTCAAACCAGTTCCTGTACACAGCTAAGTATTCTATAAGTCTCTAGCTGTGTCATTCTCGATAAAAGCACTGGATATGTGGTCCTGATGATTTCTAACAAGAATGAAACGCGTAGATTACTTCCCTTGCTTTTATCGAGAATCTAATTGTAATACGCGACGTATTCTATTCTATAGCGATTAGGTCTTCAAAATGTTTATTATAAACATACAGAATATTTTCGAATATTCTATGTCTATATTCACATATATATCGCTATTTCAGAGCATTTATTCCAATTTCTAATTTCTGCCGGACCGGCAACCGCTCTTTCAAACCAGTTCCTGTACACAGCTAAGTATTCTATAAGTCTCTAGCTGTGTCATTCTCGATAAAAGCACTGGATATGTGGTCCTGATGATTTCTAACAAGAATGAAACGCGTAGATTACTTCCCTTGCTTTTATCGAGAATCTAATTGTAATACGCGACGTATTCTATTCTATAGCGATTAGGTCTTCAAAATGTTTATTATAAACATACAGAATATTTTCGAATATTCTATGTCTATATTCACATATATATCGCTATTTCAGAGCATTTATTCCAATTTCTAATTTCTGCCGGACCGGCAACCGCTCTTTCAAACCAGTTCCTGTACACAGCTAAGTATTCTATAAGTCTCTAGCTGTGTCATTCTCGATAAAAGCACTGGATATGTGGTCCTGATGATTTCTAACAAGAATGAAACGCGTAGATTACTTCCCTTGCTTTTATCGAGAATCTAATTGTAATACGCGACGTATTCTATTCTATAGCGATTAGGTCTTCAAAATGTTTATTATAAACATACAGAATATTTTCGAATATTCTATGTCTATATTCACATATATATCGCTATTTCAGAGCATTTATTCCAATTTCTAATTTCTGCCGGACCGGCAACCGCTCTTTCAAACCAGTTCCTGTACACAGCTAAGTATTCTATAAGTCTCTAGCTGTGTCATTCTCGATAAAAGCACTGGATATGTGGTCCTGATGATTTCTAACAAGAATGAAACGCGTAGATTACTTCCCTTGCTTTTATCGAGAATCTAATTGTAATACGCGACGTATTCTATTCTATAGCGATTAGGTCTTCAAAATGTTTATTATAAACATACAGAATATTTTCGAATATTCTATGTCTATATTCACATATATATCGCTATTTCAGAGCATTTATTCCAATTTCTAATTTCTGCCGGACCGGCAACCGCTCTTTCAAACCAGTTCCTGTACACAGCTAAGTATTCTATAAGTCTCTAGCTGTGTCATTCTCGATAAAAGCACTGGATATGTGGTCCTGATGATTTCTAACAAGAATGAAACGCGTAGATTACTTCCCTTGCTTTTATCGAGAATCTAATTGTAATACGCGACGTATTCTATTCTATAGCGATTAGGTCTTCAAAATGTTTATTATAAACATACAGAATATTTTCGAATATTCTATGTCTATATTCACATATATATCGCTATTTCAGAGCATTTATTCCAATATATATATATATATATATATATATATATATATATATATATATATATATATATATATATCATCATCATCATCATCATCATCATCAGGTTTAGCGTCCGTGTTCCACGCTTGCATGGGTTTGGACGGGGGTTTTCCCACTTGAGGCAAGAGTGGTTGTCTTGCTCGCATAGGACTGTCTGGCGGGTTTTCTACAGTTGGATGCCCTTCCTAACACCAACCACATTTACAGTGTGGGGCGGGGAGGTTTTTACCGTGTTGCCTACACGGCCACATTACAGCGTGGACTGTCTGGCGGGTTTTCTACAGCTGGATGCCCTTCCTAACACCAACCACATTTACAGTGTGGGGCTGGGAGGTTTTTACCGTGTTGCCTACACGGCCACATTTACAGCGTGGACTGTTTGTTTTTTTGTCGTGACACCTACACGATCTCATTTGTTTCGGTCTGGATGTTGTGGGACCAACATAACTGTACATTGAAAGGGGCGGTGTGGATGGGGTGGAGGTGGTGGGACGGGGGGGTGTTTTGATAGAGATGCCTACTGACTGTAGTAGGTTTTTACTTTGTATTTAGGTAAGGCGGGTCTTCTCTATTACTGAGTACCGCCAAAGGTCTCGGTCCAGTGACATTGTCTTGGAGAGGTGTAAGCGTGTGAGGTCGGAATTTATCAGCTCGTCCCATGTTTTTCTGGGTCTGCCTACTCCGTGGCTACCGTCTATCTTTATTGCCCTGCACTTTGTTATACAGCTGTCGTCTTTCATGCGCATCCCGTGACCGTACCAACGTAGCCTTCTCTCGAGTAAACAACATCTGATCCCTCTTATTTCTAATTTTTTCCTTAGTTCGTTTATGCTTTGCCGTTCACGTATATTACTATTGCACATCCAGCGGAGCATGCAAGCTTCGTTCCTCTCTCGTCTGCGTATATCCTCTGCACACAATGCCCAGGTCTCACTGCCATGCAGCATTGCTGTTCGTATGCAGGCATCGTATAACCTGCCTTTCATTTTTAGGGAGAACCCTCTAGCGGCTAATAGTGGTATAAGCTCTCTGAACTTTTTCCATCCAGTTCTGACTCTAGCTACTGTACTTTCAGAGCACCCTCCCCCACTGCTGATTTTGTCACCCAGGTAACGGAAGCTGTCCACTATTTCTATAGAACCCTCTGCGCAGTTGAAAGAGCTAGTATTTTGTGGGCACTTGCTGCTACTTATTGCACCAGAGCACCGGCCACATGTAAAATCTATGTTCTTAGTTAGCTTACCTGTGATCCCACTACATCTTTTATGCACCCATACTTTGCATTTGGGACATAAAATGGAGTTTCTACCTACGCCTTTCCTACACACTGAGCATGGCCATTTCCCAGATGGGACTGCCGCCATATTTTCTTTCCTACAAACTAGAACTTTAGTCTTAGCCAGGTTAATTTTAAGGCCTTTTGATTCTAGGCCGTGCTTCCATGTTTGGAATTTCTTCTCTAGTTCGATCATTGATTCAGCTATGAGCGTTAGATCATCTGCGTATAGGAGTTCCCATGGGCAGCCGGTCTTGAACTCCTCTGTTATAGCCTGAAGGGCAATAATAAATAGTAGGGGGCTAAGAACAGAGCCCTGATGGACACCAACTTTTACGCTAAACTCTTCACTATATTCGTTGTTAATTCTAACCTTACTGACTGTTTCTTTATACATGGCTTGTATAGCTCTCACAAGCCATTCGTCAACACCTAGTTTTCTAAGAGACCACCAGATAATGGAACGGGGGACTCTGTCGAAGGCTTTCTCCAAGTCGACGAAAGCTAAGTATAGGGGTTTACTTTTAGCTAGGTACTTCTCCTGTAGTTGTCGTACAATGAAAAGAGCGTCTGTGGTACTTTTGCCTGACACAAACCCGAACTGCATTTCATCTAGATCAATTCTCTCTCTGATTAGTTGCGCTATTACTTTTTCCGTGACCTTCATGACCTGGTCGATTAATTTAATGCCTCTATAGTTACTCCTATCTAGGGCATCTCCTTTTCCCTTATAGCAGTTAACGATGATGCTGCTACGCCAGTCCCTCGGAACAACCCCATTCTGTACGACTTGGTTAACTATCCGGGTGACCATGGTGTGTCCCACCGAACCAGATGCCTTCAGCATCTCAGCAACTATTTCCGAAGGACCAGCCGCCTTACCCGTCTTCATATCTTTGATTGCCTTGCTTATTGTACTACCCTGGACTAACACTGCTGGTCCCTCTATTGGGTCGATGTGGGGGAGACTGTCTTTCTCCCATTTGTTCTCCTCATTTAGAAGCCTTTCGTAGTGACACTTCCAAGCTACCTTCTTATCAGCGTCGGTGATGGCAAGTATGCCATCATCGTTAAGCACACACTTCTCCCCGACAATATCACGGTTTTCCTTGACACATTGCCTGGCAATCCTGAACACCTCACGTTTTTGGTCCTCACGTTGTAGAACATGCTTGAACTTTCTTTCCTCTGCTTCCCTTCTTGCGAAGTACACTTGTCTCCTAGCTTCCCTCCTGGCTACCTGATAGTCTTCTCTACTTCCCCCATCCCGCCATGCTTTCCAAGCCTGCTTTTTGGCCTTAATTGACTCCTCCACCTTACTGTTCCACCACCATGTTACTCTCCTCCTACCTACAGGCCTGCTCCAGCCACAGACTTCGTCTGCCGCCGTCAGCAGGTTTGCTCTCAGGAATTCCCACTGTTCCTCTATATTATACGACTCTAATTGCTCTTCCTTACTGTCGAAAGCGTCAAGTAATATGCTTTGAAATTTATTTCTGGCTATGGGGTCCTTTAGCTTCCATATTTTTCTCCTGAGGATAGTCCTCTTCCGCTGTCTAGTACGTCTCGTCCTGACTATGAGGTCGCTAATTATCAGTCTATGTTGGGAGGTGAATTCTTCATGGGGGAGGGATTTAGTGTTAACAACAGACACTCTGTCACGTCTTCTGGTAAGGATATAATCTACCTGGCTTGTGTGTTCCCCCGATCTATAGGTGATCAAGTGATTGTCTCGTTTTTTGAAGTTAGTGTTACAGATAGTTAAGTTATTTGCGTCGCAGAATTCCAGGATTCTGGAGCCTTCCTCATTTCTAGTACCGAACCCATAGCCTCCATGGATTCCGTCGTAGCCGTCACAATGCTGTCCAACGTGACCATTTAGGTCGCCTGCAATAACTATATAGTCACTGTCGGTTATTTGGGAGGTAGCGAGCATCAGTGTCTCGTAGAATCTGTCTTTTATAGCACCGGGCAGTCCGGATTGTGGTGCGTACGCAGATATTACTGTCACCGTAGTTTTATTGAGGACAAGTCTTATTTTAATTATTCTGTCGTTCACTCTATTTACGTCTATTATCTTATCTGCCCACTTTTCTGCTACCATGATTCCTACCCCACCCAACCCATTGTCATTTCCCACCCAGAAAAGCTTATAGCATCGTTCTTTACCCACGATGAATCTAGCCGACCCTCCCCTCCACCTGGTCTCTTGAATACAACAAACATCGACCTCCTTACGTTCAAGCATTTCTACAACCTCGTTAGAGCGACCCTTTAAGGTGCCTACATTCATGGTACCAACTCTGAAGTTTTGGATTGCGTTTGGAGGGTGGGAGGGGGGCGGGGCGGGGGGGGGGGGGGGTTATGTTAGCCATCCTGGGCCGAAACAAGGCGGAGTGCTTGCATTCTCGTCCACGAGGTGAATTTGTCTTTATCTTTGGCATTGTCGCTGAGCGTCCACATTTTTCTCTCTTCAACTCTCCAGAATTCCGTAGTCCATCCATCATATCGAAAAGCAACCAGTTAGGCGATAGTATGGGCCTCTGACTTATGATTGGTCCACGTAATAATGGTGGTGCGTGGGGGAGGGTGGGAGGGATGATGTGTTGTTAGCGAGAATGTAAGGTTTAAG
>OZ024743.1:355807690-355840190 GCA_964016885.1 Eledone cirrhosa | reverse complement strand
TGCCGTTTGTTTTGTTATTTCTGTTTACTTTTTACATACATACATATATATATATATATATATATATATGTGTGTGTGTGTGTGTGTGTGTGTGTATGTGTGTGTGTGTGTGTGTGTGTGTGTGTGTGTGTGTGTGTGTGTATGTGTGTGTGTAAAAGGTAAACAGAAATAAAAAAAAGCGGCACAGTATATAGAAGGAATATATTAGTTTAACGCTTGAAATAGCAGGAAGAAAGTCTTAACGTTTCGGATACTAGTCCTTTATCAGAAGAAAAGATCAGAAATTAAAGAAGAAATAAAAAGGTTGAGGAGACGGGCAGGGTGGAAATGGGAAACAATTTTTTAGAGAAAAAAACAGATCGATTTTTGTTGTCAGCTCTTGGAAAACTGATGATGCTGGTGTTTTGTGTATGATATACTTTTTTTGAAAAGTGTATGATGGAGCGTGTCTATCTGAACGAGAAAAAAAAACGTTTTGTATATAGAGCTGTACGTGTGTGTGTGCGTTGTGTGTGTGTGTGTATGCATATACATATATTTATACATATATATTTATATATATGTAAAAGGTAAACAGAAATACACACACACACACACACACGACACGCATATATATATATATATACATATATATTATATATATATATATATATATATATATATATATATATATATATATATATATATATATATATATAACTTTGATAGGTTTCGGCCAGTATTGTCCGAGGCCATATCTAACTTGATAGCACCACCTGGCGAAGTCTTTCAAATCTTGATTATACGAATTTTCACCTAATATTATTCGAATAATTTGATGTACAACTCTCTTGAAACATGTGTAAGTATTTGGACACCATGGCCCACTCAAGTAGAGAGTTATTGTTTAGGGAAACGTATCTGGGTGTAGGAGGTTTGTCCGGGATTGCTTATAGGAATTTGTCCAAAGACTTTTTGAATTTGATAGGGTCAATTTCTGTTTAAATGTGTTTTGATGTAGTGTTAAAGGTCTTTTTGATGAAATTTCTGGATGAGACATTATAATCATCCCTCAGAAGATGTTATGAATGTTGTCTTTTATTGAAAGCTGGCAAGATCTTGCAGCTGCCCCACTTTAGAATGTGTTTGTTCCAACTGGATTTTCACTTCATTTCACAATTGACTGCCCACCATTTCATTCAAAACGTTCCCAGCTGAGCAGACATTTGAAGGAATGGGGAAATTATAACCACCCATGAGAAGTCTCTCTCATCAAAAAATGCGTTTCTTTAGGTGTAACATTAAAACAATCCCAAGTGTCTTCAGTCTGTCAGACCTTACCTTCTTCTGGTTCACTGGTTGTGTGACATGGACCATAACGTTGGTCAGAGACAAGAATATTTCATAATTGTCCTTGTCTTCCTGGGTCAAAATGAGAGAACATATTTTGGCGATTTTTCGGACTGAAACATCAGTCAACCAATGGCCCCGTATTGGTGTCCACACATATTCCATTGGGTGAGTCCATTAGAATTCCAATGGTTGACCTGATATGGTCAATGCCCTGTTGCTTGACATACTGAATAAACCACAATAGCTTCACTCCGTGTTTCTTGACTGACAACCAAAATGTCTTGAGCAAAATCTAATCTCAGTTTGAAGTGAAGGACTGAGAAACAATTCAAATCTGCTTTTATAATGTTTTTATGGCATTCACCCTGCCTGTCACTGCTAGAATATGATATCTCGACAGCAACCAATTTTCCCATGCTTCCTTACAGGAATTATAATCCTTTGTTCTCTTGAATCCATCAGAAACTAATGAAGTATCATTTGCATCAGCTCATGTGGGTGACAGAAATGACAGAATGAACCACTGTCACCTTGAAGAAGAGACAGCATCTTGCCATCAATCATTGAACACTGTTTTGCAAATGACATTCACATTTATATCATTCACTGTGACATATGAACCAAAACTTTTTCTAACATCCAAAGAAGGCTCAAGTCCTACATACAGCACATCTTGATCCTCTATAGCTCCAACCGACGAAACTGAACAAGCAAACGCACTGCTGTTTGGAACAGGGTTTGTCCAAATGACGTTATTAGCGAGCCGTATTTCTAATGGACAATAGAAATGAAGTCTTTTTTGCTGGGTTCAGAGTGCCAAATCTATCTCTATGAAGTAATTGATGAAATTTACAAATCTAATACATTTAATTTTCCGCCAACCACAAATCACGGCAACTAAACAAATGCCAGATAAAGAAATCAAATTATATCTTCAAAATTAGATGCTTTCTTTGATTAATTTTAACTTCATCATTTGCAGCTTGCCAAAACACTTCCAACGAGGCACAAACGACTTCTCTGCGTCAATTTTTTGCGGGGATATGAATTTATTCCCAAATTTGGCATTCTGTATACACTGTGACCCGATTAACAACACTAGCTGATTCTTGGGTACCTTAAACAAAATCAACTCTGCTGTAAGCATGTGGGCTTAGATTCCGGTATGAGGATATCTTCATCCTCACCACCAGTCTCGGAGACCCTGAAAAGGGTCATGAGCGTTGATTATCCCTTTCTGATTAAACAGTTAAAAAAACGACACTAGTGCAGAAAATAGTGAATTGTTTGGTTTTTCACTGATCAAAAGTATCCATTTATGGGTGATAAGCTCTATTAATTAAAACATCTTATCAATTCCAAGAGGATAACAGTCGCACATCACCTTGGTGTGATTTGAACTCAAAATGTAAAGGGCTGCAACTTAATTGCATTAGACAAGTTCACCTGCCCCTGTGTGCGTGTGTTTATGTCTAAATAACCAGGGCAACTGTGGCTTTCATCCTTTCGTTGATTAGAGCATTAGACGAGATTCCTTGCAGTATCTTTTCAGCTCTTTACTTTCAGAGATTGCTTGCGACGTCAATGGTATCAAACTGTATCTGCTACTACCTTTCCCTTGAACATCTTCGGTGGCGAGGAGGAGGGAGTCTTGTATATATGGGCAATTGCTTGTCTTCCGCAAAAATATGATAAAAGAACTTTCCTGGGCCTATGACTTAGAGATGAACTTTGAAGATCCATCCTCCCACAAGACATACGGAAGTCCCGTTATAATCTAACATTTAGTGTTGTTGTTTATGCCATGTCCCCTTCTATCCATCAATTCAGCGGTTCGTCAAACAGCTAAATAATACCAAACTGAAATAAGGGCTAAAACACTTGAAAATGGTCCCCGCATAGCCACAGACCATCTAAAAAAATGTCAACAAGTGATATGTTTAGCCGTAGGTCAGTTTGGGTCAAGCAGATCTAAACTAAAAAAACATTTCAGCCATGGTCATTTCGTCTTTTTTGGAGAGTATGTGATGATGATGAGCAATCAGTTCTTCGGTTATTCTGAACGTCAAATGTGTAAATTAACAAACGAGTGATTGGGTATTTCCCAGACAGGTGTACCTTTAACGTAAACCCCAAGTGATAGCGTGACATAATATGTGACAAGTCTTGACCTTTGAACTATAGGTACGTCCATACAGTTTCCATCTACACAATTTCATTCACTAGATTAGGATCCACCCAAATTGCCGATCAAAGACACTTTTCCGTTGTCTCATGCAGTGAGATCAAAGCTGGGACCAGAAGTGAACTTCTGGGCCCTAGAGGTATATAGAACTCCATTATCTAATGCGCCTTTATATTTACAACCATAGGGAGATTCGGACACTATTTCTAGCACATAAAGCGACAACGTTTAGCAAATATTCCTCAACTTTTCATACCTTTTACTCCTTCGTGTAATTCTTGATCCCTTATCAACTCTAGGCATGTACAAAAGAATAAGTAAATAAAGAAATCAGTAAACCGAACATAAAACAAATTAACAATAAAGGCTAATATATAAATCAGAAACATGTATAAGGAAGTTGTATATTTTTATTATTTCATGTAAGGAGGTAGATTGGCAGTATCGGTAGAGGGTCGGACGCCATGCTTTCCAGCATAGTTACGTCCCTTTATGTTCTGAGTTCAAATCCCGCCGAGGTTAACTTTGCCTTTCATCCTTACGGGGTCGATAAAATAAAATACCAGTACTGTACTGGGATAATTGCTGGCCTTGTACCAAAAGTAGAAACAATTATTTCATGTAACTCGGACGTGGGGATTGGCAGTACCGGTAGAGCGTCGAACAACATGCTTTGCGGCATAAAGTTATGGTCCTTTACGATCTGAGTTCAAATCCCACCGAGGTTAACTTTGCCTTTTATCCTTATGGGGTCGATAAAATAAAGCACCAGTAACGTAATGGGTCGATTTAATCGAATCACCCCCCCACCCCCACCCCCGAAAAAAAAATTACTGGCCTTCTGTTTATACTAGAAATCATTATTTCATGTAATTTCTATAACCATGCTTTCCAGCATAGTTACGTCCCTTTACGATCTGAGTTCAAATCCCGCCGAGGTTGACTTTGCCTTTCATCCTTACGGGGGTCGATAAAATAAAGTACCAGTAATGCACTGGGTAATTTGCTGGCCTTGTGCCTAAAGTAGAGACAATTATTTCATGTAATTTCATTGCTTATAGAACTCTGATTTTGACCCCAAAGTGCAATCGGTCCTCTAGGTATCCCAATTAATCCCAAGGATCGATATAACTCACTTTGAGAGACCCTTGACGTAGTGGCAACCACTGTGGTTCCTTACAATAAATGTATACGATTGATCATTTGGAAATATCGTCAGAGTTTCTCCAACGAAAGCGACACAGTCACAATATCAAATCTTATCATGCATAAAGATTAATATCTTTCATGGTGGTGATGATGATGTAATATGTTCCGCACATTGATCAACAAACATGACCGGATTTTATCACATCACGGTAGTGTCTGTGATATACATACAAACATACATACATACATATATATATATATATATATATAGGAACCAGTAAGACCCCGACGGCTGAGCTCAAGCCGTTTCGACGGCTAATTCTAGTCCAGAATTAGCCGTCGAAACGGCTTGAGCTCAGCCGTCGGGGTCTTACTGGTTCCTATTACCCACTCTACTGCCCCAAGTATTGAGTACTTTGGTGCGTTATGGTCCACCTGGTTCCTTACCACATTTCCTTCGTTATATATATATATATATATATATATATGGTATATCAAATATGGTGAATGAATATATACCAACACACACCCACACATACATACCTATTTTTATAAATAAATATGAATATATATATATATATATATATATATATATATATATATATATATATATATATATACCACTTCATGTTTCCTGTGTGCCAACAACAATGACATACACCGCTGTCAGAGATCATTAATGTTTACATCACACATCAACGTGATGTGTGATGTTTCTGTTAATGTCGTTGGCGGGCTATGCTGTCTAATTTTATTTTATTTTCTCTTTTGAAATTAGGTTAATTCTCCTCATCTAAGTTCCTTAGTTCCTCACCTAAGTTCCTGTGAGTGTAGTGTTAATTATATCTACTCAAATAGTTCGTTTCGCAGTCATTAAGTCCCGTGTTCCAAACTGACTACTCTGGCAAGTGTCTTTTACCAGAGCCTTATGAGGGAAAATTAGGCAGAAGTCTGTCGAATGGGCAATACATCTAATTCAAAAACGTCAGACTTGTTACACACTGTGTCACACTGAATCTCCCTGAGAACTACATAAAAGGCAGATGTATCTTAGGAGTGGGTGGCGGATCAGCAAAATCTTTAGAATGCCAGCTCAAATCTCGCCAAGATTAAATTCGCTTTTCTGCATTCCGGGGTCAATAAAATAAAATATTAACCAAGAACTGGGTTGATAGAATCGACTGTCCATCCGTGTCAAAATGCAATAGGCTAGCCTGGTACAATATATCTCAACTTCCTGTCCAGACGTGGGACGCCGACATTAGGTGAAGTGACGCATCAGTTGTTATAAACGCTGTCACATTGATATTATTTGTAACATCCTATATTACTGTCAACATGCACATATACACAACAGACCTCATTAAAAGGAATAACACAAAAGAAAATTAAGCGTAAGGGCCGACTTAAGGCCAGCTAGCATACACACACTTTCGGAAAGCAGATCCCATTAAAAGAGATAAAGCAAAAAAACATTAAAACAAAACAACAACAACAACAACAACAACAGCAGCAGCAGCAGCAGCAGCAACAACAACAACACCACCACCACCGCCACCACCACCACCATATAGACAGGATTAAAATCAACTGATACCCTAACCACAACAACAACAATGGTCACAGTCTCCACTTGTTTATTGTCTGACAGGCAAGTATTGTTAAATAATTGTTTCTCGTATAGGCACACGGCCAACAATTTGAAGGAATGGGGAAAGTCGATTAAATCGACCGCAGTGCATTACTGGTGCTTTATTTTAAGAATGAAAGGCAAAGCTAACCTCGTCGGGTTTGGACTCAGAACATAAAGGCCATAACTCTATGTTGGAAAGCATGGTGTCCGACGCTCTGCCGATGCTACCAATCCCCCCCCCCTAATATTGTTAAATAATAGATTTAAAATTCAGTTTTCTTCCAGGTCCGACGCAACAATTTTATATATTTTTAAATTATATATATTAATGTGGACGCGGCTTGGTCAAATGTTTAAGGAGTTCGTTTCGCAATCATTAAGTTTCGAGTTCGATCCCACTGCATCGCATCTTGGTCAAGTGTCATTTGCCGGAGCCACAGTTCGACCCATGCTTTTTTTTGTGAGTGTAATTGAATTGAGTAGACAGAAACTGTTTGGAAGCCCATCAAATGGACTATATCTGTAATTCAAAGGACTTCCTTTGTCATAAACCCCGTCACGCTGAATCTCTTGCCAATTATGTTAAAGGTACACGTGTTTGTAGAATGCTCAACTACTTGCACTCATCGTCGAAACCGACGGAGATCTATTCCATTTCATGTAATTCTAAGTATAAATATCACCTGTTTTTTAAAGTCATATTAATTTAACTCTAAATAAGTAAGCAATATAAACAAGTTACTTATTTAAAATTAAAGGAACAGGCGTTGAAAAATTTACATTCTCCTCCTCCTCTTATTTTTGGGAGAGTCGTAGGGACAGATGCCTGGAAGATGTGTCTGAGGATTCTCCTCCCACGACCATCTCACAAATAAGTGGGTGAAGAAAAGGAAAAATGTAAGTTTTCAACAATTATTTTATTCATAAAAAGAATTACAGCGTAACATTTGCACCGTGATAAATCTGGTATTGGAAAGGTAAACAACAA
This sequence comes from Eledone cirrhosa, assembly GCA_964016885.1. NCBI lineage: Eukaryota > Metazoa > Mollusca > Cephalopoda > Octopoda > Eledonidae > Eledone > Eledone cirrhosa. The sequence continues at coordinate 355,832,903 of OZ024743.1, read as the reverse complement.
AACTCTCTCTCTCTCTCCCTCTCTCTGTCTCTCTCGCTCTCTCCCTCCCTCTCTCTCTCTCATCCCTTGACCCCTGTTCAGTCAACGGAACAGCTTGCTCGTGAAATGAACGTGCAAGTGACTGAATATTTTACGGACCCTTGTACTCTTAATGTAGTTCTCAGGGAAATTCATCGTGGCACTGTGTGATAGTCTAATACAGTCATGGGCAAACTGCGGCCCGCGAGCCCCATGTGGCCCGTTTGACTTTCTGAATGGTACGCTTAATTTCAAAATGGCCTTTTTTTAGTAGTGTGGCCCACCTTACGATGAGGCACATCTTATGTGCCCATTGCTCGAAAAAGGTTGCCCATGGCTGGTCTAATATCATGATTGTGATGAAAGAATAATAAGGCTTGTTGTTAACTCCAAACCTAATGAGTTTATCGTTTTATACTTAATGTGTTGAAGGTGAGAACTCGCAGAGTCGTTAGAACAGCGGATAGGTTGCATTGCGGTATTCGTTTCGACTCTTTGCCCCTGAGTTCAAATTCCAAATTCTGCTGAGGTCAACTTTGCCTTTCATTCTTTCGAGTTCGATAATCAAAGTATTAGTCAAGTACTTGTGTCAGTTGCCCCCACCCCTCTCTCCTCTCTCTGTGTGTGGAAGAAATCAGTTGTATTCAGGCTTGGAGAAGGGTGGTCTCCACCAATTTTAAATGTGAAAAAAAAAAAAAAGAAAGAAACCCACGTCGTATATCATGATAGCGCCCCTACGACTCCACCAGGTGTTATGAGTCAAAGGATGAATTTAAGAAACTGGGCTCATAGCATCACATTTTAGGAATACAATGTTTTTATGATATATATTTAAAATAGATTTTACACTTTTACTTTTTTCAGTCATTAATCTCCCACTATGCTGGGAGATTAAAGGGATTTGGTCCAATACTCCGACCTCAGTATATATTTCTTCAAGTACGGTACTTACTTTAACGATCTTTTTGACGAACTCTTAGGTTACGGGACGTAATGTTAGACGTAAATTCACACACACACACACACACATATATGCACGCACTCACATACACCCACACACATGCACGCACTCACATACACACACATTCATATATATATATAACAGGCTTCTCCAGATTTCGTCTTCAAAATTTCATTCAAAGGGCATTGATTAACTCGAAGTTAAAGTAGACATTTGTCCAAGGTGCCGCACAGTGAGAGCGAACCCGACACCACAGGTTTACTAAGCAAACTCCTTAACCACACAACCATGTATGAGTAATAAGCATGTAGTTATTATATTTTAACCATTTGTAGAAATCCTGATATTAATTAACTTGTTATTGATCATAGAAAATGAAAAAAAAAAATGAAATTTACAGTTCACACAGGTTTAGATAGCTTGCAGATTTCTAGATAACTCCACAGACCTGTCAACTCTCCCCGTCCGATGGGGGAGATCTCCCATCCACTTTGCGGTGGGTGAGATATGTCTTCTCTTGTGAAAATGGATATAGCAGTATCGGTAGAGGGTCGGACGCCATGCTTTCCAGCATAGTTACGTCCCTTTACGATCTGAGTTCAAATCCCGCCGAGGTTGACTTTGCCTTTCATCCTTACGGGGTCGATAAAATAAAGTACCAGTAATGCACTGGGTAATTGCTGGCCTTGTGCCTAAAATAGAAACAATTATGTAAAATCTCCCCCTTTTGCTTAATTTCTCCCCATTTGGGGGCACCTTTTTTCATGGTACTACCCGTTTGGTGTTTTAGAGGTTGGCAGGTCTGATTCCAATCATACTCTTAAAAAGCAACGTGAAATGAAACTTCTTCCCCAAGATCACAATACACCACCCGGTCCAGGAATCGAATCGTTAGTGAGTCCAACACCCTAATCATTCGGCTAATTGCCTTCACTTTTGTCAATGTTAGTCGGTCAATTGCTAATTAGTGTATCGTTGTCGATGTATTTTCCGGTAACTACATATTAAAAGTGTGTTATTGTTGCTGATAATGACGTTGAGGAGGAAGGTAACTTCTTTTTTTTACGATGATGTTGATTATGATGTTGTGGACAATGATGAGGAGAACGACGATTATAATGACAATGATGGTGATTGCGTTGAAGAGGATCTTAATAAAAACGGGGATGATGATGATGATGTTAACGATGATATGTTGGTAGTGATGGAGATAATGGAGATAATGGACGATTGGCATGGCAGTGCTAGAGAGGGGCTCTATCTATTGAAGACCATCCCTACAGGCACGGAAACGCCAACAGCCGCACATGTCCAAGATGCACACATGACGACGAAAACCAGTGTCCGTGAATAGCAGACTTGTGGACTTGTATCGAACAACTGCTATCACGTGGGCGACAGATCTGGTTATCAGCTGCTTCTATAGTGAAAATTGAACTGCTACCTTCCGTTAGAAAGGAAGCAAGGAAAATGTTCCTCTGTCTGGTAGTTACGACGAAAGAACCTGTATAGCGGACACGTCCAAATGGTTTTGAAGATAAAAAATCTTCCTGTCCAGCAAAGTTCTCCTCAACTTCTATTACAATTTAAGAAGGTAGGCGAGGGTAGAGAAGAAAGTGACAGTATAATCCAGGGTTTTGTAGGGTTCCCTCTAGAATTACCCTAAAGTACAATCCCCCACCCCCATTGGCGATCTTCTTCTTCTTCTTCTTCTTCTTCTTCTTCTTCTTCTTCTTCTTCTTCTTCTTCTTCTTCTTCTTCTTCTTCTTCTTCTTCTTCGTGGGGGGGGGGGGGGGGGGGGGGGTTAGTTCTCAAGCACATATTACGGTGTGTCCTGTCAGAAGCAACCGTCTCCGATTGATCCGGCTGTATCTTCAAGCGAGACCAGCCGAGTTCATAGATGTTATCTAAATATCTAATCGGGATCTAACCCTCAAAATGGACTCTAATTGATATTGCGGTCCTCCAAGATCACAATGAGGCTGAAGAGGAAATGGAAAAGATCAATAAATATACAGAACTTGCAGGCGCTATTAGAACAGAGCACCATGTAGAGACTGAAGTCGTGCCAATCGTCATTGGGGCATAAGGCACGGTTCCTAAGCTCTTTACGTCTTTCATCAAAGGCCTTGGGATCCTTGACTTTATAGGCAGTGCTTAAATTTCTACCACCACTAGAACTACCAGGGTCCTGTGTGATATAATGAACCTCTGAGACCAGGGACTAGATATGAGGCCAATTAACGCTTCACCTAGCAACCGATTGGTAGACAAAACCTTACAAATATTATTATTTATAAAATAAAGGTGGATTGGCAGTATCGGTAGAGGGTCGGACGCCATGCTTTCCAGCATAGTTACGTCCCTTTATGATCTGAGTTCAAATCCCGCCTTTCATCCTTACGGGGTCGATAAAATAAAGTACCAGTAATGCACTGGGTAATTGCTGGCCTTGTGCCTAAAGTAGAAACAATTATTTATAAAATAAAGTACCAGTACTGTACTGGGTAATTGCTGGCCTTGTGCCAAAAGTAGAAACAATTATTATTATTATTATGAGCACAACGATGAATATGATGGTGATGATGATGATGTTGATGATGAGGATGAGGATGAGGATGTTGGTAGTGGAAGGTTGGCAAGCTGGTTTGTTGGTTAATGAGGGGTAGGTCTTTTTAGTGTGTGTGTGTGTGTGCGCATGGATGATGGTGGTGGTGGTGGTGGTGGTGGTGGTGGTGGTGGTGGAGATTTGTTGTACGGTTAAACAAAGTGAGACGTGATTGGCTAAGAAGAAAGATGGAATCTTTACTATATCAATGTCAAAGAGACTCTCATCAAACTCTACTTATTCATAGATATTAGGGCTAAAGTTTGCCCTAAAATGATAGGTTAGCATATCTGTGCTATGGTCCTTAATGAAGAGGCTAGTAACTGAGGGTGGGGCCGGAGAAGGGTGTTTGTGAAATGTGAGAGTAGTTGGCAAGTGGAGGGTAGTTGTGAAATGAAAGAGTGATAGTGTTTGTGAGGAGAGTGAGTGAGAATAAGAGAAAGGGCTAGCAGAGAACAATTAGAGAGAGAAAGGGGGGGGGGGGAGATAATGTAATGAGTATGTGAGAATGGGAGAGAGAGACATGATAGAGAAATAAATGGGGGAATAATGCAGAGAGAGGATGTGGGGAGCGAAAGTGAGGAAGAGAGAGATGGTGGAGAACAGTGGCAGTTAGAGGCAGAGAAGGAGGGCTGGTGGTTCAGAGAAATTTGTGAGAAGTGTGTGAGAAAGAGAGAGAGAGTAAGAGAGAGAGAGAGAGAGAGAGAGAGAGAGAGAGAGAGAGAGGAGGTGGTAGAAAATATTGAGAGTGAGAGGAAAAGAGAAATGGCTTAAGGTGTGAGTTAAGTTTGAGTGAGAGAAATAGAAAGAAACAGAGCGAAAGAAGAAGAAAGAGAAAAATGGAAGAGAATAGATTGAAACTATTAGAAGAGGGAGAGAGACAGAGAGAGAGAGAGAGAGAGAGAGAGAGAGAGAGAGTGGAGGTGACGTAAGAAGAGATGCCTAGAGAATGTGACGGAAGAGGTAAATGTACTCGAAGTGTGTGTGTGTGTAAAAGAAAGACAGACAGATAGAAATCTCTCTCTCTCTCTCTCTCTCTCTCTCTCTCTCTCTCTCTCTCTCTCTCTCTCTCTCTCTCTCTCTCTTTATATATATAGTAGAACACTGGATGGTTATATTCGTAGTAGTTGAGCCCTCAGTCCATGGGATGAGTTAGGTAGAAGTAGTTCCACAACAGTTAGTTGAATGAAGTTGTATGGAAAAGGCCTTTTCCGTACAGCTTCACTCAAACCGAGCTGAGGATCCGAATAGGTCAAACATTTGTATGGTGAACTAACTGTTATGGAACTACTTTTATATATATATATATATATATATATATATATATATATATGTGTGTGTAGAGAGAGAGAGAGAGAGAGAGAGAGAGAGAGAGAGGCTTGAAGACAAGGTAAAAGAGAGAGAGGGGAGAAAGTGATGATGTACATAATAGAGGGAGATGTATTATATGAGAGATGCAAGAGAAGAAGGGCGAATAAAGTAAACAAAGAGAAAAATTGTTTAAAATTTAGTCACAAAACCAGCAATTTTAAGGGACGAAGAGAAAGCCGATAAAACCGACTACAGTAGCGCAATTTCGACACCAAAGCTCTTCTTGTGGGAATCCAGGTACTGAGAAACAAGAAAGGGAGAGACCGTCTTTATACTAAGCTGGTAAATGAACGCAATGGCCATGTTTAAATATTAAATCTTCTCAACGACGTATATTCACTTAGCATGTTGATGACAATAGTGATCATTATTACGTATGTATGTATGAAATACAAACTACGTATGTATGCACGTATAAGGGTCGGCTGAAACGTTCAAAGACTGACTTTGAAGAATTGATTCTAGAGCTGTGACATCTTGCATGCATTCATTTCAACTCTTCTCATTAATAACTACATTGTAAGGGCGGTAGATTGGCAGTATCGGTAGAGGGTCGGACACCATGCTTTGAAGCATAGATTTACAGCCCTTTATGATCTGAGTTCAAATCCCGCCGAGGTTAACTTTGCCTTTCATGCTTACGGGGGTCGATAAAATAAAGTACCAGTCACGCACTGGGGTCGATTTAATCCACTTTCCCCTCCCTCCAAATTGTTTCTTTCCAGTGACTATGTTAAAAAATAAAGCCCATTTGGTTATTGCATGAGAGTATCTTGGTCAGCCTAGAAACATTTTAGCCGATCCTCGATGTTTGTATGCTCTCTCGTTTTCTTAATTTTGAGTTTATTTTGGATCGTCCTCCTTCCCGGTGGCAAGGTTGGAAAGAAAAGGAAATTATTATCTTTTGTATAAGTGTTCATCCTATGAATCGTAAGAATGTTTTACAGATTTTGAAGGTCCAAAATATTGCAGCCATTTGTAGCTTATGAATTAAGGAGGTATCTTCTTTCTCCACAAATTAACACACACACACACACACACACATATAAATATATATACACACATACACACACATATATAATATATGTATATATATATATACATATATATATATATACATATATATATATATATATATATATATATATATATATATATATATATATATATATAGTAATAATAATAAATTTGAAGACTAAAATCCAAAGAGGGCTCGATAAGGATAAATATATATCAAATATATAAGAACCGTAGAGCAAATATTTATTAAAATAACAGATTAAAGTTTAAGCAAAGAATCGCTGCTTTCACCCTTAACGGGATCTTCTGAAACTAACAAAGTCAATCTGTAAACATACATATACAAATAAAGATTCAGCGAGAATCGCATTTCGGCGGGCAGGAAAAGCGAAGCGAAACGCAAAAATCAGAAATGATACTGGAAAAGTGCTCAATAGTTAAAAACCAGAGCTAAACAATGTGTTAAGAAGCCATACAAAACTGAAAAGGTGGTCAAGAAGGCATTAACCAGCCAAGCCCAAAACCAAATCAAGCTAAACAGGTCAAAACAAAATAAATGATAAAAAATAAATGATAACCAGACCTGGACTCCCGGAATTGCAGTTAAAATCCGATGTAGAGTTTCTGTGACACCTAAATCAAAATACAGTCTGCTTTAAAATATAAGCTTTGGGTATAATGATCGAACAAGGAATATCACGTTATCAACAGGTATTTCGCTCTGTACCAAATAAGTGAATGACACAGTGGTAAGTTAAACCACGTGTAGAAATCACAAGGGGAATAACATATATATATATATATATATATATATATATATATATATATTGAAGAAAGCCCCACTCGGTCACGGATGACCATGGTTTTGCACCTAGAAAGTTTCCCCTCTCCACGCCACGCGACCGATGTTGTCCAAGAGAAAGGCAATAACCGATATAGCTTGGCACCAGTGACATCGCAACTCATTATACAGCTGAGTAAACTGGAGCAATGTGAAATAAAGTGTCTTGCTCAAGGACACAATGCATCACCCGGTCCAAGAATCAAACTCACAAGCTCTCAATTGCAAGCCTAATGCTCTAACCACTAAGCCATGCGCCTTCACTATATATATATATATATATATATATATATATATATATATATGTGTGTGTGTGTGTGTGTGTGTGTGTGTGTGTGTGTGTGTGTGTGTGTGTGTGTGTGTGTGTGTGTGTCTATATGTATATATATATATATTAATTCAAAATATTAACAAAAATAGAACTTCTTGTGATCAAGTATATTTTATTATACATATTTCAAAGGTACTGAGCTAACTTCAACAGTACGTCCCCATCAGATAAAATAAGATGATGCATGACATATCCTGACATAGTAGATGGTTAAGATCCAGCCATGGTAGTGAGTAAGATATGACAAAACTTAATATTTATATACCTTAAGATTGAGACATGAAAAAACTTACATATAATACAGAGGGTGCGTGTGAGAAAGCTTAAAAATACATAACAGCTATTTACATAACTGTTAGAGATTCAAATAATTTAAATTATTGAAGAAAGAGGAAAGAAAGAAAAGAAATACAGAGAGAAAACAGATGAGGGGAAAATATAGCTAGTAGATGTATAGAGAGCAAAAGAGAATTGATCAAGGAAAGAGAGACAAAGAGGAATAATTATAGGGAGGGATGAATTATATATATATATCTATACATAACTATACATTTGGGCATAGCTATGCGATAGAGTAAACTCGAATCTTTGAATTATTGAATTATCTAGAAATATTCATCAATCTAAATCCTAAATATAACTGGGTGTAATTATATGAAGGTTAATTTCCAGTCCATTAGTTAATTAGTTGTATATACTATCCAAACGTATCCGGTTGACCGTTAACTTTCAAATCATTTAATTTAGTTCAGAGTAATGAATTAATCAAAGTGTTTAATATTTCAGGCTATAAAAGTTTATAAATATCTGTATTAATATTAAAGTATACTATCATATTTAATTTATAAAATCATATTTTATGAAATCATATTTAAACTATTTGCAAACATGAGAAAGAAGACATGATATTTTCATCCTCACGAAGGTAATTCTTATTACATTTTATTATATTATATTGAAGATAATTCGCATTATATAATTTATAAAATAATTAGTTATAATTTTAAAAATTAAGATTAACAATTAGAATGCCTTAAAGCATCAAAAGGCCTTATAATTAAACTTAAAAAAACGTTTATTATTAAATTAGATATATGCATTTGTCTAAATATAAACAAAGATTATATTGTCTAAAGATTAAGATGATACCTATCAGTTATATATAACATAATATAATACAATAAATAAGTTACTGATAATATTGTTAAAAATTAAGGTTTTAGATCAATTATTATAATAAGGTCATGTAATACATAAATACTATAAATATACAAGTCAAACTTCATGAATCATAAGGATAAGAATCAGATTCAAAGTAAAAAAGTGAATTGTTTGCGATCTTAAAAATGCCCAATATCCAAGCTATATAGTTTAAAAATACAAGAAACATTTTTTTTTTAAATTTATATAGTTGTATAATGTGTCTGCAAACATGAGAAAGAGAAAACCTAAGGATTTCATTGACTGAATTTAATTAAATTAAATTAAATAATAATCGTTATATAACTTAGAAAATTTAGAAAATATTTAGAAAATATTTAACGATTATAACTCTAGAAAGTCATTAAAGTATCTAAAGTACTTATAAATGTAACTAGAAGCATGTTATTATACTAGATATACAGATTTGTTCAAATATAAATAGAGTATTCCAGATATTAGTGATCGATATACATATAATAAATAATAAGTACAATCATTGTTAGTAATGTTATAATTGAAGTTTTACATCAAGTTAAGTGGAAAAAAAAGTTTGTCGACTAGTATGGTGTGTGACGCATATACCGTAAATATAAATAAATAAAAATATATAAATCAAACTTCCTGAATCGTAAAACATATTCCAAATGAATAAATATACAAAAACATAAATGCATGAATGATTTACGGTACATTATAACTGTTAAGCATATAAGCCATATATTAAAAAAAATATACAAGAATCCCAATCAAAATTAAATATATCTAAACAATCAAATGATATGCACATTCCTCAAGAGATCATGTTAACAAATAATATGCTTATATACCTAAACAGGACCTAACATTAATCATATCATAAATGAATAAAAAATAAAAAAATTATTAAACTTTTATAATCTGTTATAACGTTTTAGGTACACAGTTGATAAGAGACGTCAAAATTTAGAACCTGTTTATTTAGTGTTTTTTCCTGACTTTTTGCGAGGCTTGGAATGTAGACAAAGCTTTATGAAGGCAGTTTGAGAATAATTCACTATTTTTGTTAATTAAATTTTCATAATTAGTAATTATTAAAAGGGTTTCCATGGTACAGAGGTTGCAGTTAGGTGATATTGAAGAATTCAAGTAAATTCTACTATTACACAACTTCGTCCAAGAAATCGAGTATTTTAAATTTTTGTCTTTTAATGACCATATAAGTTGTGATAAAGAAGTCTAAGATTTCCTATTAGGATTCGAAAAAGAGCATTTGTGATTCGCAAATCTTGATTTAAATGTCGAAGAAGTTGCACCAATATAGTTGTATGTGATGTTATTTGCTTTTACGGTGTATTTATATACCAGATTGCTATCCAGACAATTATTTTGCAGAGGGCAATCTGGTCTATTTCTACAATTACATTTCGATTTATTGTTATTACTATAAATTGTACTATTTACATTAACATTATTAGTACTCCGAAATGTTCTATTGATTGTAATGTTATTGTTATTATAAATTTTGACATAACCAAGGTAAACATACCTTAACGGTTCAAGTTTTCCTTGGATAGGAAAACTTGAACCGTTAAGGTATATTTACCTTGGTTATATCAAAATTTATAAAACACACATCGTATTTTATCTGATGATAGCGTACCAAAGTTTTGTTACCCTTGAAATATATATAATAGAATAAATATGGTTTTATAAATATAGTTTCCATTTATTTAATATCATTGAATATTATACTCCATAAAATCTGTCGAGTGCTCTGAATCAGTTATAAACATTTATATTTGTTGAATTACCAACAAATTGAATATCCCTTCTGTTTATATATATATATATATATATATATATATATAATGAAAAATTGAACAGGGACAGAACAGAGAGGCAGTACGATAAATGTTTATTAAATTCACGCTCAGGAGAGTGGGGGGTAGGTGGGGGACGACGTTTCGGGCATAAGCCCTTCTTCAGGTGAGAAGTGTGTGGGAACAGAGTTCAAAAGGTGTGTAGGGGAGTGGTGGAGAGACATATAGCGAAAGGAAACGGCATATGCAACAAGGAACATTGCCGTTTTATCCAATTTGACATCAATAATTACTACTCCTCCATCACTTTACCACTTCTCCTTAGAGCTATCAATTTCGCTAAACTCTCACAGTGGTTAAGGATTTCGAAGTTGATGTCATCCTCAATGCCCGTAAGTCGGTGATTAATTTCGACGACTCTATTTGGATTAAACAATCTAATAGTACCCCATTCGACGTGAGTATGGGCGCCAGCGATTCTGCGGAGGTTACTGATCTTATCGGCCTTTTCCTTCTTTTCTCTATCAAGGACGAATTCCCCAACGTGGGCGGTAGTTTGTACCGTGATGATGGTCTTTTGACCATGACTAAGTGCGGCCCACGTGCTTGCGACAGGTTCATAAAAGAACTCACAACCTTCTTTAAAGGCTTCAACCTCTCTATACAGGTTGAGGCCAACCTCTCGGTCGTTAATTACCTCGACGTTACCCTCAATTTATCGAATGGCTTGTATTACCCGTATAGAAAGCCGAATGATACGCTTAATTACATAAGTAAGCATTCTAACCATCCTGCCAGCATAACCAAGAACCAGGTAAGAAACGTTTCTTTGAGGCTTTCCCGTCTATCTACTAACGAGCATATTTTCAACGACCATTCCACATATTACAATGAAGCTAGCTCGGAGTGGATTTGTCGATAAGGTAGCATATTCAGAGTACGATAATAGACCTAGAAGAAATAGAACCCGATTCATTATATGGTATAACCAACCATACAATATGGAGGTGGCCACACCGTTAGCTAAGATCTTTCTCTCCCTTATTACGAAGCATTTTCCCCCAACACATAAATATAGTAAAATTTTTAATAGAAATACTATTAAAATTTCTTATTCTACGATTCCTAACCTTGCACATAACATCACAGCTTCAAATTTAGCTAAACTACCTAGCCGTAGGAACACGTGCAACCCTGTAGTTAGTACTAACTGTAATTGTAGGAATCGGGTTGACTGCTCCCTTTCCGGGAAATGCCTCTCTAGTAACATTGTCTACAAATGTAAGGTTGAAACACCCACGTCCCGTAGGGCCTACATAGGGTTAACCGCCAATAGATTCAAGCAGCGTCTTTACATGCATACCCAATCTTTTCGTTACCCTCTAAGAAGGAATATGACGTCACTTTCAGGTTATATCAGGAGTCTAAAAGACAACCACACCTAATATAAGTTACACTGGGAGATCCTAGCTAGGGCTAGATCGTATAACGGAAATAAAGGACCATGTGACCTCTGCGCCGCTGAGGCCCTGGAAATACTCTAAGCCACAGACCACATCTTAAACAAAAATCTGAGGCAATTTCGGCTTGTAAACATAAATTGCACAAAACTTTCCTGTATTACAGCCCCACATTATACCCTAACGGATAGTACGATCTATACGCGGATATTTTACGTCTTGATGTGTTAGCTAAGTATATGTTATGTTTATACCATTACTTTTTTGTATAGGTAAGTATATATTACCTGCATGTTTTGTGAAGGTACGTATACTTTCTCATACGTATATTTGATTGTATATGTTATGGCGTATATTTTATATATTCTGGTACATATGCTTTTGGTTATGTGTATACGTGAGTTTTGCGTCTGTGTGATTATGCGGGTTCGTACGCATGTAGGGTGTGTGTATGTGTACTTCGTATTTTGGTTGACGTACGTCTCCGAACATATGTGTATTTACATGTAGGTATGTGTGTGCGCTTGTTATATACGTATTTATTTATTTATATACGTTTATTTAATCATTTGTATACACGCGCGCACACACATACATATTTATATGTGCGTGTATTTGTATACCTATGGCGAGTTTTTCGCGTATACTTCTGTATGTACGTATATGGATGCGTGTATGTATTTATTTAATTTCAATTACCTCTGTATTTTATTTATTTTATTCTTAACTCTGAAGCCGAGAATCATTCGGTTTCCTAGTTAGAATTTTAGTCTACGACTTCAGTTATACCATTTACGTGGTTTTGTCTTTGCGTGCAATTGTTCTCTACGCTCCACATATGACGTATTATCTTCGTTTTTTCCGTTCATTGCCAGAGAACGTCTCTATGAACCACCTAATAGAATATTAGTCTACGACTTCTTTTATACCATAAACGTGGTTTTGTCTTTGCGTGTAATTGTTTTTCACCGCTCCAAATAATGACGTATTATATTCGTATTTTCCCGTTCTTTGCCAGAGAACGTTTCCACGAACCAAATTATTGTCTTCCTGTCTTCCTCCGGTTGCAACGTTTTTTGAAATATTCACTTCTGCGTTCACAGATTGACATTGTTAGTTTCAGAAGATCCCGTTAAGGGTGAAAGCATCGATTCTTTGCTTAAACTTTAATCTGTTATTTTAATAAATATTTGCTCTACGGTTCTTATATATTTGAAATATATTTATCCTTATCGAGCCCTCTTTGGATTTTAGTCTTCAAATTTATTATTATTATATATATATATATATATATATATATATATATATATATATATATATATATATATATATATATAGAGAGAGAGAGAGCGAGAGAGAGAGAGAGAGAGAGAGAGAGAGAGAGAGAGAGAGAGAGATACATAAATATATATAACACATATGTATGTTCCTGTGTGTAATGATTATGTGAAAATAGCAAGAAATGTAAGCTCTGTTTATAACTGTATGTTACGTTTATTTATATGTATATTTATGAAGTTAGAGAATGTCGATGGATAGGAAAAGCAAGTAATGGCTGGCAGAAATGGCGGATGGTTTTAGATGAAAGACTGAACAAAAATAATAATAAAATAATAATAATAATTGCGTGCCCAATGATAATTATTAAACATGGGGGTGTGTTGGTGTGACGGCCAGATTGATGGATGGGGTTATAGTTTCTGCAAGATCAGTCAAAAATGGTTAATAATGTCGACTGAATGTCTTCTGTTTTCAATAAAATTCCAATATGTGTGTATGTGTGTCTGTACATGTGGTTGTGTGTGTGCCTGTACATGTGTGTGTGTTCCTGTACATGTGTGTGTCCTTGCACATGTGTATGTGTCTGCCTGTATATGTGGTTGTGTGGAAATGGTAAGAACTGTGCGCTATGTTCGTTACGTTTGTTTATATGTGAATTATTTATTACACGCGCACGCGCAGACACACACACACACGCACACACAAATATATATATATATATAGATAGAGTGTGCGGTGCTGAGACCGGGAGATGTAGAGTGGGTATAGAGATATGTAATATCCCGACCCGCTTGGCGCCGCGGTCAGGATTTTACATATCTCTCTCTCTTTATATATGTATATGTATATATATATATATATATATGTGTGTGTGTGTGTGTGTGTGTGTGTGTATAAATATATATGTATATATAAATATATATAAATATATATATATATATAATGAAAGAGAGATAAGGGGTGGGGGTGGGGAGAAAGAGAGACACGCGCAGAATACGTATTAGTGTTATATGTAAGTATATTGAGTGAAAACTTTCAAACACAATTACACAGAACTATATTAAAACGAACATTAATGCACTATTGTACGGACATGCTCACATGCATATAATTTTCCTTCTATGTGTAGTAATAGTGTATACACATAAATAACTGCAACACCAATAGTTCCAGAACACTTTCCTCAGATGCACAACACCAATACAAATTGCAGAGGAGCAACAATCTGTTGGGCTCTGACCAGGGCTTTGTAAGGCGGTACAAGACCCATTTGGGACCCGCAGCAGGCAAATATTTTTCTCAAAATGGATGTTCCATGGTTCCTGTGGGGCCTTCTTAGCTCTTGTGCCCCAGAGCAAAGTACCGGCTGCCCCCCCCCCCCCCCTCTCATAGGCCCTGGCTCTGACCAACTCCATCATACCCGTCTTTGATGTGCTTACCACCAGTATTTAGAAGGCATCTCTACATTGTAGCTCTGCCTGCTAAACTTAATAGCCAAATGTACTCCAATCACACTCAGCTGTTTTAACCCTTTCATGACCCTATACAATCTACTTCAATTAATCACCGAAGAATTTTGACAGATTTACTAACATTGTTAATTATTCTTTTAATAAGATAGTAACCAAACATATGGTTCTTATATACTTATATTAGATTTTAATCTAAATAGGAACCCTTTAAAATTAATAATTTTATTTGTCAGGAACGAAGCAGGTTTTGGCCGGGCTGGTATCAAAAGGATTAAATAAGGAAAGGACACATTAAGTCATTGATTCCCAATCATTTCACCAACAAGTATCCCTTTTATTCAGATGAATTTTAACGTAAACCCTAGGGTTTTGAACGGTCTGTCTACTCAACATGTCGATTTTATTAATTAACAACAAACTTATTTTTCTAGATTCATCTTTCAGTTGAAAGATATATGTAACTGAATAATGCAATTAAATATATATGTATATATATATATATATGTATATATATATATATATATATATATATATATATATATATATATATATATATATATATATATATATATATATATATATATATAGTAATAATAATAGAAGACTAAAATCCAAAGAGGGCTCGATAAGGATAAATATATATCATATATATAAGAACCGTAGAGCAAATATTTATTAAAATAGATTAAAGTTTAAGCAAAGAATCGCTGCTTTCACCCTTAACGGGATCTTCTGAAACTAACAAAGTCAATCTGTGAACGCAGAAGTAAATATTTCAAAAAACGTTGCAACCGGAGGAAGACAGGAAGACGATACTTTGGTTCCCTGGCAAAGAACGGGAAAATACGAATATAATACGTCATTATTTGTAGCAGTGAAAAACACGCAAAGACAAAACCACGTTTATGGTATAAAAGAAGTCGTAGACTAATATTCTATTAGGTGGTTCATAGAGACGTTCTCTGGCAATGAACGGAAAAAACGAAGATTATACGTCATATGTGGAGCGTAGAGAACAATTGCACGCGATGACAAAACCACGTAAATGTGTGTGTGTGTGTGTGTGTGTGTGTGTGCATACGCGAACTATGCGCTATGTTCGTTACGTTTGTTTATATGTGAATTATTTATTACACGCGCACGCGCACACACACACACACACGCACACACAAATATATATATATATAGATAGAGTGTGCGGTGCTGAGACCGGGAGATGTAGAGTGGGTATAGAGATATGTAATATCCCGACCCGCTTGGCGCCGCGGTCAGGATTTTACATATCTGAAAAGAAGCACCAGTGTTAATAATTGTTTCTACTTTTGGCACAAGGCCAGCAATTATCCCAGTATATTGCTGGTATTTCATTTTATCGACCCCGCAAGGATGAAAGGCAAAGTTAACCTCGGCCGGATTTGAATTCAATCCGTAAAGGGACGTAACTCTGTGCTGCAAAGCATGCCGTCCGACCCGCTACCGATACTGCCAATCCACCACCATTGTTAACAATACAATATCACCAGCCCTAAAACGACCGACTTTGATATAGCAGCCAGCTAGAAATAGCAGCCAAATCAGGTCTGGATTAACCATTAAGCAAAATAAGCATGAGCTTAGTGTCTCAATTTAACAGTGGCCTCATATAGCCAACAATGTATTTTTCCAGTACAGTATATTAAAGTTTGTTCCAAATACAGTATAGGGGCGAGGCTACCATAATCCTTTTAGTGCTTAGGGCTTCTAAAAGGCTCTGCTCAAATAACATTGCATCGTTCTAAAGGGGAAGACGCATTAAATAATGGTTTCTGATTTAGGCACAAGGCCAACAATTTTTGGCGGAGGGGAAGTCGATTAAGTCGACTCCAAAACGTTACTGGTGCTTTATTTTATCGACCCCGTAAGAATGAAAGGCAAACCTCGGCAGGATTTGAACTCAGAACGTAAAGAGACGTAGCTCTATGCTGCAAAGCATGGTGTCCAACGCTCTACCGATACTGCCAATCCATCGTCCTTAAATAATTGTTTCTACTTTTGGCACAAGGCTAGCAATTACCCAGTACATTACTGGTACTTTATTTTATCGACCCCGTAAGGATGAAAGGCAAAGTTAACCTCGGCGGGATAATGCAGTCCTAGGTATCCCCAAAAGACAGTATATGTATGGCTTTGCTATAAGATCTGCTCAAGATCTGCTCAACCTACATTGTCCTGGAGCTAAACAACAACAACATTACTACTTGAGATGTTAAATGGTTAAGGCTACCTTGATTAAATCTTAACCATTTAACATCTCAGGGTATGTCATGTATCATTATATTTTGTCTGATGAGGACGTACTGTTGTACATCCGAAATATGTATAATAAAATGTAATTGATCAAAAGAACATCTATTTTATTAATATTTGTATTTTAATATTAATAACTCCAGAGTGCTTCCAATCTATTGTAAAACTCACAGTGACAACGTTACTGCCACCACTGAAACATTAGCAATTCCAGATTCATCACTTAGAGACACGCGATCCTAAGGTCACGGGTTTGATCCCTTCACCGGACAGTGCCTTGTGTTCTTGAGCAAGTTTTTTTCCTTTCACGTTGTATTTCATGATAGGACTGTGATCCCTATCATTAAAGCATTCAGGAAACTTTCAATGAGATGCAACCTCATAGGGGGCTAAACCTGCTTAACTGCGAACTGTAAATTTAATTTAATTTCAATTCAGCCAGTATCCCATTTCAAACCGTTACCATCATTGCTGTTCACCACACCACCGTCAACACCACCACCACCGCCATCGCCATCGCCAACACCATCACCACCATCATCACCGCCGCCACCATCACCACCACCACCTTCATCATCGCTACTGCTGCCGCCGCCGCCGCCGCCACCACCACCGCCACCACCACCACCACCACCACCACCTTCATCATCGCCGCCGCCGCCGCCGCCGCCGCCACCACCACCACCGTCGCTGCTGCCGGCACCATGACAGAAAACCCTACTATCTTATTCCATACAGAACAAGCACATTTACTACCAATATCACCCCCCCCCCCCCCACCACCACCACCACCACCGTCTACATCTCCATTGCCGCCACAACCAATACTACCAACACCACCTCGAAGTGCAACCACACCACACCATCACCACCACCTAAACAACTACATCGCCACCATCACCACACCTCTACAACTAATATTTCCACCACTCTCTCATCCCATCCACTTCTATGTACAACCACTGCGTCGTCTGTCAAACATCATAATCCATCTTTCAGCTAATTTCACTGACATTGACAATCGTTACACCCTGTATATTCCTCCCACATTCCCTCTGTTTTTCTCTCTATCTCTCTGTCTCTCTCACTCTCTCCTTCACATCCTCTCTGTCTCTCTCTCTCTATCTCTGTCACATTTTAACTCTCTGTCTTCCTCACCCTGTCCTTCACTTCCCCCCTCTCTCTTTCTGTCTGTCTCACTCTCTCCGTCACTCTTCCTCCCTATCTTTGTCTCTATCTCTGTCAAATGTTATCTCCCTGTCTCACCCTCTCATTCACTCTTCTCTTTCTTTCTCTCTCTGACATTTTATCTCTCTGTCTTTCTCACTCTCTCCTTCACTTTCTCTCTGTCTCTCTCACTCTCTCCTTCACTCTCCCCCCTCTCTCTCTCACCCTCTCCTCTCACTTCCCCTCTGTCTATCTCGCTATCTCTGTCATTTTTTATGTTTCTGTCTCACTCACCCTTTCCTTCACTCGCCCTCTCTCTTTCTCTCTATCTCCGTTTCCCTCACCCTCTCCTCCACTCTTCCTCTCTCTTTCTCCCTACCACTGTCACATTTTCTCAATCTCTGTCTCATCCTCTCCTTCACTCTCCCCCTCTATCTCTGTCACATTTTATCTCTCTATCTCTCTCGCCCTCTCCTTCACTCACCCTCTGTCTCTATCTCTCTCTGTCTCACTTTCTCCTTTACTCTTCCTCTCTCTTTTTCTCTGTATCTCTATCTTTCTCACTCTCTCCTTCACTTTCTCTCTGTGTCTCTCACTCTCTCCTTCACTCTCCCTCTGTCATTCTCTCTCTCACCCTTTCCTCTCACTCTCCCTCTGTCTCTCTCTCTATCTCTGTCACATTTTATCCCTCTGTCTCTCTCAACCTTTCCTCTCACTCTCCCTCTGTCTATCTCTCTATTTTTGTCACATTCTCTCTCTCTCTCTCTCTCTCTCTCTCTCTCTCTCACTCTCCTTCACTCTCTCTCTCTGTCTATCTTTCTCTCTCTCTCACATTTTATCTCTCTATCTGTCTCGCCCTCTCCTTCATTCTTCCCTCTCTCAGTTTCCTTCATCAATCACATCGTCATCTTCTTGCTCTTTTTCTATTTCCTTTTTCTTCCTTTTTTTCTTTGCCTTCTTTCGTCTTCCTTCGTCTTCTTCGTCTTCGTTTTCTTCTCTTTTGGCCAATTATACTTTATTCCTAACATTTCAATTTGTTTCCATTCTCTCCTTCTCTTCCTCTTATTCTTTCAACTCTCTCCCTCTCCCTCTCCCTCTCCCTCTTTCTCTATCTCCCCCCTCTCACTCCTTACCTCCCCTTCTTTTCATTCATCTCTTTATCCTTCATTTATTCTATTTCATTCTCTCTATATCTTTTCCTTTTCCATGTTTCCTTTCATAGCCTCCATTCTCCCTTTCTTTCTTTCTTTCTTTCTTTCTTTCTTTCTTTCTTTCTATCTTTCTTTCTTTCTTTCTTTCTTTCTTTTTTCTTTCTTTCTTCCTTATTTTCTCTTTTTTTCTTTTCTTTTCTTTTCTATTTCTTTTTCTTTCTATTCGTTCTTTCTTTCTTTTATTTTCTATTTCTTTCTTTTTTCTACTCTTTCTTCTTTTTTTCTTTCTTTCTTTCTTTCTTTCTTTTCTCTTTCTTTCTCTTTCTTTCTTTTTCTTCTTCTTTTTTCTTCCTTTGTTTCTTTCTTTTGTTCTTTTTTTCTTTTCTTTTCTATTCTTTCTTTCTTTTTTCTTCTATTCTTTCTTTCTTTTTTCTTCTATTCTTTATTTCTTCCTTATTTTCTCTTTTTTCTTTTCTTTTCTTTCTTTCTTTTATTTTCTATTTCTTTCTTTTTTCTACTCTTTCTTCTTTCTTTCTTTCTTTCTTTCTTTCTTTCTCTATCTGTATTTATTTTTATTTTTCCTACTTTATTTTCTTTCCATCTTTCTTTCTTTCATTTTCTTTTTCTTCTTTTATTTTTCCTTTTATTTGCTTGTTTCTTCTTTTTTCATTTTTATGTGTCTTTCTACCTTTCTCATGTCTTCTTTCCATCATATATTCTTCCTCCTTCTTTCCTTTCTTTACCCCTCTTGTCCCTCTCCTCTCGCCTTATTCTATCCATCATAACTCTGTAGTTAAGCGATCTGATCTCGTGAAATAAAACTCACCACATATTCACCACCCTAACCTCTTCTTTGACAAAATATATCCTCTACGAAGTGTCGACTTTTTATGGTGGGAGACTTAATCATTTCGTCACCATATTTCTAATGAAAGACACTTCTTATGATTTTGAAATCATTTTGAAAAATTAACTTTATCATTATTAAACTGGCGTGTGGAACATAGCTTAACAAAGGTTCTTATATAAAATTAGGAGGAAGTTTTTTTTTAAAATAAATAAATCAATTTATCAAGTTTCGGTAACTGGTGCAGCAAGTCGTTAGGGTGCCATTCTAGACGTTTTCTCAGTCAACAGTCACCACTGGTTGTTATCCTCCGCTATAGGAAGAAGGGTCGCGGGGTTGTGTCCTATTCAGTCCTTGATGTTATTGAATCAGAATTGTCTTTGTCTCTCTCTTCTCGTCTTTCCTTCAACTGTGGATTGAAGATGGTTTAAGACAAGGAATCGTGGCAGAATATATGGTCGTATCAAATGTCCTTCCATCGCCTTCCATTGTTTTACCATCACAAGGAGTGGCCCCCGCTCTCCAACATATTTGTTAGATGAACACACATACAAAGGCGGTGCCCCAGTATGGCCTCAGCCGGATGGCTGGAACCGGTAAAAGAGTATATTATGGAAACCAGACTGTTTTATATTAAAAAAATCAATCAGTCATCCTGTTTAACACCACCACCAGGCCATTTAGTGCTTTTCACTGAATTAATACATTTGCAAGCATTCAAGCTAGATTTTTCATTTGTGGGTAGATAACTCCATGTCTAGATTCGCTCCTAGAAACAGTTGTGGAGTTTCCTTCAAATTCTAAACATCTACAGTCTGTTTCAAGCCCGGGGGCTCATTAAGCTGATGCTTATCCTAGTTTCCTTGGCGTTAAGCGACTGAGAGTAAAAGACTTCCGCCCTCCCGGGATAGGACACCGGTCCATCACTGTGTTAACCCCTCAGCTACTGCTGGTACTAATTTTCAGCCGAGTATACTGAGTACACAATCCAGTTCAAGAACCGAACCCATGATATTATGATCATAAGCCCAGCACACTAACTACTAGGCCACGCGACTTGTTTCCCCTAAAATTGCGCCTCCACCATTTTAAAAAACTGTCACGTTCTAGGTCCTTTGCAGATAGGAAATCGCAATGATGGTTACGGATTGGATGCCTTTCATCATAGGTTTGTTCAATCAAGGCTGACCATGGGCTAAGCAACAGCAACCCTTGAGTCATGGTATCTCCGGACCACAATCTCAGAGACCCTGATCTTTATTTATTTTATTAAACCCATGATGGTGAACATTCGTTTAGTCTGGCATGTCAAAATAAATAATATTTTAAAACAATTCTGTATTGCGAAGACCCGTGGTTTAGAGGTAAAGGTGTTCATGTCACGATCATAATGTCGTGATTTTGATTCTTAGCAGTGAATTGTGCCCTAGTGCAGGGCACTTTATTTGATGTTGTTCTAGTCCAGTCAACTGGTAAAAAATGAGTTGTAATTGTGAATCAGATACGGACGAAAGTCCTACACACATGCAATGTCACATACATGCATGTATTTTAATTTTATATATAGGGGCCTACTTCATGTTATTACTCGACCTGCTAGAAATCACAATCGTGTTAAAAATGGATTGACATATGAGATAATGCAGCGGCTCCCCCCATTGATGTACGAAGGCTGTTGTTACTTAATTTCATGTTATCGCTGATCCTCTCTCTCTCTCTCTCTCTCTCTCTCTCTCTCTCTCTCTCTCTCTCTCTCTCTCTCTCTGTGTGCGTGTGTGTGTGTGTTCTAATTATTGAGATAAACAATACGTTAATTCCTATAAACACAAATAAACTAACAGCGTGTTGTCACGTGTTCAGTAACGTCTTACTTCTGTCTATTTCTCTTTCTGCAATATCCATCTCTCCCTCTCTCTGGCTCATTCTGTCCTACGCTCCACTCACTATGCTATAGTTCTACTGACTTTCTTTTTTCTGTCTCACTCTGCCTCCTACCACTTTCGTTATCTATATATTTCGTTGTCAATTCTCTCTTCTCAAACTTTAATTCTACTGCTTCACCATAACCGCAACCAAACATTACAGACCATATCTTTCCATCTCAACTGGAACCAGCAGGCCTAGACTGCGGAGATGGCAAGCGCCCCGACGGAATCACCCTCTTCCCATTCGAAGGAGGTAGGTCCCGCATCTGGGACGCCACCTGCAGCGACACATTCTCCGCCTACAACTTAGTCCCTTCAGACACAAACCCCGGTATCGCAGCCCGCCTCGCAGCCCGCCTCGCAGAATGTAAAATAAACAAATACCGGGGTTTGTCCGGTCGCTTCCTCTACGCACCAGTCGCCGTCGAGACATTAGGCGTACTTGGAACCCGCACTGCCGAGCTCCTCCGTAAGATCGGAGCGTCGGCGGCCCGTCTGAGGAGGGAGCCCCGCGAGGTTGGGTGGCTGTTGCAGCGGGTGTCATTCGCCATCGTCTGGAGGAATGCTTTTACCAAAGCAGCCCAATCACCCTCCCCCATTCACCCCTACCCTCTCTTCTGTGGCACCAGAGCTCTTGCCATCCCCTCTTCTCATTCTTTTTCTTCTTTCTTTCTCTATTTTTTTCTATAATTCCCTATTCTTTCTTTCTTTTGTTTTCCCCTTTTTCCTTGTCTTTTCTTACTAAATTTTATCAGGTACAATCTATGTTTCTGTGTTTACTGTTACCTTTTTGTTGACCCTCAATGGGTTTCGACGAAAAGTGTTCCGGTTGTTCGAACAACAAAACAGCCAGCTCATGCAAGTGGCTGAACATTCCGCGGGGAGAGTCAACGTGGCACACTGCATAACAAGGCTGTATAACAATACATGTACAGCGCATTATTGCCAGAGCAGAGTAAATAACACGAGGATATATCACGGCACTGGGAATCGAACACATGACCTTATAATTCACTCTTTTGCTCATGGCGCGCCCGCACACACACACACATAATGCACATATATATCGATTGGATATATATACATACACACACACACATACATACTCACACACACACCTATATATATATAAAGACATTTTTTTCCAATTCAAACCCACCCGTTCTCTCAATCTATCTTATTCCTCATTGTTTCTTCTGATGAAGGACTAGCGTCCGAAACGTTAAGACCCTCTTCCTGCTATATCAAGCGTTAACCTAATATATCCCTTCCATATACTGTACCGATTGTGTTTGTTATTTCTGTTTACGTTTTACACACACACACACACACACACACACACACACACACACACACACACACACACACACACACACACACACACACATATATATATATATATATAAACTTCAGGCTCCAGCTACTAATAACATGTACAAACTCTCTCTTTTTTTCTCATATATATATATATATATATATATATATATATATATATATATATATATATAAGATCAAAAGATGGTTAAAGGAGTTCCATGTATTTTATTATGCGCATTTCAAAAACAAACATCATCATGCAATAATATTTGTGTTTTCATCAGATAAAACAGGAGAATATGATATGAAGGCTAAAAAACACTTGTGGATAGTGCAGTTTTAAATCAACATATCAATATATGTTGATTTAAAACTGCACTATCCACAAGTGTTTTTAGCCTTCATATCATGTTCTCCTGTTTTATCTGATGAAAACACAAATATTATTGCATGATGATGTTTGTTTTTGAAATGCGCATAATAAAATACATGGAACTCCTTTAACCATCTTTTGATCTTATATATTATGTATACTCCAGTCCTACAAACTGTAGAGTGCTTCTTATCCGATATCTGCATTGCTTTATTGTACTACAATAAAACTCACCTCCTACATATATATATATATATATATATATATATATATATATATATATATATATATATATATATAGTAATAATAATAAATTCGAAGACTAAAATCCAAAGAGGGCTCGATAAGGATAATTATATATCATATGTATAAGAACCGTAGACCAAATATTTATTAAAATAACAGATTAAAGTTTAAGCAATGAATAGATGCTTTCACCCTTAACGGGATCTTCTGAAACTCAATCAGAAGATTCCGTTAAGGGTGAAAGCAGCGATTCGTTGCTTAAACTTTAATCTGTTATTTTAATATATATATATATATAAAGTATTAAGGATACTATTTATGCTTATGTATATACTAAAACCTTTTATAGTTATATATATTTTAAACCCTAAATAGTGAAAGACAGTAATTTATTACTATCTTATTACCAGTAAGATAAATAGCTCAATGTAAACTGCCCAATGTTTTATTTTAATTTTAATTTTAATTCTAATTTTAATTTTAACTTTAATACCCCGGTATTTTAATTTTAATTTTAATTTTAATTTTAACTTTTGTCCTTTAATATGACTGTAATCTTTGTATGTAAATTGCTATATTATTATAATGGATGTCAACCCACTGTGGGTATACATATGTTTCTATATGTCTCTTGTGTTGAAAAGGGGGTCAAGTATGTAAAAAATCACTGAATAATTGCTCCGAAGACTTCAAACCTCGGTTTGGAAGAAACAATTGTAAGCAAATAAATGATTTAAACAGAATTTTGATTCATGTAATCTCTCTCTCTCTCTCTCTCTCTCTCTCTCTCTCTCTCTCTCTCTCTCTCTCTCTCTCTCTCTCTCTCTCTCTCTCTCTCTCTATATATATATATATATATATATATATATATATATATATATATATATATATATATATATATATATGTATATATATATATATAAGAGAGTATTGAAGTTTGTTTGAAGCATCGTGGAACAATAAGTAAATATCTTTAAGTCGTTTGGAAGCCTCAACAATGCAGATGGGTAAATCTCCGGGTAACAAGGTCCGGTGGTGGAGAGAGAGATGTAAGTGGGTGTACGTTGAGATGCGTGGTGTGTAAAACATGTGTGAGATGTGTAGAATGAAGGGAAGAGTATAAAGGATAAAAATAAAAATAAAAATAAAAATAAAAATAAAAATAAAAATAAAAATAAAAATAAAAATAAAAATAAAAATAAAAATAAAAATAAAAATAAAAATAAAAATAAAAATAAAAATAAAAATAAAAATAAAAATAAAAATAAAAATAAAAATAACAACACAAGAGAGAGTTACCTTGGGAGAGATTTAATAGTCCCTATATATTTCGGATTCACATCCATCAACTGGGGTTTTTTTCCGGGGTGGGGGAAAAGGTTGTCTGTCGGACAACTCGGAACGCGTCTTTCGCTGTTTGTTGATTTGAATATCTGAGGTATTCGGCCGAGCGCGCGTGCGCGTGAAATGGGGTCGGTCGTACAGAGGTCAGCGGCCGAATGAGGGAGTGGGTTGGCGCTAGCTGTCAGTCCATTC
>OZ024743.1:355790190-355800190 GCA_964016885.1 Eledone cirrhosa | reverse complement strand
GATCTGGGCCGAAGAAAAAGTTCATAACATACATGCCCCATGGATAGACAGACAAATGAAAGAAACAGCTCACCTTGAAGAACAAACATGGGAAAATATAACAGTTGAACAGCTGCGCTTGGCTCTAAGAAAAACCAGCAAATGGAAATCCCCAGGAAAAGACAAAATACAAAACTTTTGGATAAATGCCTTCACAGAGTCTCATGAGCTGTTAGCCCAACTTTACAATGAAATAGTTAAGGAGCCAGAAAAGATACCATCATGGCTAGTCAACGGCATTACATTCCTGCTACCGAAGAATGATGAGACAAACAATCCCAAAAATTACAGACCGATAACCTGCTTGACCACAATGTATAAAATTTTAACATCAGTCCTAACTGAATACACATATGACCACCTGATAACAAATGACCTATTTCCCATTGAGCAGAAAGGGTGTAAACGAGGCTCATATGGCTGTAAGGATCAGCTTCTGGTTAACAAAATGATACTGGAAGATTGTCATAATAGACACAAAAATCTATCGATTGCTTGGATAGATTATAAAAAAGCATTTGATAGTTTGCCACACAGTTGGATTGAAAAATGTTTAGAGATTTTCAAAATATCCCCCGTTGTCAGGAGGTTTTTGTCATTCAGTATGAGGACATGGAGAACGACACTCCTTTTGAATAGTGAAACAAAATCACTGGAAGCTGGAGAAGTTAACATTAATTGTGGAATTTTTCAGGGTGACTCTTTATCACCGCTTTTATTCTGCATCGCACTTATACCATTAAGTAAAATGCTCAATGAAACAAAACATGGATATAGAGTCTATGACAAAACCATTAATCACCTGTTCTACATGGATGACCTGAAACTATTTGCAAAAAATGATGAACAATTGCAAGGGCTATTATCCACTGTGAAGCAGTTCAGTGATGACATTAAAATGGAGTTTGGACTGGATAAATGCGCCAAAGCAACGTTCACCAGAGGAAAGCTGCTGAAGAGTTCAGACATTAATCTTGATCGGGGGAACGTGATAAGAGAGCTTGATCAAGAACAAACTTACAAATATCTAGGTGTTTGTGAAGGAGACGGAATCAAGCACTCGACAATGAGGGAAAGGATAAGGAAGGAATGTTACCGCAGAGTCAGAGCAATCTTAAGAACGGAATTGAATGCAAGGAATAGGATCGATGCCATAAACACGCTTGCCATACCAGTAGTAACCTACAGTTACAATGTCATCAACTGGTCAAGCACAGAGATCCGTAGGCTCGATACAAAAATCCGAAAATTCTTAACCATGCACAGAATGCATCACCCTAAGGCAGACATAGATAGAATATATCTCCCTAGGAAAGAAGGAGGACGTGGGTTAATCCAGTTAGACATTGCGTTGAAAACTGCAACAATTGGATTATCCACATATCTAAGGGAATCACATGATTGGATGATCAAACTCGTTTTGAAACACGAAAGCACCAAAAGATCATATTCCATTACAAAAGATGCACAAAGATACAGTAATGGACTACAAATTTCAGAAGTCCCATTTACTGCTGAAATGGAAAACACAGAAAAAGCAAAGCAGGTAAAAGTAACTGCAAAGAAAGAACTGCTACAGAAACTGGCTAAGAAATGGCAAGAAAAGCCTCTGTATGGAAAATACCCAGAGCGAGCTAACAATCCTGATGTTGACAAAACTTTAACCCATCAGTGGTTGGCATCCTCTGGACTGAAATCGGAGACTGAAGGACTGATTATATCCGCACAAGATCAGTGTCTGCCAACAAAAAATTACCAAGCCAACATAATAAAAAATGGGTGCAGCCCACTATGCCGTGTATGCAAAAAACAACCAGAGACCATTGACCATATAATTTCAATGTGCAGTCCCATAGCTCCAACCGAATACCTAAACAGGCATGACAGAGCTGCACAATACATACATTGGATAATGTGTAAGCATTTTGACCTGCCCCATCAAAAGAATTGGTGGGAGCATCAACCACCTCCCATACTTGAAAAAGATCACATCTCAATCTTGTGGAACTTTAGCATCCAAACAGACCGAAAAATAGATGCAAATAGACCTGATATAATATTGAAGGACTTTCAAAGGAGGGTATGCCTGCTAATTGATATGTCTGTTCCAATAGACAAGAATGTATCTATAAAAACATTTGAAAAATTGAGCAAGTATAAGGACCTGGAGATAGAAATTGGAAAAATGTGGAAATTGAGAACTAAAACAATACCAGTGGTTGTAGGCGCTCTGGGAATGATACCTAAGGGGTCTAACGACTACTTATCGCAAATCCCAGGAAACCCGCGTATAGGAGAAATACAAAAGATAGTACTAATGGGAACTGCCCATATACTAAGGAAGATCCTGTCAATATAAGTACATCACAAGTCTAAACACTAAGGATGCATGTGTGAATATGTGTGTTCTTTCCTGAACATGGCGGACCTTGTTGTCTCTTGAGGTCACTGGTTGTGACTTGGTGATAACTCGTATAAACATAAAGCAAGATAAATGCAAATAATAATAATAATAATAGCAATAATAATAATAATAGCAATATTAATAATAGAAGAAGAAGAAGAAGAAGAAGAAGAAGAAGAAGAAGAAGAAGAAGAAGAAGACAGGAGAGCAGCAATAGGACGAAATTTATGAAAAAGCAGAATAGTCATAGAAATTCCCATATAGATATAACAATAATAATGGCAATGATAGTAATGGTAGAGAAGATGGTGACGATGGTTGTGGTCGTAGTGGTGACGATAGCGAGACAAAATTGAAAAAAATATAACGATAAAAAAAACAAAGAAAAATATATACAAGAAAAAAAACCCAAAGCCCAAAATACACATCACCAATTTCCAATACTACAACTACAAAACAACTACAACACCATCTACGACAGCCACTAAAGATGACAACTGCAATATCAACAATCTCAAAGACCAGCATGCCAGAAGATAAAAATAATACAAATATAATATGAACAACAACAATATAAACCTAATACAAACAACAACAGCAACAATAATGAAGAAACAATGGAAATAATATCAATAAAAATAAAAAGGAAACAATACAAATAATGTATAAAATACAAATGATAAAAATAATAAAATCAATACAAACAATACAACAAAAATAATAAAAAAAATATCAATACGAACGATAACAATAACAGAAAAAAACAATACAAACAATACCAACAAATAACAATGACAATAACAACAGTGATGATGATGATGACGATAAACAAATATTAAAAACACCTCCACGTCTACCCCCCCCCCAATCAACAATAAGAGAAAAAATACAAGTAAATAAATAAACTGACAAACATACATATAGTATCGACATATATATCGACACATATACACACACACACACACACACACACATATATATATATATATATATATATATATATATATGTGTGTGTGTACATACACATATTATGTATATATGTATATATATATGTATATCTATATATATATACATATATATATATATATATATATATATATATATATATATACACACACACACATATATATACATATATATATATATATATATATATATATATATATATATATATATATATATATATATACATGTGCATGTATATATATATATATATATATATAACATGACGTATGAAGGAATAAAGCCGTCCAAAAGCGAAAACAAGTATTTTGATTCGTTAAGAGGTCTTGTGTCAAAACCGTGTGACTTTTATTCTAAGTCCTAGATCGCTGTTTGGCTTTGCAAATATGTCTTTATGTACGGATGGTCTGTTCCAGTTTGAACACTTAATGCCAACATAGCTAAGAAGACCCAGTAGTTTTTGTTGTTGTTTTGTAATTTTGGAATCGGTAAAAGAATAAATAAATAAATAAATAAAAACAGTTTGTTTTATTTTCGTGTATTTTTTTTATTTATTTCATTGGTTATTTATATTTTTATTCACTCAATATTTATTTTTTTGGCGTTCGTCAAATTTCTTTTGAAAGGTATTGTGTTGTGTGTGTATGTTTGAGTGTATGTTTGTGTTGTGTGTGTTTGTTTCTGTGTGTGTGTCTTTGTGTGTGTGCGTGTGTTTGTGTGTGTGTGTGTGTGTTTATGTGTGTGTTTATGTGTGTGTTTATGTGTGTGTGTGTGTGTGTGTGGTTTGATGTTTGCCCTTTCTGAATTCCGGTGTTTTTTGATTTGTTCAAAATATGGATGTATATGCACATACACACACATGCGTGCACACACACACACATGCGTGCACACACACACACACTAATATATAGACATATATTTTGTGTTGTGTGTGAGAGTATATATATATATATATATATATATATATATATATATATATATACTCTCAAACTGTTTTTATTTATTTATTTATTTATTCTTTTACCGATTCCAAAATTACAAAACAACAACAAAAACTACTGGGTCTTCTTAGCTATGTTGGCATTAAGTGTTCAAACTGGAACAGACCATCCGTACATAAAGACATATTTGCAAAGCCAAACAGCATGGCCTCAGCCGGATGGCTGAAACAGGTAAAAGAGTAATATATATATATATAAAGAATTAGTATATCTACCAACATATATATACAGATGCACAGATGCATACCTATGCTAGCAAATATATAGGTTTTGTCATAGTAACTTTGTGGTTCAATGCAAGGGGATGCAGAACAATTATATGAAAGACGTAAAATGAGAAAATTATTAAAATTAACTTACTTACTAAAATTTCACTCCAACTAATTAGTTTCTGAAAGGGAATAAACATGGTTTCCGAATGGAACACATGGAGAATGTCTTTCGTCATCAGGAAGTCAATTCTCAGCTAAGTTCCCAGGCGGTGCGTGGACACAGGGAACTTATACAAAAATAATTCAGTGGATGGAAAAAAGCAAGCGTGGACTAAATTCCAAGACATTGAAAAAAATCACTACCTCCTTGGTCGGTGGCAAATTCAAAAGAATCAATCACGTGACATCGAGGTTAATCAGTGAGGAGTGGGGTGTTAAGAAGACAGTAGCCGAACTATTACTATGAACTATAGTAGCAGTTTTGGCAAATTTTTGCTCAACAAAATAATTTGGAGATAATTATAAAGAATTAGTATATCTACCAACATATATATACAGATGCATACCTATGGTAGCAAATATATAGGTTTTGTCTTAGTAACTTTGTGGTTCAATGCAAGGGGATGCAGAACAATTATATTCATCGCCTGGGAACTTAGCTGAGAATTGACTTCCTGATGACGAAAGGCATTCTCCTTGTGTTCCATTCGGAAACCATGTTTATTCCCTTTCAGAAAGTAATTTGTTGGAGTGAAATTTTAGTAAGTAAGTTAATTTTTATAATTTTCTTATTTTACATCTTTCATATATATATATATATATATATATATATATATATATATATATAGTTATACTTGGGGAGGGTCATATTTGTGTAATAATATTGCCAGAATTAATAACAGAACGCACTCACTGTTATATATAGTAATAATAATAAATTTGAAGACTAAAATCCAAAGAGGGCTCGATAAGGATAAATATATATCAAATATATAAGAACCGTAGAGCAAATATATATATATATATATATAATGTATATATATATATATACATTAAATTTTGCTCTGATGCTTACATAGAGCACTCTGCATTTCTATGACCTTTTCTGTTTCCAACGGAAATTTCAATACTTATATATATATATATATATACAATGTAACACCACACACGTACACACACGCGAACACACACACACACATATATATATGTGTGTGTATACATGTGTGTATATGACTACTACTACTACTACTACTACTACTACTACTACTACTACTACTACTACTACTACTACTACTACTACTACTACTGCTACTACTTTTAAGATAAAGAGAACTCAATCTGTGTTATTTTTAGAGTAAAACTTTTCCGTGACATTTGGAATGTTCAATACAACACAAAACCCCATGGGCTCATTGAAGCAAGGGAATCTTCCTCATTGAGCCTTTCAACCTCAACAATAGTCTTTTACATTTTTCAGTCATTAGATTGCAATCTTGCCGGAGCACCGTCCCCTTTCGTCGATTATAACGGCTCAATACTTATTTTTCAATTCTGGTACATATTTTTTTGGGTCTCTCTTTTTTGTCGAACCGTTATATAACGGGACATAAATAAACATAGAAACTGTCACACATAAACATACACACACATATACGACAGGTTTCAGCGGGTACTCTTTACCAAATTTCACTCACATGACTTTGGTCAACCCAAAATGCCACGTAGCGTGACTGAATCCAGAACTTCATTGTTGCGAAGCGAACTCCCTAAATACATAGCCAATGTGAACTTTGCTATTATGTAATATTATGTACATTGTTTATTTTGATATAATAAATTTTGTCTGCGCTTATATATAGGAATTAGATAAAAAGCAGTGTAAATAATCCAGAGGTTAGCTTGTCTGCCTATCCTTCTGCCTATCTATTTGTTTGTCTGTCTATTTATTCGCCGACCTGTCTATTTGCTTACATACCTGTCTATTTGTTTACCTACCAGCCTGTCTTTTCCCCCACTAAGTTACCCGCCTGTCTGTTTACCTATCTACACACATACCTACATATCTACCTTTTTGTCAGCAGTTCCTAAGGGTGACCGGTTGTTTCTGCCTGGGAACTTCAGTGTCGGGATTGGTGTAGACAATACAGCCTGGCCTGATGTCATTGGTCGTGATGGCCCAGGAGGCACGAACGAACAAGGATTACTGCTACTTGAACTCTGTACCCGCTTTGGTCTTCCCATCTCCAATACGATATACTGCCATCTTAACATATATAAGGGCACATGGAAGCAACCCAGATCGCAAAGGTAGCATCAGATAGATTTCATTATTGTGCGGCAGCACTGCAAAACTGACCTGTTGGACTCTCGATGCAGTGCTAATTACTGGATTGACTATCAAATGATTTGCGCTATACACCTCCACAAGTCTGTCCAAAAGAGACCCAACACTGGTCCTAAACGACTTAACACCAATCACCTGAACGTTCCAGAAATAAGGGAGCAAATCCACCAGAATATCTCCACCAATTTGAACCAAGTCCAAACCACGACACTGTGTCAACATTAGCAGTTTTTAAGAGATGTTCTGTATAAAACCACCATGTTTTGGCTTGCAAAAGAGTTGTCACAAAGACTGGTTTGATAAGAACAACCTCACCATTACTGACCTATTAAAACAAAAACGTGACAGATTCCAGGCAATTCATAGAGAGGATTCTCTTCAAAACCACCAACGATACAGAACCTCTAGCAACAAATGTCAATTGAGCTGCATCGTATACTGAACCAGTGATGGCTTGACCGTGCACCTGAAATTGAACGATATGCAGAACACCATGATCCAAAGAATTTCTTCGAAGCTGTAAAATTTGTCACGCAGTGTTAATCATCAAGGCTAGCACCCATCAATGATTCAGCTGGCAACAGGCTCACAGAGAAAGAAGACGTTCTTAAGCGTTGGAAGGAACATTTCAGCAGGCTGCTAAACCAGCCAAACTACACCAACCCGATTGTACTTGAAGATATTCCCCAGGAGTAGGTTCTAGCAGAACTGGAAAATGTACCAATAACCATGGGACTCTCAAAAGATCTTAAACAACTTCCATACAACAAAGCTTCTGCACGAGACGGCATCCCACCAGAAGTCCTGAATGCGGGTGGCCATGATCTCGAAGAAGAACTGCTGAAAATTCCTCATTCAATTTGACAGGAAAAACGAGTGTAACAAGATTTCAAGGATGGAGACATTATTACCCTTTATAAATTGAATTGTTGCTTCACTTGTGGGAACCACCAAGGTATCTCTCTATTAGCCATCACAGGCCAACTCATCGCGAAGATTATCCTGAATCAAATCTGGTCGGCTACTGAGAAATATTTTTCAGAGCACAGTGCAGGTTCAGGGGAAACAGATCCACCAACGATATGATGTTCGCCTTACGTCAGCTTTGTGAAAAGTGCTGTGTATAACACCAAGAACTGCACATCATCTTTGTGGACCCGGTAAAGGCCTTCGACACAGTGAACAGGAACATCATGAATTAAATCGAAGACAGGATGTTTATTTTCTATATTATTTTCTCCCCGTAATGCATATTTCTGTTTATACTCGCTGCAACCTACGTCATAAGGACTAGCCTTCATCAGACAAACATATGGGAAAAATATATGTAGATGTATTTTTAAGGTGTCATGCACATAGACATAGACAGACAAACAAACACACACAGACACGCATACACACACACACACACATACACACGCACGCACATACGCGCACACACACATACACGCATACACACACACGCATACACACATACACACGCACGTACATACGCGCACACACACATACACGCATACACACACGCACAAAATAATATATATATATATATGTATATATATGAATGAATAGATGCCTGGGCCCTTAACTCCAGATTGAGTCATAGTAGTGGCGTCGTTATATACGATGTGTTTGGAAATTTAAATCTAGCGGAGCATATCCCTCTCTTAGTCTGAACAGAGAGAGAGAGATAGAGGGAGAGAGAGAGAGAGAGAGTGTGAGAGAGAGAGAGAGAGAGAGAGAGAGAGAGAGAGAGAGAGAGAGAGAGAGAGAGAGAGAGAGAGAATCGATCCCGAAATTGGATTAGTATTATATTTGTTGACCCCAGCCGGATTTGACCTGAGAGAACCGGAACGAATAGCGTTAAAAAAACAACAACAAACAAACAAAACAAAACATTTTAGCGAAAGAGGGAAGGGTAAGACCCATGACCGTTTTCTGGGCCTCCAAGACAAACCGGAGTTCTGGTACGATTTCATACAACAGCGAGACGAATGTTGGTGAAAAAAAATATAGGCAAAAGGTCAAGAAAATTGTAAAGGAGGTTATAGTCAATTGTTAAATCTCAGTTGTAGTATTGCACTGACATTTATTATGTTGTGTCTGATAATATAAAAGCAAGCATCAACAATGGTAGGATTTGATCTTAGAACGTATATGTCCAAAACTCAGTAGTTTGTCCAGTGCTCTACCATCTATAGTTGTTTTGTATATAGATGAATACGGCCACGTTTGTGTTGGAGAAGAACATCTAATTACATCGACACCAATACATGACTAGTATTTTATTATACCTCCCTCACCTCCCTTGACTTATGAAAGACAAAGGTAACTCCATGTGAAATTTGATCACAGAAGTCAAAGGGGCTTAATTTGATACTACAAGACATTTAAATCATCGCTCTAACGATTTGAAAATGAATCAGATAAATATATCTTACATACACAGGTGCACACTACTGTGTAGGTATATATATATATATATATATATATATATATATATATATATATATATATATATATATATATATATATATATATATATATATACATATATATATATATATATATATATACAGATATCTATATGTATATATATATATATATATATATATATACAGATATCTATATGTATGTATATATATATATATATATATTTATATATATATATATATATATATATATATATATATATAGATATCTATATGTATATATATATATATATATATACAGATATCTATATGTATGTATATATATATATATATATATATATATATATATATATATATATATATATACATATCAATATCTATACATATATATATATATATACACATATCTATATGTATATATATATATATATATACACACACAAACACACACACACACACACACACACACACATATATATATATATATATATATATATATATATATATATATATATATATATATATATATATATATATATATATATATATATATATATATATATATATATATCTATACATATATATACATAGATCAGTACATATATTTC
>OZ024743.1:355782020-355789990 GCA_964016885.1 Eledone cirrhosa | reverse complement strand
AGCGAGAGAGAGAGAAGGGAGAGAGTGAGAGATAGAGAGAGCATGGAGAATTTAAGTGCGTAAATTCAGTGTGAATTTTCGTGCGTGTGCATGTCTGTAAACATTTACATACTAGTAAATTTTCCCATTGGCTGCGAATGTATATATATATATATATATATATACATATATATATATATATATATATATATATTGAAAGGATAATAAGGACGATTGATTACTGCTTCATTGCATTTATTGGTAGGTGACGGGCGTTTCGCCACTGGATATATATATATATATATATATATATATATATATATATATATATATATATATATTTTTTTTTTTTCATTTTGTAAAAAAACCTCATTTCTTATATATATATATATATATATATATATATATATATATATATATATATATATATATATGTAGATAAATCTACCAAGAGTTTACGGTTGTGTCCAATCCGTATGAAGAACTCAATATAATCCGGATATCATGGAAAGAAGAGATGCATTCAAAAATCACTTTCGGTGAAAGATAAACGGAATACAGAGTCAAGATAAAATATTACAAAAATAATGAATAAAACAATGAAACAGTTCCTTATATTAAACAAAAAAAGTTCATTATTTAACGATCGTTTCTAGGACATATATGTGTTAGAATTGGTATGCATATTCAACAGATCTATGTACAAAATTATACAAAATTATACAAATTATCAAATATAATATACATACCAACACATACATATGCCGTCTTCAGAAATAATAATTATTACTGTTTCATTGTTTTATTCATTATTTTTTTAATATTTTATATATATATATATATATATATATATATATATATATATATATATATATATATATATATATATATATATATATATATATTAGCAAATGAGGTTTTTTTTACAAAATGAAAAAAAACGAGATGTCCTACACGAGTGAAAGTATAAGGAAAAAAGATGAAATCGAAAATGCAACTGGAGTCTTTTAAAAAATATTTATTTGGTTCCTTTACCGGCTTCGCAGTTCTTGTGCATTTCAAAAGTAGAGTTGAAATGGAGGGTTTGTGGTTTTTCTCGCATATATATAGTTGTTATATAGTAAGGTGCATTATTGGTTGTGTAAAATGGTCCAATAACTTTATGTTAGCAATATTAAGTTCTCCACACTTTTGTATATCTCCAATTCCATTCAAGGGAACAGCTAGATGATGTAAAACGGAGTATAAGTATCAAAATGAAAATCCGAAGGCAAGGTAAAATTCCAATCATTTAATCACGACACATGTTTCAATAAGAGATAGATCGATTGTGAAGCCATGATCGATTATCACTGATCTCATCAGGTGAAAATGAATTGTCTTCAAATTCTTGATATGACAGAGAAAAATAAAGATGTTCTCTCACAGAATTCATTCCCTCATATGAAGACACACCAGTCAGAGACACGGCGACTGCTATTAACTTCAGTTGAGGTCATAAAAGTTTTCAGATTTCTATCGCTGCAAAAGACGCTGGACATCAATCAAATCTGTAGGGATACAGTCAGTCACAGTTAATGTGAGTGAGTACACACACATTCCACACCCACATACACCGGCTCGAGGTCAAAGAAAAATATATACATATATATACACACATCAACACAGTATTAAACCTGTAGAGTTAGTGTGGGTGGGTACACACACACTCTCACACACACCGAAGCGATGTCCGAGAAAAAACAAATATAAGGAAACAAATATAAGAATGTACTAACACAGCACTCACCGAAAGTTAGTTCACAAAACAACAGAAGCTATATTGGTCAAATCTCAATTTGACAATGTAAATTGGAAATATTGGGTTAACCAACGCCCTATACACACCACACAGACAAGCAAGTAAGTTCAGTTCAGTGTTCTGCTATACGTGTATAGATTGAATTGTAACATCCATATCTTCAAGTGTATGTTATTGTATATACATATCCGAATCGTCCAAAAAAGGGTATGAATTCTGTGAGAGAACATCGTTATTTTTCTGTCATATCAAGAATTTGAAGACAATTCATTTTCACCTGATGAGATCAGTGATAATCGATCATGGCTTCACAATCGATCTATCTCTTATTGAAACATGTGTCGTGTGTCGTGATTAAATGATTGGAATTTTACCCTGCCTTCGGATTTTCATTTTGATATATATATATATATATATTAGAAAGTGAGATTTTTTTACAAAATGGAAAATGACCGAGGTGTCCTACACGAGTGAAAGTATAAAGAAAAAAAGATGAAATCGAAAATGCAACTGGAGTCTTATTTTAAAAAAAAAAAAATATTTATTTGGTTCCTTTACCGGTTTCGCAGTTCTTCTGCTTTTCAAAAGTAGAGTTGAGATGGAGGGTCTGTGGTTTTTCTCACATCTATATATATGCGCATATATATATATATATATATATATATATATATATATATATATATATATATATATATATATATATATATATATGTGTGTGCGTGTGTGTGTGTGTGTGTGTGTCCCATTAGAATATACTATTCAGTCTTAACTACATCTTACGCTACAGTGATTTCATCAAGGAAGGATCTTATTCGAGCTCTCTGTTTGGTGCATAAAGTTATACCACACACAGAGACCGAAGCTGCAAGAGTTTCCCCACTCCC
This sequence comes from Eledone cirrhosa, assembly GCA_964016885.1. Taxonomy (NCBI): domain Eukaryota; kingdom Metazoa; phylum Mollusca; class Cephalopoda; order Octopoda; family Eledonidae; genus Eledone; species Eledone cirrhosa. The sequence continues at coordinate 355,787,326 of OZ024743.1, read as the reverse complement.
GCTGTGCAGTCCTTTCTGGCGCCGCACGGGAATAGTTGAGTTTCCATTCTCTATCCAAATCTATAGTCCCAGAGCCACCGAACATTGTTGAGGAAACTCCGACTATATCTAGCCAGTAACATGGCACTAACTAGGCGCGGAAAGGAGTGATTGGACGCAACAGCGCTCCCGATCAAAACACGAATGGACAGGGCTTCTGTTCTAGTAAGGATCTCTCTATTATGAACCTCTTATTCCAGCACAAAGACACCCATAAATACACATGGTATAAGGGAAATCAGGGTCAGAGATCAATAATTGATTTTGTTATTGTCTCTGATTACTTCGGTTCTGTGCTGGATGTTCATGTTAATAGAGGAGCTGAGCTGTCAACTTATCAACATCTAAGTCTCTGCAGCCTGAGACTAATTTAAGCCAAAGAAAGTCAACAAAACTTGCAGTCCAGCTACTTACAGGAAAAAATAGAAAGCGCTGGCAGATAAGGAAGTCAGGAACAGGTTTCCAGATACTACTGAGAACTCATTGAGCAAACTGTTGACATTGACACGGAGTGGAGACTGTTCCGCTTGGCATTTCCCCTTTTTTTATCATTCCATGTGCACCGACTATCATCAGTAATGTAAAGGCCTTAAGATGTTACATTTTTTTCAATTTCAATTGATAGATCTCTATATTCACTGAGCTTTCCAAACACTTTCGAGAAGATATTACGATCCGATAGAATGCTCATGTCAATTAAGAAACATGTTTACTATCGATGGTTCTATATAAATCAGGCCTGTTAGCCTTGATAGTTCGGTCAGTGTTCACAGGGAAATTCCAGGGGATTGTTACATTCTTGCCTCCTGTAACTACATCTGGGTGATGGTTTTACCATTTTCGTCTGTTTTCAGACCACAGAACCTGCACATTACCCAGTGTAAGTATTGCCCCACTCTATCATGCCTCGTTTTATATTACTGGGCAATACGTTGCAGCCTGAAGCCAGGTGGTGAATGGTCTCAACATGCTCGAAAGGAAGATGAGGGTGGAGAGGGAAGGGTTGCCCCCCCCCCCCCCAGTACATTTGTTAAAAGGTGGGTGAATGTTGCGAGAATGACCCGTGAGGAATGGGTCTACGCTGAGCATGCATCTTGACGCTGGCTGAATTGTAGAGAAGAGTGCCATTCCTGGGTGCTCTTTGAGCGTCGGGTGGTTTAGAATTTGTAGAATTCCTAGGTCACCCCTATGTGGTCCTTCCTCATATTGGGGGAATTTTCATTGCTGTAGTTCTTTTGTTTATTGTTCTTTTTACTCGATTTCAGTGAAAACCCTCACTGTCCATGTATATTGTATTGTTCTGTTTTTGTCGGACTATACAGGGCTGCTCATTCCTTTTAGGACACGACTTTTAATAGCTCTTTTCTAACTGGTTCTGATTATCATTTCGTTTCTGATAAATGATGATAGACATCATCTAACTTAGCGAATAAAAACAGAGCAGAGTCATGTAGAGATCGTTTGCTTCCTGAAAGTTGCACAGTCGTTTGTTGTCAAAGTTTACAGCGAGCCGGTCGGCGATTCTATAACAGTAGCCAAACATAAAACACTTGATAAGTGTTCTAATACCACCAGAACACACACATTTGTACGGCAGGTGCATAATATTATCGATAAGAACCCCCTGAAAGTTAATTAGTGCCATTACTAAGAAGCTCAAGGTCTGAGGGCACACTATCGGAAGAACTATGTATGTGTACCTTTGATACAAACCATATATAATGCAGAGTGGCCAATTCATATCTACAGGGGCAAAAAAATAACCATTTGATCGGTACAAAACGCTTGTTCAGCAAGTTGAAACATAAAGAGTTTGGAATGCTTTGGGTTTTCTTTGGTGAGAAAAATACTTTGATCATGTCCAAATGGTCCTCAAAGACCGAGAAACCTTGTATATATACATATACACATGAATACATATATTTATGGTTGCAATTAGACGTGTCTGTTTTAGTGTGTGTATGTGTGTGCGTATGTGTCTGTTATGTCGGGTCACTCTTGAGTGCTACTGGTAACATGTAACCCAGTACAACCAACCGCATGGTCGGGTCGTCGGTGACTAAACCGGCAACCCCACCAAATTTACTTGGTGAAGAGGGTGATTTTGGATACCCCACAGGACAAAAAACAAGACCTGACAAAGGGCGGCAGAACTCATAAGAATCAACGACCCTCTAATAATGTATAAATATGTATATACGTGTATGCATAGAAATAATCGGGCTGGATACTCGATCGCACGGTTAAACCATTGGGAGTGAAGGACCCTTAGTATTTGTCAGGGCATTCTTCTAGGAGAAGGCACCCCAGGAAACTGGGATAACTTCGACATAAAATCTGCGGCTCAGTAGTTATCGATGATGTTGATCTTTTCTTCTTTTCGTGTTATAGCTACTGTCGCTCAGAGAGAGAGAAGGATTGGCTCAGTGCACAGTCTTTACTCACTTAAAAAAAATCTTCACGCACGATAATATTATATCGTTCAATGACAATAATCGATAACGAGGGGGGCAGCCATCATGCATATGTGTGTGTGTGTGTGTGTTTGTGTGTGAAAGTGTTACTTAATGGTTATGGTGTTCTCTAATGCGCCTCCCATCCTTAAACAAACATGTTATTCCATGTCTTGATCAAGGAAACAATTCGTCGCCGGGAATTGAACTCACGACCTTAAAATCGTGAGTTGTGTCATTGAGAGATACATTTTAGTTCACTTTGTACCAATCATAACAGGTGGAAAAAATAGAGTTTGTACCTGTATGAGTCAAAGCGTCAGATTTGTTATTCCTTGTGTCACATTGAATCTTCCTGAGAACTACGTTAAATGTACACGTGCCTGTGGAAGGCTGAGTCACTTGTACGTTAATTTTACGAGCAAGCTGTTCCGATGATCAAACAATTGGAACACTCGTTGTCGGAACAGATAGACTTCCGATATGTATGTATGTATGTATGTATGTATGTATGTATGTATGTATGTATGTATGTATGTATGTATGAATGTATGTATGAATGTATGTATGTATGTACTATGTATGTATGTATGTATGTATGTATGTATGTATGTATTTATGTCAGGTCACCAGTTGGTGCTACTGGTAACATGTATTCCAGTACAACCTGTCCCATGGTCGGGTCGTTGGCGACTAAACTGGCAACCCCACCAAGGTTTCTTGGTGAGGAGGGTGACTTTGGACATCCTGCAGGACTAAAAACAAAACCTGTCAAAAGGCAAAGGAGCTCTTAAGAGTCAATGGCCATCCAAAATCACCGGGAGAGATGACCCCTTAGCCTTTGTCAAGGCAGAATTCTAGGAGAAGGAAAACTCTGATATAACACCTGCAACCCTGATGGTATCCAATGATGTTGACTTGTTCTTCTTTTTGGTAAATATCATCTTGGTTAAGAGAGTGGGACTGGCTTTGTGCAGTGCCTTTGCTCACTATAAAAGCTTCACGGCACAGGCATTGCTTTATATCTGGAGATCTCTCTGCATTTGTCGTCACATGGTACCATGGGCCCAGCACTATGTGTCAATAATTGTCACAAGTGTAGTGTTTGTACCAGAGCTTTCAAGTCGCTGGCTGGACTAAAAAGTCACACTCGTTCAGCGCATCAGTAGGGGTTCTCCTACATGGATATAAAGTAGTGGCCGTACTCGAAAACGAGTTGGCAGCCACCATGTATGTATGTATGTATGTACTATGTATCTATGTATGTATGTATGTGTGTATGAATGTGTGTATGTATGTATGTATGTATGTATGTATGTATGTATGTATGTATGTATGAATGTATGTATGAATGTATGTATGTATGTATGTATCTATGTATGTATGAATGTATGTATGAATGTATGTATGTATGTACTATGTATGTATGTATGTATGTATGTATGTATGTATGTATGTATGTATGTATGTATGTATGTACTATGTATGTTTGTATGTATGCATGAAAGCATGTAGCTATATATGTATGCATGCATGTATATATATGTATGTATGTATGAAGTGCTATGTGTCTGTGTTCTCATGCACATATATATATAAACAGCTGCAAACTTGCATTGCTCCACTGTGTTGTGATACACACCATAAATAGGATGTACAAAAGAGCAGCAACTGTTGTGTTGTGCACGAGTTCACCTTGGCTCTACCCATCACCAGAATCTACTTCCATCATCTCGACACCAACACACCCGTCATACTACCATCACCATCACCAACAACAACACCATTTCCCCCGTAACACCACCACCACCACCTCCACCACCACCTCTTCACAATCACACCGCAACCACCACCAATATCAATAACAACTAAACACCAATAGCAATCAGCCATATATCAAAAAGGTATAAAAAAACCGTCAAAGCAAGCACAACGCCATCTGTTGCCCTGCTAATTATCAGACATAATATGCTATGTGTTTGCGTGTGTGAGTGCGTGTGAATGTGTGTGTGTATATATATGTATATATATATATATATGTATATATATATATACATATATATATATATATATATATATATATATATATATATATATATATACATATATATATATATATATATATATATATATATATATATATATACATATATATACATACATATATAAATATATATACATATTTATATTTATATATTTATATGTATATATATATATATATATATATATATACACATATATATATATATACACATATATATATACACACACATATATGTATATAAATGTTTATATATATATATATATATATATACGCATATATATATATATTTATATATTTATATGTATATATATATATTATATATATAATATATAAATATATATATATATATATATATATATATATATATATATATATATATATATATATATATACACATACATATATATATTCATAGGAAAATGTTCAAGACCCCGACGGCAGAGCTCAAGCCGTTTCGACGGCTATTTCTGGACTGAATTAGAATTTTTAGCGTGGTAATAAATAGCCGAACTTTTCAAGGGGTAATTCCTTATATGGGAAGATTGTAGTTGTCAAAAGGATTGGTCAACATTTCTTCTAATCACAATTAAAACTTTCATGGCGGTGGGTGTGTGGTGGGGGTGGCTAAACTTGCCTGTAGAACAATGAGGGAGTTGGTGGAGCCGGTCAAGCGTTGAAAGTGAATTCTATACAGCAAATTCTAAGGAGTGTGTAAGAAATTAGGCTAGCTATAAGGCAGACGAAAAAAGAATTCTGGAGGAATCTGAGAG
>OZ024743.1:355769520-355777020 GCA_964016885.1 Eledone cirrhosa | reverse complement strand
AAGACACACATGCCCACATGCATAAACACAAACACAAATATATATGAAAGCACCAGGGTTCCGAAGTACTGAATCGGTAGAGTACACGGTTCAGTATTTTGAAATACACCCAGGAAGAAAAGTCAGCCTTAGAAAGTGAGACATTCAATTAGTTGTTACATCTATATTGCAATGTTGTTGTATAGTAGATGGATAGATAGATAGATAGATAAATAGATAGATGGATAGATAGATAGATAGATAGATAGATAGATAGATAGATGGATGGATAGATAGATAGATAGATAGATAGATAGATAGATAGATAGATAGATATATTTCTTTATTAGCCACAGGGGCACAAAAGAAGGGGACAAATACAAAGGGGGAAGTTTACATACAATAAAAACGTGTAAAATGTTATCACAAATGGAATTAAAAAAGTTAGTCGATTTTCCCCAATAGGGGGAGACAGTTCATATGGGTAACACATACCCCCGAAAAAAAATGTGCAACCCTCATCTCCAGGAGTACGAAGAGTTTGTACTCCTTTCCTCTCCTCCTCCTTTTCCTCAACCTACAGGCTGATATAGAGAGAAGGCCCATTCACTCGGGCCATTCTCGCCACTTTCACCCACCTTTCATAAAACTTGCTGGGGTACAGCACCTCTCTCTCCACCCTGATTCTTCTTCCAAAGTGGTATTTGAAAAAAAGAATCAGTTGTTGGCCGGAGAGAAAGGTGTCTAACCTCAGCCCTTTCAACCTTGTCCACCATACAACCTCTTTCGCCATAGCTATCACACAAAGGAAAACCGCCTCTCCTTCGTTTTTGAAGGAGGGTGGCGGTTTGATCATGACAATGGACTCGGTGGTCAACCGGATTGGTCCCACCCGCGACAATAGTCGTTCTACATAGCCCCACAGGTCAGTGACGCCCGGGCAGTGTATGAATGCGTGCGCGACGGTTTCTTCGTCTCGCACGCACCTCGGACAGATCTTTTTTGCAGGGTTCCTGCCCGGGCGCCCATGTCTGTAGAGCTTGTCTCGAACTGGTAGAGCTCCTCGGTAGCACTGCCAGGCCAGGGACTTTTGGAAGTTGTCCATCGGTCCCGGGCGGAAGGTCCTACCGAACAGACTGGCCAGTTCATCTTCCTCTACGCCTAGAGTTTCACCGAGCGCGTCGTCGCACTTGCTGCGGACCAACCCTCTATAGAATGACGAAGTGGAGTCTCCACTGATCGCCGGGTCCGCCTGCCAGAAGGCTGTGAGCGCCTGAGCACATTCGATGTGCCAGTCGCCCATTTTCCTCGGTCTTTGCTTGACCCAGGGCTGCAGCTCGGTCAGAGAGACGAGTCGTGGGAAGGCTCGCCTCACGAACGGGGCCCACACCGGTTGTCCGGTGAGGAATACATAGAGATGCCGCAGCCTGAGCGCGTGTTTGCGCATCGTCAACCACGGCATCCCCCAGCCCTCCGTTGGAAGGGTGTTGGCAGCAGATGGATCTTCTCACCAAAGGAGCCCGCCTCTTCCAAAGGAATCGGAAGAGCACGCGCTTCATTTTGGCGAGCGTTTTGGCTGGACTAGGCACGACGGTCAAGCGGTAGTAGATGGCGGACGCTATAAAAGTGTTCGCCACCTCCGCTCGACCTTTCAAGGATAGTTTGCACTCGGCCCACTTCTGGGTGAGTGCAAACACCTTGGCCGTCACTTCGTTCCAGTTCTTCTCCACCTGGAGGTCCGGACCAAACCAGACCCCGAGCAGCTTTACCGGTCCTTCCGTCCAGCGTCCGACGACGCCATCGGAAGGCATCGGTCTGCCTCTCCACGATCCGAGTTGCAAACCGATGGACTTATCCCGGTTCAGCTTCGCTCCTGTGAGACTTTCGTATTTCTTCAGTAAGGTGCCGACTTCCTCGATTTGCGAGGCGCTCGACACTATTACTGTTACGTCGTCGGCGTAGGCCCACGCCGCTTTCCGCAGTCCCGGTTCCAGAGGGATGCCCTGCAATAGCACCAGCTTCCGCAGTAGTGGCTCGAGAGTCAGTACGTACAGAAGGGAGGAGAGAGGGCATCCCTGTCGAATGGATCGCGTAATATGGAACGGCTCCGAGAGGTAGCCGTTCACCTTGACCCTTGAGCAGATGTTGCTGTTGTGCATTGCAGCAATCCAGCCCCTGAACACGGGTCCGAAGCCTGCCGCCTCGAGCACCGCATCCAGGTAACGATGGTCAACCCTATCGAAAGCCTTAGACTGATCCAAGTTGATCAGGGCCCCACCGAAGCCGGGTTTACACCCTACCCTCTCTATGATGTATCGCATGAGGTGGAGGTTGTCGTGTATGGACCTGGTCGGGATTGCGCATGTCTGCGCTTCTCCCACCAGGTTCTCGACGAGAAGCGCCAGCCTCTTTGCCAACACCTTGGCCAAAATCTGTAACTCTGTGTTTAGCAGAGTTATGGGCCGGAAGTTGTCTATGTCATCCCCCTTATTCTCGTCCTTCCTGATTAGTGTGACCACGCCCCCGGTTACAGAACTGGGAATTCTCCCGTTCTGTTGCCAGTTGCAGTAGACCGCTTCCAGGAGACCGGAGAATAAGTCTGGCATTGCTACGTAAAATTCGTAGGGTAGACCGTCGAGACCTGGAGATTTGCGTTTGCCGCATTGGCTCAGCGCGTCCCCTATCTCAGTGGCTGAAATCGGCTTTTCGCAGAACTTTGCCTCGCTGTCCGGGAGTCGCGGTAGGCCGTCGAGGTATGGACCGAAATCCATAGCCTCTCCCGGCGCGCCGCTCCCCCCGAACAGCCGAGCAAAGTGCCTCTGAAAAGCCGCACACATCTGCTTCGGCTCACGTATCACGCGTCCGTTTTGGTCCTTCAAAGACCGAATCGTGGACTTGTTGCCACTTTTTGCCTCCGTCACTCGGGCCCAGCTAACAGCTTTGGCTCCCTCGTTTCCCAGAGCACGTATTTTGCTTCTGACAATGCAGCCCTCGTGCTTTGCGTCGAAGAACTGGTCCAAGGCCGTTCTCGTTGCTAGCACGCTGGCTACGTTGCCACTTCTAATTGCCTCTTCTACTTTATCTACCAGTTCCTTCTCGGTTCTATTTCTATCTAACGCTAATTCTTTACTAAAAACTATCGAGTCTAATCTAACTCTCTCTTGAGAGAGTACCACCATCTGTTGTTGACAATGGCCCCTGTCAAGTGCTGTTTAACTAAAGTGCTAATCCGTCTACTGTAGGCTTTGCTTGTCGGTAACGACAAGTTCAGCTTCCAGTAGCCGGGTCCTTGTTTATGGTTTCTATCAAGGTTGGCCATGCAGGTCACTAGTTTGTGATCTGAATAGGCAACCATGAACATTTGTGGACAGCTTAACATGTCCCTATCCTTATTTCTAACTAGAACCCTATCTAGGTACGATCTAGATGTTCCGCTACGATTACTCCACGTCCACAGTGGCGCAGTCGGAAAATCTAGTCGATATCTATCGGCCAGGTCAAATCGGTCGATTAACTGTTACACCCCCCTTTATCGGGACATGCTCCCACATAGTCCCAACGTGCATCTAGGATTCCATTCCAGTCCCCCACTAAAAGCAAGGAGCGGGACGTTCCCAGAAAAGTCTCTAGACGTTTGAAGAAGTCTGGCCGCGGTGTCCCGGATGGGGCATATGCGGCCACCAGCCTGAAGGCTCCACCTTCACTACCGTCAACGTCTAGGACCACCAGTCGACCCTCCGGGTCCAGATGTACCGTCTGTGTTACGAGGCCCAGGTGTTTCCGCAGCAAAACGGCAACTCCGCCCCCACCCCCCGGTTGACAGAGAGATGCGTAGATCTCAAAGTCATCGAAGATGGGGGCCAGCTGTCGCTCGCCGTGGATCCTGGACTCGCAAATGGCTACCACATCCATACTGTGCGACCTGAGGTCGTTTAAGAGTTTGCCCTGTTTCCAGGGCATCCCCAGGCCACGTACGTTCACACATCCAACTCTTATATTGGCCATGTTGGTGCTGAAAAGTTAAAAGAGGAAAAGAGATCACTCACCCTTCGCCTCCTGGGGACCAGGCCGCACGATTTCCATGGGGGTGTTGAAGGGGTTGTCTGGATGGGTGGTGGTTTCCGGTTGGGTGGGGACGCAGATGTTTGGTGGGGTGGGGTCTGGTGGGATGGGGGTGTCTGGGGTGGGGAGGCATTTGAGAAGGACGCGGTTGAGTGGTTTCACGCAGGAATTCCCCACATCCTTCTCAAATGTTTCTTTTAGGGACCTATAAGTTTGTATAGGGACCCTAATCAGTTTTAGGTTCAGTTTTTTGCTATTTTTAATAGAGTGGGCGAAAGTTTTCCCTTCGCTTTTCACCGAAGGGTCGTTAGTGATGGTCTCCATTAGTGTTTTGTTTTCAGTGTTTATGTAAGTGTAAGTGTAATTTTCTTGTGTTGTGTTTGTTTTTGTCTGTAGTTCTTGTGTGTGCTTTCGTTTTGTTGTAGGTATTTTGTTTTCAGGAGGTGGGAGTTTGGTTTGTGATGTTTTTGTTGTTTGTGTTGGTGGTTGTATGTTTGTGGTAGTGTTTGCTGGTTTTTTGCTTTTGTGATGTCTTTTCTTTCTTTTCGAGCGATGGGGTTCTCCCTCGTCTTCACTGGGTGATGGCGAGATAGGCTCATCTGTTGTATCGTCTGTGTGATTGGGGAGGGGTATGTCTTGGGGAGCTGTTGTGTCTGTATGTGATTTTGCAGTGGTTTTAGGTGGAGTGGGGTTGGGTGGGACTGTGTTTGTTGTGGTTATTTTTGTGTGTTGGTGTTGTTGTTGTTGTGGTGGTGTTGGTGGTTGTGTTGTTTTGATGGGTGTCGGCAGAAGAGCCTTTTTTTGGTTCATTAGTTTAGGACAGGAAGCCCTCAGGTGACCCCTGCTAAAGAAATGGTAACATGAAGGCCGCCTACCCTCAACCGAAAAGTTTATGTAGGTGAGTCCGTCCAGGAGTACACGCTGTGGGATCATAGCTATTCGCTCTGGGCTCATTTGCACCAGAACTTCAATGCTAGTCTCTGGGGGACTTTCCTACTGACAGTATTCTGTCTTCATCAAAATTGATGAAGCCGCACAGTATCCACCATATGTTCACCTTTGGTGTGACACTCGTGTTTCTGATCTTTTGTGTCCTTTTTCCCATGTATGTAGCGAAAAAGGTGTACAGGTTGGATACAATTGGCGACACAGTAATTTTGGGCCGTCAATTGATCCTTCATGAGTACCGAAATACTCCCCAAAAGTTTGCTTCTTTGAATGAATGCAATATCATTCATTGAATTTTTGAAAACCAGTTCAATTTCTTTCTGTGACAATTGGACTGGTTTTCGGGTAGAATTGGAAACTGTCCTAAAAACTATTGTTTTGAGAGCAGTTTCCTTGCGAATTTCTACCGGAGAATTGATGCTGAAAGCACCATTTTTTTCGAAAGTGACATATCTCTTAGCGTCCTTTAAAAGTTGTTCAGCATTTGTTATGTCGAGATATATCAAATCTTCTTTCTTTTGAACTTTCTCTGCAAAGGAGATTTTTGGTTTCTTTGTGGAATCCGTATTGGTGGTGTTGTCATTATTGTTGTTATTCTTGTTGTTATTCTTGTTGTCACCGATGTTGGTATCATCCGTATTTTCCTTCGTGTTGTTGTTGTCTTTGATGCTGGTGTTATTGGCGTTGTCTTTATTTTTTTCTTTGTTGTTGTTATCATTGTTGCTTTTATCATCATTATTGGTTTTGCTGTTATTTTTGTTGTCATTGAGCTGTTTGGTGTCATTTGTGTTGTTTGGATATGAATTCGTTTTTTTTATTTTCATTTTGTCTTTCCATCTCTATAGTATCTAGTGAAGAAGACGTTGTTGACTGCGAGCTTTGTAGTCTTACCGCCTCTCCACCACCATTATCGTTGGACGCAGCGTTCATAACGTAATCAAAATTTTACAATATTATTTTCCAAGATTCGACGGAGAAAATTTTTTTTAATGGATATTCCGCCCCTGTAGGGGCGAGAATGAGTTGACCCACCACCTGAAGGTCCAGACGGGTGGTCAAGTTACACAATGATATAAAATTTAACTAAAAACTCACGTTTTTTTTCTTACATAAATTAACGGAAACTTCTCCGCGAAGTGACACACGCCTGATAGAGAGATAGATAGATAGATAGATAGATAGATAGATGGAAGGATGGATGGATGGAGAGGTAGATTGACAGATACAGACAAAAATACAGATCAACAGTTAGGTAGAAAGATATATAGACAAATAAATAGATAGATGGATCAGTTGGGGACAGTTGCTTCTGACAGGACCCGCTGGAAAGAGTGTTTGAGGACTCTGTCCCCACGACTCTCTCAGGAAATAAGTGGGCGAAGTAAAGAAGAAGAAGAAGAAGATAGATAGATAGATAGATAGATAGATAGATATATTTCTTTATTTGCCACAAGTGCGCACAAGAAAAGGGGACAATACAAAGACACATGCCGGGGATTTTACATACAGGCGAGTAAAAAAAAATATAAAACAAACAACAATTATAACAATCGAAATCCCCAATAGGGGGGGGGGGGGGAGACGCCACAAATGGGTTGTTTAATACCCCGTCGATAGAACAACCCTCAACTTTAGGAGCGTGTTGTGCAAGTACTCCTTTCTTCCTTTTACTCTCTTCTTTAACTTACAGGCTTATAAACAGAGAAGGCCCAATCACTCGGGCCATTTTCGCTTCATTCACCCACCTTTCAGTAAATTTACTGAGGTGCAGTGCCTCTCTCTCCACTCTGATTCTTCTTCTAAAGTGATACTTAAAGAAGGGAATCAATTGTTGTCCGGAGAGAAAGGCATCTGTCCTCAGTCCTTTCAATCTCGTCCACCATATAACTTCTTTCACCATAGCCACTGTACAGAGGAAAACCGCTTCTCTTTCGTTTTTGAAAGAGGCTGGCTGTTTGATCCTTACTATGGACTCGGCAGTCAACTGGATTTGTCCCATACGCGACAGCAGTTGTTCTGCATAGTTCCAAAAGTCGGTTACGCCCGGGAAGTGTACAATTGCGTGCAAGACGGTTTCAATATCCTGCTCGCATCTTGGACACGTCCTCTTGGAAGGATCCCTGCCGGGGCGTCCGTGCCTGTATATCTTATCTCGAACAGGTAGAGCTCCTCGGTAGCACTGCCAGGCCAGAGACTTCTGGAAGTTGTCTATAGGTCCCGGGCGGAAAGTCCTACCGAACAGACTGGTGAGCTCGTCGTCTTCGACGCCTAGAGTCTCCCCGAGCACGTCCTCGCACTTGTAAAGTACTAATCCTCTATAGAATGTCGAAGTGGAGTCTCCACTGATTGCTGTGCCCGCTTGACAGAGGACTGTGAGCGCCTGGGCGCATTCAATGTGCCAGGCGCCCATCTTCTTCGGTCTTCGCTTGATCCAGGACTGCAGCTCCGTCAGCGAGACAAGTTGCGGGAAGACCTGCCTCACAAACAGTGCCCACACCGGTTGGTCGGTGA
>OZ024743.1:355754520-355764520 GCA_964016885.1 Eledone cirrhosa | reverse complement strand
GGCCTCTGCAAAAAAAAAACAGCATTGTAATATTTATTTATATTTTTACACTGACATTCTCCACAGCTGACACCAACTCATGTATGACTTCCTAGCTGTTCCCCACCCCCTTTCGTTTTACTACTTCTTGAATGCACAAAGTGGTTGATATTTGGCAATCGGGTTATATATATATGTGTGTATGCATCATGAGGATATTCCTGATGATTTCATACGAATGAAATAGTTCTAGCCTTGTAGAAGTCATTTTTATATTTATATACTACTAAAACTCTGTGATTGCTTGCTTGCTTGTATAATGGGAAAATACTTTAAAGGGAAGTTGACTCTGAAATGGGAATACAAATGGAATAAAATAAGTTTCACGTAAATCGGAGCACGGGTTCTCGAGATATGGGGTTTTTCCGGGTACCTTCATCATAAACAGAGAGAGGAAGAGAGAGAGAGTAGATTGGAAGAGAAGCTTAAAGAGAGGCCGAGGTGACAGAGAAGGAGAATGGAAGACAGAGAGAGAGAGCTGGTAGTGTTGTTATGTATATATATATATATATATATATATATATATATATATATATATATATATGTGAGTGTGTGTATATATATATATGTGTGTATATGTGTCTGTATGTGTATATGTGTGACCAGTGTATATAGATCACAGACACCCACATATATATATATACACACACGCATACATATATATATATATATATATATATATATGTATACACACACATTTGTATATATATACATACATACACGTATATATATGGGCCTTCCAGTTTCATTTCATATTATATACATGTCTGTGTATATTTTGATTATTTAAAAATTATTTTTAAGTGAACATGATTTTTTTTAAAATATTCTGATGTGAACGTAAGCCAACGGGTCATGGGTGGTCAACTATATAATAAAGATGCCTATAGTCTACCAATGTATTGAATACCCTTTTAACTGTGGTTACCCCCACTACCGTCACAACTCTGGGATCGATATATTATATATATATATATATATATATATATATATTGTTATATTTGTATATTTGGGGAGGGTCATATTTGTGTAATATTGCCAGAATTAATAACAGAACACACTCACTGTTTGGTTGATTTTCGCTTCTGTGTCTTTTATATCGGTTAATTTAATTTATTCGGTCCTCAATGTTACCACTGACTGACCAACGGTCAAAAATACAGATACAATATAGACACAAACACATATATATATACATATATTGTATGCCTACGCCATCTTTAAAGATGGCTTAGGCATACAATACAACGGGAGGAAACATAATAGCACCACTGACTATGTTGCAGATGTGCAACGAAAGAACTTTGTTAGACTATATATATGTGTTTGTGTCTATATTGTATCTGTATTTTTGACCGTCGGTCAGTCAATGGTAACATTGAGGACCGAATAAATTAAATTAACCGATATAAAGGACACAGAAGCGAAAACCAACCAAACAGTGAGTGTGTTCTGTTATTAATTCTGGCAATATTATTACACAAATATGACCCTCCCCAAGTATAACAATATTTGTTTCGACACACGATTTCATATCAAAAACCTCGCAAAACTATATATATATAGTAAAAACTGGGACGGCAACACATAAATAGAGGCAGTACAAACAAAGGTTTATTAGTTTCACGCTCTTGAGATATATATATATGAGAGAATATGCTCCGAAATCATTAGACGTGTCTGTCGAACCTGCGGTTCCAGAATCAGACAGATCCACACAATGATCGCGTCTCGAGCTGTTCGCCGGCGAAACAATTGTAACACACAATAAATTGAGTTCAGATGCATCACTGATTTTTCGTTTTCTATTATATATATATACATGTATGCTTCAATACATACATGCATATTTATACACACACACAAACATACAAACACACATATATATATATATATATACTTACATACATCTCTCTCTGTATCTCCCCCCCCCCTCTCTCTCTCTCTATGTATATATATATATATATATATATATAACCACACACACATACAGTGTGGTCCAGAAGTAACTAAAGCATTTTAAAATATAACATTTTACAATTCCTTTTTTTTTAATTAAAAAGGTCATTATATTTTGAAATGGCCATATTTGAGGCATCACACGCACACACACACACACACACACACACACACACACACACATATATATATATATGTATTACATTCAAAGGGATATATGTATATAATTAGACATAGTCACAGATACATATATGATTATTTATGTGGTTGATTTCTACGGACTAGGGAGAGGAAATACTGTATATATTTTATCTAATAATTCTTCAAACTTGCAATTTTATATATATATAAATATATATATATATATACATGTAAAGTTATATTTAAAATTGTTGGGTTACAACTAGTAAATATTTATAACTGATATAAAAGCACTCGACAAATACTTGGAGTATATTTACAATATTAAATAAATGGAAAACTATATTTATAAAACCATATTTATTTCATTATATATATTTCGGGGATATCATATTAACAATATGCTATGCCTTCATCAGACAAAATACAATATAAACAGTTTTATAGATAAATATATTCGACATACCGTAATAAACATCAACTTCATTTGAAGAGGTTCACTCTAGCAGTGAAAATACAGAGAGAAAGAAAGAGAGAGAGAAAAGAGGGAAATAAGAAAGAAAGAAAGACAAAATGAAGAAAAGGAAGAAAAAGAAGAAAAAGAAGAAATGCATGGGACAAAATAGAGAGATGGAAAAATAGATAAAGCGAAGAGCTTCATGTAAAGAGACCGAAAGATATATATATATATATAGAGAGAGAGAGGAAATAGAGATAGATACATATATAAATATAGATATAGAAAAATTAGGTAGTGGGAGGTCATTTTGAGTAAGTGTATCAATGATGCATTTATTTATTTATTTATTTATTTATTTATTTATTTATTTAGCTCAAGTATTAATGTAAGGGAGATATATAGAGAGATATAGAGAGATATAGAGAGAGAAAAATTTAAAAATAGCCAGACATATTCGAGGCGTAGAAAACCCTATGTTTTAATGTATTAGTATTTATAAAACTTACACTATATTGTAAATATCAGTATTCCTGAATGAAACAAGTATTCACAATGCGTGAAAATTCATTATCTTATGTTAGTTTTTTAGAAAAATTCATATGTCTATGTGAATCCAACTGATTCACTCCGCAAATTCAAAGTTACCGGAAAACATTCTCAATGTGGTATAAAAATTTGAGCGTATTATTATTCTTGCGATTACTCTACAAGATTATCTATCAAGCAGAAATAGAGAGCAGATTTCAATATACTAATCGAAAATATATATTATATTATAAGCAGAGATAACAATAATAATGATAATAAGTAAAAATATATAAAAATATAAAAATATAGAATAGAAAACTAAAAAAGAATATTACGAAAGAATATTACATAATAAAAATATTGCATATTAAAAATACTACGTATTAAAAATATTACGTATTAAAACTTTACATATAAAAATATTAAAAATATTAAAAATAAAAATTTACATATAAAAAAAATTTACATATAAAAAAATAAAAAATAAAAAATAAAAATATAAAAATATTATAGAATACTACAATACTAAAAGAATAAAAATAAAAATAAAAATAAAAATAAAAATAAAAATAAAAATAAAAATAAAAATAAAAATAAAAATAAAAATGAAAATAAAAATAAACCACAAAGAACAACCCTTCAAGGTTAATTGACAATATATTGCCAAGTTCACTACAAGACAAAGCCAAAAATTATCTATCAAATCACATCTAGCAAGGAATATCGCAAAAAAGATTATGATGTCCAATAATGTCTACATATGTTCCTATATTTAATATATAAGTTTATCAAGTGTAAGGTTAATTCAGAAAATTTGGAGCATCGGCTTTTAGGGTAGCTTAATTTTTCATGAGGAATGTTTAGATAAAAATAAAAATAAAAATAAAAATAAAAATAAAAATAAAAATAAAAATAAAAATAAATAAAATAAAATAAACAATAAAAAGAGTAAAAAGAGGGAATCAAAGATTTAGGAATCAAAAGATTTATCGGCTAGTTCTCATATAAATATAAATCAAACTAAATATACTACATTTTAAATTTAAATTTATATTTAAACGTTGAGTTTAATCTATGTTTGCAACAACTGAATAAATTTGTCCGTAGGTTAAGGGAATTTTTAGATTTTAGTATAAAGAATATCTCCTCTGCGCAGAGGTCACATGTCTCAGAGGATGAATTAAAAGGAATCCCTCTTGAGACTATATTCCAAGCCGTCGAATATCTAACGTTATCTAGCTTAAGTTGCCAGAGTACACCTGATAGTGCCGTTGAAGATTTTTTATTTGGATCTGTGAAAGAATTCTTGTGGTTATTATAGCGAAGTTTAAATTCCGTCGATGTGGAACCGACGTAGTTAAAAGAATTAGAGTCAGTATTAACATTACAATTGTATACTATATTTTTAACTAAGCAGTTGTTATTTAACGGACATTTAGATCTATCTCTACAGTTACATTTGTTAACTTGTATATTATTTATGCTATTATCAGTAGGTTTTAAGTTCCTATTATTTATTCTATTAATATTTTGTGCTAAATTTTTGGTGGATGAGTAGGTTAATTTAATTGTATGCCTATTGAAGATTGAGTGGTACCTATGTGTTCTAGGGAAGCGATTATCAAGAGCTTTGAAAAATAATTTAGCGATGTGGGTTTTAATGTTTAGTGAGAAAGGGGGGGCAAACCAAATTATGTTCCTAGTTCTATTTCTTTTTTGTCCTTTGGAATTATTGTAATGCTTTCTATTATAGTTGTTAATGTTGTTGCCATAATTAAAAAAGTTGTTACTTTGTTTAGTTTGTTTATCATTATCTATGTACACAATCTTATCAGCATACCCTGCCCTAGCTAGTGCATCATTATAGTATTGGGCCTTTTCGTCAAAAATCTTTCTATTCGACGAGATCCTAGAGATACGTTTTTGGACTGAGTTTACTATAGTGTTTTTGACAGATCTGGGGTGGTTAGAGTTAAAGTTGACATAGTTTAAGCTTTCATTCAACTTGTGAAAAGGATAGTGGAGACATGTGTTGAGATTTAATGTTATATCTAGGAAATTGACTATTCTATGGTTGTTCTCAATTTCTATTTTAAGGTTAAAGTAATTAAAAAATTTTGTAATTTGTTTACATTTTCTATTTAGTTCAGGGTTATTATTATTAATAAGTAAAAGCATGTCATCCCTATATAAACCTCCGGTAGTACCAGGTATTTTCCTATGTAGCGAATTGATTAAAAATAAGCCCACAAGGTCAGTTACTTGAGCTGAGTCGGAAGATCCCATAGTTATGTTTTGGCTTTGTCTTGTAGTGAACTTGGCAATATATTGTCAATTAACCTTGAAGGGTTGTTCTTTGTGGTTTATTTTTATTTTCATTTTTATTTTTATTTTTATTTTTATTTTTATTTTTATTTTTATTTTTATTTTTATTTTTATTTTTATTCTTTTAGTATTGTAGTATTCTATAATATTTTTATATTTTTATTTTTTATTTTTTATTTTTTTATATGTAAATTTTTTTTATATGTAAATTTTTATTTTTAATATTTTTAATATTTTTATATGTAAAGTTTTAATACGTAATATTTTTAATACGTAGTATTTTTAATATGCAATATTTTTATTATGTAATATTCTTTCGTAATATTCTTTTTTAGTTTTCTATTCTATATTTTTATATTTTTATATATTTTTACTTATTATCATTATTATTGTTATCTCTGCTTATAATATAATATATATTTTCGATTAGTATATTGAAATCTGCTCTCTATTTCTGCTTGATAGATAATCTTGTAGAGTAATCGCAAGAATAATAATACGCTCAAATTTTTATACCACATTGAGAATGTTTTCCGGTAACTTTGAATTTGCGGAGTGAATCAGTTGGATTCACATAGACATATGAATTTTTCTAAAAAACTAAACATAAGATAATGAATTTTCACGCATTGTGAATACTTGTTTCATTCAGGAATACTGATATTTACAATATAGTGTAAGTTTTATAAATACTAATACATTAAAACATAGGGTTTTCTACGCCTCGAATATGTCTGGCTATTTTTAAATTTTTCTCTCTCTATATCTCTCTATATCTCTCTATATATCTCCCTTACATTAATACTTGAGCTAAATAAATAAATAAATAAATAAATAAATAAATAAATGCATCATTGATACACTTACTCAAAATGACCTCCCACTACCTAATTTTTCTATATCTATATTTATATATGTATCTATCTCTATTTCCTCTCTCTCTCTATATATATATATATCTTTCGGTCTCTTTACATGAAGCTCTTCGCTTTATCTATTTTTCCATCTCTCTATTTTGTCCCATGCATTTCTTCTTTTTCTTCTTTTTCTTCCTTTTCTTCATTTTGTCTTTCTTTCTTTCTTATTTCCCTCTTTTCTCTCTCTCTTTCTTTCTCTCTGTATTTTCACTGCTAGAGTGAACCTCTTCAAATGAAGTTGATGTTTATTACGGTATGTCGAATATATTTATCTATAAAACTGTTTATATTGTATTTTGTCTGATGAAGGCATAGCATATTGTTAATATGATATCCCCGAAATATATATAATGAAATAAATATGGTTTTATAAATATAGTTTTCCATTTATTTAATATTGTATATATATATATATATATATATATATATATATATATATATATATATATATATATATATATATATATAGATATATATGATTTATACTGATTAGGAGGGGAAATACTGTATATACTTTATCTAATAGTTCTTCAGACTTACAATTTTATATATAGTTCTCATTAATGATTATTTGCTTAATTAATTCTTCATTGAGCCACACTGTGAAAGGTTGCCAAACTCATACATGTATCTGTGACTATGTCTAATTATATATATATATATATATATATATATATATATATATATATATATATATATATATATGCTCCTTCGAATTTAATATATACTCCCGTAAGGTTGAGTAAAACTTTAGGCAGTATTCGGCTGCGCTTTCTAGCAACCAGCCTACTCGCCGACAGGCACCAGTCACAAATTTTCTGCCTTGACCGCTAGCCACGTGATAGTTCTTAGCCATTTTGAATTCATTTCTGGCGGGGATCATGGTAGAAAAAACTTAGTCCAGTCTGAAGTATCTCCTGAGGAGTTCCAAGCCTCGCGGATATATCGAAGATCGGGTATATCCAAATAGTGGAACGAAACCACCGGTGGTCGAGATTATAGGAATTTTGGTAAAGTTTATGTGCATTTTTTCTTCAAACTTCTATTTTGTACCTAACTCTGTGTAGTTAACTATTTGTCTAGTCTATTTCTACAGGCTAAAAGAAATAATTAGATAAATGTCATATGGCTGTACATCGCGGAAGATAATCTGTATCATTTGTCTATTATTTCTTCATAATTACATTTTAAACTTATAGCCTCGTTTAAATGATCTTTCAGGTGGTTGATTTATACTGATTAGGAGAAGAAATACTGTATATATTTTAGCTAATAGTTCTTCAGACTTGAAATTTTATATATATATATATATATATATATATATATATATATATATATATATATATACATATACATTTTTTTCTGAGGGGGTCTATTGATAAGCCGTATCAACCTTACAGCGATGTTGCATTTTCATAGTGCAGCAACATTGCACACGGATCGGCGAAACTGCAGTCGGGACTTTCAAGGAAAAAATAGGTATATTTTTGTCTATTATTTCCTCATACTTTGTATATATATATATATATATATATATATATATATATATCGTCTCCCTTTACCTATTGGACAGAATAACCCTAGAAACTTTGATAAATTCGTATAGAGAAACATTTCAAGTCAGATTTCAAATATAAAGGCCTCCGTCGCTCAGAGGGAGAATTAGTCGAGGGATATCAACTTCTCATTTAAACCTTTTGTACACGTGCCTCAAAGGAGAGCTAGTTAAAAAGTGCCTCTTCCATTATACAGTGGTGCCAATGATTAGATCACGAAACCAATGGAATTACATACATGGTAATTGCATGAAACTTTGTTTATACTAAATAAGCTCTCTTACAACAGATTGAGCATTGCTTTCCTTTCATTTACGGATTTCTACCATCGTATATATATATATATATATATATATATATATATATATATATATATATATATAGTTATGTAATAAACAACATAAGGCAATTATTCCATTTACCAGTGGTTTCTTAAAAGCAAAAGATTTTGCTTTCAATCCTCAGAATGAAAAAATCCTGGTCTGTTTATTGAATTTGGATTTTAAAAACAAAAATGCAATCTATATGAAAGTGAGGCTGGAGAAAGAAGAAGGAAAGGAAAAATAAAATAAAACCACACATGCAAACACACACACAAAAACACGCACACACACACAAAAGCATACATAGACACACACACACACACACACACATATATATATATATATATATATACATACACACACATATATACACACATATATATGTGTATATAAATACACACATGTTGTTTATTACATAACTATTAAGCTCTGTTACCTACATAGAGCACTCTTTTTTCCTGCACTTTTCCGACGGAATTACTTCATTTACACACACACACACACACACACACACACACACACACACACACACACATATATATATATATATATATATATTAACAGTTGAATACTCCATTTAGCAGTGTATTATTGACAACAACAATATATTCTACCCATTTTGCTGCGATAAGGCTATATTTTTTGTTCTTATACTGGATCCAGCCATTAAACTGCGGCCATGATGAAACACCATCTAGTATGGGATTTTAGATGACCATATAGACCCTAATATATATATTTTCAAGCCCGGTAGATATTTAATCAATATTTTTTTGTCGAACCGCTAAACACAGATACTGAAGGGCAGAGAAGCGCCCCCCCCCACATATACATATATATACGATTGGCTTCTACAGTTTCTGTCTCCCAAATTTCGCTCAGAAGACATTGGCTAAACCGAGTGTATAGTAGACATTTTCCCATGGAGCCACCCCGAGGGACTGTATCCGGAACCACGTGGTTGTGAATCGAACTCTTTAACCACAGATCCATACCTCCTGGTACAGTACTGAAAAAAGTCTTCTTTAGAGAGAAATAATTGTTTCTACTTAAGACACAAGGTCAGCAATTTGAAGGGAAGGGGAAAGTCGATTAAATCGACCTGGTAGTTTATTTTGTCGACCTCTTATGGATGAAAGGCAAAGCTAACCTCGGCGGGTTTTGAACTCTGAACGTAAATGGCCATAACTTTGCCACTAAGCATATTGTCCGACGCTCTACCGATTCTGCCAATCCACCTCTGAGAGAGAAATAACAAGTCACAGAAAAGTCAGAAGAAAAGCACCATGCACAAAGTGCAGTAGTAATGGTGGAATATCTTATATTCTATTCATATTTGCAATTAACTTCTCATGGAGTCGTAAGGGCGCTGTGATGATTGATATACGGCATGTCTCGGGTACTTAAACCTGGCATATCTCATCCCTCTCCAGTTCCGAATACAGCTGATTTTTGAGAGAGAGGGTGTGATCAGGGACTGAGGCAATCGTCCCAGTATTGATCTGGTAGTTTATCGACCCCGAAAGGATGATGGGCAAAGGTGATCTCGGCGGGATTTGAGCTTGGATCACAGAGAAACGGAACGAATACCGCAAAGTATTCTATCGGAAGTTCTAAGCTGAGGTTCTCAAAATGGGCGCTACCAACCTCCGGGGGACATTGAGAAGGTCCAGGGGACGCTGGGGGCTAAGGGGGCAGTGAGGGCGGTAGAAATAGTATATCAAATATCAAATGATACATATTACATATAAA
>OZ024743.1:355739520-355749520 GCA_964016885.1 Eledone cirrhosa | reverse complement strand
ATACGTCATTATTTGGAGCGGTGAAAACAATTACACGCAAAGACAAAACCACGTTCATGGTATAAATGAAGTTGTAGACTAATATTCTATTAGGTGGTTCATAGAGACGTTCTCTGGCAATGAACGGAAAAAACGAAGATAAGGCGTCATTATTTGGAGCGGTGAAAACAATTACACGCAAAGACAAAACCACGTTCATGGTATAAATGAAGTTGTAGACTAATATTCTATTAGGTGGTTCATAGAGACGTTCTCTGGCAATGAACGGAAAAAACGAAGATAAGGCGTCATTATTTGGAGCGGTGAAAACAATTACACGCAAAGACAAAACCACGTTCATGGTATAAATGAAGTCGTAGACTAATATTCTATTAGGTGGTTCATAGAGACGTTCTCTGGCAATGAACGAAAAAAACGAAGATAATACGTCATTATTTGGAGTGGTGAAAACAATTACACGCAAAGACAAAACCACGTTTATGGTATAACTGAAGTTGTAGACTAATATTCTATTAGGTGGTTTATGGAAATGAGTTGTACCAGATCAGTGGAAGATTAGTAACATCGTCCCAATACCAAAAAAGGAACTCTCTCTAACACCAACAACTACAGGAGGATCTCACTGACGTTACTTGAGGCAATGACACTGAACAGAATGATTCTTAATAGGATCCAGCCCGAGATGGGGAAGAAGCTCAGGGACAACCAGAACGGCTTCAGAGAAGGAAATTCAACCACCGGCCACATCCTAATATTAAGGAAAATTTTAAAGGGTGATAGAGCAAAGAGCCTTCCTGCTGTCATGGTTTTCATTGACTTTAGGAAGGCCTTTGATTCTGGGGACCGAGTCTGCCTGATGAAGGTCTTACATGCTTATGGAATCCACATAAATATAGTGGATCTGATATCACTGCTCTGCACCAAAACCAGAGCCCAAGTCATTACACCTGACTGGATGACGAAGTTCTTTGAGATACTGGCTCCCTAAATCACTAGACCTGTCCAAGGAACCTGCGAAACTAGAATCAGATAGATCCACACACGGATCGCACCTCGAGCTGTTCGCCGGGGAAACAATTGTAACACATAATAAATATTTATTCATATATATATATATATATATATATATGAATAAATATATGAAAATATATATGAACAAATTATAATCACCAATGTTCAATACATTAATACATTGTTTAATTGATTTACATATGTTTCATTCAACTTTAAAAGGTGGTAGCATTTAATTCCTCAAAATTACTGAATAAACTTTGAAAATGATTTATTTAATATAATAAAAAATATAAAATTTTTAAAACCTAAATATCATAATTGTTTCCTGAAGCAACTGAAAACTACAACTGACTATTTTAAAAAACAGAAAAAATACATGTACTTGCTGACAAACCTATAAATATTTACACAATGGACAATGCATACAACTCCTTCATCTACAAAGATCTAAATAAAAATGATATACAAACTAACAAAGCTAACTTAACTAAAATCAATAGGCAGGGTGAATATATTTAGAATCAAGTAAATCTGGAAAAATACATGGAACCTAAGACCCCCAAATTTAGCCTTAAAGATCATAAAAAATCTTTGCAAATAACCCAACAATTAGATGTTCTTTAACTTCAGATATAGGAAAAATAAGTAAGAATATATTAGATTGAATTGTTCCCGATATCAAGCAAAAAACTTCACTTAACTTATGGGTTAATACTAACCCCCGAGGTTACTGAGTGTTTTGTTAATTTAGATAACAAAAATAAGCTACAATTAATACAGCTCGATATTGATAACTATTATGCTTCTATTTTACCTACCCTCCTTAGCAAAGCACTTTCTATGGCTGTAGAATACACTAATATTACCAAACTAGAATTAGATATAATTAGAGCAGCTAGACGTATAATTGATGCAGGTCTTTAGACTAGAAAAAATCGTCGAAATAACTTCGACATTACGTTGGGTTCGAGCGACTCGGCCCAATTATCTTGTAGGTTTGTTTCTCATCAACAAATTAAAAACAAATTTCCCTACAATGGGAGGTGGTATATATAGAGATGATGCGCTCTTCAATTTTGAAAATTTCAGCAATTCTGCCTTAGAGAGAATGTAATAACCTATATGTGAATTCTTTAAGAATTACAACCTAGCTGTAATAATATAAGAAAATACAAAAATTGTTAACTTCGTAGATGTTACACTGGATTTAAATATTAAACTCTTTACACCCTATTATAAACCCGGTGAATTCCTTTATTATGAACATACAAATTCAAATCACCCTAAATCTATTATTAAGTCTATTGTTAATAATATATTAGGTAGAATCTCGAGACTTTCGGCCAATAAAGGTATTTTCACTCGAAAGGCTATATAATCTAATGAAGCTCTTGTTAGCTCAGGCTATAACGATAAAATATGGTTTAACCCTATGTCTAAATTAGATAATAATAAGATTTGTAGACCGCATGGTGAAACAACGTGACGCAACACTGAGTTACTGTATGAACATTTTCTACTCAGTGTATTAGGACAATACGATGGGTTTATATCGACGATAGAAATAGCAGCCAAAAACCGTCTAAATCAGCTCAAACACTGATGGAGCAGTCAATATCAATTTATAACTGTATAAAGTTAACTGTCTCTAATACGTAAGCATCTTTTTTTATTCGTTGCTTATATAGCATCCAGGATCATAATCACACGTTATATGCACACTAATACACCTATGATACCAGCTTTCAGCACCGTACCTTCAATGCACCAATTCGCCAATAGAAATATCATCACTCGTCTGGTAATAATCCCAAGGAATATTTTTCCATCTACATTCAGTACGAAAATTGACCTGAATTAATCAAGTGTTGAAGAATTCTGCTCCTTGGAAAGGTGGATGCCTTCTGCTTTTGCTAAGTTATCAACAATCACCTTCTCTTCCCAAGCTCTTCTAAGAATGAGAAGTTTTCTGTTGGCCAGAGTGGGTCAATTTTTTTAGACTTTGTGTGGCACTTCGTTCTGGCCTGAGATACTCTATGATCGTGACTTTTTGATAAATCCCGGTTTTCCTTCATTCGGGTGTGGTGTTACTAAAATCAAATTTTTCTCCGGGTGCTGTCGGTTTTAGTATTCCCTGTATTAGTAGCATATGGATATCCCGAAGAATATCACTTCACATATTATGCTAGTGTGACTCCAGCTCGTCCTTCCTACATTCCAGGTCACTATTTTTGCTCTCTTGGAACAGCTTATTTGCATACCTATACAGATTACCAATGAATCTCGTTGGGCACTGTCATTTGAGCTCTCTCTTTTCCTTTCTTCTCTCAACTCGCGCCAGCTGGCAGATGTATCTCTTAACGTCATTGTAAAGCATTTTCAAAGATGTTTTTTCTTCGTCACTTGCATCAGTCCATCTACACCTCACCGCCTTTTCTGCCTCCTAACCTTTTCTATGTAGTAACTCCTCTTGATTTTGCCTCCTAGCACATTCTTCTTCCCGTCTCCATTTAGTATGCCAAGCATCACTTCCCTTGTGTGGTAGATCGAAATAGCTACTATCTGGAGCTCTTCTAAACCACCCCACACGAACACACTCGCATGCACATATATATGTATGGCTAACTAAACACACAAGCTTTCTCTTCAAAAATATTTTCTCCGTTTTTATTCTCTTACTCTCATCTAGTTCTATTTCATTTTTTTCTGATGATGGACTAACAACCGAAACGTTAAGACGACTTTTTTTACTATATCAATCGTTAAACTAATATACGTTATTATTGTATTGTATCGTTTTATTGTGTTGTTTATCTGTTTAATTTTCGCATACATATATATATATATAATATATATAGTTATGTAATAAACAACATAAGATAATTATTTCATTTACCAGTGTTTTCTTGAAAGCAAACAAATTTGCTCTCAGTCATCAGAAGGAAAAAATCCTGGTGTATTTATTGACAGTGGATTTTAAAATAACTGGACTTTCCTGGACCTTTCCGACAGAATTACTTCATTTATACACACACACACACACACACACACACACACACACACACACACACACACACACACACACACACACACACACACACACACACACACACACACACACACACACACACACACACACACACACACACACACACACACACACACACACACACACACACATATATATATATATATATATATATATATATATATATATGCCAGAGGGTTATTATGCAACCACTCTGACTTCTTCGAAATACGTATAATAGAATTATGTAATAAAAAGATGTAAGAATAAAACCGTCTCTCTTATTTATTATATATACTACCTGATGTACCAAGATTCATCCGGGTAAACAGACGATAAGAGAAGACAGGTAGAAAAGAAAATGAATGTATTGGATGTTTGTCTGGTTTACAGGCTGTAAATTATGTGCCATTGCATAGAAGTAGCGGGTCCACTTTTCTCAAAACGATGATGGCAGTTCCAAAATTTCATATTATATGTAGATATAGATATAGATATTTATATAATTATATATAAATATGTGTGTGTGTGTGTGTGTGTGTGTGTGTGTGTGTGTGTATGTGTGTGTAACATACGTAACGAATGTGCATACACTCACACACTCACAGACACATACATACTCATATACAAAATGTGACATCATCGCCGTGTTATAAAATATCCGTTTAATTATAGTCTATAGTACATTATTTCAGATAAAGTGTTGCATTGTTTTAATCCAAATGAAATTATATGTTGTTACTCTCGGTGTCTTATTACCTCGTAAAATCTGATTTGATTTGGTCAAGCCGTTTGGAAATGCATAAGGAAAAGACAGACAGAGAGACAGAGAGACGAAGAATTTTATATATATAGATATATATATATAGATATATATATATATGATTTGCTAATCGTAATCTTCACCGAGCGATCTGTTCAGTTAACTTTGGCACACCCTTATAAAATTCTTTATCGGTGGTGTAGCTCTTCTAAGTGATGTTAAGAGCCATCGGTAAGATGTAGGTCTACATTACGTCCAGATATTTTTCTAGTTATTGTGCTCATGTCTTACAACCAGATTTAACTATTGCTAAAAAGAGTCTAATATTAATACTTTTCCTCGGTGATTATTTATCGTATACTTGCCAACAACCATAATAATACACCATTTATGTCTCTGTATATATTTATGTATAATTCTGTCTGTAATTCTTTAAAACCTAAACACACAAACATGCACATACATATAAGCGTACAGTGTATTTCCTATCTGTCATTTTGCTACAATAAGACGAAAATGAAGTTGACGATAACGAAATTAAGACTGACGATGACAAGATTGAGGATGACGATGAAGAATTTTAGATTGACGTTGACATGCTTGAGGTTGGTAATAATGGACATGGAGGTGGGAACTTTACATATCTGGGTAAATACATAACTATGTTGGCAGTGGGCTAGTGATATATATATATATATATATATATATATATATATATATATATATATATATATATATATATATAAATTTATATATATATATATATGCCATGTGCGCCACGCAGTCTTTTAAATTATTTAGAAGTGAAGCATATCTATTTGTCTCTGGATGTTTACTGAGGAAAGCGGGACATGATATTCCTACACTTATTTAACTCGAAACATATTTGGATCTTAAAGTCTAAACTTATCTATGGAACAGGTTTGATTTTGAAATTTAAATGTGTCTAAACATCACGGCCTTTTGCCAATACAGTTCGTCTCCGTTGATTTATTATTTTAATTCGATATGGACAAACTGTAGTATAATAATTAGTATACTTCAATCTGGCTAAATTTTTCTTTCGCAATATATATACAGATGTGTTGGTATCTGTGTTTCATCACATACATATTAATTTATAAACTGCTCAGGGGATATATTTTTCCTCATTCGAGCTGATTCCATTGTAAAAGAATTCATTACCTTATTAATATATATATATATAAACTTATATATATATAAACTTCCCCCTTTGTATTTGTCCCCTTCTTTTGTGCCCCAGGGGCATAAAAGAAGGGGACAAATACAAAGGGGGAAGTTTACATACAATAAAAACGTGTAAAATACTATCACAAATGCAATTTAAAAATTAATCGATTTTCCAATAGGGGGAGACATTTCATATGGGTAACACATACCCCCCGAACAAATGTGCAACCCTCATCTCCAGGAGTACGAAGAGTTTGTATCCCTTTCCTCTCTTCCTCTTTTTCCTCAACCTACAGGCTGATATAGAGAGAAGGCCCATTCACTAGGGCCATTCTCGCCACTTTCACCCACCTTTCATAAAACTTGCTGGGGTACAGCACCTCTCTCTCCATCCTGATTCTTCTTCCAAAGTGGTATTTGAAAAAAAGAATCAGTTGTTGGCCGGAGAGAAAGGTGTCTGACCTCAGCCCTTTTAACCTCGTCCACCATACAACCTCTTTCGCCATAGCTATCACACAAAGGAAAACCGCCTCTCCTTCGTTTTTGAAGGAGGGTGGCGGTTTGATCATGACAATGGACTCGGTGGTCAACCGGATTGATCCCACCCCCGACAATAGTCGTTCTACATAGCCCCACAGGTCGGTAACGCCCGGGCAGTGTATGAATGCGTGCGCGACGGCTTCTTCGTCTCGCACGCATCTCGGACAGATCTTTTTCGAAGGGTCCCTGCCCGGGCGCCCATGTCTGTAGAGCTTGTCTCGAACTGGTAGAGCTCCTCGGAAGCACTGCCAGGCTAGGGACTTTTGGAAGTTGTCCATCGGTCCCGGGCGGAAGGTCCTACCGAACAGACTGGCCAGTTCGTCTTCCTCTACGCCTGGAGCTTCTCCGAGCGCGTCGTCGCACTTGCTGCGGATCAAACCTCTATAGAATGACGAAGTGGAGTCTCCACTGATCGCCGGGTCCGCCTGCCAGAGGGCTGTGAGCGCCTGAGCACATTCGATGTGCCAGTCGCCCATTTTCCTCGGTCTTTACTTGACCTAGGACTGCAGCTCGGTCAGCGAGACGAGTCTTGGGAAGGCTCGCCTCACAAACGGGGCCCACACCGGTTGTCCGGTGAGGAATACGTAGAGATGCCGCAGCCTGAGCGCGTGTTTGCGCATCGTCAGCCACGGCTTCCCCAGCCCTCCGTTGGAAGGGTGTTGGCAGCAGATGGATCTTCTCACCAAAGGAACCCACTTCTTTCAAAGGAATTGGAAGAGCGCGCGCTCCATTTTGGTGAGCGTTTTGGCTGGATAAGGCACGACGGTCAAGCGGTAGTAGATGACGGACGCTATAAAAGTGTTCGCCACCGCCGCTCAACCTTTCAAGGTTAGTTTGCAGTCGGCCCACTTCTGGGTGAGTGCAAACACCTTGGCCGTCACCTCGTTCCAATTCTTCTTCACCTGGAGGTCCGGACCAAACCAGACCCCGAGCAGCTTCACCGGTCCTTCCGTCCAGCGTCCGACGACGCTTTCCGCAGTCCCGGTTCCAGAGGGATGCTCTGCAATAGCTCCAACTTCCGCAGTAGTGGCTCGAGAGTCAGTACGTACAGAAGGGAGGAGAGAGGGCATCCCTGTCGGATGAATCGCGTGATATGGAACGACTCCGAGAGGTAGCCGTTCACCTTGACCCTTGAGCAGATGTTGCTGCTGTGCATTGCAGCAATCCAACCCCTGAACACGGGTTCGAAGCCTAACGCCTTGAGAACCGCATCCAGGTAACGATGGTCAACCCTATAGGAAGCCTTAGACTGATCCAAGTTGATCAGAGCCCCACCAAAGCCGGGTTTACACCCAACCCACTCTATAGATAAGTAAGTAGGCAGAAAGATAGATAGTTGCAAAGACGTTCGTATTGATGGTGTTGTTGTTGGTGGTTGTGGTGTTGTTGTTAGTTGTTGTGGTGTTGTTGTTGGTGGTTGTGGTGTTGTTGTTAGTGGTTGTGGTGTTGTTGGTTAGTGTGATGTTGTTGTTGGTGTGGTTGTGGTGTTGTTGTTCATGGTTGTGATGTTGTTGTTGGTGGTTGTAATGTTGTTGGTGGTTGTGATGTTGTTGGTGGTTGTGATGTTGTTGTTAGTGGTTGTGGTGTTGTTGTTGGTGTTTGTGGTGTTGTTGGTGGTTGTGGTGTTGTTGGTGGTTGTGATGTTGTTGTTGGTGGTTGTGATATTGTTGTTGGTGGTTGTGGTGTTGTTGGTGGTTGTGATGTTGTTGTTAGTGGTTGTGATGTTGTTGTTAGTGGTTGTGGTGTTGTTGTTGGTGTTTGTGGTGTTGTTGGTGGTTGTGATGTTGTTGTTGGTGGTTGTGATGTTGTTGTTGGTGGTTGTGATGTTGTTGTTGGTGGTTGTGGTGTAGTTGTTGGTGGTTGTGGTGTTGTTGTTGGTGGTTGTGATGTTGTTGTTAGTGGTTGTGGTGTTATTGGTTAGTGTGATGTTGTTGTTGGTGGTTGTGGTGTTGTTGTTGGTGGTTGTGATGTTGTTGTTGGTGGTTGTAATGTTGTTGTTGGTGGTTGAGGTGTTGTTGTTGATGGTTGTGATGATGTTGTTGGTGGTTGTGGTGTTGTTGTTGGTGGTTGTGATGTTGTTGTTGGTGGTTGTGATGTTGTTGTTGGTGGTTGTGGTGTTGTTGTTGGTGGTTGTGATGTTGTTGTTTGTTGTGATGTTGTTGTTGGTGGTTGTGATGTTGTTGTTGGTGGTTGTGGTGTAGTTCTTAGTGGTTGTGGTGTTGTTGGTGGCTGTGGTGGTTGTTGTTGGTGTTGTTAGTGGTTGTGGTGTTGTGGTTAATGGTTCTGATGTTGTTGGTGGTTGTGGTCTTGTTGTTGGTTGTTGTGATGTTGTTGTTTGTTGTGATGTTGTTGTTGGTGGTTGTGATGTTGTTGTTGGTGGTTGTGGTGTTGTTGTTGGTGGTTGTGATGTTGTTGTTGGTTGTTGTGATGTTGTTGTTTGTTGTGATGTTGTTGTTGATGGTTGTGGTGTTGTTGTTAGTGTT
The DNA here is from genome assembly GCA_964016885.1 of Eledone cirrhosa. Taxonomy (NCBI): domain Eukaryota; kingdom Metazoa; phylum Mollusca; class Cephalopoda; order Octopoda; family Eledonidae; genus Eledone; species Eledone cirrhosa. Next base: position 355,740,501 of record OZ024743.1, on the reverse strand, counting down.
TGTGGTGTTGTTGTTGGTGGTTGTGATGTTGTTGTTGGTGGTTGTGATGTTGTTGTTGGTTGTTGTGATGTTGTTGTTGGTTGTTGTGATGTTGTTGTTGGTGGTTGAGGTGTTGTTGTTGGTGGTTGTGGTGTTGATGTTGGTGGTTGTGATGTTGTTGTTGGTGGTTGTGATGTTGTTGTTGGTTGTTGTGATGTTGTTGTTGGTGGTTGAGGTGTTGTTGTTGGTGGTTGTGGTGTTGATGTCGATGCTTGTGGTGTTGTTGTTAGTGTTTGTGGTGTTGTTGTTAGTTGTTGTGATGTTGTTGTTGGTTGTTGTGATGTTGTTGTTGGTGGTTGAGGTGTTGTTGTTAGTGGTTGTGGTGTTGTTGTTGGTGGTTGTGATGTTGTTGTTGGTGGTTGTGGTGTTGTTGTTAGTGGTTGTGGTGTTGTTGTTGGTGGTTGTGGTGTTGATGTCGATGCTTGTGGTGTTGTTGTTAGTGTTTGTGGTGTTGTTGTTAGTTGTTGTGGTGTTGTTGTTGGTTGTTGTGATGTTGTTGTTTGTGGTTGTAGTGTTGTTGTTGGTGGTTGTGGTGTTGTTGTTAGTGGTTGTGGTGTTGTTCTTAGTGGTTGTGGTGTTGTTGTTGGTTGTTGTGGTGTTGTTGTTGGTGGTTGTTTTGTTGTTAGTGTTTGTGGTGTTGTTGTTGGTGGTTGTGGTGTTGGTGTTGGTTGTTGTGGTGTTGATCTTAGTGGTTGTGGTGTTGTTGTTGGTTGTTGTGGTGTTGTTGTTGGTGGTTGTTTTGTTGTTAGTGTTTGTGGTGTTGTTGTTGGTGGTTGTGGTGTTGGTGTTGGTTGTTGTGGTGTTGTTCTTAGTGGTTGTGGTGTTGTTGTTGGTGGTTGTGGTGTTGGTGTTGGTTGTTGTGGTGTTGTTCTTAGTGGTTGTGGTGTTGTTGTTGGTGGTTGTGGTGTTGGTGTTGGTTGTTGTGGTGTTGTTGTTGGTTGT
>OZ024743.1:355692020-355714520 GCA_964016885.1 Eledone cirrhosa | reverse complement strand
ATAATATAAATATTTACCTATTCAAATGGCCCTAACTGTACAGTTTCATGGTGCAAAACATTAAATATCACGAGGATATTAATGGAAAAGCAACGATCATCAGAGAAGCATTTTCCTGTCCTAGGGTTAAAAACCCCAGGAACGACAAAATATATGACCTCACTCCAACTAATACAGGTCTGAAAGGTCGTGAAAGTGACCCGTAAATACATTGGTGTATAGTGAAGGCGGGAAATCGTAGACTAGCCGTCTATGGTCGCTACTAAAAAAGATTTTTAGCAACTAAATAGCACGACAAGATTTATCTCTACATACTGGAGATTGTTGAATAAGGTTAATATATATCTGAGGGTACAATGTACCCCCGGAAATATATATATATATATATATGTCAGGTCACCAGTTGGTGCTACTGGTAACATGTATCCCAGTACAACCTGTCTCATGGTCGGGTCGTTGGCGACTAAACTGGCAACTCCACCAAGGTTTCTTGGTGGGGAGGGTGACTTTGGACATCCTGCAGGACTAAAAACAAAACCTATCAAAGGGCAAAGGAGCTCTTAAGAGTCAATGGCCATCCAAAATCGGGAGGGATGACCCCTTAGCTTTTGTCAAGGCAGAATTCTAGGAGAAGGAAAACTCTGATATAACACCTACAACCCTGATGGTATCCAATGATGTTGACTTGTTCTTCTTTTTGGTAAATATCATCTTGGTTAAGAGAGTGGGACTGGCTTTGTGCAGTGCCTTTGCTCACTATAAAAGCTTCACGGCACAGGCATTGCTTTATATCTGGAGATCTCTCTGCACGTGTCGTCACATGGTACCATGGGCCCAGCACTATGTGTCAATAATTGTCACAAGTGTAGTGTTTGTACCAGAGTTTTCAAGTCGCTGTTCAGCGCATCGGTAGGGGTTCTCCTACATGGATATAAAGTAGTGGCCGTACTCGAAAACGAGTTGGCAGCCACCATATATATATATATATATATATATATAAATATATATATATATATATATATATATATATAGTAGATGGTGTATATATCTTATCAAATGATTCTATGGACATACTTTATTGTATATATATATATATATATATATATATATATAGATGAGATTCTACAGGACCAGAACTGTTTCATTCTTTAGAAATCATCTGATTTCTAAAGAATGAAATAGTTCTAGTCCTGTAGAATCTCATCTATATTAACATTTTTGTACTCTGCTATGTATTGAGTACCTTACTTACTGTGGTTACCTCTCTCTTTCTCTCTTTCTCTCTCTCTATATATATATATGTGTGTATGTGTGTGTGTGTGTGTGTGTGTGTGTGTGTATGTATATATATATGTATATATTAATAAGAAGAATGTTATACAATCCAAGTCTATCTATCTATACACATAATACCTACACATAAATATTTAATCGATTAAATTATGTATATGTCCATCTTATTGTTATGTCTGTAAAAGGCATTTGGTTTTATGATTAGGGTGTTCAGCTCATGATCATCATGTTGTGAGTTCGATTCCCGGTGACGCCTTTTATCTTCGAGGAAGAAACCTTATTTCATGTTGCAGGTACATATATATGGTATATCGGTAATAGTCACATACATTCACACTCTGTCTCGCTGAATCTCACTGACAATTGCATAATGTGCAATGCTCAGATATCTGCACCTTAATTTCACGAGTACGTCGTTTCATTGTTGAAAAAACAACACTTGCAGTCGGAACCAATGAAGACCAACACACACACACACACATACAAACACTCTCTCTCTCACACACACACACACACACACACACACACACACACACACACACACACGCACACACATATGTATATATATTTATATTCATTTGCATTAAGACTATAACGCAAGTCTTGTTACTCTGGAGTTTCAAGACTCTGTGATAAACATGCGGAACTCCAGAGTAACAAGACTCCCTTTTTAGCCTTAATATAAATGAATATTAAGACTCTACTTTGGTATTGAGCGCTCCTTCCTCTCAGCCGTCAGCCACACACAGATATAAATCCTTGAGACGGGAAAATGTTGACAGAATAGGAACATACTTCGGTGTTAATCAATGTTTCACAGTTACTTATGCTAGATATGTGACTGCCATTGTCTGAAGGGTTGCAGTCATATAGCTCGTGCCTATAACTATGTGAAACTCTGATAATTCAGTAATCAGATCAAGGTTCTTTTTTACACCCTTTATATTTTCAGAATATACCTTCTAGTTGTCGACAAATAAGCTAAGAGTTGTTTTTCTCTGTCTCCTGTTGAGTCAATTACGTACATTTCTCTGACATCACAGTTTTGTTAAATAGAAGTTGCTCAGCACATAGCCAAACTCCTTTTTTAGTTGCTTATTCGGCTGTGGTGATATTGTTACTAACATAATAATCCCGAAGGAAGAAGATCAGACAGGATGTATACAATGCATGCATTAAATTCTGGCACGCAATTAGCTGCTATTTCTTCGTCTTGTGATTGACTTTGTTTTCTGACTCCAGAGTTGTTTCTGCCATTGACAACCAGCTTAGTATATTTACGTCTCAATTGAAAGTTATCTGGTAAAGATTGATAAGTTACCTCGGTGTGGTCATTTCTTTTTGTCCCAATAACCAAAAATCATGTCCTTTTCTGGGTTCTTTCCTATCATGAAGTTTAACCATTACACCCTCAAAGATATCATTAATACCGCACGTGTTTTATGTTTATAGAGAAAGAATATTTCTTTGGGATTTCTTTTAACCATATTGCATCCCTGTTAAATTCCTTTTCCTCAGAATAAATCCATATCTTAACGGAAAGGAACTTCTGTGATTTTTATTGACTGTACCCAAATCCTTCTGTAGAATGTTGATTGATTTTAATTAAATTTCTTATTTTTCTTTCAGTTTCTTTCTTCTGATGACTGCATTTCAAGTTAACAACTTTTAACTACTGCTTGAGGGTAAGCAAATGCTTTCTTTTTACTATCCCCAAACTCTATTTTTCTTATATTTTCCCTATTTGTTGGCGAGCAGTGTACTTACTTGTTTGTTTGAATATGTTAGATGTCGCCACATAATTGATAGTCACTCGTTGGTCAATGACCTTTTTTTTCCACTTTACAAATCCTGGACGCCTTTTTGTTTTGCATTTCTTTATTTCTTGAGTATATTCGAAATACTATTTAACAGTTGTATAGAGAGAATATAAAATGGCGTTTATTTGCCAAACTGATGGTTCATTACTCTGCTGCAAATATTCACAACCAATATCATGGATCGCTGTCAACGTCAACTCAGTGGGTCTCTTATAGTAAATACTTATCAAATAAGGTTGGTCTTGTAGGAAGAGCTTTAAAAACGAAATAATCTGGTCTTGAAACGCTTAATTCAGAATACATTTCAATTGTTTATATTATGTGCTCTTCCAGGTCAAAACAAATGTATTATCATAGCTGCTTCTATAGTTACTGGCAGCTAGATGTCGATTGTCACCTTTACTGCGAGATATCATAGTAGCAGTCGGAGTCTGGTCTTTTGTTATGTGAGTTGTCGGCCTGTGTGATCTGGGAAAAAGTTTCTTACTGTTATTTGGGTACTTTTTAAAAACTTTATTTCGACATGTGCGTTCTGGAAAAATGTCCACTAGTGCTATTTAGGAACTCTTCTAAAGTGATGTCGGTATTTGTATTGTAGGAAAAACAAGAAAGAAATTAGACAGCAAAAGAAAGAGAAAGAGGGAGTTACAGACAGGAAACCCCAATCTGAGTGGTATGTTTCAGCTGCGCCCGACGGACAAAATGGTGAAGGAATCGGTGCGGAAAATGGTCAGCAACACCTGCTGCTCACCTCATGGAGTCCTTCCTTATCCGGGCTGCTTTTCCGATTTTACGGAGGAACATATCAGTTCGGGAACCGAGGTGACCTCATGTCTCGATGGCAACCGGCGCAAAAAGGAAGCAGTCGGTCAAGTTCCGGTATTGGGTTATCTTCTTCTCCTCTGCAATGAATATGCGGGTTTGCGGCCGAAGTGACATGGCTGGAGATGGAGAACGAGTCGCAATACTTGGTGTCCCAGATTAAGGATTTACCTCCCTCGAATGGGAAGACAGTTATCCTGTCGGGGCACTTACTATCACCACGGTCATCACCGCGGTCATCTTCCACTCTGTCGGTGCATACGATTTAACTTCATACAATGTGCTACAAAAGTTGAAACCAAACATCAGTTCCATCTGTATGATTTGCCAGGGAAGACGTCTGTGTATGATTTGGGTTCGGGACCTTCAAGAACTAATGCATAAAACATAAATATACCATATATGTTTATGTGCATGTGTATATAGTTGTGCACTCCCCTCATACACTTTGTAATTATATAAGACGGTAAAAAGAAAGCATTTGCTTACCCTCTGTATTTTTATTGATACACACTCATTATCATGAGTTGCAGAACTGAATAACATCGCAATTGTTTATGGTCCAATAATTGTATGAATAGAAAACGATGTCAGAATTAAATCTAGAGTACACACAAGTTGTACACCACCAGGACCTGTACCACACAGATGAAATACTTATTCCTATAGGGGGAGCAGCATGGCCGAATGGTTAAAAAGTTCGCTTCGCAACCATTATGTTTCGGGTTCAATCTGTCTGCGTGGCATCTTGGGCAGATGTTAATCACCAAAGCCTCGGGTTGACCCATGCTTTGTGGAGGAAATTGGGTGAACGGAAACTGTAATAAGTCCGTCGGATTGACTGTAAAAGTAATTTAAAGGTTCGGCCTTATCACACTCTATGTCACACCACTGAGAGCTGCCATAAGTCTTTTAAGGGTCAGGATTTGCCCCAGCGTCGATCTATTTGAACACCAGTTGTACAGGCATGAATCTTAGAAAGAATGAACTGGCGGAGACCATGCTGGAATCAATAAAGACCAATTAGACAGGTTTCCAGCCAGAACATTAAGCGCAAAGGCGTGAAAAAAAATCCACCCATTGAAAGAAAATAAACCTCTTCCGAGCTACAAAGAAGAACAGCAATGGTAAATTAAGAACTTGGTGGACAATATTGGTTACTGCAGAATCATTGTATCTGTCTTTTGTGGAAAATTCAGATCGTGCTTCATTTTGTTAGTGTCAACTCTTGTGTTTCCTACTTCAAGCTATCTCATGTTAATATGTTGAAGGGAGTCTTTAATGTATAGAATAATCTATGGTGGGACAATGTATTGCATTAGCTTCTTTCTGCGTGCGATAGACACTAGTTTCTTATATTTAGTGTCATGAGAAAGAATTGAGAGTTTTATATGATGTACAGGAAAAGCAATGCGATAACATTCATACTTCTCATATTGATGTTGGATTAGTTCAAACAAAAGTTCCACAAAGAAAGGAATTTTGACTAACTAGAATAGGTAAGTTTACGTCAACTAAATAATTTGGAGAAATAATTGAAAACATTGAGATTTAAGAAAAAAAAAAAAAAAAGCAAAACAAAGAACGCACTTCAGTTTCCAAATCATATAGTTACTACTTTAAGATATCCTGATTTCTCAGTATCGTCGGATACTACTCGAAGAGTGTTCCACGTTTAAGTAACGCAGCTATAGAGGGCAATTTGGGATATGTGTATGATTGAAAGCATTAACAGGAATGTAAGCAGAGGGAGTGTATAATTTATACGCAATACGTTGTATATTGTGGCATGTCCATTATGGATGGCATTTAAACGCTCTAGTCATCTACGAAGTTGTTACACAGTATGTTTCTAGCTCCATATTTGCCTGAACCAATACCGCAATCGAATATATTTCATGTCTGCATGTATTATATAGTATATCGCATACCCATATGTAGTTGATGTCATCAAATAGAGAAAAAAGATTTAAGTCCTACCATTTAATATCTAAATACTTGACACCACTACACGTACACAAGTCTCACCAAAAGCCATCAAAGAATAATGATATTTGACAACATATTGCAAAACAATGACGGCGAAAATCTCGATATAATATCAACGCCCAGACTTCGACAACAAAGTCTAATGTATTTTGCAAGATTTCCTACCCACATCACTTTTGCCGACATCATAATATTGTTTTTCTCTTACTCTAGTGAGACATACGAATGAACTTATGAATATATTGAAATATTAAACATGATTGATACATTCATTTATTATTTAGATATCTATCTATCTTAATATCACTTTTAATGTGAGTCATATTGATTTACTTTTACAACATGTAAACAGATATTTATATATATATATATATATATATATATATATATATATATATATATATATATATATATATATATATATATCTATATCTATATATCTGCGTGTGTGTGAATTGTATCATATATCATATGTCATATATATGTATAATCGTACATACAAGCATACTCATATGCCACCTCCACACGTATACACACACACACACACACACACACACACACACACACACACACACACACACACACACACACACACACACACACACACACATATATATATATATATATACTGTTTGTGCAGGTCCCTCAAATAATGTATTTGTTGCTAGATAAATTCAAATGCTGGTGTTGGTTGGGTAGGGGCACGCACTGGTCAGGTATTGTCCTAAGACTACTTTTCACTTTGACATATACTGTGTGTATATATATATATATATATATACACGCACACACATATATATATGTATATGTATACACACACACACACACACACACACACACACACATATATATATATATATACATATATACATATACATATGTGTGTGTCTGTATGCATCTATGCATATATGTGGTTGCGAGGACATATGTACTCATATTGTTAGCAATTGGAAAGCATACATTCAACATTCATAAACGAATAGAAAAGCATTTATATATGAAACAATCATTAGCTATGGCGGAGCAAGGACGGGGTGGGGTCTTTATAGTCGGCATTTATTTCATATATATATTTCATGTACATATAAAATACAATATGTTGAAAAGGTAACTCACTAGAGAGAGATAGTACGCACTATCTCTCTCTAGTGTGTTACCTTTTCAACGTATTGCATTTTAAAGAGCCCAGAATTCATTCTCCTTTGAGCAGATTATTGACAGGGAATAGCGAGAGTCTATGGCTCCGTTAATCTATTGTGATATATATATATATATGTATGTATACATATATATATATACATATATATATGTATATGTATATATATATATATATAAATATATATATATATATATATATATATATATAACGAAGGAAATGTGGTAAGGAACCAGATGGACCATAATGCACCAAAGTATTCAATACTTAGGGTAGTAGAGTGGGTAATAGGAACGAGTAGGACCCCGACGGCTGAGCTCAAGCCGTTTCGACGGCTAATTCTGGACTAAATGTCCAGAATTAGCCGTCGAAACGGCTTGAGCTCAGCCGTCGGGGTCCTACTAGTTCCTATATATATATATATATATATATATATATATATATATATTAATTGAGTTCTTTACACGAGGAATTGATATTGGTTTTGTAATAACTAATTAACCCGCGTGTGTTTTATATTTTACTCTTAATTCGGCCGGAGATTTACATTCCCATTTGCCCTTTAAAGCATAACTTTCCGTATTTACTACGGTTTTGAGATGCGGTTTCTTATTAGGGTACAACTTCTGATTTTAGCCTAAGAAAATATCTATGTGCGTGTGTAATTTATACACGCATATATTTATTTTTTTATTTTCAATTGAGTTCTTAACACGTTGGATTGATAATGTTTTCGAAAAAACTAATTAACCCGCGTGTATATTATTATTTTTTTCCCTCCTTTCGTGGATCGTAGTTGTCTCCCCTTCCCGCTTGGTGACGCTATAATACTTCCTCAGTCAAAAACTGCTGGAATTTCAAATTTGGCGGACATTCGATGCGAGAGGGAGAAACTTAACAGACACGATTTTTAACTGCGGTAAGAATTTTTTTCTTATATCAAAGTTTAATGGGCTTCCACTGATGATTTATAAACGCCCACCTAATTATATTCTTACATGAATGTATATTAGGCTTCTACATAAACTGGAAATATTCTCCCAATTTGTAGAAAACTTCTAATGAAACAATTGTTTGGAAAGAGAGATATATTTTAACTTTAATTATATCTCATAAAATAATACAACTGGCTTTTCCACATAATACATATTGTTAGCACCCCAAACACTTAAATTGGGATTATATTAAAATATAACCTAATGTTTGTTGAGTGAGATGGTTACCAGTCAGAGTTTAGCTCTAAACTATCTCTGTTATTGTATTAAATATATATATATATATATATATATATATATATATATATATATATAGGCATGCATATAAATAAATATAAAGTTATATCTGTATAAATGCACAGTGTGTAATCGAGACTGCCTCAACGTGTATAAATATAATATACACATATGTAAACATGCCAAAAACTCGAATTTCTCTGTGAATTTCAAAAAATGCTAAATGTCTTTAATCGATTTTCTGATCTTATTGTATCCACATCTGAAGACGTGTACATCGTCCAATCAATCACAAGGAAATATGTATTTGATGGGTATATCTAAACTATAATAAATTAAGGGCTGCGCGACTGCGTACGGTTTATTTCTTTTAATCCAGTTAGTAAAATAAGTTTAATTACTTTGAATAAATAATTGTTTCTACTTTAGGCACAAGGCCAGCAATTACCCAGTGCATTACTGGTACTTTGAATAAATAATGAATGAATATTACATAATTTATGTCCTTAAATTTCGAAACTAAATTTTGTAAACATAAATAATTTAAAATTGACTTCTTTTCAAAGAGGAAAAATACACAAGCACGTAATACACACATCTTAGACCACATAGAACAAAATGCAAAAGATAGCAATATAGCGAGGAGCACTGGAAAACCTCTCTAATAATTTTTGAGGCAGGCCAGCATGCTCGCAGCGTTACCTGGGATTATGGCGACGCTGAGGTGCTGGAACAACCAAGTGCCCTCACGAGCATCACCAGTTACCTCTGTTTGGCGAGCCGCCAGTGAAGATAAGAATCTCACTGTCAGTAGCCCGACTCCCCCAAACGTTCGAACGCCACAGGCTGGATAATATAGTTAACTGACAAAACACGGTATTTTAGGATTTTGTTCCGTTCAGCTGCGGATACTGTAACTCTCGCCCTTACTTCTGCATCCAGAATGTGGGAAGAAGCAAAGGAGTCACTAAATGTGATGTCCCAGGTAAGGCACCTGCCTCTTGACCAGGAGCACAGAGTAAGACCGTCAAGTCTTTTCCCATCAATTCAGGATAACCCAGATGGTTCCAAAATTGAGGGGATGTTTGCTCGAGCCAAAGCTCTTAAGTGGTAATAGGACAGTGTGTGAGTTTTTTCGGCGTTCTTAATATAGGGACACATGTGTGTGTCACTGTTTTTAAGTTAGACATATATATGTGTGTATCCTTTCCATTCCTTTTACACACAAACACACATACACATTGCGTGATGGACGGGTGGACAGAATCCCTCAAATTTATATACATGTGAATGGGGTTCCACTGAAGCAGTTAGAGAAATTCAAATAACTTGGAACCATGTTCATGAGTGATGGAATGTAGGAAGCTGAATTAAGTGCAAGAATTGCAAAAGCTGATGCAGTAATGCGCCAGCCTCAGCATTCATCAATCAGAAGAAAGGGGTAGGTGTAAAAGCTAAACTTGCTGTCTTCCTGATATTCCTGCCAACTCTTACCGAGGATCGTGAATCTTGAGTAATGACCAAAAGAATACAATTGCAAATAAAAGTGGTAGAAATGGGATTCCTCCGAAGAGTCTTTGGAGTAACGTTACTCGATAAGGTGCATAGCTCAGAGAGCAGAGAATCACTCATGGTAGAGCCGCTAATTCTCCGAATTGAGTGATCACAACTCCGATATTATGAGCATGTGGTTAGAATGTCTCAGTAAAGAATTGCTGGACAATTTTTACAGGCAAAACCAACCGACAAAAGACCCAGAGGTAGACCCTGAGCAAGATAGTTGGATAACATCCATGAGCTTGGCAGGTCACGCTTGGGATCCAGCTGGATCAGTAAGAGATGTTTACTACTGACAGACTCGCTGGAAGGAGTGTTTGAGAAGGACTCTTCCCCCACGACCCTTTCAGAAAAAGTGGGTGAAGAAGAAGATATTGTCAATTTACTTTTCAATTTACATATATCTATATGCATATATATTTGAGTAGAATACCAATATGCACACTATATATGCTAGCAGAAAACTACTCGTTGGCGGTTTTTCTGCTAGTATATATAATGTCGCCAGTTAAATATTTGCTCTGAGTTACACTGTGCCAAATTATACTTATATTATCCAGTGAATTAATGATCAAGTTACAGTTAGTGGAGTTGGTTTAGAAAAGGGTTTACAGATGAAACATATTTATAATAATTTTTATTATGAAAAACCGCAAGTGTAGTATTGCTCAGAAGAGCATACACATGCATGAACACACACACACTTACACAACACACACAAACACACAAACACACAAACACACACGCACACACACACACACACACACACACACACACACACACACACACACACACACACACACACACACACACACACACACACACACACACACACACACACACACACACACAACACACACACACATATATATATATATATATATGCAAAAGTTTTATTTAAAATTGTTGGGTTACAACGAGTAAATATTTTATAACTGATATAAAAGCACTCAACAGTTTTTGGAGTAGGTTTACGATATTAAACAAATGGAAACTATATTTATAAAACCATATTTATTTCGTTATATATATTTCTGGGATATCATATTAAAAATATGGTATGTCTTCCTCAGACAAAATACAATACATAAGCTGTTTTATAAATAATTTTGACATACCTTATAATAATGCAACTTCCATTTAAAAAACTTCCATTTAAAAAAGTTTAAATGGAAGTTGCATTATTATAAGGTATGTCAAAATTATTTATAAAACAGCTTATGTATTGTATTTTGTCTGAGGAAGGCATACCATATTTTTAATATGATATCCCAGAAATATATATAACGAAATAAATATGGTTTTATAAATATAGTTTCCATTTGTTTAATATCGTATATATATATATATATATATATATATATATATATATATATATATATATATATATATATATATATATATATATATATATATATATATATATACTGTATTTCCCCGGCGTCGAAGACGTTACTTTTTTCCCTAAAATAAGTCTCAGAAATCTACCATGCGTCATGGAGGCCGAAGGTTGTTTATTATTCTTTTTCAAAATTTTGGTTGTCAAAATTAGGGTGCTTCCTCGAGGAGAAGCGTCTTCGGTGCCGGGAAATACGGTATATAAATATAATATATAAATATATATATATATAAATATAAACATATACTCATATACATACGCACATACATGTATATTATACAATATAACATAGCATATATATAATTGAATATAACAATAAAATGCAATATAAGAGAACATTATATAACATATCATATGGCATAATATTATATAATACAATATAACATAACATACTACTATATTATTTTACTACAACATAATTTTATCATTTTATATTTTAACGATCACATGGCCATATAAATCCTTACACTAACGAATATGGGATGTATAACATATTTAGTCTAAGTCACTATTTGGAACCTTATAAGTAAAAATAGCTAGTGAGACTTGGTTGTTACTAAAATGAGGTCGGTTTGCTATGCTTATAGTTAACGTATACTTATATTTCAGAATATAGGGAAAGAGTATTGCCAAACGCATTTCGGAAAGGATACCTATACATAGTCATATATACACACATTTATATGAATTCACATACATACCTGGACACCTATATGAGCATAGACATACACACACACACACACACACACACACACACACACACACACACACACACACACACACACACACACACACACACACACACACACACACACACACACATATATATATATGTATACATACCCATGCACGTCGTAAGATGCATAAGTGTATATAAATATATGTGGATATAAAAATATATATAAAATATTGGGTGCGCTGAGAATTATTTCTAGATTATACAGGAAGAATGGAGGAGGACATGGTTATTCCCGGTGGTAGAAGTAACTTTTTAAATGTAATTTAAACAATTCAGTATTTAAAATGCTGTATACATTTTTGGGGGACATCCTATATATATATATATATATATATATATATATATATATATATATATATATAGTTATGTAATAAACAACATAAGGCAATTATTTCATTTACCAGTGGTTTCTTAAAAGCAAAAAAATGTTGCTTTCAATCATCAGATGAAAAAATCCTGGCGTATTTATTGACGTTGGATTTTATAATACATCTCTCTCTCTCTCTCTCTCTCTCTCTCTCTCTCTCTCTCTCTCTCTCTCTCTCTTTCTGTCTGACTCTCTCTCTCTCTCTCTCTCTCTCTCTCTCTCTCTCTCTCTATATATATATATATATATATATATATAGAGAGAGAGAGAGAGAGAGAAAGAGATGTGTGTGAGTGAGAAACAGAACGTGTATATGTGTATGTGTTAATGTTTACATAAAGAACTGATTGAAATTTAGAACGACCAGTTTGATTTTAAGCGAATTTACATCTAGATAACGTTTGTGTCATAATTTCTTCTTTGGTGCTACTTAGCAATTTTATTCTGGGTGATAAAGAGAACAGAATACAAGCCGCAGTTGAAGTTAATCCTAAACTGAATACTGAATCTATGTATAAATTTGAACGACTTCCGTCCGTCCGTCACACAATGTGTGTGTGCGTGTTTAAAAGGAAGGGGATGGTTGAAATACTGTGGTGAAACAGCGCTGGCATTCCATTTGCTACGCTGTGCGTGAGTGTATGTGCGCGTTTGTGTAAATGTGTGTGTGTGTGTGTGTGTGTGCTCGTGTGTGTGTGTTTCTGTGAATTTATGTCTGTGAATGTGTATATTTTTAAGTGTTTGAGCCCTTATATTTATATTTCATGCATATAAATGCACACGTATGCACATACACATATGCCCATATATATATATACACACATACGCGTCAGCGTGTTTAAAACATCCTAGTTGACTAAAATGCTGTGATCTCAGCACTTCGATATAAACTAGAGAACACAATCTGGCCGAATGGTTAAACACACACACGCACACGCACATGTATGATGAGAGAGAGGGGTTGGGAAAGAGAGTGAGAGAGAGAGAGGGAGAGAGAGAAAGAGAGAGAGAGAGAGAGAGAGAGAGAGAGAGAGAGAGAGAGAGAGAGAGAGAGAGAGGGGAAGAGAGAAAGAGAGAGAACGAGAGAGAAAGAGAGAGAGAGAGAGAGCTAGTGTATATCACTAGGTAGATAGCTACATTGATAATCTATTTGACTGTGGGCCAAGGATCTTAGCTTATAAAAGCATTTAAAATTCAGGTAATGGTGTATTTTGTCTATTCAACAAAGATAAGAATATGATAGTGTAAAAGATTGGTGCAGAAATCTGAAACACTGCAATGTTAGTCAAACAAAAGACAGTGTTCTTGGCTGAGGGATCCCTTTTAGAACCACCCCATCACACACACACACACACACACACACACACACACGCATATATCAGTTTATATATCATGACTCGTACACTGTTCACTTTTCTATGTACTATTCATGCACATTTGATGATTTTGTAGTGCACCTGAGCACTGTACACAATAATTTTCATTTCATTTCAGAAAGGGAATGCAAAACATAAAATTCGATTTATAAACATAACATAGTATATTCGTTTAACATAAAAAAAATTCTTTTATTGATTTCAGTCATTAGACTGTGTTCAATCTGGGTCACCACTTTGATTTAGTCGATCATATCGATTCCAGTATTTTTTTTTTCAAGTTTGGTACTTATGGTTGAGACCTCTTTTTTGCCGAAACCTCTGTGTTATGGGCATAACGCAGACATACATACACAAAGACACACACACACACATATATATGTGTGAGTGGGTGCCCGCGCTCGTGCGCGCGCGCGCGTGTGTGTGTGGGAGGGGTCGTGTGTATATGTATTTCACTTAAGTAATCTTTTTCGTGAAGTTAAAACGCAAATGACACCATTTCCAAATACAGCATTGTGACCATATTCTTCCTTTAGTGCTGATCCCTACTTACATTGTAAGCAATCCCAACTGTGTTACTTGCCTTGGCGTCATCATGTTTCACTGACTGACACCTTCAATTCAATATATTTCGATTAAGTCAGTTACAGTAGGTTGGAACCTCTACATACAAGAGAAATCGAGGAAAATGTGTCCTGTTGGCAGAATTTGAAAAAAAAAAATCAATTGGGGTAGTTTCGGGTGGTAATTGTACTAACTGGTGGGCTTTAGTCGCAGTGAAATGTATTATCAGATCATTACCTAGGCAGGTCGCTCTGTTGGCTTCCATTGGGTGGCGTTGATAACAGTCAAATAGAAAGACTCTCTTGATGACATTGATAAATGGGGTATGTATTATTGTTGTTGAGTTCAAAACTGGATTGATGTCTTACAAAGACCCTAGATGAGTTGCGTCCTTTTAATTTCAAACAGCTTTTGATCTGATCGCTTAAACATCATCTGGTTTATTTTGTTGCATTCGATTAAAGCGCGGGCTTGAGAAAGTCTTCTCTTCTGTCACTCAATAGCCGTCATCAACATAGGGAAGATTCTTTTAGCTTTTAGAAGCCAAGTTTTTTCTTCTCATAGAACACTTCAGCCATGATGTCATATTTCTCATTCAGTTTCTGATGTCGGAAAATTCCAACGGAGATTTCTGTTCATTTTGAGTTATAGGCAAACGTAACGAAGAGATCTTGCCGTCCAAATTTTCTGACGTGGACGACTGCATCATGAGTTCGCTCATGCATATAATGGGGTTCTCCTGTAATGTAAAACTTGACGGGACTTGTTTATTTTACCATACTTGTCTACAATGAATTGACTGGTCATGTCTTTGAATCTCAGCACTTAACTGAACCGATTCTGTACCATGGAATGTATGGTGAAAGATCCTTTGTAACCGATTGATCAGCTGGTTTATACCCTGTTCCTGTGCCGATCTGCTGTAATTGAAGTGGCGACCACCTTGGCCATTCCAGAAGATGAGGTGGATATTGGAATGAGTAATAGGCTCTGTGAATTTCACACATTTCCCCCCAAATGTCCGCTTAATATTTTACAAAGCAATGTTATGTCGTCCAAGCTGTTCATCAACCATTATGAATGTAGTTCTAATATTGATTGGTGTGTTATCGCTGCGTTCATGTCTTCAATATTTGCTGCTTTGATTATGATCTAGTTATTCTTGGTGTCGTCGTTCATGCATTCCAGTACATATTTGAATATTCTGACGGGCAAGTGATTTCGGTGAAAATTTTCTTGTAAATTCATAATTTCAAGCGTCTGTAATCTGCCATGAGTATTGGTATATTTTTGATAAGCCTTTATTCCATTGACGCCAATATATAAATTTGTGACACTTCTGAGGCAGTGAGCACCCATTAAGTCGTAGATGTGTTGCTGAATATTGTAAGTTGTACAGTATCGAAAGTGTGTCCTATTCCTATCAGTTCCGAATGATGTTATATACAATGAACAATATACAAGAACAATATAAAAATTCTCTTAGTGTTGTCTGAAATGTATAGCCTAACACACGCTGATGAACCTGGGTTATTCCATTTCCGTCAACAACTCACTGGCGAAACAGATCACTTTGGATTTGTACGTGTGTTATATAGTTATAGAGGTATTTATTTACGCTTTAATTTATATTTTTAATTATCGTGTCTATATTCTGCCTTTCATAGGTTATAGATTCCATACACTGGTGGTTTTTCCCTGTTTTATTGATGGCGCACTGTATCTCTCTCTAGTGTGTTACCTTTTCAATATATTGTATATATATATATATATATATATATATATATATATATATATTAGAAAGTGAGGTTTTTTTTACAAAATGAAAAATAACCGAGGTGTCCTACACGAGTGAAAGTATAAAGAAAAAGAGATGAAATCGAAAATGCAACTGGAGTCTTATTTTTTTAAAAAATATATATATTTATTTGGTTCCTTTACCGGTTTCGCAGTTCTTCTGCTTTTCAAAAGGTGAGTTGAGATGGAGGGTCTGTGGTTTTTCTCACATCTGGTTGGTCTCTGAATGTTACTTGTTTTATATGGAAAAAGTGGCTCGAAATGCCAGGTTTTTCGAGAAGTAATTTGATTGGTTTGTCAATAATTATAATAAATTTCGCGCCAGTTCGCGTTACAATAGTTCTTCAAATAAGAGGGGGGGGGGGTTGTCACAGGTTGTTTTTTCATATATGAGTGTTTGAATTTCTTTTTACTTGAAAAAAGGAGGCTCACGAAGGCTTTCTTTTGGTTGGTTATAAATGAAATTATGGCTGTCACGTGAACAAATTTTCATTAAATTTTTGTGCCCTTATTTGGAAATCCATTCTCTAGCCTTTTTAGAGAAGACAAAGGGATGGGAGAATTGTTCTGGTTCAGTGAATATGGTTAGTTCGCTGGGGTGTCAGAATTCAGATTTTCTATTGAATAAATAAAGTAAAGATATGTGTGTTTATTTGTGTGCTTGTGTGTGTGTGTGCGTGCGTGTGTGTGTGTGTGTGTGTGTGTTTGAATTTCTTTACTTTAGAAAAAGGTGGTTCACGAAGGCTTTTTTTTAATAAACGTGATTTGATTGGTTATAAATGAAATTTGGCTGTCACGTGAACAAGTTTTCATTACATTTTTGCGCCCTTATTTGGAAAACTATTCTGTAGTCTTTATAGCGAATGTTATGACAATGGAAAGATAGTGGTCAAGAGAAAAGGGATTGTTCTGGTTCAGTGAATATGGTTAGTTCGCTGGGGTGTCAGAGTTCAGATTTTCTATTGAAGTGAAGATATGTATGTTTATTTGTGTGCTTGTGTGTGTGTATGTGTGTGTGTGTGTGTGTGTGTGTGTGTGTGTGTGTGTGTGTGTGTGTGTGTGTGTATTGGAAGATGATTCTATTAGTAGAAATGGGGGAGGGAGTTGTGTGTGTGTGTATATGGGTGTTATGTGTGTGTGTGTGCGAGTATATATATTTTGTGTGTGTGTATATATATGTGTGTAGGAAAGTGGTTCTATTAGTAGAAATGGGGAGGGAGTTGTGGGTGTGGGGGTTGTTATGTGTGTGTATGGGTGTTATGTGTGTGGGAGTGTGGTTAGCATGTTAAGATGAAGAGAATATATATATATATATATATATTGTGTGTGTGTGTATGTGTGTGTGTAGGAAAGTGATTCCTTTAGTAGGAATATTTTTGAATGAACATATTTTCCTTTCTTATTCGTGTTTGCTGTTGTATTGTCAGTGCAAACGTATGTTAAGGTTTATTTAGTTCGGGTTTTTATTTTCTAAAGTAGAAGGGATTATGTGTGTGTGTGTATGTCATATTATGGTGTTGACATAATGTATATTAAACCTTATTTAATGTTGGTCTATATTTTTGAATAAACATATTTTCCTTATTTATTCGCATTTGTTCTGTTGTATTGTTAGCGCAAAGGTAAAATGGGAAGACTTGGAATTTGGGTGTCTTATTACTTGCGCAAATGTCTAGATGTGCACTTAGTGGTATCTGTCTCGTGGTTGGATCTCGTAATTGTTGGCGATGAACTGTCATTCTGTTTCTGAGTGTGAGTTTAGTTTGTCCTATATAATCTTCATTGCATCCTTTACATTTAATGGCATAAATTAGATTTTTTGATGAGCAAGTGAAGTGATTTTTTACAGTAAAATTTTGTCCTGATTTAAATGTATACGTGTTGCCTTCAATGAGGTGAGTGCAGGTTCCACAATTAGAGCGACCACATTTTTTGATACTTGGTTGTGGGTTTGTGGTAGGTAATTTGGCATTGGTGAGTAATGTTTTGAGTGATTTTGGTTGTCTTTTGCTTTTGATTATTTTGTGTGTTTCAAGGGCTTTTTTCATTCTTGGGTTTTGTTTTAGTAGTGGGATGTTATTGTGAATAGTGTTGTAAGCTTCCGCATTTCTTGGGTTGTGTGTTGAGATATATGATAGAATATTGGACGTACCTTGAATTTGTTTCTGTTTCCGTAATTCATCAATGCCTATTGCTTTAGCCCTTTCTATTCCATTATTTATTAGTAATAGTGGATACTCTCTCTCAAGTAGAATTTCCTTTAATTCTTGAAGTCTTTTATTTCGCGTTTCATAATTGGAGACAATTGTGCAAATTCTTCTTGCTAGGTTAAAAGGAATGTTCGTCTTCGTGTGCTTTGGATGGTTGGAGGTGAATAGCAGATATTGTTTGGAATCTGTTGGTTTGTAGTGTATGTCAGTTTCGATATTTGTGTCTTTTTTTGTGATTAAGATGTCCAGAAATGGGAGTTGATCTTGGCTGTATTCCATTGTGAATTGGATGTGGTTATTGATGCCGTTTATTAAGTTTTTGAAATCCTTCAGTTGGTCGAGTGTGTGGGACCAAAGAATGAGGCAATCATCCAAGTAGCGTTTCCAATTCTCTGATAAATATTTGTGGAAGTTCAATCCGTATTTTGATTTGGACTGTTCATATATCTGGACTTCTAAGTATGCCATGACTAAGTTGGCATAAGTTGGAGCGGCTTTTGTTCCCATCGCAGTCCCCGATATTTGCTTGTAAGTATTGCCATCGAAATCAAAAAAGTTGTTCTGTAGGATGAATTTTAATCCCTCGGTGATGAAGCTTTTTTCTATTCTGTCAGGTATCTCATTGGGATATTTCTCTAGCCAGAATCCTATTGCTTCTAGTCCGTATTGGTGTGGGATCGTTGTGTAGAGATTCACTACATCGAAAGACACAATAATAGTGTCGTTGTTGACATGTTTGGGGAGGTGGTTTAAGAGGTCCAGATCGTCTCTTACAAGGCTTGGTATGTGTTTCAGTATTGGCTTAAGTAGTATGTCTATAAAGCTGCTCAATCTGTGTGTTTCACATTGTGGGCCCGCTACAATTGGTCTTAATTTAAGGTCTGTGGGGTATTGTGTGTTCACGCAGGCTGAGGTGGATTGTTTACAGGCATCGTTGATTATTTTACACTTGTGGATCTTCGGAAGTCCGTAAAGGTTGCTGGTTTTGTATTCAAAATTTGTTAAATAATCGCGTTCCTTTTTAGTTAGGTCTTCCTGGTATCGATAAATCAGTGTGTTTAATTTGGTCATTATTTTTGATTGCTGGTAGTTTTTTACTCTTTCATAGTAATTAGTATTTTGTAAGAGAGAGAACATAGAATTTTTATATTTTTCAGCCTCCATAATGACAACAGTACTTCCCTTGTCCGCTTCCTTAATTATAATGTCGGTATTGTTTTTTAGTTCATGGATAATCTCCCATTCCCTTCGACTCGTGTTGGGTTTGGGTTTAGGTTGCGGTAGTTCATGGTATGGGAAGGTAGCTATGTGGTCACAGAATTTGTCCAGAACTCTGTTTCTACCTTTTGTTGGGTTGTAGCTGCTTTTATTCCGTACAATTGATTCGTCGTTATTTTCCTTGTCAAAGAATTCCTCTGTGAGACGTAATTTTCTACAGAAGTGTGAGATATCGTCATGTATCTCGTTGGGGTTAGGGTATTGTGGTGTTGGTGTGAATTTCAGACCTTTGGAGAGAATTTTTACTTGTTGGGCTGAGAGGTTTGTATTTGAAATGTTAATTATTTTCGGTTTTTCAAAATCGGTTTGTGCCACCGGGTGTCGTGAGTCCTGTAGCCTTGGTCTAAAATATATATACATGTATATATATATATATATATATATATATATATATATATATATATATATATATATATATATATATATATATATATATATATATATATATATATATATACATATATACATATATATATATATATATAAGTAGAAGGGGGTATTTAATTTGTTGGAAGTCCGACACTTATAAATGTTTATAACTGATTTAGAGCACTCAACAGCTAACTTTGTTTTTTATCTAATGAAAGCGTACCAATGTTGTCTTGGTACCCTTGAAATATGTATAATAAAATAAATATGGTTTTATAAATATAGTTTCCATTTATTTAATATCATTGCATATATATATATATATATATATATATATGGAGGGAAGGGGGGATGAAAACGAACTAAAGAAATCATATATATATAAGATTAAATTCAATATTTGTGTCTACTTTAGGCACAAGGCCAGCAATTACCCAGTTCATTACTGGTACTTTATTTTATCGACCCCGTAAGGATGAAAGGCAAAGTCAACCTCGGCGGGATTTGAACTCAGATCGTAAAGGGACGTAACTATGCTGGAAAGCATGGCGTCCGACCCTCTACCGATACTGCCAATCCAATATTACAGCGAAGACATAACATGGAGTGACGCAAGGACCCGCGATTCATTGAGGGAACGAATAAGTTGAGTTCGCTCAACGAAATATGCGTTCTTGCGTTTCTCCGTGTTATGTCATCGTGGTAGTCTTGTATTTGATAATATATTAAAACTCGTCCCAGGACTGAACGCTTTAGAGCGTGGATAACTTTACCAAATTATTACTTAGAGAGAGAGAAAGTTTCGTAGTTACCAGTTTAGAATGATACGACCATGTTCAGCTAAACACTCGATATATGGGAGAGTTGAGTGTATGTATTCTAAATAGTCCGACGACTGTATATGTATGTGTATATGCTGAACACATACGTGTGTGTGTGTGTGTGTGTGTGTGTCTATGTATATATGTATGTATACATATATATATAGAGAGATATTATATACATACTTATACATATACATAAATACACACACACACACACATATATATATATATATATACACACACACATATATATATATGTATATGTGTGTGTATATATATATATATGTGTGTATACATATATATGTGTATGTATGTATATATATATATTTATGTATACACATATATATACTCTTTTACTCTTTTACTCTTTTACCTGTTTCAGCCATCCGGCTGCGGCCATGCTGGGGCACCGCCCTACATATATATATATATATATATATATATATATATATATATATATATATACATATATACATATCTTTATATATATAAAAGCGAGGATGTGTGTGTGCCTGTGTACAACTTGGCATGCATAAGGCTTTCACAATTATCAACTGAATTTGACCAAATTTTATGTGCACGTTGCACAGGTCGCTAAGATTGTTACATCACAAACAATTTTCAAATCGACCCACGTTGAGCAATAAAAAATCGATATCAAAATTATCGGTAGAAAAATTGATGTAAGGGAGATAACAAACTTTATTTACAATCCCTATAAAAAAGGGAGATAACCTTTTCACAAACCATACACAGCCATGGATGCTCTCAAAGAATAGATTTTCTCTTATTCTACTCTCATTGTTTTTTGGTTTGTATACAACTCTGCTTTCATTACAAATGTTTGTACTTTAGCAAATCTGCCTGTTTTTTACAGATTTGCAACGTGTATTGTCTTTAATCATTTGTATAACTACATCCTGTTCAGTGTTTTCCTTCATTATCAGGATAGTTTTATGTGTACAAAGATTGCCCTAAATATTCGTTTGCATTAATTATGGAAGACTTCTGCTTATTTTGACAGGTTGGGAACAAATAATGTTCTCCTTTTACTTCCTAGCTGTATATTCTTAGCATAATTTCAAACCCCGAGCAACGCCTGGTAAATCTGCTACTATATATATATATTGTTATACTTTGGGAGGGTCATGTTGCCAATAAGAAACACACGCACCAGTTGCTTTCACTCCAATTTATTATAAATAAAAAAAATTTTTCAAAAAAATTTATAAATTTCCGGTTGGCTGGTTGGTTCCACAACCGGACGGTTGTTCATATATTGTCAAAGTTCTTTCGTCACACATTCTGTGACCTCTTCAGTGACTGGGGATTCTTTTCTTTGTTTTGTGCCTCTCCTTTGTTCTCTCCTACGCCATCTTGTTTTTGTGTGTGTTGTGTGCTTAGTTTGCGCATGTGTTACATCCGGGTGTCTGTGTGTGTTTTTATTTGTTTATTTATTTGTTTATTTACATGTTACTGGTTGGTTGTTTGTTCTATGTATGTGTGTTTTCATTTTCTCCTTAATTGTAAGTTGTGATGTTGCTATTCCATTCATGTTTTCTATTTAATTTTGGTTGGAGTTCATTTATGTTTATTGCCTCTGTGATTTGTCTAAACATTGCGTCTTTTCTGTGTGTAGATTTCATTTTTATTTCTATGTTCTCTAATTTGCCCTTATGTTCTATTTTAGCATGCTGGTGGAGTATTG